>CAWUFW010010929.1:0-654949 GCA_963921515.1 Calotriton arnoldi | reverse complement strand
TCCTTGGGGTCAAGGAGTGACTCCCCTGCTTGGCAGGCACCTAAGAAGCAATTGTCCGGTCTGCATTGCTGAAGCTCCCGCCGGACGCCGAAGTCTTTGCATCACCAGAGGTAGATTTCCAGACTTCCCCGAGGCTGCCCTGAGTCCCCAGCAAAGCTGAGGCCCATAGCTGTCATGGGTAACGTGGAACCATGACCCCTGGACACCAAGTATTTTTGCAAGTGCATCCTCTTCCTGGTCTCCCACGAAGTGGTGCTTTGGGCTCCGAGTAGCCCCCGCCTCCAGAACCGACTGCACCAAAGATCACTGGCCTCCACTCCATGAGTGTCCTGTGAGCCAGCTCCAAGTGCGTCCACTCAAGGCTCCTTCGCGGTCACTAGTCCGTTGGCTAGTGGGCCCTCCTGAAGGCAACTCTTCTTCTGCTTGGGCTTTCCTGGCTGCTCCAGAAGTGCCCTGACTTACCCTTGCTGGGTGAGTCCCCCAGACTTTGCTGGTCTGCATCAACGTCCTTTCTTTGTTTCTACGAGACTTGCCGTTGCCAAGGCTTGTTGGGTCCAATCCGGTCGCCGAAACCCTGCAATCGACAGGCGCGTCGTGGGACAGCTCGAATCCAGCTCCTGGTTGTCGTCGACGCCTCCTGGACCTCGTGGCTGAAGAGTCAAGACGACCGTCAACCTACCTGAAGCACCCGACATCGGTGGGCATCTGCTCATCGCCTTCCTGGTCACTGGCTAGTGACCCAGACTCTGTCCCCTCTGCTTTCAGGTTCTTCAGATCTTCGATCCACCCTTGGATCCACCCGAACACTTTCGACTTGGTCGCCAGCAGCACTTTGCAGCAGATCGCCATTGAAAACGACGACGAAACCCGACCCCGAAAGACACCTATGCACCCGGCTTCCCTGGGTGAGGTAACTCGAGTACTCCGGTGCTCCCGTGGGTATAGACTCTAGAACAACCTAGTTCTAAAGGGGTTTGCTCCAAGTCCTCCTCTAAGTGTCCTTTTCTTTAAAACTCCAACCGCGACATTCCCCATAGAAGTCAACGGCGGCTCGCGGCTGTGTTCTCACACTGCACGCGTCCCCGTGGGTCCCCTGTGTCACTACCTTGGGTGGTTCCTTGAGGGCCAAGCACTTCTACAGGCTCTAGGCCTTGTGTCTAGCTCAGTCGTGGTTCTTATACCACTTTATTGGTATATGGTTTGAGTACGCCCCTAGGGCTCAAACGTGTATTTGTGCTATTACTGGTGATAACTGACTTGTAACTTATGTACTTCGAACTCTAGCCTCATAAAGAGACTAGAGAGGTGTGTTTAAGACTAAATACATATATTTTATATATATACCTGGTGTGGTCCTCTTTCATTTGGTCACTCAAGAGATTATAGACTGGTAAAACAAGCTGCTTTACATTCCTTCAAGACTTAGCCTGAAGGCTGCTCTCCATAGCTACCACTAGGATAGCTTTCAATAAAGGTTGTCTTTAACCTATCTCCAATAAGGGGTTGTTTGGACTGGTGCAAGGTGCCCACTATAATTAGTAGACAGCATATACCAGGCCAACTTCTCACAGTTGGGCGATCTACCCTATCAAAAGCTGTAGTAAAATCAATAAATGCAGCATAAATCTTAGACCTATGAATAGACACATACTTGTTACGATTATTTTCAGCATAAAGATGTTATCTAAAGTGCAATGTTTCTTCCTAAAACCAGCTTGCTCCACAGGAAGAATATTTTCCTCTTCTACCCATACTGAGAGATGATCAAGAAACCTCTTATCAAATATTTTTTTCTACTGGATCAAGTAAGGCAATTTGACGATAATTAGAGGGGAGATTCCTGGGCCCCTTTTTATGTAGGGGAATTAAAATACTCCCTGACCAGGAAGAAGGATTTATTCACAATTCATAACAATGTGCAAAAACAGGTGTAAGAAAACTAGCCAAAACCAAGGCCTGTCTCTGAATTATGGAGATGGAAATCTCATCAGGCCCCATCGCCTTGGAGGCTCTCCGACCCCAAATTATAACTTCAATCTCTTTCGTGGAAGGTTGAGCCAATGTTGTGGGTGGGAGAATGGGAGAAGCCGAAGGGATTGAGGAAAGCTCTAAACTAGAATTAGATGAGTAAGATCAGCAATATAAGTGCTACATTAATCCTCCTTTATAGGAGTTGGAAGGGTTTTATTCTACAACCACAGCAGGTAGATATAATTTCCCAATATCTTGTAGTGCCCTTCCGGAAGGCAGCGTCTTTTAACTTGACCCCGTTAAAGTCATCCTTTCCCTTCCTAAGGGAAAATTTCAATCTCTTCCTTCTTCTTTTCAGTAAAGTGAATAATTTGCCTCTTTCAGCAGAAAAATAGATAAATTGTCTTCTCGCTAATCTATTTTCTACCTATTTGGTGGTGTGACAGGATTATAGTGCAGTCTCTTTAATGAAACTTGGCTATTTAGTTTAGAATTAGCCACCACGAATTTCATATCCCTTTCAGTTTTAAGTATTGGATCAAGGGAGTCAGTGACTCCGCGGTTAATACTGCCAAAGATTCCTTCAGTTTAGCTATTCCCTTAGAATTCCAGTGTGTTCTACCATTATACTTATCAAAACTCACTGATGTATCTTCAGGATTCCAGGACCCTACTTCCCTTTGAGCCAGGTCGATCAAGAACTAAAGTACTTCATGATCGCTAAAGGTGTTATCAATGACTTTCATATTTGAGAGCCTCCCGAAAGTAGTAAAAGGGACAATCACATAATCGATGATTAACCAACTAACTGAAGTTTTATGTGTAGATTTGGCAGGAGTATCATTTTAAATTCTTCCACTATTAAAAATTCCTTATTCCTGAAGGCTTCCATCAACAAGAGACCTCTTTTATTGGATTTACAATTGGGAGGGAAGTTTGCAGGGGGGATTTTTAACACTTCTTCTTTGGGCTCGTGTGTAAATAGCCTTAAAGCATGATTTGATATTTTGGCATGTTACCCTACGGAGGCCAATACCCCGTTATAAGGCTGAAAGAGAAAGATAAGAGTGGTCGAACAGAGAGACAGAGGTGGTCGACTAAAACAGTGGAATCATTGGCGATCAAGAGCCATCTCCGTCGGCAACCCTTTGGTGTGGTGCTACTCTCGATTTTTATCAGTGTTCAAGGTGCTGAACCTATTGTTCTTTCGTGCATTAGGGTATACTACGCAGCTGAGGCAGATCCCCGTGGAACTGAGTGAAGGGACATATACGTATAGCCTCACCTATGGACGTGACATACACCGTCCTGATTTGTCAGAAGCGCATATGTGTAGAAAATTAAGATAACGATTTGAAGCTGGGAGATATCATTTTTTCCTGAAGAAGGTGGCTGTCGAATACTAGTACCCACCGAAACGCGTCGATGCTTGCTAAAAAGTTTTAACACTAGATCTCTGGGACATTTGTTAGTCTAAGAAATTGGAGCAGATAAAAGATTCTGACTTGGAAACAAATGATCTATGTTAGACTAGTGAGGTTACAATGACAAATAATTGTCTAGTATGCTCTCCCGCTGTGTTTGCTCAATAGAAAAGTCTTTTGTTCAATTGGGGTGGTTTTAAGTGAATTGTTATATAAAATTGTTTTTAGGTTCTTTTTTTAACTATATGAATCATTGTTGTATAAATTGCCATTACTTGTAATGTGTTTTTAATGAATTTATAATAAATTGTTGAAGGACAACTCAGCCTACACTGAGTTTAGTAATAACTCACTTTTAATTGTTATTTATATTTTGGTGATATTGTTTATTGATACGAGTGTGAGAGTTATGTGATTGAGTCTGCCAAAGGGGATTTTTCTCTTGCTCGTGTGTAAAACGCCTTAAAGCATGATTTGACATTTTGGCATTGAAATCACCCACCAATAACATGTATTTACAATATTCTCGCACCCTGATTACAGTGATAAAAGAGAAAGTTCCATTATAAATTGCTCATAGGCGGAGTCAGGGGGCATATACACATTCACAACCAGGAGAGAGTCATTAATATCCTGGTTGTCCTCCTAGAATATTTTTATAGTTTAGCTTAATTTTGAGTGGAGAGTAAATTGACTATAAGACCAACTGTAATTGTTACTTAGGGAATTGCTGTGCCCATTTTGCGTGGCCCTTCTTACAGGGAGTAACGAGACAATTCAGGACAAAATACTCTTCTAACACAAAATCATGAGCTGACCAGGTTTCCTGGATATATATTATATTGGCGGCCAGACTATTAAAAAAACATTTTATTATCCTCGGTCAATAATTCTGCGGCATTCCAGGAAACAACCTTCAGGCCATTACTAGGAATTTTTATTGTTGTTAAACCCAGTGGCGCCCTTAGAGTTAGTGACACCTGCTATGCAGCACCATCTCACAGTCTCGTCATCTTAATCAGAAGAATTGTCCTTTCCGTTCCTGCCAGACAGAGAACCCTCCTGCCCCCCCACCCCTGAGATATCCGCAGATTTGTTGGATTCTCATTTGACTTAGGATGTAGGGATGGCGCGGCCAAAGGGCAATGCACTTCGCCCATTATTTTAGAGAAGGAAATTCTGCTGAACTTCTCTTCCAGCGTGGTAAATACATCAATGCCTCAATGGCGTAACTTATCACTATTCAGTAGGATTAGATTAGATACCACTTTTGAAGTAAAGGTTGGTCTGGTCCTACTATTTACACCTGAGTTTTCGATACGGACCAGGGAGATATCGCTACTCTGAACCATTTGTAATTCAATAATATCACCAAAGCAACTCCATACAAATGCTCTATTAAAAAATATGTCTTGGTCAAAGATAGCGCAAAATTCCAACACAAGTGGCACATACATTACATGCAGTATTAACCCCCGCATTTTCACATTATAGATGACATTATCACCCAGACTGGAAATAAAAAGCTTAGCCTAGGGGTTCAGGCAGATGGGGGAAACAGCTGGTGGGGGAACCCCAGTAGAGACAACCATAGTGTCCTCAGCTTGTAATTATGGTACATGGACTGAGGGCAATAGGGTCGAGGGGACTACCACCCTTTTTCCTGTCAGATCACTCCCATCATCCCCTTCACTCTCCACTTCCCCACCAGGATCTGAGTTTGCATCATAGCGGATTTATTTTTTGCTTTTTTACAGACTCTATGTTGTTTTTTCTTCCTCTTAGCTTTTTGTTCATTGCATTGATTGCTATTCTTAGATCTCTTTCCCCCATGATTTAATGACACAGGAATTTCATTCTTCTGAAAAATTGGAAAGAGATTTCTCTTTATACATTTTCTGGGGTAGGGGAGGACTGAGGTAGTATTTCTGAGGGTGTTGGATCGAAGAGATTTTGCAAAGAGAAAGACGACTCATTCTCTGTCGGGCTGCCAGGCTCTATATTCCTTTTATCACAATAAGGAGGGCCCACCTGTGTTTCCATGTCCCTAGATTGATGGTTGGATGAGAGCTCCTCGCTAGGATCCACTTGTTGGGTTCTTGGTTGGGCATCGAATTGAGATGTAAAAGATTCCCGCCGGCCTTCATATCCTAAGAGTGGGGTCATTTTATCCACAATATCCTTTTATCCTGAATCAACGACTTTAATATAATCAGGATAGAGTCTAGGATGTGGTCTGAATTATGTACTGATTTTTCCAAAAGAGCCAGTATAGAAGATAGATTCACTCTCAGCACTGCAGAGATTCAGAGTATTGTACATAATTCCCAGGGAAGTTACATGAAGACTAGAAATTTTAGAGCAATTCTGGTGCAGCAGATGTGCTAGAAGTAGAAGAAAAATTCCCAGACAGGGGGCTACTGAAAAGTTGCATCCTAGAATAGGGGATGGGGCCCGAATGGGAGCCACCCCCAAACAGGGGGGGATGCAGTAGAATCCAATCGGTGCTGCATTAGATCAATGTCCAATCTGGAAGGGGAAATCTTCAATGGTCACTCCATGTTCCACTGCCACTGGACTCTCAAAGAGCGTACAAGCATCCTCGCCATCAGGATCCGGTGGCTTAAGAGCACAATGAGAGTGGACTAATTCCGAATCCGATACTACCTCAACGATTGTCTCTTTAGGGGTCAGAGCCTTATCTCCTGCATCCCGTTTACAGAAAAATGTTGAAATAGCTTTAAACCCCTTTAAAGAATTGGATGCAGGGATTTGTTTCTCACGGGGTTTGATCTAGTTTTTTTACACACACGTACATAAACTAATCTCCCAGAGTGTAGTTCCTTAACTGTCTGTAGTGCTGGCAGAGAAGCTCTGTCTTGTGTTTCCTCCTCTGGAGGAGCCTTGTGTGAGCATTCTCTGCCATGGCTCTGTAGTTGCTATGAATAGAGGTTCTGTTCTAAGAATGTAATTGTTTAAGTGGTTGAAGACACAGTCCGGCAGTTACTGGTGTAGACAGGGCTGGATGCACTCGTCCACCGTGTCGCCATTACATTAAAACTCACCTGTTACTTACCTTGGCTCCAGCCTCTTCACTACAACAATATTGGCAACGATCTGGCTACACGGCCGAACTCTCAGCGTGTGGATTTCCTCCAAAGTCGAGCCTGGCACCTTCGGCGTTTGAACCCTGCGCTGTGTGTAAAGCGTTTGTTCCTGCCACTTCCCTCATCTCGTCGGTGTGGATTAGGATTCCACTCTTGCCAGCACCATTTTCTTTAATGTGGACAGCAACTGGCACAAACAACTCCTCTGTCGGAGTTGTTCAGCACATGACCCTGGTCTTGGAAGTGTCCAGCGATCCAGTCTGATCCAGGTTTGCTCCATTGTGCAGCTTGGTATTCGATCCAGTCTGATCCAGGTTTGCTCCATTGTGCAGCTTGGTATTCGATCCAGTCTGATCCATGTTTGCTCCATTGTGCAGCTTGGTATTGTGTACAATTTTGCATTTGATTATTTATTGAGGATCCCGACAGTGCTAGGCACTCGCGCTAAATCTCGCGCTCTCTTCGTACACTGCTGAAGGCACGTGCATGTTTTGACGTCAGGGCGTGTTGCCAGCTCCTTTGCAATCACCGTCACATATGCATGCATGCGTTTCAGTGCCTACCGTGAGGTCCAACCATCATACTGAGTGATGCTGCATTCCAGTCACTTGCAACAAGACGCAGTTGCCGAACGTAAGCAACTAATTGGGCTAAAGTCAAGAGTTCTTGCGATATTTTCTACGCGGATCTCGGTGATTCACACGCCCTTGTTCTGTGTAAACTGTAGTAACTTTTATTTTGTATTTTCTTTCTCCCAGCTATTATTCTGTGTTGCCTGTGACAATTTTAATATTTGGTGGTCTTCTACAGATTTTTGGCATTCAGGGTTTATTCTCTCCTCTTCTTTTGCAACAGTAGACATCATTATCAATCATCCATGCTACTCTGTTGTGTAGATGTTTCTAGCTAAAGACAGAGTTTGTAGATGGGAAAGTTATATATTGTGCTCAGTTGTTTTTGCTGAACAAGGTATAGTTTTGCACTACTGTGTTTTTTTTCCCTCATCTACATTTTTGTAATTATTATTCTCCTTTCTGTATCATATCACATGTGCACCATGCAAGCCGTCACACCTTCATCTCTCCTGGACAGCCCGGGTGAACCACCTGTAAGGTGGGAAGTATGGTTTGATGCATTTGAAACCTACCTACGGGCAATTGGTGCTTTAAGGTTTGGAGCAGAAAGGAAAAAATGCTTATTACTTCCTTCGCTGGGTTTTGAAGGGAGATCTATTTTCAAGCATTTACCTGACATTCCACATGAAGATGCCGAAAATATTGATGAGTATCAAGAAACAATTATTAAGCTTAAAAACAGATTCGACAAACAACCCAGTCTTAGGGTATTAAGACACACTATTTTCAAAAGAAAGCAGATTGATGGGGAAGATGTAGATGCATATATATATATATATCAGTTTTACGGAGGCTTGCATCTGTTTGTCAATTTGAAGGTTTCACTGATTAGCTAATTAGAGACCAATTTGTACGTCAGTGCAAGGATAATCAGATAAGACAAAAATTACTTGCAATGGGTAATCCCTCGCTAGAGGAGAAAATCAAGGTAGCCAAGAGCATTGAGATTTCTCAAGTCTCTTTGAAGGAATTAGATGATAAACCCTCTGAGTGTGTTAATGTGGTTAGGGCAAGTAAATCCCGACAAAAATGTGTATGAAATAGTGGTTTCACAAGTATCAAGAGTAAGGTAGACTCTAGTAGTTCCAACAAGAGTAATATGTGTTTCTGATGTGGTAATGCCCCGCATTCCAAAGGGGGAAATGTCCTGCAGCCAACGTCATATGCAATTATTGCAAGAAAACAGGATATTTCGATAAGGTCTGTTTGAAAAGAAAATGCAAAAGAAAGCTGTGGCATGTGTGGTGGAGTCAGAGATGTCCAAGTTTGTTCCCAAAGCAACATGAATGAACCGGTAATGGGAGATCCGTCTTGTTGTGTGGATCCTATTGTTGAAGTGAATGTTGAGGGTAAGGTGCTTAGACTTTTAGTTGATTCTGGTGCTAGTATAACTATGATCACACAACAGTTGTTTGAAGACATGTGGAACAACAGAGAATTGATGCTGCCCGACCGTTCTCCGGTTTCCTACAAAGGACGCAGAATTGAACTCCTAGGTTTTATTAAAGATGAATTAGTGTTTAAGGGGAGGAGCATCAAGGGTAAAGTTTATGTTGCGGTCAAAGGACTCAACATACTAGGATGGTTTCACCAGTGATTGTTTGGTATGATATTGAGGCCAGGCACCAGGGAACAAGTGTTTGTGGTTGACTGCGATGATGAGGGGCAGAGGTGGAAGGAGAGTTTTTCTTCTGTTTTTAGTATGGATTTAGGCAAATATTGCGGGTTCAGGCCCAAGATTATTGTTATAGAAAATGCTGTCCCTATCAAACACAAACTCAGAGGGGTTCCTTTTAGTGTGAGAGAAGATCTTGACAAGGAACTTAAGAATGAATGTGACAAAGGAATCATAGAGCCCACTTCTTTGTGGCTATCTCCCCTTGTTGTGGCTCACAAGAGGTGCGGACAGCTGCGCGTATTTGTGGACTTGAGGTCACTCAATAAGGAAATTTGGGTTGACTCACACCCTTTGCCTAAAATGAATGACTTATTTGCTTGTGTCAAAAGGACCACGTTTTTTTCCGAACTTGACTTGGCCAGTGCATACCACCAGATAGAGCTACATCCGGACTCACACCCCTTGACTGCTTTCAATTTTCCACTTGGTACGTTCCAATACTGACGCATGCCTTTCGGCTTGGCATCCGCTGCCTCAGTTTTTCAGAGGGTGATGCAAAACCTACTGAGTGGTGTGAAGGGTGGTTTGGTGTTCCAAGATGACGTTTTGATCTTTGCTGAGGATACTCAATCCCACAATGCCATTCTGCATGATATGCTCAATATCTTTGAGAAACATGGGGTTGTTCTCAAGACCGAGAAATGTAAATTTCTATGCAGTGAAGTAGAATACATAGGTCATTTAATTTCACGGGAGGGGATTAGACCTAGGCATGGTCTTGTTGAAGCTATTGTTAATGCTTCTTCTCCCAACGATAAGACTGGAGTCAAAGCTTTGCTAGGCCTATGTGAGAATTACTCACGGTTCATCCCAGATTTTGCCACCATGGTGCGTCCCATCAGCAATTTACTTAAGAAGGGTGTCAAGTTTGTGTGGTCTGATGCGTGTGTTTCTGCTTGTAATCAAGTCAAGTCCAGTTTGGGGAAGAGCAAGACTCTCAAACCATTTGATCCTGCTTTGCCCTGCTGCATTACTGTCGACGCTAACCAAGTGGAGTTGGATGCTATTTTGACACAAGGTTATGGAGATAGGGAAGGCACTGTGGCATTTGTGTCGAGAGTGTTGAGGGATGCTGAGCTCCAGTCCTCTGTTATTGAGAAATAATTGCTAGCTTGTTCGTGGGCCATAGAGAAATGTCGTCCATATGTATGGGGAAGGCGGTTCAAACTACAAACTGATCACAAGCCTTTAGTCGCTATTCTGGGTGCTGGTGCTAGTAAATGTTGTACTCCCAGGATTATGAGGATGGTCACAAAGTTGCTGCAGTACCAGTTTGATGTGTCCCACATTTCTGGTGAAAAGAATGGAAGAGCTGATTTTCTTTCCCGTTTTCTGCAGAAAAAAAGATGAAAGTGAGGAGATGGATTTCAATGAGCTTTTCGATGAAGATTCCAAGGATTGCTTTGTGGCTGCGTTAGAAATACCTGAACTCAACATAGGTTCTGAAGAAGACTGGATGAATGCTTTGAGGGAAGATGCCGTATTGCAGCAAGTGTGTGAGCTGGTCAGGAAAGGCTGGCCTAGGCAGAAGGTTTTATCACCTTCTGTACAACCTTACTGTAAGGCTGAGAGTGAGATTTCCTCCCCATTCAGTTAGACAGTCCAATATTAGAAAGGCCCATGATGGACATTTAAGAGCGACACTCACTAAACGTTGCATTCAAGAAACGTTTTGGTGGCCAAGCATGGATGCGGAGATAAATGAGGTGGTGGGGAATTGTGTGTGTGGAGCTGCGGATAAGAGTCTCAAAGTGGTGACACCTCCTCTATTACCCATTGAATGTCCCTCTGGTCCATGGGTCAAGTTGGTAATTGATGTCATGGGGCCTTTTGATTCGTTGCCCGGTGGATCCAGGTACATTTAAGTTCTAATGGATTATGCGTCTAAATGGCCTGAGATTAAGATGGTCAGAGAACCTAATGCTCAGAGTGTGGTGGGTTTTTTGAGGGAAGTCTGCATGAGGGAAGAGTTCCCAGAGGTTCTTGTCTCTGACAATGGGACTCAGTTTGTAAGTAATGAGTTGCAGACATGTCTTGCTTCATGTGGGGTGAAGCATTTATAAACGGTCTTGCGGAGAGAATGAATCTTGTGGTGGGTGAATTAATAAAATGGGGCAAGTCTGGGAACCATGACATTGCAAGATCTTTGAGTAGCATGTTGTGGTTTTATAGTACAATATCTCATTCTTCCACCAAAGTTCTACCCTTCAAGCTATTGAGAGGAAGGAAAGCGAACGCTAGTTTTAGACCTGGTTGGATGAGCAAGTGGCTTAAATCTTAATCTGATGTGATGAAACTTATGGACATTGTGAAAGAAAATATGTCGCAGACTCAGGCTAAACAGAAGATTTGGTATGATAAGAAGGGTGTGAAAACTGTTTCCTTGGAAGTAGGAGACATGGTCAGGATAAAGTCTCCAATTCATGTAACAAAAGGGAAAAGCAAGTTTAGCGAATCGGCTAGAGTTGTGAAGGTTGGCAGTAATGCAGTTCAAGTTGAGGGCGGATGGGGCATTGGTAGAGTCTTGCCAAAATTGTCAAAGTAAGAGTCAAGTTGTGTGGTAATGGTGGCAAAGCTATAATGGGTAAGAATCTTGGTCCCAGTAAAAGATGTGAAACTTTGGTGTCGTCCACGATTGAAGTTCCTAGAAGTTCTAGAATTATTGTCACTCTGAGCAGGTTCCAGGAGTGATCTTGCATACTGTTATATTGTTCCTATTATGCACATTATTCTATTTGTGTTTTTTGTTTCTTTTGTTTGTTTTCTTTTGTTTTGGGAAGAAGGGAAGATGTGTAGTACTGGCAGAGAATGTCTGTGTTGTGTGAGCTTTATGTGAGCATTCTCTGCAGTGGTTCTGTAGTCGCTATAAATAAAGGTTCTGTTCTAAGAATGTAATTGTTTAAGTGGTTGAAGACACAGAGAGGCAGTTTACTGGTGTAGACAGGACTGGATGTACGCGTCAAGAGTGTAGCCATTAGATTAAAACTCATCTGTTGCTTGCTGTGGCTCCAGCTTCTTCACTACACTGTCGTGGGTGTCTTAATTCTGAAATGAACTGGACCACCCCGGATTTCAACCAAATCTTACTGGGCACTTTTTAAATGCCCAGGCACTTGACCACAGCGGTGACCGTAATAGACGATTGCTCTGCAAGAAGACTGGCGGCCAATCTGCGATTACTCGAAGGATTATTATGATCAACAGTGTGGAGCCAAGTCTCCAAACTCGGCGGGTACACCCTGAATGCCCTCAAATATATAGCAGTGCTGAAGTGAAAAGATATTTAGGATCCAAGGACCCAGGAAGAGTCAGCCAAAACAGAGTAAAAGCAGTAAGGATCCTGATAAGCCGGAGCACGGATAACAATGTTCAAAAAAAGGTTCTTCTTATGTACCGACTTATCATTCGAACAAATTAGAATCAGAAATCAGTCTATACAAATTCATGCGCTCACTGAGATTGAAACACTTTTTCACTAATTTTGCAGAAGAGAATCCTCGTTTACCCACCAATACCTTGCTAGGATTACGGGACAAAAGCACATTTACTGCTCCCATAAGTCACAAAGTGTTAGATGCATTTGAGACAGTTGTACAAAAGGATCTGCGCACCATTTTCAGACAAACCAAACCTAAAACTTCTAACATCACGCAGAAAGAAAGACAAACACTTGAACAAATCGCATCTAATCCAGAGGTAACTATTTGTCAAGCGGATAAAGGAGGAGCCATGGTAATCATGGTTATTACTTACTATTTGGAGAATGTTCAGGATCATGTCCAGGATGACAACATTTACATGAAATTGTCGTTTGATCCAACCAATGAGTTTCTCAAAATTCTTTCTAAGATTATAGATGACGCAATGGATAAAGGTACCATAACGAGAGAGGACAAGACCTACCTTATTAAAAACAATCCGTCCGTACCTTATATATACATGATTCCCAAAATACACAAACACCCTACCAAACCTCCATTTCGACCAATTGTATCTACTGTTCATTCTATACACGAAGAAATTGGTAAATATCTGGACAAACACCTTCAGTCACTTGTACAAAGCATGTCTATCTACTTAAAAGATACCACGGACTTTTTGAACATTCTGGAATCCATAAAAACCAATATAACCTCGGATACCATACTTTGTACCATCGATGTTAAATCATTATATTCCTCGATCCCACACAACTTGGGCATCTCTGCGGGGGAATCATTTCTAATCAATTGTGATAAAGACGAACAACTAAAAGTATTTTTAATGGAATTGCTACACTTTACCCTATTACACAGCTATTTTATATGGCAGGATAATTTCTATATCCAATCTTCGGGAACATCAATTTGCAACTGCGCCACACCGGCGTATGCAAATCTCTTTATGCACAGATTTGAATTAGACCACATATTGAATCAAGAAAAATGGATGGAACATCTCATTTTATATAAAAGGTACATCGATGACATATTTGTGCTACGGAAAGGGACATACTTGGAGCTATCGAAGCTATTGAAACCCTCAATAGGGTAGATGGAAGAATTGAATTCACTTCATCAATAAGCCAAGAACAAATCATCTTCTTAGACACTTGCATTATCAACAAAAGTGGTCACCTAATTACCAGCGTGTATACTAAACCTACAGATCGAAACAATCTACTTCATTTTCACAGTTTCCATCAACCCTCTCTAAAAAAACATCTTCCGTATTCACAATTACTCAGGTTAAAAAGAATTTCATCCAATGACGACCTATATAAAGAGTGCATGACCACATGCATCAAAAAATTCAGAGAAAGGGGTTACCCTGAACCCATATTACAAGAAGCCATCACAAAAGTAGAAAAAAAGACACGTGAGAGTTTGTTAAAACGCACGGACCCTAAAGGAAATGAAGAAAGATCTGTGTTTGTGTCTAAATACTCTACCCGCAGTCACAAAATCAAAAACACTATATTAAAATACTGGCCAATGCTGAGTACAGAATCGGACTTCAAAGGCCTTTTTGAATCACAACCAAGATTCGGGTACTTACGGACAAGAAATTTGAAACAAATACTAACCAAATCCATTGATAAAAAAGAAGAAATTTTTCGTGGAACGGTACCCTGCATGAACTGTGGCAATTGTAATTCCATTATCAAAGGGAATACTACACGGCATCCCAATCGAGGAGCCATGATCAAACTAAGAGTGACAGCCAAATGTAATAGCCAGAATGTTATATACATGTTGAAATGCCCATGCGGGCTAGTTTATGTGGGAAAGACTGAGCGAAAAATCAGGGTACGTTTGAACGAACATAAGAGCAACATACGTACAAAAAATCTCAAGTCCACGGTTGCTGCACACTTTCACTTATTGCATCATAACATCAGCCAACTGAGATTTTTGATCCTTGAACAAGTCCCAATAAGACAGGGACGAGATAACATGCAATTTCTTTTACAAAGAGAAACATACTGGATCAATTTTTTAGACTCAGTGAACCCCAAAGGATTGAATGAACGGATGGACCTCAGTTACTTTCTATAAATTGAACTCTATTCCATATGGGTGTCTGAAAATTCTTTGAAAATGTATATGGCATACAGATAAACGTTACATTCTTTACTTCACTTTTCTTGTTCATATAATTTCTGGTGAACTTTGAAGTTAGGCACTTATACATAGGTCCAGGTGACCTCTACTTTTTTAGTTTCCCTTTGTGTCTACATTGTTATTCATTTTCAGCGCATTGGACCTTTCTTTATTTATCCATACAACTTTTATTGACCCATGTCAGTTTCAGGCAACACACTCCGCACGAACTTTCGATGTCTTTTTTCCATTTTGATCACTACGGTAGTTCACTGTTACCAGCAATCACTTTTCACTTCCGGGTTTCACCTCTCTAAAAGCTTCCACGGCTTCTGCTATCCACACGCGTCTAAACACCGGGAATGGCCGTTTACGCTTTAACGATTTCTGCACGGGTAAGCCTCTGTCGCTTTGACACCGATACACTTGATTTAGCAACGTTGGTCATGTGGTTCTGACATTTTTTCATGTGTTTAGCCATATTCACAGTGAATAATATATCGCCGAACAGATTACTCATGAAATCACGGCGTTAGTAAGTTTGCATGTTTTTACCGCACGCGTATTAAATTCACCTCGTATACAAGTTACTAAGAGCCGACACTATCCACACTTTTGTTTTGACTTTTGGGATTCTTTATCTTTATCTTTATTTAACTTTTCCCACAGTTAACCACATTGAGGTAACTTCATTAATCCTTTTACCTTCTTAACTGGCCTGATTGCGCTTTTTCTGACTAAAACTTTATTGATGCGCGTTCACTTCACTTCTTATTGGAATGTATTCACTAAGCCTGTTGGTCATCTTTTGCATGTGAACTTTTTGTTCACTGTCACCAGCGTAAATTGGATGTTAAGATTCACCACCCTTTTTTACACACAGCACTATCAGTAATCACGCTGTGTTCTATATTTTGGCATGTTTGCCTTTTTCAGTACTGAACTGGAGTTTCTTCTATGTTGCAGAATTAAGCCCCTGATGAAGGGCCATAGCCCGAAATGCATTGGGCATACGAATATATGTAAAACAAAATTGTGGCATTAAGTGAGGATCACTGTCATGTTTGTATCAAGATTGACATAATCAAAAGAAAATGTGTTAACTTAATAAAGTGAATTGAGAAGAACTCATTGAGAAGCGGACAATTTAGTTACATTTCTTTATCGAGTGCAAGTTGGAGGCGCCCCTCAGCTCGTGAGGACAGCTCTTTCAGCAACTGCTGGTGGGACCATAAGCTACACCTTCATCTCGAGATCACGCATCTGCCATCTTTGTGTACAAGTGAGAGAGGAGCACCCTGAGAAGCAAAGGCAGGAGCCACACCTGCTTCCTGAAGCAAGCCGGCTTCTTCCTCGTGATTTGGACAAAACACTGAGTGAGCAGAAAGGGGAGGCCCCTTCTCATGCAACTCAACCACATCATGGTTGTTGGAACCGGGGTTACCGAGTCCGACACGGTAGCATGGCGTGAAGCGGGAAAGGCACGCGAAGGCAATGTGTAAGGCAGTTGTGCAGCACACTCTCACTTTGACTCACAAATGCGAACGCAATAACATGACACCACAGCAGGCTTTTGTATTTAAAATCAAGATCTTTTATAAATAAATTAAGTTGGCATCAGATAAGGCAGGTTAATTCAGATCTACATTCAAATTCATTATATTACTCAACTGGTGCACATTTTAAATAAAGCTGCATAGCTCATCAACATTGTAGGCCACTAAGAGGCCGCAGGAATTATCTCCTACACGTAGCACTTAATAATGATCTCAAGGTACGTTAATAAAACATAGGCCTAAACATACAGTTCACTTTAGCATATTCAATTACTTAAAAGAAGGCTTTTCACGTTACATTTAAATAGGCCTGCATTAATCTAGGCGCGCCCACATTCAGGACAGTGGGCGTCGCAACTCCAGTACACCTGTAACATAAAATACTTCAACTCTTGGCGGTGTACACTTCAGCTCAACTCCATTAAACACTTTCCCCTTGTGGTAAAGACTTAACAGTTAAAACCATGGCCTAGGCAGTAATTATAATAGGCATCGGCATAAATTATTAAATACTGTGGGCATCATCATTACCTGAATGAACTATGTGGGGAATCCCTCAACATGTCCTGTATTCTGGGGCTTCTAGGTCCCTCAGGGGTTAACTCCGGCCAGGCCCACTCCTCTCTGGGGCCTCGCCTCGTAGGACTAAATTCGTAAGGGTTAATAGTGGCCCCCGTCCCCCAGTGGCGTCTTATGGGCCCTAGGGGCCTCCAGGAGCTCACCTGCGGTGTGGTCGTTGGTCGCGCTTCAGGGCGACTGGCGATCTTCCGGGCCGGCCCGTGTTCTGTCGGGCGGGGCCCGGTCGGGGGTGCCTCGGCCTTCTGGCCGGTGTTGCGGGTCGTTGCGGCTGCTTCAGCTTGGTTGCTTCTTAGGCGCTTCTAGTTGTAAGTTTCTTGTCAGAAGTTCCTTGTTATAGGTTCCTTGTCAAAGTTTCCTGTCAGAAGTTTCTTCTTATGAGGGGGGGGGATGAGTTGGTGGTCTGGGAGTGCTTGGTGTTCCTCCCCGCACGCAGAAGGTGGTTCCCTGGGTCCCCTCACACTGGGCAAGGTCAGTGGGTGGTGGGCGTTCCTCAGCTATCTTACTACAGCAGGGCCTCAGCCCTGTCAGCAGCAGTAGTGTAGGTCTCCCCCTAGGCCCTAAAGCCTATACTCCGGCGGAGGTTCTCCCAGGTTCAGTGGTGCCTCATCAACTGACTAGAAAGTTTTCCCTCCAAGCCTTTTATACTCCTAGGTCAGGTGACTCTCCCAAAGGCGGCAAAACATAACTCCTCCCACAGCCCGGAAGGTTCTGGAACCTTCTACATGCCTGGCTATGTGGCCCAGAGGCGGGGATGGAATGGATACTGTATCCCTATACCCCAGCCTGACCCTGGCTACTAGTGTGTATGCGTGTCAGGCCCCTCTGCAGAAGCAGGGGCCTGTGGCAGCCATCTTGAGTGAGAGAGAGCACCTGCACCTCAGCACTGGCTAGCAGTGGCAAGGTGCCCAGAGACCTAGGTCCAGTAAAAATATGGTGGCAAAAGGAGGCGAAAAAGGAAAAAAATAGGGAAAGACCACCCTAGGGCTGACAGGTCTAACACGCGTCCCCCCAGCCGAAAGAGGGGAGAGCTTCCCAACCTCTAGGGAGTTCTCTTCGCTAAGGCGGAAAACCGGGAGAGACCGTCAGCGTTGGCGTGGTCTACACCGGGTCGATGTTCCACCCAAAAGACCATCCCCTGGAGGGAAATGGACCACCTCAACAATTTGGGGTTTTCGCCTCTCATCTGCATGAGCCAGCGAAGGGGTCTGTGGTCGGTCTGAATCAGGAAGTGACAACCAAAAAGGTATGGCCTCAACTTCTTGACAGCCCAAACCACAGCAAAGGCTTCTCGTTCGATGGTACTCCACCGCTGTTCCCGGGGAGTAGTCTTCGGGAAATGAAGGCCACTGGCTGGTCTTGGCCATCGTCATTCAGCTGCGAGAGCACAGCTCCTATGCCATGCTCAGAAGCGTCTGTCTGTACAATAAATTCCCGTCCAAAATCTGGAGTCCTGAGCACCGGTGCGGTGCACATTGCACGTTTGAGGGTCTCAAAGGCTTCCTGGCAGGCAGCCGTCCAGATGACTCTGTGTGGCTGCTTCTTTGAAGTCAATTCCGTCAATGGGCCCACGATGGTTCCATATCCCTTGACGAACCGGCGGTAATACCCCGTGAGGCCGAGAAAAGCTCGGACCTCTGTTTGGGTCTTGGGGGCTCCCAGGCCAAGATGGTCTCAATCTTGGCTTGGAGGGGTTGCACCTTACCTCCGCCCACCAGATGTCCCAGGTACACGACAGATCCCTGTCCAATCTGGCACTTGCTGGCCTTGATGGTTAAACCAGCCCGTTGCAAAGCCTGTAGCACCTCCTGGAGATGCTCCAGATGGTCCTCCCAGCTGCTACTGAAGACAGCTATGTCATCCAGGTAGGCAGCAGAGAAGGCCTCTAGGCCAGACAGCACCTGGTTCACCAACCGCTGGAAAGTGGCTGGAGCATTTTTCAACCCGAAGGGCATCACCCGAAATTGAAAGTGGCCCTCGGGGGTGGAGAACGCAGTTTTCTCCCTTGCTCCTTCTGCCATGGCTATCTGCCAATAGCCTGACGTCAAATCAATGGTACTCAAATACCGGGCTGCTCCCAGCCGGTCAATGAGCTCATCCGCCCGAGGGATCGGGTGAGCGTCGGTCTTAGTGACTGAGTTGAGTCCACGGTAATCCACACAGAACCGAAATTCTGGTGTGGTGCCCAGTGGGGCCGCTTTCGGCACCAACACCACCGGACTAGCCCAAGGGCTACTGGAAGGCTCAATCACCCCCAGTTCTAGCATCTTGGTAACCTCACCCTGGATACTAGCCTTGACTTTATCGGACAGCCGGTAAGACTTGGTTTTTACTGGCGGACTGTCCCCTGTGTCCAATTCATGGGTACACATGTGCGTGATTCCAGGCGTGAGGGAGAACAACGAGGCGTACTGCCCCAAGACCTGGCGGCAGTCCCTCTGTTGCTCTGGGGTCAAGGATGGGGCGAGGACCACTCCCTCTACCGAACCATCCTTCTCATGGGCCGCCAGAAGGTCTGGAAGAGGCTCACTCTCCTCCTCCTCACTTCCATCTGTTATCATTAGGAGAGTGAGTTCTGAACGCTCCTGGTGGGGCTTCAGGCGGTTGACGTGGAACACCCTGTGGGGTTGACGTGGGGCCTTCACATCAAATACATATGTGGTCTGGCCTCTCCTTTCTAAGATCTCAAACGGCCCAGTCCACCGGTCCTGGAGGGCGCTAAGCTCTCCTGGCTCCATGACCCACACCTTCTGTCCAGCGTCTAACTCTACCGTCCGCGCGTTCCGGTCATACCATTTCTTCATGACGGCTTGACTTGCCTCTAGATTGTCCGAGGCCTCCTTCCACAGCTTGGCCACTTGGCTGCGGAATGCCAGCATATAGCTGACCACATCACGGGGAAGCTTCGAGGAAGACTTCTCCCACCCCTCCTTGACAAGACTGAGGGGCCCCCGAACGGGGTGGCCATAGAGCAGCTCAAAGGGGCTGAAACCGACCCCCTTCTGCGGCACCTCTTGGTAGGAGAAGAGCAGACAGGGTAAGAGGACGTCCCACTTTCTTCTCAAGTCCTCGGGTAGGCTCCTAATCATCCCCTTCAAGGTTTTGTTAAAGCGCTCCACGAGTCCGTTCGTCTGGGGGTGGTAAGGAGTGGAGGAACCGGTAGGTCACTCCACACTCCTTCCACATGGCCTGCATGTAGGCCGACATGAAGTCGTGCCCCTATCTGACACCACGACCTTGGGGAATCCCACTCGGGTAAAAATCCCCATCAGGGCCCGCGCCACCACCGGTGCAGTGATGGTCCTCAGAGGGATTGCCTCCGGGTACCGGGTGGCGTGGTCTACCAGCACCAAAATGAACCTATGTCCTGCAGAAGTCGGCGGGTCCAATGGCCCGACAATGTCAATCCCTACCCGCTCAAAGGGGTATCGACAACTGGGAGAGGTTCCAGAGGGACCTTCACTTTCGTCCCTGTCTTGCCGCTCGCTTGGCAAGTGGTGCAAGTCTTGCAAAAAGTGTCAGAAGTGACGCGCATCCTGGGCCAGTAAAAATGTGGGACTAGACACGCAGACGTCTTGTCTTGGCCCAGGTGTCCTGCTAGTGGTATCTCGTGTGCCAACTCTAGCAGAAAGGCTCGGTAGCATTGGGGGACCACCACGGCTCGGGCGGACCCATGCACCGGAGCCTTAGGCTCACTGTAGAGGAGACCATCCTCCCAGTAGACATGGTAATTACCAGTCTCGTTTCCAGCTGCTTGGGCTTCGGCCTGTTGCCGCATGCCTTCAAGCGTAGGGCACTCTTTCTGCGCCCGGCAAAATTCCTCCCGGGTAGGCCCTCCTTCCACCTGCCACTCTGCAGGGGTCGGCAGGTCCCCCACGGGAAAACCAACCACCTCAGCGGACTCCGGGGTCACCTCCGCGGGCTCCCCATCCATCTCACCGGGTGTCTCCTCCTGGACATCTCCTCGTCCAGCAGTGGGCTGGGCCATTCTTTCAGGCTCCAACCCCAGCTGAGTTCCTTGTCGGGCAGCCATGGACCGCGTGACAACGCAAGTCCATCCTGGTAATCCCAACATCTCAGCATGGGCATTGAACTCTACCTCCCTCCAGGCAGTATGTTCCAAGTCGTTGCCCAGCAGACAGTCAACTGGCATGGCAGGGCTCAGCGCAACCTTCAACAGACCTGATACTCCTCCCCACTCAAAGGGAACTTGGGCCACGGGGTAATGACCCAGGCTATTATCAGCCATAACAACTGGGTGGAATTCCTCAGGAATCACCTGCTCTGTGGACACCAGCTGATGTCTCACCATCGTCATGCTGGCACCTGTGTCCCTCAGAGCCTCCACCTCCTCCCCGTTCACCAGGACCCTCTGCCGATACTTGGCAGTGTTCGCGGGTACCTGAACCCGTGGGATGATCTCTCTATCCCCCAGGGAAACTAAGGTCAAGCCTGTCCACTCACCTCCCCTACCTAGGGACAACTCCTCCCCAAGCGCTACACTGGCCACCCCGGGGCTCTTACCTCCTGTGGGGGCTGGGGTTCTCTTGCGACACTTGGGATCCCCCTTATAATGTCCAACCTCCCCGCACTCGTAGCACCGGACAGTTCTGGGCTGCTGACTCCTGTCAGGATAAGTGGGTTTCTGGAATCCAGATTGGGATGGGGAACCTACCCCTCTCCCAGGCGGTTTATTTTGGGGACCTTTAAAGAACTCCCTCTTTTTATCTCCCCCCTCTTTCTTCTGGGGGAGCCCCTGTCCACCTTTCGGGGGGTCCGCCCCGGCTCCCTTGTGGGACACCCGAGTGCTGACCCACGTGTCTGCCTCCTCCGCAAGCTCCCTAGGATTGGTCAGCTTGCGGTCCACCAAGTACTGGCGCAGCTCCGGAAAACATTTCTCTAGGAGGTGCTCTCTCAAGAATAGGTCGTACAGCCCTTTGTAATTGTCAACGTTGCTGCCACGCACCCAACCCTCTAATGCCTTCCGGGCATAGTCAAAAAAATCCACCCAGTTTTGTGTGTGAAGCTTGTGGCTGTTGCGGAACTTTTGGCGGTACTTCTCTGGGGTGAGGCCAAACTTCTTGAGCAGGGCCTCCTTCATGATAGGGTAGTTAGTCTGCTCCCCCTTATCCAAAGTTAAAAGTGTGTCCCTTACTAGTGGAGGTATGTACCTATAAAGACCTCCCCCCCAGTAGCTCTCAGGAACTCTATGGGCCACCAGAGCCACCTCGTAGGCCGCCAACCACTTGTCGATGTCATCACCTACACTAAAACTGGCCATCACCTCTCTGGGTAAATAGAATTTGGGCTCCTGTGGAACCCCAGCAGGTATGCTGCCACCATTCATTTTGCCCTGCATCTCCCTCTGCAAGGTCCGGAGCTCTAGCTCCTTCAGGCTAAGCTCATGTACAAGCTTCCTTTCCTCCATGGCTAGCCTTGTCTGTTCTCCATCTCTTTCCATCCTAGCAAGTTCTAATGTCAATTGCCTCTGCTCCCTTCTGTCCTCCAATTCCTCTGGTGACAAACTTCCCCCTGACGCACTACTGCCTGCCCTGGAACGTCTTCCTGGCAACACATTCTCGCTAACATCAATGCGCAGTAGGTCCAGTTCTCCTGGGTTGTCTGTCTCCCCCTGCTCCTCATCCCCTCTTCCCTCCGGGTGGGCCATTACCCATGCCCTCAAATCTTTCTGAAGCACCTCCTTCCTGGCACCTCGCTTGACGGCCACCCCCCTCTCTAGGCAGAACTCCTTGAGCTGTGTCACCGTATACCTTTCTAGGTTGGCTAACTCAAACTCCATCCTCCTAGGTGGGGTCCCAGACAATTTAAGGAAGGGGTTCTAAACTGTAGGTAACAGGTCTAACACAGGAATGTACACAGTCGGCAATTACCATAGAATTCCTAGCACTCTCATTACAATAGGTGTCTAATTGCGGCGCACACTGAGTCACTGTAGGGTGCTGCACAAGCACCAGTCCTTATCCCACCGCTGCAACCAAATGTTGGAACCGGGGTTACCGAGTCCGACACGGTAGCATGGCGTGAAGCGGGAAAGGCACGCGAAGGCAATGTGTAAGGCAGTTGTGCAGCACACTCTCACTTTGACTCACAAATGCGAACGCAATAACATGACACCACACCAGGCTTTTGTATTTAAAATCAAGATCTTTTATAAATAAATTAAGTTGGCATCAGATAAGGCAGGTTAATTCAGATCTACATTCAAATTCATTATATTACTCAACTGGTGCACATTTTAAATAAAGCTGCATAGCTCATCAACATTGTAGGCCACTAAGAGGCCGCAGGAATTATCTCCTACACGTAGCACTTAATAATGATCTCAAGGTACGTTAATAAAACAGGGGCCTAGACATGCAGTTCACTTTAGCATATTCAATTATTTAAAAGAAGGCTTTTCACGTTACATTTAAATAGGCCTGCATTAATCTAGGCGCGCCCACATTCAGTACAGTGGGCGTCGCAACTCCAGTACACCTGTAACATAAAATACTTCAACTCTTGGTGGTGTACACTTCAGCTCAACTCCATTAAACACTTTCCCCTTGTGGTAAAGACTTAACAGTTAAAACCATGGCCTAGGCAGTAATTATAATAGGCATCGGCATAAATTATTAAATACTGTGGGCATCATCATTACCTGAATGAACTATGTGGGGAATCCCTCAACATGTCCTGTATTCTGGGGCTTCTAGGTCCCTCAGGGGTTAACTCCGGCCAGGCCCACTCCTCTCTGGGGCCTCGCCTCGTAGGACTAAATTTGTAAGGGTTAATAGTGGCCCCCGGCCCCCAGTGGCGTCTTATGTGCCTAGGGGCCTCCAGGGCTCACCTGCGGTGTGGTCGTTGGTCGCGCTTCAGGGCGACTGGCGATCTTCCGGGCCGGCCCGTGTTCTGTCGGGCGGGGCCCGGTCGGGGGTGCCTCGGCCTTCTGGCCGGTGTTGCGGGTCGTTGCGGCTGCTTCAGCTTGGTTGCTTCTTAGGCGCTTCTAGTTGTAAGTTTCTTGTCAGAAGTTCCTTGTTATAGGTTCCTTGTCAAAGTTTCCTGTCAGAAGTTTCTTCTTATGAGGGGGGGATGAGTTGGTGGTCTGGGAGTGCTTGGTGTTCCTCCCGCACGCTGAAGGTGGTTCCCTGGGTCCCCTCACACTGGGCAAGGTCAGTGGGTGGTGGGCGTTCCTCAGCTATCTTACTACAGCAGGGCCTCAGCCCTGTCAGCAGCAGTAGTGTAGGTCTCCCCCTAGGCCCTAAAGCCTATACTCCGGCGGAGGTTCTCCCAGGTTCAGTGGTGCCTCATCAACTGACTAGAAAGTTTTCCCTCCAAGCCTTTTATACTCCTAGGTCAGGTGACTCTCCCAAAGGCGGCAAAACATAACTCCTCCCACAGCCCGGAAGGTTCTGGAACCTTCTACATGCCTGGCTATGTGGCCCAGAGGCGGGGATGGAATGGATACTGTATCCCTATACCCCAGCCTGACCCTGGCTACTAGTGTGTATGCGTGTCAGGCCCCTCTGCAGTAGCAGGGGCCTGTGGCAGCCATCTTGAGTGAGAGAGAGCACCTGCACCTCAGCACTGGCTAGCAGTGGCAAGGTGCCCAGAGACCTAGGTCCAGTAAAAATATGGTGGCAAAAAGGAGGCGAAAAAGGAAAAAAAATAGGGAAAGACCACCCTAGGGCTGACAGGTCTAACAATGGTACTGGCAGAAGTTGTGAAAGGTCCACCTGGAAGAAGATCAGTAGATCGATGGAGCATCCACACCTGAATCCAAGAGTCAGACATCTGTGGACAGATCAGAGATACGTCCGCTGTGGCAACATACCAAGTGCAGAAGGACCTCAGTGTGAGACGACTGGACACCCACCCACCTCTGGAGTCCACCTGGAAGAAGATCAGTAGATTGATGGACCATCCTCACCTGAATCCAAGAGACAGACGTCTGTGGACAGATCAGAGACACATCCGCTGTGGCAACATACCAAGTGCAGAAGGACCTCAGTGTGAGACGACTGGACACCCACCCACATCTGGAGGCAGAAGGTCAAAGAAGATCTTGTGACCCTTCCAAGTCTCTTACGTGCGACTATTGGATATGGTGACTTTTGCTGATGTTTACAGCTACATCAATATATGAATGTTGGGCCAATCAACGCGTAGATAACGCTCAACATCCTACAGGAAATCAAGGTTTTCAGAGTGCGTTTGCCTCGAGGTACCTAATTGGATGGAAGGTCATGGCCTAACACCAGGTAGACTGCAGAGTAGCAACCTCCTGATAGTTTGGTAATGGCTCTGGGTTGGCATGCACAGGGATCTCTCCTCATTACTACTTTATAAATCTTGAGCCTTTTTGCCTGGGATTCCTATCTTAAGGAGCAAGCCTCAGTGCGTCATATGGACCATGTCCAATAGGTTTAGCAGTAGGACAACAAGACTACAACTCCCAGAGTGCACTAGTCCACCCTGTCTACTTTACAGCTAAATGTATCATCTCTGATGGTGAATTATCCTCCGGACCCTCCAATGGAGACTCATCACAGCCCCATTCTTGTCCTGCTCTTGGGGTACACTTTCACCCACTGTCAGGTTAATTGCAAACTCCGTGCTCCGCCTGGACTCAGATTTTATCACTGTACTTTTCAGATGTAACTGTATTTTTATAGTATATGGTATACTTTTTTATTAATGCTTTTGTCCTTCATTATTTGTAGAGTGTTCGGATACCTTTGGCCGGATGCAGAGCGACCGGGTGCGACTTATCCGTGAAGGGGCGTCGGGGGCGGTGTGAAGGGGCAGCATCGCTCTCACCTTTGCGTAAATAAACGCTTTACAAAAACTCAGTTCGTGAGAGGTGGTGCTTGTAGTTGTATACCGCACGGTGTAACCTTCCAGGTGCTGGAGAAATAGAAACAACCTGCGACGCCACAGGCCACCGCGTCTCTGATCCTGGGCAGGTGACACACCAGAAGCACGTTCCTGCCCACCCCCTCAGCTGCGTCCAGGCCTCCTGCTCTCAGCTGTACCCCCGCCACAGCCCAGTGCTCCTGGGCATGCACAGGTGGGCAGGTGACACAACAGAAGCACATTCCTACACTCCTCTCCCCCCCTACCCCCCACCCCACCCCCTGTCAAGGACACTTGCTATCTATCAGCTGTACCCCGACTGCAGCGTCTGATCCTGGGCAGGCACAGGTGGGCAGGTGACACAACAGAAGCACCTGCCTGACCCCCCCCCCCCACCCCCACCCCTCAGCTGTGTGCAGGCCTCTTACTCTCAGCTGTACCCCCGCCACAGCCCAGTGCTCCTGGGCATGCACAGGTGGGCAGGTGACACAACAGAAGCACATGCCTGACCTCCCCACCCCTCAGCTGTGTGCAGGCCTCTTACTCTCAGCTGTACCCCGGCCTCAGCCCAGTGCTCCTGGGCAGGCACATGTGGGCAGGTGACACAACAGAAGCACATTCATACACTCCTCTCCCCCCCAACCCCCCACCCCACCCCCTGTCCAGGACACTTGCTATCAGCTGTACCCCCACTGCAGCGTCTGATCCTGGGCAGGCACAGGTGGGCAGGTGACACAACAGAAGCACATGCCATGCCTTAACCCCCACCCCCACCCCTCAGCTGTGTGCAGGCCTCTTACTCTCAGCTGTACCCCGGCCACAGCCCAGTGCTCCTGGGCAGGCACATGTGGGCAGGTGACACACCAGAAGCACATTCCTACACTCCTTTACCCACCCCCACTGTCCAGGCATCTTGCTATCAGCTGTACCCCCGCTGCAGGGTCTGTTCCTGGGCAGGCACAAGAGGGCAGGTGACAGAAGCACATTCCTACACGCCTCCACCGCTCAGCTGTGCCCGCCCTCTTGCTGTCAGCTGTACCCCCACCGCAGCCCCAAGGAGGCTGCACCCTACCTGCTGGGAGAGGGCAGAGGGCGGCATCAGCTGCACTGACTCACCTTCCGCAGGGTCGAAGGTCTCCGAGCACAGCTGCCTCCAGGTGTGCACTAGGGGGACAAGTTCCAGTCAGACAGAGCAGGTGCAGCACAGGCAGCAGGAGTGCAAGCTTCACACACACACAGCAGGAGCAGCACACGCAGCAGGGTGCAAGCTTCAGACACATACAGCAGGTGCAGCACAGGCAGCAGGGATGCAAGCTTCACACACACACACAGCAGGTGCAGCACAGGCAGCAGGGGCGGGGTGTGAGCTTCAGGCACACACAGCAGGTGCAGCACAGGCAGCAGGGGTGTAAGCTTCAGACGCACACAGCAGCTGCAGCTCAGGCAACAAGGGTGTGAACTTCAGACACACACAGCAGGTGCAGCACAGGCAGCCGGGGTGCAAGCTTCAGACACATACAGCAGGTGCATCTCAGGTAGCAGGGGTGCAAGCTTCAGACACACACAGCAGGTGCAGCACAGGCAGCCGGGGTGCGAGCTTCAGACACACACAGCAGGTGCAGCACAGGCAGCAGGGTCCGGGTGTGAGCTTCAGACACACACAGCAGGTGCAGCTCAGGCAACAAGGGTGTGAACTTCAGACACACACAGCAGGTGCAGCACAGGCAGCCGGGGTGCAAGCTTCAGACACACACAGCAGGTGCAGCTCAGGTAGCAGGGGTGCAAACGTCAGACACACACAGCAGGTGCAGCACAGGCAGCCGGGGTGCGAGCTTCAGACACACACAGCAGGTGCAGCACAGGCAGCAGGGTCCGGGTGTGAGCTTCAGACACACACAGCAGGTGCAGCTCAGGTAGCAGGGGTGCAAGCTTCAGACACACACAGCAGGTGCAGCACAGGCAACAGTGGGGCAGGCTTCAGGCACACACAGCAGGTGCAGCACAGGCAGCCGGGGTGCCAGCTTCAGACACACACAGCAGGTGCAGCACAGGCAGCAGGGATGTAAGCTTCAGATACACACAGCAGTTGCAGCTTAGGCAACAGGGGTTTGAGCTTCAGACACACACTACAGGTGCAGCCCAGGCAGCAGGGGTGCAAGCTTCAGACACACACAGCAGGTGCAGCATAGGCAGCAGAGGGTGAGCTTCAAACACACAGTGCAGGTGCAGCACAGGCAAGAGAAGTGTGAGCTTCAAACACACACAGCAGGTGCAGCTCAGGCAGCAGGGGTGCGAGCTTCAGACACACACACCAGGTGCAGCACAGGCAGCAGAGGGGCGAGCTTCAGACACATACAGCAGGTGCAGCACAGTCAGCAGAGGGGCGAGCTTCAGACACATACACCAGGTGCAGCATAGGCAGCAGAGGGGCAAGCTTCAGACACAGAGCAGTTGCAGCACAGGCAACAGGGGTGTGAGCTACAGACACAGAGCAGGTGTAGCAGAAGCGGCAGAGGGGCGCGCTTCAGGCACACACAGCAGGTGCGTGAACAAAGGACAAGGAAACCCTGTAAGTCAGAAGGGACCAAGGGTAGCAGTATGTTATTAGAGACAGTGGTCCCTATCAAGGAAAATATGCAGTCATAATCACAAAACTACCATCAGAGTTGTGTATGTCAATATCCAAATGGAATTTTTTTAATTTATTTGCACATTCAATAAACACGAAAATCATATAGTATCATGCAGTGAGCAGAAAGTGATGGGGTTACGGAAATCAACAGATTTCCAGACCTCAGGCATATATTAGCAAAGTGACTTTTTAGTGATACATAATTCGCAGCAGTCACAATGAGGGAAACATCTTCTGCTCCACATTAATCATGAGCAAAAGGTTGGAGTCAAGATGTGGTTGTCAACGACGTTTCGATCCCCAACTGCGGTCAGGGAATCATCATCAGGACGGAAAAATCAGAATGCCTGAGAGGTTGCTGCTAGTCCAAGTAGAGGTTACAGTGTGTGTGAAGGAACAAAGTCCTGCCCGCAGAGTCACGGTACCACGGTCCGCGTTGGGGGGGTTGTGTTGCCAAGGGTATCCAGGCTGAAGCAGGGTCGGAGGGGTGGGAGAACAATGTCTCACCCGTGGCGTCCTGCTGGCGTTGCTCAGAATCGAGCAGATAGGTGGGGAATTCTCAGAGCTACTGAGGTTTGTGAAAGTAGAGCCAGTGCTTTGGAACCGGGAGTAATTACTGTGGAATGCGGTTCCACAGCATTGGCTCTACTTTAGGGTGTGAAGGGATGCATTTTGTAAGAACAATGTTGTCAAGAAATTCCCCTCCTGTAGTAACTGGAGGGTCTCTTGGAAAGAAACCATGCAAAGCTACTTGTTCAGTTGTTACAGATTTAAAATTAAACACTATTTTATTTTTACTAGAAATAACTTCAAGTAAAAGACCGTGTTTCACTTGGATCTGGAGATGGGCTCCAAGGTGCCTTCCTGGGGCATGGGAAAAAAACTAGCGTGGAGGAGATGAAGGTATCGTGGCTTGTCTTCTTCGTAGGGACCTAAGAAGCCTCTAGATGAATTTTAGTGTGTGACTCTGGTGCACTAGGTTTTTAGGCTAAAGTATGGGCAGAAACGTGTCGGCAACACAGAGGTACACAAGGGCCATGGTACCCAATAACGTCCTATGAGGATACTCTTCTTGTATTTTTACTGATAACAAGGGTTCCACCTAATAAAGTAATTCTTGAGGTTCATCCCAAGGTATATTTAGTTAGGAAAACTGGCTCCCTGATAAATACTTTCTAAGAACTCCCTCAAGACAGTCCTCTTTGAGGTCGAGTCCGCCCTGGCAGTATCATCTTACCAGGGTGGGATGAGGTGGCCTATGATGAAGTTTGTCACATTACGTGAGTGAGCCCACCTCATCCAATTCTTGGAATTGTCCAGATTCTGAGTAGGTAGGTAGCATAAGTAGACGTAAAGTTCTCAGAGTAGGTACTAACTGTACCTATCCAACCGACTACCGCATCAATGTGTGTTATGATATATTACTAGAGGCAGACGTGGGTTCTACTTTAGGCTCTTTTTCTATCCAAGTGTTATTGGCTCTAGGTCAACAACCTATCTTCCCAATGTGGTGAGGGTTTATTGCTGGGCATAGGCAGTATCCTCGCATTTCACAGTCGCAGGCTAGGTGGCATGAGAGTGTGGTGGATGGTGCTGGTGACAGTCGCTGCCTTCTTGCTGTGCCTTCGGATGTAGCCTGGATGCTTACAGGGCTGGATATTGCAGGATTATCTAGCCATCACCCTGGATTGAGATGGGGGTAGTAAGGCCGTGAAAGCAGAACTGCCAAGGCTCTTGCGATTGATAGGGATATGGCTGCTGGCTACACCTGTAAGATGACTAGTGATGGAGCAGGGAAAATAAAAATTTTAACCCCTAACAAATTTTATAAATGATTAATAAAATGTTCGTTTAAATGTATTAATCAACACTGTATGTGTGGGAAAGGTAACACGCCAATGTGTGTGCTAAATAATCTATTAATGGATGTCCGTGTGTCTAATTATAACGTAAAAATAAATGCGTACTAATTAAAAATAAATGCATGTTTTTGTGCTTCATAGAAATAAAACGTGTTGTTGCAAAAACAATAGTGATGGTAATTAAGGAACAGCTTAAATGTTGCTTTCTGCTAGGTAATAACTAACTGGGGTACGTAGATGACGGGAGGGAAACGAAAAGGCTATTTTTCTCTATTTTAATTATGTTTTGTTTGCCTCAAATTAGTGCTTCTAAAGTATAACCGAGTGGCGATATAAAATGGCCGCCAGTGGGAAGATGTGCGCAGGCGCAAGGGGACATGTGACACGGGATGAAATCGGAGAAAAACTAAACCTCGTGATGTTTCTGAGAGGCTAGGATGCGAGAAATGGTCAAGGCTGATGTGACCTAATTGAACTGATAGTGTGCCGTGGTGATCAGCAGAAGACCCGTGGGAAACCAGTTTAAGAGAAAGGACAATGACTGCGGAGTTCTCGAATGTATCGAAAGAAGTTACAAATGTACTGATCGAAGCGGATGGAAACATGTCTTGAGCGTATGGGAAAGGAAATGATCCAAGGACCATTGAATCCAAGAGAACTTGATTAAAAGAATGAATAAGATGACATGCATGGACCAATGAAAGAAAAGCGTGTTATTAATGTTGCAACAATTAGTTAGCAAAGTTAGAATTAGGGTATAAGAGGGCCTACTCTTAGTGGGAGGGGGTCAATCCAGAGTCGCAGTCAGTCGCAGAGAATCGCAGAGAGTCGCTGTCACAGTCAGGAGCGGAGTTGGAGAGTCGTGTTGGTGTTGGTGGCTTCCAGTGCTGGGTGGTCCTGATCGATCCCTTATTGAGCGGGAGATGCTGAAAGACTGTTAGATGAGACGGGTTGCAGGTAGCTGATGCTGACGAGCTGAAGTTGCTGTTGCTGTCTTAATTTTCCAGTTGAGTATGAGAATCAGGTTATTTCTAATTCTTAAATTTAGGTTAGAAATCATTAGTCTAAATTAGGAAGGTAGGCAGGTAATTAGGGTTTTGGCTTCATGACAAAAAATTTCCTTTCTGCAATAAATTGATTATGCTTAATAAATATTTGAATTTATAAATGAATAATTGAATAAAGTTTAAATTCTTTCTCATGCTTTTAAAATTTATATAAAATTTAAGATTCTTTAAACCAAAATGACTCAGTGGTTATTTTCCTAAATGATTGTGACATCAGTAATTGGTTATTGTGATTCAGCTGGTCTTAATCACTATGAACTAATTTCTTACATGAATGATTCATCGACAAAATAATGAGCAGGAATATCTTAAGAAATAACTAAAAGAAAGCGACAAGTTAAGGTAATAAGATATCCCGGCTCCTTCCAGCGGTACATAAATGGTGTTCTCCATTTAGTTCTCATGCTTCTCCTAGGAGTACAGAATTTCATAAAGGTATAAAGGAAATCCAGGTGTGCGTGTGTGTTAGGCGATGTTTATGGGCCCCATCGTCATGTGGATGTGAGAAAATATAGTTTGCCCCTGGATGACCTAAAAGTGACCTGGGAGGAGAATAGTTTTTATTGTACGCGCTGCATCAGATTTCTTGGTAGCAGAGTTATGGTTTTCTATAGATTAGTTTAGTGATTATTGTTTATTGATTATTGATTATTTTTGATGACTAACACTATATGTTGAGTCGTGTTATGTTATATGTGAGTTTTCACGCTTCTGGGATGTAGGAAGTGGAACACGTGTGGCAAGAGAAGTCACATGGAATTTGGTACATGGTCTGAATTCATTTTGGTAATAACGCAGGTTGTGTTATGTTAGGGATTTTCTGTACGAAAAGTGTGTAATTGAAATAGCAAATCACGTTTACCTGTGAAACTTTGGCCTTAATTCTCAGGAGCCTAGTCTCCACATGTGTCTTATCCCCAGAGAAACGAGTAAAATGTTTGCTTGAAAGAAGGGTAAGGTAGAGGGAAGTGCTACTTTATCGGCGAGAGTAAAAATTCTGTGGTAGGGTAGAGGTAAGCGCTGCCTACTGGAAATACAGGGTTCTTGTGTAAAAGGACAAAGCTGTCACTTTTGTTTAGCGAATCAGACTATGGAATTGTTTTAATTGTTGTAACTAACGGAGAAAACAGTGAAAAGAAAATTGCCGATAAATTTTGTAAAGGAGGGGTAAAAGAGCAGAAGTGACGTAGAACAGTGCCGCGCTAGGATTGGATAGTGCGTTAGTCACGTGAACACAGAGCAGGAGTGACGTAGAAAAGTGCCGCGCTAGGATTGGTTGGTTCACGGACGAAGAAAATTGTTCTGATTGGTACGTTAGTGTGAGTCGCGCTGTAATTGGTTGAAGTTCTGTACACAGAACAGCGCTAGCGTAAAGAGAAAAACAAATAGAAAACATGCCGTATTACGAGTATGAAAGGGATAAAACATCATGGACGACGAAATTGAAGAATTTCTTTAAGAAAGACAAAAAGGTTGTGACTAGAGAGGGACAAGTAATTCCTCCGCCGAAATCAGCAGCTTCACATATGATGCTGAAATATGGATATCATACGTGCATATGGTTGGAAAACTGGGCAAAGTATACGAAGAATGATGGTGCTTTAGCTTTCCCTGAGAATGGTTCATTTAGTGTAGCAGTTTTGCGAAATTTGCGAGAAAAGATGACAAATCTAGAACCTAGACCTAGACCGACACAGTTTGAAGCATTGACGGAATGGGAAGATGAGATGTATGAACGAGAGAGATTCAGAGGAATGAGAGATCATGAGTTTATGCCTGGAAGATTGTGGGGAGTAAATCATGAGGACAGAATAAAACGATGGAGATGTGCTAACATGACAGGAGGTTTGTTTCCAGCTTTTACAGTTGAGGAAGGGACTAAGAAAAAACGGACTGAGAAAAAGAAACATATGGAGAGGGAAAAGTATATGCATGAGAGCGAAACGGATGACGAGTTACTGGAAGATATTTTAAATAGAAATCCACCTCCGTATCAGCAGAGTTCTACAGTGGTGACACCAAATGCGCCGCTAATAGAGACTATGCGAAATAAAAGTCCGGAAAAGAGGAATGAGGTAAATAGGTCACAAGAACAAGTGAGAACTTCTCAAAATGAAGGAATAGAAAGCGACAATGCAAGCGAATTAGCAAGGACCACAAAAGAACTAACTGAGAAGATTAGAGAATTAACGAAAAATATGGAAGCAGTTACTGTGCCTGTAACAATAGGTCCAGTAATACCCGTTTTTGAGAATCAGAAAATTGATGAACGATCTTTGGTAATTCCCATGAGTTCACAATTTCAGAGAGAAAAGGAAAGGATGGAACGAAGTGCAAGTACAAGTAATTTGGCTAGTACTTACAGACCAAGTCCACCTACAAATTTGACGGTAAATGAGTGCAATGGTAGGAAAATGCATATGGTAACAGAATCTGCAACAGAAACCCCTGAAAAGAGTGGTAATTGGATAGAACTAAATAATACACCCATAGGTCCGACTCCTGATGAGTTAAATGAGTGGATGAAGGCATTTAAAATAAAAGAACCAGAAGAAAAACCATTAGATGTAATTAGGTTAAAAATCGATATGGAAGAATTAATTCTAGGAACAATTGGTACCGAAAAGATAAAAAATTACCAGGATGATGAAATAATGTTTCTGTGCAAAAGTATTACATGGAGGGCAAAGAATTTACATGACAAACTAGAAGAAGTAGCCAGTGAGATTGGAATAGACTTTGCGAAAGTGAAAACGTTGCAGAAACCATACAGAGTAGACTTTTGTGAAAAGGATATTGAAAATTTGAACACGGCAGGAAGGCTGACACAGATAAAGGAGTTAATTGTGTTGTTGAGAAAATGGGGTGATGTGGACAGATGGAAGGTTAGATGGACAAAGAAGAATGAGAAAACTACAGACAAAGGTTCATTGGCTTTTATGATAACTGAAAAAGAATCTGTTGCCAAAGAATACCCCATGAGAGAAACTCCAGGTGGTAGTTACGTGCATGTTCCCTGGACTAGGCAGGACATACTGTCATTTACCAATGACTTTCCAAAGTTAAGAGAGAAGCCAGTTGAGTGGTACCGACAAGTAGAGAGGTTTGTAAAAGTCTCAAAAGTGTTGTGGATAGATTTAGATGGATTGTTTGACATAGTGGTACCAACAGATTTGTGGTCAGAATGTAAGATTACAGTTGACTGGCCAACTACAGAATATCCAAGAGATCCTAAGACAGGAGCTCCAGGTCCTGATGTGATGAAGAAGTACGATAAGGTGATTACCTTTTTGAAGAATAAGATTCCTCCTAAAGAGACAGATTGGGTAAAAATCGATAGAACTACACAGGAAAGTAAGGAGTCTGTACATGCATATTATGAGCGATTGTTATTGGTTTTCAAGCAGTATAGTGGTTATGAAGAGTTGAGTGAAAAAGACATGAGTCATTTTGTATACCGATTTGTGTTTGGCCTGAAACAAGAAATAAGTGATATGATTAAGCAACACATGATAAACTGGCAGAATGGAAGTGTAGATGAGGTGCTGAGGTATGCTAAGTATTGTAGTGATGAAATAGAGAGTAAACAGCGTAAGTTGAAAGAGAAGGCAATGTGGGCACAGGTGAAGGTGGCAGAAAAACAAGAAGCTCAATTGGACAATAATAATGGAAATGAAACAGGACAGAATAAAATGCGACCGAACATAGGTAAAGGAAAGGGTCAAGTGAGTCTAGAAGAGGCAAAGAAGAAATGGCCATGTCATAATTGCGGAAAATTAGGGCATTGGAGAAACGAGTGTAAGTTCCCACCTAAACCTAATCCGGAACATCAATCATTAACTCCACAGGTGCAGAATGAGGTAGTTGTTCAACAAAGTCAGGTGCCGCAACCACCACTTCCCAACACTGTTAACCAACAAAGATACAGTACAGAAACAGGATTCTACGGAGGAGAGCAGGTAACACAGTTGCCGCGAGCAGCTAATATTTCTCAGTATTGGTTGCGTCAGAGTGAGGATGACCCGGATGAAAGATTCTGACGGTGCCCAGGAGAGGGAAAGAGTGCGTGCTTGGCGCAACTCTAGCGGTAGATCAGTCTGGTCCCTTTGTGGATGGAGAAGTGAATGGTGCAAATGTAACATTCCTTGTCGATACTGGAGCTACCCGTTCTACTGTCAGATCAGTGGAAATTCCAAACCTTCCTCTCTCAGGTGAATACATCCAAGTAGTAGGAGTAGCCAATCAGCAGATTAAAACCCCACTTACTGAATTGGTGGAAGTAAAAATTGGTTCTTTTAGCAAAATGCATAAATTTGTAGTGTGCGATTGTAGTCCTGTAAATCTTTTGGGTCGTGACCTCTTGTGCAAGATGAATTGCACAATTTATTGTACGCCAGATGGAATTGGATTTCAGACTTCAGATGAAGATGTTTTGTATAAAGTAACTTTGATGAATCAGGAACCTGAAACGAATGGTTTGTTTCCTGCATTTGACGCAGAAAAACTTCCAGAAGAACTAAAAAGTGCAGTAAAAGAAAGTGTGTGGGATTTTACAGGAGAAGACATTGGATTAATGAAAGAAGTTGATCCCGTAAAAGTGACAGTAAAAGAAGGGACAACTTACCCGAATACGCCACAGTACAAGTTAACTCCAGAAATAATTGAAGGAATAACTCCTGTAATAAATAAAATGATTGAACAGGGAATTCTAAAAGAAATCATGAGCAGTCCATGTAATTCACCTATTATGGGACTGAAAAAGCCAAATGGAACATATAGAATAGTACAGGATTTGAGAAAGATCAACAAAATAGTTGTGCCCTGTTGTCCAATAGTGCCAAACCCTGCAGTAATTCTATATCAAATTCCACATGAAGCTGAGTGGTACACTGTGATAGATTTGTGTCACGCATTTTTCTCTATTCCTTTGCATCCAGATAGCCAGCCATTATTTGCGTTCCGGTTTGGAGAGCGTATTTTGGCATGGTGCCGAATTCCTCAGGGGTATACAGAAAGCCCCTCAATCTTTAATCAGATTCTAAAGAAATCTCTGGAAGATTTGAAAATGCCAGAAAAATCAGTGATGGTGCAGTATATCGATGACCTGTTGGTGGCATCGAAAACCAAAGAAGCATGTGTAAGTGATACAATTGCTTTACTGAACCATCTAGAGAAAAGAGGACATAAAGTGTCTCCTTCAAAATTACAGTTTTGTCAGAAAGAAGTCCAGTATTTAGGGCATAAAATTGAGAAAGGAGTGCGAAAGATAGCGACAGAAAGAGTAAGAATGATTCAAGGAATGAGAGCACCAATGACTCAAAGAGAGGTAAGAATGTTTTTGGGAATGGTTGGATATTGCCGACAATGGATAAGTGGTTTCTCTTTGATTGCAAAACCATTACAAAAATTGACCAAGAAAGACGTAAAAGACCCTTTTGAGTTAAACAAAGAAGAAATGAAATCTTTCAAAGAATTGAAAAAGAAACTGTGTGAGGCACCTGCATTAGGCATGCCTGATTATGAGAAGGATTTTGAATTGTACTGCAGTGAAAGAGATGGATGTGCGTTTTCAGTACTGGTACAAAAACATGGTACGACGAAAAGACCGATTGCTTATTTTTCAGCTGTTTTAGATCCTATAGCAAAAGCATTGCCTGGATGTCTGAAAGCAGTTGCTGCTACTTGTGTAAGTCTGGAACAAAGTGAAGGTATAGTGATGGGGTATCCACTGAGAGTATATGTTCCCCACTCAGTAGAAATTCTTTTGACAAGAACAAAAACACAGTACATGACACATAGTCGGCTGACTAAGTACGAAAAAGTCATCTTGAGTGCTGAAAATGTGACCATAGATAGATGCATGAATGTAAATCCTTCAACATCATTGCCAGATGAGGAAAATATAATTGAACAGGACGAAGTAGATCATGATTGTCTGAACGTGCTGGAATATTGCACGAAACCAAGAGCTGACATAAAAGATGAACCGTTAAAGGAATCTGATTATGTCATGTTTGTGGATGGCTCATGCTTGAGAACAAAAGAAGGAGTTTTAAGCGCAGCTTACGCAGTGTGCACAGTGGCAACTGTGATGGAAGCGTCTTGTCTGAAAGGAATAAGGTCTGCACAAGTTGCGGAACTGATTGCTTTGATTCAAGCATGTAAATTAGGAAGAAATGTACGAGTCACGATTGTGACCGATAGCCAATATGGTTTCGGCATCGTACATGACTTCGGTCAGATTTGGTCACAAAGAGGATTTTTGACATCTGCAGGAACACCTATCAGAAATGGAGATTTTGTTAAAAAGCTGCTTGAGGCGATACAGTTGCCTAAACAAATAGCAGTAGTGAAGTGCAAAGCGCATAAGAAAAACGAAGATTACATAGCCGTTGGAAATAATTATGCTGATGAGATTGCTAAATATTGTGCAGAGAACATGGTGTCCATGAACAAAAGTAGAGAAAGGGAGCATGTCTCTTGTCCTTTGCTTTTTACTAATACTGTCGAGACATGGGATGAAGTAAGGCAGTTACAAGAAACTGCAAGAGATGAGGAAAAAGATTACTGGATAAAAGCAGGATGTAGAAGACAGGAAAATAATGGTGTGTGGGTATACAGAGATGAAAGACCAGTTATGCCTGATAGCATGATTGCAGACATGGCACGGATGTACCATGGACAAGCTCATATTGGGAGAGATGCAATGATCAGACTTTTTAGACAAACCTGGTATAACCCAAAATTCAGAGCCATTGCTGAAAGTCTTTGTCAAAGATGTCTTATTTGTCAGCAGTTTAACCCAGGAAGGAAAACAGTAGTGAGTCTAGGAACAATAGGACGAGAAGGAGGTCCATTCACTAGGATGCAGTTGGACTTTATAGAGATGCCCCCTAGTAACAGACTAAGATATGTTCTGGTGGTCGTCTGTTTGTTCTCTCGTTGGGTGGAGGCATACCCCACAAGAAGGAATGATGGAACAACAGTGGCAAAACTTATGCTGCGAGAGTTCATTCCAAGGTATGGTTTTCCAGTCACAGTTGAGACAGATAGAGGAACACATTTTCAAAATGAGTTGATCCAATTGATTTGTGAAGCATTAAGTATTAAACAAAAACTACATTGTGCTTACAGACCAGAGGCTTCTGGGGTAGTGGAGCAGATTAATGGAACAATTAAAAACAGGTTAGGAAAAATGTGTCAAGCTACAGGACTCAAATGGCCAGATGCACTGCCTCTTGTTCTGATGACCATAAGAAGCATCCCTGAAAAGAAAACTGGACTCAGTCCTCATGAGATGATCATGGGACGAGCAATGAGACAAGCACACGTACCTGTCAACAAGTTATTAACTATAACTGATGATCTAGTACTGGATTATTGCAAGGGACTGGCTGATGTGGTGCATTCTGTGTTTCATCAGGTTGGACCGGATGCGACCACTCTTGAAAGAAAACCAGCCCACGACTTGAATCCAGGAGACTGGGTCCGTATAAAAATCCACAGGAGAAGAAACTGTCTAGTTCCTCGCTGGGACGAACCACGACAGGTAATCCTAGTAACAACGACTGCAGTCAAGTGTGCAGGAGTGAAGAACTGGGTCCATGCCAGCCACACAATCAGAGTTCAAGAACCTACTGATCGACATGTGAGTCGACGTCTGGAAGTGTGGGATAAAAGTTTAACAGCTGGGACAACAAGGATAAGAGAAAGGGTGCCAGAACTTGAAGATCGACCTGAAAGTCGACATCTGGAAACCCCAACGGCAAACACCTCTAAAGAAGAAGAAGAAGAAGAGGAAAGAAATTCAGAAGTTCCAGAACCTGAAGATCGACCTGTAAGTCGACATCTGGAAATATCTGACACAAATTCAGAATCTGATGATTCAGTTGCAAACTGTGAAGAATTCCGAAAGAGAACTTGGGGTTATAAACCAATTAGAGAAGAAACTGAGCAAGAAATTGAGTTAGATGAACAACCAAGTACAAGTTATGGTGGAAATCCTTCAGAAATAATATTAATAGATGAAGTAGGGAAAGAAGTACACAAAAAGTTAGAAAATCGAGAAGAACCCCGAGGAGCAATAGGGACAGATAGAGAAACAGAAGAACAGGGAAATTTAGAAGCAGAAAGGGAGGAAAACACCAAATCGGAAGAACACCGAGGAGGGACAGTAATAAGGGAAAACAAGAAGGAGAAGACAGATCCACCAGTAGGAGATGACGAGATCATAAGTTTCAAAATAAGAGACAATAGTGAAACAGTTGAAACAGAAACTGAAGAAAGTGGAGAAGAGGAAAAGGCAAAAACTGAATCAAGAAAAAGAAATTGGAAATCAGAAAGAGAAGAAAGAGAAGGTGAAGCCAAAAGGCCAAGAAAAGGAGATAATTGGCCCAACAGCTATATAAGAAAATTGAGATATAGAATAATAAGAGCGGGAGACGAAAGTGCTGAACAAGTGAATGAAGTAACAAGTCAAAAGGGACAAGAAAAACCTAGTGGAAAAAGATTACAAAAGTCCAAAAGGACAAAGAAAGTGAATGCAAAGTATAAGTCACCTGAGTGGCTGTATATTGCACTGACAGATTACAAAGAAGAAGAAAACACTCACGAGAACCAGAGACTAAGAAGTCGAATGGGAAAAGGTGAGATGCAACAAACTTGAAGTGAAGACTTATAGTGCTTCTGCCGGACATGACAATTTTACTGGATGTGACAAATCACCGGATGTGACAACGAAAGAATTCTGGAGAGAATTAAAAGAAAGTACCAAGCAAAGACTTTTTGAAAGCAGAGTGGCATCTAAGTCATTTCTGAGGTGTAGTGACACAATTTTCTGAAACTTAACAAATAGAAAAAAGCAAAATGGAAAATAATAGGGATAGAAGAGATAAATGTGAGTTTATAAAAAGATGGTGCAAAATGTGCTGCTTTTGTACAGGGTTATTAATGACCATATGGATAGTTTTAGCAATCACAATTCCTATTAGTTTAGCTGTGATAGAAGCAAAGAATGATACTAAACCAGAAAAAGAGACTAATATTAAAGAACCAGTTATCCTAAGAAGTAGTGCAGAGTTACATAAGGATAAGTCAGTAACAGACTTTTCTAAAAATGTTTTTACAAAATTGTTGTACGAATATGTAGAGACAATGGATGTGAGAGATTGTTATGTTTGTATGCAGTTGCCTGCATCAGTGTCAGAAGGTGTGACTTATCATCACCTACCTCTAACTTATGGAATAACATGTAGTGTAATTGCAAGTTTATTTTATAAAACAGGTAGATTAGAATCTTATTATACTGACATAGATAAGATTTTTGCACACATTCCAGTAGTACCAGAACTTAACAAAGTAAAACCAGCAAAAGTTTTAGGAGAATTTTTTTAGAACATAGAAAATTAACGTTAGAAGAAATAGTTAGTAACAACCTTACCTGTGAGTTAAAGAAAGAAGAAAAAGTATTTTTAGAAATGGTTGAAGAAAGAAGAATGAAATTTCAAAAAGAAGCAATAAAAGAGGAAGGAAAACATCTATGGACGTTTGAGGAAGGAAATCATGAAGGGAAAAAGATAAATGCAGCAATGACATTAGATTGGCCGCAAACAGGAAAGTTGTGTATTAGGAGAAATAAGACAGTCTATGACAATTACTTTGTAGGTTCCAGTATCTGCCATGACAATTATCAAATTCTGGGAGGTTGGGGATTCAAAGGTGGAAAAGATCCAATATTTCCAGGTATCTATTATATTTGTGGGAATAGAGCTTATTACAGGTTACCGGACCATTGGTATGGAACTTGCTATGTAGGCCTGGTCTTTCCAAAAATAATTCACATGGACAGAGAAGAAAAGGGAACATACAAGATGATTAATAGTTTTACACGTAGAAAGAGGGAAAGTTTTTCAGAAATTGTAGGTGATATTTTTGGAGCATTGATACCAGCAGTGGGAATATCTTTGAATGCATTTAAAATTCGGAAGTTATCCACAGTAGTAGATCGTTTGTCTACAGATACTGCGGGAGGGTTCTTAATGGTAAATACCGAAATGGTTGCCATGAGAGCTATGGTGATGCAAAATCGGCTTGCCCTTGATATTCTTTTGGCAAAAGAGGGTGGAGTCTGTGGAATGTTGAAAGTGCAACATTGTTGTACTTACATTCCTGATAAAAGTGAAAATATACAGAAGTATATTACAAATATTACAAATTTGCACAAAGAACTAGTTCCACTGGAGGTTGAAAGTGTTTTGGGAAAACTTGGTAGAGGGTTTTCTTCAGTAGCAAATTGGTTGACCAGAATGAGTAGACTAATGATAGGGAAAGTTATAATAATAGCAACTGTAATAATACTGTTAGCCATGGTGTTGAAAATTGTAATAACGTGTATAAAAAGAAAAGTAAGACAAAATAAGATGAAAAGAAATAACAGAATAATGAAAGAAAGAGAGAGAGAAATGGGTGAAATTGAGTTGGAGAAAATGAAAGAAAACATGTATAGAGAGACAAAAAGACAAGATGAAGAAGAAACAGATGTGTAAATAACGGAAAGCAAAAGACAAAAGACATGCTGCCTGAAAAGAAGTATAACTTGGGTTTTATGTGGTGATTTAAAAATCACCAAAGGGGGAGTTGATGGAGCAGGGAAAATACAATTTTTAACCCCTAACAAATTTTATAAATGATTAATAAAATGTTCGTTTAAATGTATTAATCAACACTGTATGTGTGGGAAAGGTAACACGCCAATGTGTGTGCTAAATAATCTATTAATGGATGTCCGTGTGTCTAATTATAACGTAAAAATAAATGCGTACTAATTAAAAATAAATGCATGTTTTTGTGCTTCATAGAAATAAAACGTGTCGTTGCAAAAACAATAGTGATGGTAAGTAAGGAACAGCTTAAATGTTGCTTTCTGCTAGGTAATAACTAACTGGGGTACGTAGATGACGGGAGGGAAACGAAAAGGCTATTTTTCTCTATTTTAATTATGTTTTGTTTGCCTCAAATTAGTGCTTCTAAAGTATAACCGAGTGGCGATATAAAATGGCCGCCAGTGGGAAGATGTGCGCAGGCGCAAGGGGACATGTGACACGGGATGAAATCGGAGAAAAACTAAACCTCGTGATGTTTCTGAGAGGCTAGGATGCGAGAAATGGTCAAGGCTGATGTGACCTAATTGAACTGATAGTGTGCCGTGGTGATCAGCAGAAGACCCGTGGGAAACCAGTTTAAGAGAAAGGACAATGACTGCGGAGTTCTCGAATGTATCGAAAGAAGTTACAAATGTACTGATCGAAGCGGATGGAAACATGTCTTGAGCGTATGGGAAAGGAAATGATCCAAGGACCATTGAATCCAAGAGAACTTGATTAAAAGAATGAATAAGATGACATGCATGGACCAATGAAAGAAAAGCGTGTTATTAATGTTGCAACAATTAGTTAGCAAAGTTAGAATTAGGGTATAAGAGGGCCTACTCTTAGTGGGAGGGGGTCAATCCAGAGTCGCAGTCAGTCGCAGAGAATCGCAGAGAGTCGCTGTCACAGTCAGGAGCGGAGTTGGAGAGTCGTGTTGGTGTTGGTGGCTTCCAGTGCTGGGTGGTCCTGATCGATCCCTTATTGAGCGGGAGATGCTGAAAGACTGTTAGATGAGACGGGTTGCAGGTAGCTGATGCTGACGAGCTGAAGTTGCTGTTGCTGTCTTAATTTTCCAGATGAGTATGAGAATCAGGTTATTTCTAATTCTTAAATTTAGGTTAGAAATCATTAGTCTAAATTAGGAAGGTAGGCAGGTAATTAGGGTTTTGGCTTCATGACAAAAAATTTCCTTTCTGCAATAAATTGATTATGCTTAATAAATATTTGAATTTATAAATGAATAATTGAATAAAGTTTAAATTCTTTCTCATGCTTTTAAAATTTATATAAAATTTAAGATTCTTTAAACCAAAATGACTCAGTGGTTATTTTCCTAAATGATTGTGACATCAGTAATTGGTTATTGTGATTCAGCTGGTCTTAATCACTATGAACTAATTTCTTACATGAATGATTCATCGACAAAATAATGAGCAGGAATATCTTAAGAAATAACTAAAAGAAAGCGACAAGTTAAGGTAATAAGATATCCCGGCTCCTTCCAGCGGTACATAAATGGTGTTCTCCATTTAGTTCTCATGCTTCTCCTAGGAGTACAGAATTTCATAAAGGTATAAAGGAAATCCAGGTGTGCGTGTGTGTTAGGCGATGTTTATGGGCCCCATCGTCATGTGGATGTGAGAAAATATAGTTTGCCCCTGGATGACCTAAAAGTGACCTGGGAGGAGAATAGTTTTTATTGTACGCGCTGCATCACTAGCCATTGCCCCTTGCCCCTTAAACCTGCTGCTTGTGATCTAGCAGTGTCCATTTTTATATTTCTGCAATGCAATGTCAGCATGGCAGCCAAAGATGGCTTCAATATCAAACAGCAGGTCCTAGCTTTTGTTTTTGCAGATCGTCATCTGCAGTTAAAAAAAAAGCCACTTATTTTCGGTAGCACTTTTTCTAGTGGACACTCTTATCTACCTGCAGATTCCTCACCTTTTGAATATCCCAGGCGTAGATCCGATCTGAATTCTTTCTCAATAGTATTTCCATGCCGGTAGAGGGTACTGGCTCCATGTCAGCGCCGGAACCTACGCCAATGTGAAATAACTGGAGATATAAAGTGCCAACTCCACCGTCCTGACGTCAGTTTCCCATCCATGTTTTCTATGCCACTGAGGCAATTTCGATGAGAACAACATCATTACAGTGAAGGTGCAGGGCAACGTCTAACATAGAACCTTATTAGAAGAATTAACGGGCGGCCAACGTTCAAGGCTGGTGTGAGAAGTTGGCCTGGTATATGCTGTCCACTAATTATAGTGGGCACCTTGCACCAGTCCAAACAACCCCTTATTGGAGATAGGTTAAAGACAACCTTTATTGAAAGCTATCCTAGTGGTAGCTTTGGAGAGCAGCCTTCAGGCTAAGTCTTGAAGGAATGTAAAGCAGCTTGTTTTACCAGTCTATAATCTCTTGAGTGACAAAATGAAAGAGGACCACACCAGGTATATATTTAAAATATATGTATTTAGTCTTAAACACACCCCTCTAGTTCTTTATGAGGCTAGAGTTCGAAGTACATAAGTTACAAGTCGAATATCAACAATAATAGCACAAATACCAGGGGTGTGGAATTTAATAAAATATCTACTTGTCCATGGGACAGGTAGCTTCATAAATCTACTTGTCCTGTACAAAATCCACTTGTCCCTTTGGTGCCATCATGTAGTGCACCGTCAAATAATGGCAGCACTCATTATAGAAGAGCTCGAATAATAGCCTCTCTGGTTATGTCAGGCTCATAGTATAGAAGGATTTGAATACTAGTGATTTCCTTATTTTGCCTCTTTTCTGCAGATCTACCCATTCATATTTTCATTCACCCACTGATATCTAGCATTTCACCTTTACATTGGCTTCCATTCATTCTTTCATCAGCCTTTCACCATTCTGTTTGTCCATCCATCCGCCCATCCATATCCAAATCTACCCATCCATCCCCAAACATATCCATCCATCCATCTCAGCCATCTGTCCATCCTTTCGCTCACCCATTCTTCCGCTCATCCATCAATTTACCCTTTCACTCTTCCATCCTTCCGCTCATCCAATTTACCCTTTCACTCTTCCATCCTTTCGCTTACTGATCCATCCACCCTGCAACCCATCTATCTTTTCACCCTTTCCTTCAACACATCCATCGTCCATCCACCATCCCTGTCACTCATCCATCCTTTCACTCATTCATCCATCTAGCAAGCCACACTTACACTCATATTCTCACTCATCTAGCCACCCTTTCACCCACACATCCATCCTTTCACTCACTCACCCTTACACGTTAATTATGGGCCTTTGTCTGCTAAGCTGCAGACAGAAGAGGCTCATCAAGAGCTCCACCCCCACTGTAGCTGGTAAAGCGAGTGGTTCACGACGCCCTTGGGGCCAAACCTATCCTTCCAGCTCCAAATCTATCATTCAAACTCATCCATCCCTCCTTCCTTCCTTCCACTCATCCATCCATCCGCTCATCCATCCATCCATCCGCTCATCCATCCATCCACTTTCACCCCCTCCATCCACCCTTTCACTCATATCCATTCACTCTTTCACTCATCCCTCCATCCTTTTGCTCTTCCATCTTTCACCCCTCCATCCTCCTTTCCACTCATATCCATCCACCCTTTCACTCATCCCTCCATCCATCCATCTGCTCTCTCCGTCTTTCACCCCATTGATCCTCCTTTTCACTCATATCCATCCACCCTTTCACTCATATCCATCCACCCTTTCACTCATCCCTCCATCCACCGTTTCACTCAACTATCCACCCATCAATCTATCCATCCTTCCACCCATCAATCTATCCATCCTTCCACCCATCTATCCATCCTTCCATCCTTCCACCCAGCCATCCACCCACTCTCATCCATCAATCCACCCTTGTATTCAACCATCCATCCTTTCACTCATCCATCCACTTTCACCCCATCCATTTATTCACCCTTTCACTCATCCATCCATTCTTTCACTCATCCATCCTTACATCCATCCACTTTCACCCCATCCATCAATTCATTTACCCTTGCACTCATCCATCCATTCTTTCACTCATCCATCCTTTCACTCATTCATCCATGTATATATCCATCCACCCTTTCATATCAATTATGAACCTTTGTCTGGACCTGCAGAAAGAAGGGGCCCATTAAGAACTCCACAGCTGCTGTAGCTGCTACAGCGCGTGTTCAGATGCCCCTGGTGCATGCACAAAGTGAGACGAGAGGCCTAGTGCAAGGAGAGAAATGAGGGTGCGCTTGAGGATTGCATGAATTCCCCATGGGGAAACTAATTAACTTTAATGTAAGCCCTGGATGAGGTAAGATATGAGAGGCCAAGGGGATCGGGTCAGGGCAGTCAGAGGGGGCAGCAGAGGGGGGTGGGATGGGGTTAGCAAGTACAGGCACCGGGTGAAACATAAGGTGTACAGGCAAAGCAAAGTGCAAAGGAGGGTTGTGCAGGGGCTGCATGAGAAGGGAAAGCATGGGCTTTACTGTAGGCCCCCGGAGGCGAGGGTGAGGAGGGATCTTGGGGCCGATTTGAGGCTCAAGGGTGAAGCACAGAATAAAAGGCAGGGGGTCACAAGGTTAAAGTCAGAGCAGGAGCCAAGAGCCAGCCTCTTACATTCCAGTGATGTGAGTGTGCTGGAGCTGCGCCTCGTGCTCGAAGAAAATGAAAGGACCAGAGGAGGGCCTGGAAGCCACACAAAGCCTCGGGGAGAAAGCAAAAAGACTCTTATCTGACAGTGCTGTGGATGTTTTATATGGAGCTGCAACTTTGAGCTCAGCTCCATCATGTTGTTGTTCTGCTCTGGGGAAATTAAAGTGTAGGCCCCAGCTTTTGCATTGACCCTTTCACTGCCAATAAACTGCTCAGAGCTCCTTATTAACTGGCTGTGACCAAAAGGGTTGAACAGCTGTGTATCGGATTACCGTAACTGTCTACTTGTCCTTTGGACAAGTTAGAAATTAAAACCTCTTGCCCTTGTAAGAAATCTATATGTCTCGGGCGTCGGGAGATAGGAATTCCCCACCCCTGAAATACACGTTTGAGCCCTAGGGGCGTACCAAACCATATACCAATAAAGTGGTATAAGAACCACGACTGAGCTAGACACAAGGCCTAGAGCCTGTAGAAGTGCTTGGCCCTCAAGGAACCATCCAAGGTAGTGACACAGGGGACCCACGGGGGACGCGTGCAGTGTGAGAACACAGCCGCGAGCCGCCGTTGACTTCTATGGGGAATGTCGCGGTTGGAGTTTTAAAGAAAAAGGACACTTAGAGGAGGACTTGGAGCAAACCCCTTTAGAACTAGGTTGTTCTAGAGTCAATACCCATGGGAGCACCAGAGTACTCGAGTTACCTCACCCAGGGAAGCCGGGTGCATAGGTGTCTTTCGGGGTCGGGTTTCGTTGTCGTTTTCAATGGCGATCTGCTGCAAAGTGCTGCTGGTGACCAAGTCGAAAGTGTTTGGGTGGAACCAAGGGTGGATCGAAGATCTGAAGAACCTGAAAGCAGAGGGGACAGAGTCTCGGTCACTAGCCAGTGACCAGGAAGGCGATGAGCAGATGCCCACCGATGTCGGGTGCTTCAGGTAGGTTGACGGTCGTCTTGACTCTTCAGCCACGAGGTCCAGGAGGCGTCGACGATGACCAGGAGCTGGATTCGAGCTGTCCCATAACGTCTGTCGATTGCTGGGGTGTCGGCGACCGGATTGGACCCAACAACCCTTGGCAACGGCAAGTCACGTGGAAACAAAGAAAGGACGTTGATGCAGACCAGCAAGGTCTGGGGGACTCACCCAGTGAGGGTAAGTCAGGGCACGTATGGAGCAACCAGGAAAGCCCAAGCAGAAGAAGAGTTGCCTTCGGGAGGGCCCACTAGCCAACGCACTAGCAACCGCGAAGGAGCCTCGAGTGGACGCACTTGGAGCTGGCTCACAGGACACTCGTGGAGTGGAGGCCAGTGATCTTCGGTGCAGTCGGTGCCGGAGGCGGGGGCTACTCGGAGCCCAAAGCACAATTTCATGGAAGACCAGGAAGAGGATGCACTTGCAAAAGTTCTTGGTGTCCAGGGGTCACGGTTCCACATTACCCACGACAGCTACGGGCCTCAGCTTCGCTGGGGACTCAGGGCAGCCTCAGGAAAGTCTGGAAATCCACCTCTGGTGTTGCAAAGACTTTGGCGTCCGGCGGGAGCTTCAGTGATGCAGACCGGACAATTGCTTCTTAGGTGCCTGCCAAGCAGGGGAGTCACTCCTTGACCCCAAGGGAGATTTTTCAGTCCTCTAATCTTCAAGTAGAGCGTCGAAGGTCCAGGATTCAGTGTCAGAGTTTCGTCCAGGGTAATCTAAAGTCCTAAGGACTGGGGTTCCATACTTATACTAAGTTAGGGGGTTGGACATACTCTGGGGACCCACCTATGGGAGGGTCAGGGAAGAGGGGTGGTTACACCCATTCCCTTTGTCCAGTTTCGCGCCAGAGCAGGGTCAGGTAGCCCCTGCAACCGGTTTGAACTGGCATATGCACAGGGACACCAAGTGTGCCCCCAGTGCAGGACTTCAAAGCACCAGAGAGTGCTCCCGCCCAGCCCCAATACACACTATCCTGTCTGGGGAGGTGGTTACACCTCCCTTCGACAGGAAACCTATTGTCCAGGCCTCCCCTGCCGGAGTTTCAGTCAGCAGCAGGAGGCCAGACCCGTGTCTGTGGCAGCAGCATCCATTTTGTGATGCCAGGGCTCTGGAAAGAAGTTACCGGGTAGCCCGGTGTGTACATGTCTCTCCCTCTAAAAGGGTGGAATGCTACCCCCGCCGCCAGGACTGGCGGGGGGGTAGTATTCCAAGATGTTTGACACCAAACACGACATGTTTTGGTGCAGCCAGTCCAAAGTTAGCATTGTACCGCGAGGATATAATGCACTTAAGAATATATGGTCAGGCTGTACCACAAACAGCATCAGAGGAGGGACTCCGAACGCTGCAGAGGGGCTCTGCTCATGCAGGGGCACCCTCTCACATAAAAACCAAGCACTCTGCCTTCAGGATTGTTAAGGCCTGCCATAGGAGTGACTTATAGGTTTATATGTGTGTGCAATTGTAGTGATATAGGTAGCCTATATCACAGTAAGGGGTGCATGCACCACCTTACCCAGGCTGCAGTAGCAGACCTGTGGTGTCATTTTGGCTGGCCTTCCAGGGGTGGCATAATACATGCTTCAGCCCCTGGCAGGCCTCTGGGGTACCTATGCCCGGGGTACATAGTATACCATATACTAGGGACTTATAAGGGCACTCCAGATTCCAATCAAAGATGTACCTAAGGTACATGGAAACCATTTTATAGAGGAAGCAGATAGACTGGGGCCCTGAATAGCAGGATCCCAGTCCAACTAAGTCATAAACCAGCAAAACACCAGGAAAAAGTGGGGGCAACCATATAGTCAGATTCCACCTTCCTACATAACCCCCCAAACGAAAGGAGATAAGGCTAACCTTGGCCAGGTGAGCCTTTATTGACTAAGTGGCCACATAAGGAGCACCTGCACTAGCATGGTTGCCCCCTGTCTTATGGTCCACTAAGCAATCCCTCACCCTAAGGGTATGAGAGGGTCTCCACCATGGGGAATTACTACCTGTGGTGTGCTTTGGTAAAGTACAAGGCTGGTGAGGTGTCTGAGTAGGGAATTGAGGCCCTAGGAAGGTGGGTCTCAGCTTCCTCAGATCACTGGTCACCATGTATGCCTGTCTTTCCATGACTGAGTTGCACTTTGCTCTAAGGGTCAACCTTTGGCTGCCTACAGCTGGGGGTTGGGTCCCTTTGGATGGACCACTGGAGGGACATGGCAGATTTGGAACCTTTTGGTCCCAGGTTTGCCCTTGCCTAACAGAGTCCTTCTGGGGGAGTTCCCTACACAAAGGTATGGGGGATCCCTCAGTGTGTTGAGGAATTTTCACCTGGCTAGGGCTACTAGACTGGGTGCCCCTAATCTGCTTATGGGGGGTTCCTCTGGACAGGGGGCCCTGGGGGGTCCACTGACCTCCCTGACCTCTGCAGCCCTGGGCTGACTGAGGCAGGGTAGAGAGGGGCAGGTTACCTGCTCCAGACTGGGTACCACCTTGGAAGGGTCCTCTGCCATCAGGTGTGGCCAGGCCAGGCCTGACTACCTCTGGGGCAGTTCCTTCACTAGGGGTAGGGTCAGTTCCCTGAGGAGGCTGACCCTTACCTACTGTCTGGAGGGAAGAAGACTTTTCTTCAACCCTTGTGCTCTCTTTTGGGGGAGAATGGGCCATTCTTCCAGGCTCCCTCTCTCCAAAATTTCCCTGGGCTTGGGCTGTGGCCATCACAGCCCCACTAACCTTTACAGGGATGCCCAGCATTCTCAGATGGGTTTGGTGTTCAACTTCACCCCAGGCTGAAATTTCCAGATCATTGCCCATCAGGCAATCTACAGGCAAGTTGGGGGACACTGTCACTCTTTTTGGGCCTTTGACCCCTTCCCAGCTGAGATTGACTATGGCCATGGGGTGATCTGTTCTGACACCATCTATGTTGGTCACCTGGTATTTAAACTCAGGTAAAAGCTGGTGAGGGGGACTAGTTTCCCTGCCACCATGGTGACACTAGCCCCTGTGTCCCTGAATGCCACAGCCTTCTGACCATTAATTATTGGCTCCAGTCTGTACCTGCCCAATGCATTGGGACCCATGGTAAAGGTGGCAAATCCTATACCACCATCAGAGTCAGAGGAGTCTGTTGAGGGGGTCCGGTCTAAACTAGGGCCCACCTCTGTTCCTCTTGCAAAAGCACCTAACTTTTTGGGTGCACTACTCCCAACTGGAGGATTACTACTGGTAGTACCAGGAGGGGTGGTAGTATTTGTTGGAGGAACATTTTCTTTATTGCCAATCCTGGGACAACTGGGATCAGATTTCCAGTGCCCAGGCTTTTTACAGACATGGCAATAGGGTTTCTTTTCAGGAGAGGAAGGAGTTTGGGACCCACCCCCAGAAGAGGACTTTTGGGGCCCTGTAGTGGATTTATCCTTAGATTTATCCCCACCTTTCTCTTGGGACTTGGTAGAATCTTTCTTCTGGTCACCACCCTGATTCTTAGGCCTTACCCTGGTTCTGACCCATTTGTCTGCCTTCTTTCCCAATTCTTGGGAAAAAGTCAGATCAGAGTCCACCAGGTACTGGTGTAAAAGCTGGTTTTGACAATTATTAAGGATCTGCTCCCTCATAATCAAATTGTACAATCCTATAAAGTCATGCACTTTGCTGCCATGTATCCAACCTTCCAGAGCCTTAGCAGAACAATCAACAAAGTCAACCCAGTCTTGAGTCTGAGTCTTTTGGGTATCTCTGAACTTCAACCTATACTGTTCAGTGGTTAGGCCAAACCCATCAATCAGAGCACTCTTCAAGACTTTGTAATTGTCAGCATCCTCTTCTCTTACAGTGAGGAGCTTGTCTCTCCCTTTGTCTGCAAAGGAGAGCCACAAGATTGCTGCCCACTGCTCCTGAGGGACACTCTGTACTTTACAGGCCCTCTCCAGGGCAGTAATCCATTTGTGGATGTCATCCCCACTATGGTAGGGAGGGACAATCTTGCTTAGGTTTCTATGGTCATAAGACCTTTCCCTACCACTAGGGAAGTTGCTGCCACCATGGGACTCTAGTCCCAACTTTCTTCTTTGTCTATGAAGCTCTAGGGACTCCCTGTCTATAGCCAACTGCTCTCTTCTGAGTCTCAACTGAGCTTCTCCATACTTGAGCAGTCTCTCTTTCCTTTATGAGAGGATTCCCTCCTATGAGAGGAAACAGAGGTCCCTACTGAGGTGTCAGAATGGTCAGACTCCTGAGAAGGAGATCTGGGCCTTCTAGGCACACTCTCAACTCTTCCTGGTGGGACAAAGGGGAGGTCATCCTGATCCTCCTCTTCCTCCACAGGAATAGCTGGGTTTTCCAGGTCAAGGTCATTGTCACCTTCCTGGCCAGTTTCAGAGGGGGGGTCCTGGGTGATTTCACCCCTGGCCCCTTCCTCATCTTCTGCCCCACCCTCTCTGCCTACCCTTGCAGACCCTATAGGTCTTCTGAGATCATCTAGCAGGAGCATCTCCATGAGACGTTGGGTGTTGGCACTTTTGCCTGTCTTCAGCTTCCTAATCTTGCACAACTCTCTCAATTCCAAGAATGGGAGGTTGTCATATTTGGATGGCAGGAGCCCACTGGTTCCTGGTAGTGAAGACATTACTAGTGAGGTGTGGTGTATGCACTACCTACTCTAGTGTGGCCTACTAAACTCTCTTGAGTTGTAGAAAGGGTGTGCTAGCCCTTAACACACAACTCTAAGTTCAGTAGAACTTACTGTATACTAAGCTTGTTTTATATGTACCTAAGGTACCCTTAGTGGTTTTCAGTTGATCAATTCAATTGAGATTATCTGGTAAAACAATAGCAAGCTGGAATCCCACACGCTGCACACCAATGTGAGAAGTTGGCCTGGTATATGCTGTCCACTAATTATAGTGGGCACCTTGCACCAGTCCAAACAACCCCTTATTGGAGATAGGTTAAAGACAACCTTTATTGAAAGCTATCCTAGTGGTAGCTATGGAGAGCAGCCTTCAGGCTAAGTCTTGAAGGAATGTAAAGCAGCTTGTTTTACCAGTCTATAATCTCTTGAGTGACCAAATGAAAGAGGACCACACCAGGTATATATTTAAAATATATGTATTTAGTCTTAAACACACCCCTCTAATCTCTTTCTGAGGCTAGAGTTCGAAGTACGTAAGTTACAAGTCGAATATCAACAGTAATAGCACAAATACACGTTTGAGCCCTAGGGGCGTACCAAACCATATACCAATAAAGTGGTATAAGAACCACGACTGAGCTAGACACAAGGCCTAGAGCCTGTAGAAGTGCTTGGCCCTCAAGGAACCACCCAAGGTAGTGACACAGGGGACCCACGGGGGACGCGTGCAGTGTGAGAACACAGCCGCGGGCCGCCGTTGACTTCTATGGGGAATGTCGCGGTTGGAGTTTTAAAGAAAAAGGACACTTAGAGGAGGACTTGGAACAAACCCCTTTAGAACTAGGTTGTTCTAGAGTCAATACCCACGGGAGCACCGGAGTACTCGAGTTACCTCACCCAGGGAAGCCGGGTGCATAGGTGTCTTTCGGGGTCGGGTTTCGTCGTCGTTTTCAATGGCGATCTGCTGCAAAGTGCTGCTGGCGACCAAGTCGAAAGTGTTCGGGTGGATCCAAGGGTGGATCGAAGATCTGAAGAACCTGAAAGCAGAGGGGATAGAGTCTGGGTCACTAGCCAGTGACCAGGAAGGCGATGAGCAGATGCCCACCGATGTTGGGTGCTTCAGGTAGGTTGACAGTCGTCTTGACTCTTCAGCCACGAGATCCAGGAGGCGTCGACGACAACCAGGAGCTGGATTCGAGCTGTCCCACGACGTCTGTCGATTGCTGGGGTGTCGGCGACCGGATTGGACCCAACAAGCCTTGGCAACGGCAAGTCACGTGGAAACAAAGAAAGGACGTTGATGCAGACCAGCAAGGTCTGGGGGACTCACCCAGCGAGGGTAAGTCAGGGCACGTATGGAGCAACCAGGGAAGCCCAAGCAGAAGAAGAGTTGCCTTCGGGAGGGCCCACTAGCCAACGGACTAGCAACGGCAAAGGAGCCTCGAGTGGACGCACTTGGAGCTGGCTCACAGGACACTCGTGGAGTGGAGGCCAGTGATCTTCAGTGCAGTCGGTGCTGGAGGCGGGGGCTACTCGGAGCCCAAAGCACAACTTCGTGGAAGACCAGGAAGAGGATGCACTTGCAAAAGTTCTCGGTGTCCAGGGGTCACGGTTCCACATTACCCACGACAGCTACGGGCCTCAGCTTCGCTGGGGACTCAGGGCAGCCTCAGGGAAGTCTGGAAATCTATGACTGGTGTTGCAAAGACTTCGGCATCCGGCGGGAGCCTCAGCGATGCAGACCAGACAATTGCTTCTTAGGTGCCTGCCAAGCAGGGGAGTCACTCCTTGACCCCAAGGGAGATTCTTCAGTCCTCTAATCTTCAAGTAGAGCGTCGAAGGTCCAGGATTCAGTGTCAGAGTTTCGTCCAGGGTAATCTAAAGTCCTAAGGACTGGGGTCCCATACTTATACTAAGTTAGGGGGTTGGACATACTCTGGGGACCCACCTATGGGAGGGTCAGGGAAGAGGGGTGGTTACACCCATTCCCTTTGTCCAGTTTCACGCCAGAGCAGGGGCAGGTAGCCCCTGCAACCGGTTTGAACTGGCATATGCACAGGGACACCAAGTGTGCCCCCAGTGCAGGACTTCAAAGCACCAGAGAGTGCTCCCGCCCAGCCCCAGTACACACTATCCTGTCTGGGGAGGTGGTTACACCTCCCTTCGACAAGAAACCTATTGTCCAGGCCTCCCCTGCCGGAGTTTCAGTCAGCAGCAGGAGGCCAGACCCGTGTCTGTGGCAGCGGCATCCATTTTGTGATGCCAGGGCTCTGGAAAGAAGTTACTGGGTAGCCTGGTGTGTACATGTCTCTCCCTCTAGAAGGGTGGAATGCTACCCCCGCCGCCAGGACTGGCGGGGGGGTAGTATTCCAAGATGTTTGACACCAAACATGACATGTTTTGGTGCAGCCAGTCCAAAGTTAGCATTGTACCGCGAGGATATAATGCACTTAAGAGTATATGGTCAGGCTGTACCACAAACAGCATCAGAGGAGGGACTCCGAACGCTGCAGAGGGGCTCTGCTCATGCAGGGGCACGCTCTCACTTAAAAACCAAGCACTCTGCCTTCAGGATTGTTAAGGCCTGCCATAGGAGTGACTTATAGGTTTATATGTGTGTATGTATTTAGTGATATAGGTAACCTATATCACAGTAAGGGGTGCACGCACCACCTTACCCAGGCTGCAGTAGCAGACCTGTGGTGTCATTTTGGCTGGCCTTCCAGGGGTGGCATAATACATGCTTCAGCCCCTGGCAGGCCTCTGGGGTACCTATGCCCGGGGTACATAGTATACCATATACTAGGGACTTATAAGGGCACTCCAGATTCCAATCAAAGATGTACCTAAGGTACATGGAAACCATTTTGTAGAGGAAGCAGATAGACTGGGGCCCTGAATAGCAGGATCCCAGTCCAACTAAGTCATAAACCAGCAAAACACCAGGAAAAAAGTGGGGGCAACCATATAGTCAGATTCCACCTTCCTACAACTGGGAGGTGGGAAGGATCCGTGACAAGCGTACAGGTAGGTAGAGTATCCACCAGAAACAGAGCTGTTGGGGTAAGTAACATGTTCTTCTGATGGATACCTGCAGATTCCTCACCTTCTGAATCGATTCCCAAGCAATACCCAATCCTGCTGAGTGTCTTGAAGGCTGTCATGTAAGGAATTCCTGGAGCACAGAGCGAAACAAATATCCAACTTTCCTCCTCTCAGAATCTAAGCAATAATGCTTTGCAAAGGTGGTGAGAGATGACCATGCTGCCGCCTTGCAGATCTCAGCCATAGAGACTCCCCTTGACAGGGCTCATTTTGAGGATTTTGCACTGATGGAAAGAGCTCTTGTGCCCTCCGGAGGCTCGTGTGCAAGGGCATAGCACATCTTGATACACAAGATGATCCATCTTGGAAGTGTCCTTTGTACCGTCCTGCCCTTCCTGTTGCCTGCGTGCCCTACATGCAGGCAACAGGAAGAGCTGGCCAGCAGATTAGATGTTCTTGGTTAAGTCAACATGTGAACTGACTGCCCTTCCGGGATCCAGCCTGCTGAGCATCTCCTCCTCCTTGGCGGAGAATAAAAGGAAGGTAAAGTAAGACTTAAATGAAACGTGGTAACCATGTTGGGCAGGAAAGCTGCTCTGGTTCCGAGGACCACCTTGTCAAGGAAGAAAGAACTGATCAGGAGGCGGACACTGAGTGACTGCAACTTGCTAATGTGCCTCACTAATGGTACTGCGATCAGAAGCGCCGTTTCAAAGATGAGCGCCCTTAACTTACAACTGTGCAGTGGTTCATAAGGGGCCCCATCAAAGAAGTCCAAACGGGCCTGAGGACCCATTGGGCATTACAAATGGGGTGGGAGGAAACATGCTGGCGAGACCCTTCAGAAGCCTTACGACTATAGGAGATCTAAATAAGGACGGTTGGTCCGGAAGGCAGAGGAAAGCCGGCCAGGCTTCCAGGTAATCTTTTACTGTGCCCACTGCAGAGCCCTGCTGAGCTAGTGATAAAGCGAACTATAGAATGTCTTAAAGGTCACGCTTTAAGGGATCCATGGAGTTCTCAGCACACCATCTGACAAACCTATTTCACCTTCCAGAACACACAGTTTTGGTACAATCCCTTCCTGCTGATAGAATCACGTCCACCACTTCTGGAGGCTTTGGAACACATGCAGGTGTCGCTGCTCAAACTCCAGGCATGTAGGGGGAAGCTCTGGAGGTTAGGGTGCAGTGTCTGCCCCTCCGACTGGGTGAGGAGGTCCTTCCTGAGAGGGAGACAGAGCGGTGAACACAGGGAGAAGTACAGGGGGTCTGCATACCACACCCTTCTCGGCCAGTTCGGGGCAAGAAGGAATACTTGGGCCGGGTCTTGGCCAATCTTTCTCAGAGCTCAAGGGTATGGGAGTAAAGCCACAGTTCAGTGGAAATTTCCCTTTCAACTGAAGTGCGTCCCAATGCTCCGTGCAACAGATATTGGAGGCACAGAACTATGGGCGATGGGAGTTGCTGTAAGTAGCAAAGATGCTCGCTTGAGGCGCACCACACAGGGCAAAGATGTACTGTACCACCTCCTGGTGGAGATGCTGCTCGTGGTCTTAGACTGTCAGCCCTGGTGATTAGAGAGCTGGCCAGTTAGCTGAATCTCATGCTGGTGAGTCCAGGCATTGAAGACAGAGAAGATGATAACCCAGTCCTCCAAACTTGTTCACATGCCACATCACCATTGTGTTTTCTGCTAAGATCGGAGTGGATTGGCTAAGATGGGAATGGAGGACGGCCTTGAGCACCAGCCAAATCGCCCTCAGCTTAAGGTTGATGTGCAGAACCTGCTCCTCTGGAGACCAGACCTCTGATTTTCAGTTCTTCTGGATGTGCTCCCCACCCCAGGGTCGAGGCATCCGTATCAACCTTGGTCACGGCCTGTAGAGGCGGGAAGGACATCCCTCCTGAAAGGTTGTCCTCCATTGCCCACCAGGTCAGATCCACAGCAGCATCCCAGGAGATCAGAATGGTGTCCACAAGATCACCCTGTGCTGGAATCACCGCCTGCAGAGGCACCACTGGTGAGCTCTCATGTGCCAGCACGCATGTGTGACCAGCAGAAAACAGGAAGCCAGCAGACATAGCAGCTGTAAGACCATCAGGACTGGAAGTCACACTCCTTCCTGAAAAATAGGAATCACAGCCTGAACGTCCCGAATCATCTGTGGAGGAGGGAAGTGTGAAGAGAAGCTGCATCCAGTGCCACCCCTATGAAGAGGAGGTGCTGAGAGGGCATTAGGTGAGATTTGGGCACATTGATTGGAAAGCCCAGGTTGAACAGAAAGTATGACGTTGGTGCAACACCCTCTATAGAGATATTCCCTTGAGCAGCCAGTCAACCAGGTATGGGAACACCAGGATAGCCGAATGCCTGAAATGGGCTGATACCGCCGCCACCACCTTTATGAAGACTCAAGGTGCCTGTGTCAAACGAACGGGTGGACTGCAAACTGGTAAAAAGTGCATCCTACAGTGAAATGCAGGTACCTCCTGTAAGACCACATCATGCAAGTCCAGAAACACCATCCACTCTTCCGCTTCTAGTGCCAACAAAACCTGAACCCGGGACAGATTCTTGAAACTTATGAAGGAACAACTTCAAGTTCTCGAGTTCTATGATCAGATGGCATTTGGGACCAGGGACTACCTGAAGTAGCATCCCTACCCAAGCTCCTGCTCCTCTTTGTAACATCATTTCTACCTCCTGGTGCAGGATGTAGAGGTGGAAGGGAACTGGGGGAAGAATGTAGGGAGGGATCTGTTCGAAGGGTAGGGTGTACCCCCTTTCCACAATCTGAAGGACCCAGTGGTCTGAAGTTATGACCTTCCAGGTCTGCAGAAAGGAGGACACCCTGCTTCCCACCGGTTCCCTGTGACTTGATGTGAGAAGTTGGCCTGGTATATGCTCTTCACTAATTAAAGTGGACACCTTGCACTAGAACAATTAGACTCTTATGGTAGATAGGTTTAAGACAACCTTTATAGAAAGCTATCCTAGTGGTAGCTGTGGAGAGTAGCCTTCAGGCTAAGTCTTGAAGGAATGTAAAGCAGCTTGTTTTACCACACAATTTCTTGAATCACCAAATGAAAAGACACCACATGGGTATATATATCAAATATATATGTATTTATTAATAAACACTCTCTACTAATCTCTTTATGAGATTAGAGGATAGGAACATATGTACAAGTCAAATATTATCAGGATAAGTTTAGCACAATTGAATATTACAATCTTAGTTTGCTAGACCTAGGTCTAGGGCATCTAGAATCGAGGGACCCCCGAGAACCACCCCAGGTAGTTGTAGGAGACCCACAGGGGACGGACGCGGTGACCTGGCACCGATGCGAATCCTGTACGAGTCTATGCGCTCAGACGCGATTGAGATATCAATGTTCAAGGTCCCTTGCGTGTTCGAGGCGAACACACCGATCGGACTCAGTACGAGTCGAAGGATTCGGTCTACAGATAGGATTTGCAAGGGAGTCGGACGCGGTGTGTCTAACACAGACGCGAACCAGGTACGAGTCAGTGCGAGAATCGCACGGGGAAAGTAAGAGTTTTAGGATACTTCTGGTGGACCTACAAGCAAGTCACTTACAGGGTAAGTAGTTCGAGGGCCCACACCCACAGGAGCACCGGAGTGCTGGAGTTACCTCACCCAGGGAAGCCGGGTGCACAGGTGTCCTTTGGTGTCGGGTCGCGGCGTCGTTTTCAATGGCGAACAAAGAAGACTTGCTGCTTGTGATGGTGTGAAGAAGTGTCCGGTGGAATACAAGCCTGAATTCGGTGGAAGGATGACCTGAAAGCAGAGGGGACAGTGTTCAAAGTCACTTGGCAGTGACTCGGGGCAAGGAAGATGAATGCCCACCGTCGTCGCAGGGTTCAGGTCGTTCACGGTTGCCTTGACTCTTCAGCCACGAGGTCCAGGAGGTGTCGACGATGACCAGGAGCTGGATTCGGCGTGTCCCACGATGTCTGCGGCTTACTACGGTGTCGGTGACTCGATCGAAGCCAACAAGCCTTGGTAACAGCAAACCTCGGGGAAAGAATGAAGAGGCAATGGCGCAGACCAGCAAGGTCTGTGGAACTCACCCAGCGAAGGTAAGTCAGGGCAGGCCTGGAGCAACCAGGGGAGCCCTTGGGTTTCTTTGGAAAGTCTTCTGGGGACCCACAAGCCGGCTGGCAAGGGATTGCAAAGACGCCTCGGGAGGATTCTCTCACAGGGGCCCACGGTCATTCGGGACATGGTAGGCCACTGATCTTAGGAGGGATTCCTGCTGGAGGCTGGGACCACACGTGGTCCAAAGCACAAGTTCGTGGAACGTTGTGAGGGGTTGCACTCGACAATAGTGCACGGTACCCAGGGGTCGCGGTTCCTCGTTACTCTTGGGGTCCACTGGCCTCAGCTTCACTGGGGACTCACGATGGCCTTTTAGAAGTCAGGAAATCCACTTCTTGGGCTACAGGGACTTCGGACTCCGGCGGGAGCGGCGTAGTTGGCGACCGTCGTTTGTAGTTTTTGGTGCCTGCCAAGCAGGGGAGTCACTCCTTGACTCCAAGGGAGATTCTTCAGTCTTCCAAAGGTAGTGGAACGTCAAAGGTCCGGGATTCTTCTTGTAGAGCGTCGTCCAGGGAAATCTAGGGTGCAATGCACAGGTTCCCCCTCTTATACTAAAAAGAGGGGAGGGACTAGCTCTATGACCCTACCTATGGGAGGGTCAGGGGAGTGGGTGGCTACACCCACTTCCCTTTGTCCAGTTTCGCGCCAGAGCAGGGACAGGTAGCCCCTGAGCTGGTTTGAACTGGCATATGCACAGAGGAGCCTTCTGCTCACCCAGTGCAGGACTTCAAAGCACTCTAAGAGTGCACCCACCCAGCCCCAATACACTAAACCTTGTCTGGGAGGTGGTCACACCCCTTGGGACAGGATATCTATTGTTGGGCTCCCTCCACTGCGAGTGTTGGTCATCAGCAGGAGGGCAGCCCAGTGTCTGTGACTGGTGGCATCCATTTTGTGATGCCAGGGCTCTGTCGATTCTACCGCGTTTCCACAGTAGGTACATGTCTACCCCTCTAGAAGGGTGGAATGCTACCCCCGCCGCCAGGACTGGCGGGGGGGTAGTATTCCAAGGTGTTTGACACCAAACACGACATGTTTCGATGCAGCCATTCCAAAGTTAGCATTTTACCGCGAGGATATAATGCACTTAAAAGTATATGGTTTAACCGCATCCACAAACAGCACCAGAGAATGGACTCTGAGGGCTGCAGAGGGGCCCTGCTCAGGCAGAGGCACCCCCTCACATAGAAGCCAAGCACCCTGCCCTCAGGATTGATAAGGCCTGCCTTAGGGGTGACTGATAGGGTTATATGTGTGTGCAGGAGAGATATAGGGAACCTATATCTCAGTGAGGGGTGCTAGCACTTCCTCACTCAGGCTGCAGTAGCAGGCCTGTGGTGTCAGATTTAGTCTGCTTCCCAGGGGTGGCATAAGACATGCTGCAGCCCCTGGTGGGCCTGTGAAGTACCTATGCCCTTGGTACCTAGGGTACCATTTACTAGGGACTCATAAGGTACCACAGTATCCAATCACTAGTGCACCTAGAGTGCACTCCAAATCGTTTAGAGAGAACAGAGAGGCTGGGGCCCTGATTAGCAGGGTCCCAGCCTGACTATAGCCAGAAACCAGTGTAAACATCAGAAAAAAGTGGGGGCAACATAAGAGGCAGATCCTACTCTTCTACACAACCCCCCCAAACGCAGGGACACTAAACTAACCTTGACCAGTTGAGTCTTCGTGTTCAAAGTGGAAATACCTTGAGAGTCCATCTGCATTGGCATGTTGGGTCCCAGGTCTATGTTCCACTGTATAGTCCATCCCCTGTAGGGAAATGGACCACCTCAAAAGTTTTGGGTTTTCTCCTTTCATTTGTTTAAGCCATAGGAGGGGCTTGTGGTCGGTCTGAACTATGAAGTGAGTACCAAACAAGTATGGCCTCAGCTTCTTCAGGGCCCATACCACAGCAAAGGCCTCCCTCTCTATAGCTGACCAACGTTTCTCTCTAGGGGTCAGCCTTCTGCTAATAAAAGCTACTGGCTGGTCTTGACCTTCATCATTCAGTTGAGACAGTACAGCTCCCACACCCAGCTCAGAAGCATCTGTTTGGACAATGAACTTTTTGGTGTAGTCTGGACTCTGTAAGATGGGGGCAGTGCACATGGCCTGCTTTAGGTCTTCAAATGCCTTTTGACAGCTAGCTGTCCACTGAACCTTTTTTGGCATTTTCTTTGAGGTCAGATCATTCAAGGCGGTCACTATAGATCCATATCCCTTGACAAACCTCCTATAGTACCCAGATAGGCCTAAGAAGGCTCTCACCTGTGTCTGGGTGGTTGGAGCAACCCATTCCATTATGGTCTGGATCTTGCTCTGTAAAGGCTGAACCTGGCCTCCACCTACAAGGTGGCCCTGGTACACAACCTGACTCTGCCCTATCTGGCACTTAGTGGCCTTGATAGTGAGGCCTGCCTTTTGCAGGGCCTCCAAAACATTCCTGAGGTGGACCAGGTGATCCTGCCAGGAGGAACTAAAGACAGCAATATCATCTAGATAAGCTGAGCAATAAGTTTCCAACCCTGTCAGAACTTTATTCACCAACCTCTGAAAAGTGGCAGGTGCATTTTTCAATCCAAAGGGCATCACCACAAAGTGGTAGTGCCCACCAGGGGTCGAAAATGCTGTCTTGGCTTTTGCATCATCAGCTAATCTGATCTGCCAGTAGCCAGCTGTTAGGTCAAACGTGCTTAGACACTTGGCTGAGGCCAAAGTATCAATCAGCTCATCTGCCCTTGGTATGGGATAGGCATCAGTCCTAGTGACTGCATTGAGGCCTCTGTAGTCTACACAAAACCTCATTTCTTTCTTACCACCCTGGGTATGAGGCTTGGGTACCAGGACTACTGGACTAGCCCAAGGGCTATCTGAAGGCTCAATTACACCTAGCTCCAACATTTTCTGGACTTCAGTCCTGATACAGTCCCTGACATGGTCAGGTTGCCTGTAGATTTTATTCTTGACAGGCAGACTGTCTCCAGTGTCCACCTCGTGGGTGCACCAGGAAGTCTGACTAGGGGTCAGGCTAAACATATGTCTGTACTGTTGCAGAACTTGTCTGCACTCAGTTTGCTGATGGTCAGTGAGGCTGCTTGCCAAAGCAACACCATCTACTGACCCATCATCAGGGTTCTGAGAGAGCAGGTCAGGGAGAGGGTCACTCTCCTCCTCCTGGTCCTCATCAGTTGCCATGAGCAAGCCCATGTCAGCCCTGTCAACATATGGCTTTAATCTGTTGACATGGAGCACCCTCAGGGGGCTCCTGGGAGTTCCAAGATTCACCAGATAGGTGACTTCTCCCTTCTGTTCAACTATTGTATGGGGGCCACTCCACTTGTCCTGGAGGGCTGCTGGGGCCACAGGCTCCAACACCCACACTTTCTGTCCTGGCTGGTATACAGTCAGTACAGCCTTTGGTCATGCCAAGCTTTTTGTAATTCTTGGCTGGCCTCCAGGTTTTTGGTTGCCTTTTTCATGTACTCAGCCATCCGGGAGCGGAGACCAAGTACATAGTCCATCACATCTTGTTTGGGGGCTTGAGAGGTAACTCCCAGCCCTCTTTTACCAAACACAGTGGACCTCTCACAGGATGCCCAAACAGAAGCTCAAATGGGCTGTAGCCAACCCCCTTCTGTGGAACCTCTCTGTAGGCAAACAACAGGCAAGGAAGAAGAAGGTCCCATTTCCGCCTAAGCTTCTCTGGGAGTCCTTTAATCATTCCTTTCAAGGTTTTGTTGAAGCGTTCAACTAAACCATTGCATTGTGGGTGATAGGGGGTGGTGAACTTGTAAGTTACACCACACTCCTTCCACATTGCTTTTAGATACCCTGACATGAAGTTGGTACCTCTGTCAGAAATGACCTCCTTTGGAAAACCCACTCTGGAGAAGACTCCAATGAGGGCTCTTGCCACCACAGGGGCTGTGGTGGTCCTCAGAGGAATTGCTTCTGGGTACCTGGTGGCATGATCCACTACCACCAGGATAAACCTGTGCCCAGATGCAGTTTGAGGGTCAAGGGGACCAACAATGTCAATCCCTACCCTTTCAAAGGGTACCCCCACCACCGGTAGTGGTATCAGGGGGCCTTTGTTGTGCCACCTGCCTTACCACTGGCTTGGCATGTGACAAAGGAGCGACAAAACTCCTTTGTGTCCTCTGACATATGTGGCCAATGAAAATGTGGAACAAGCCTGTCCCAGGTCTTGTTTTGGCCCAAGTGTCCTGCTAAAGGGATATCATGTGCTAAGGTCAAGAGGAACCCCCTAAACTTCTGAGGTATTACCAACCTCCTGGTGGCTCCAGGGGCTGGGTCTCTACCTTCAGAATATAGGAGTCCCTCATCCCAGTAAACTTTATGGGACCCACTAGCACTCCCAGCAGCCTCAGCAGCAGCCTGCTGTCTCAGGGGTTCAAGAGAGGGGCAGCACTGTTGCTCCTTCCTCAGATCTTCCGTAGAAGGGCCCCCTGCCCCCAAGAACTCAACCTGATCAGGCTCAAGTCCCTCTGGGGCAGTTCCTTCTTCAGGATCTGCTTCACCTCCCTCTCGGGGTGAATCCGTGATCTGAGACAGAGGGGAAGGCACTGCCTTTACCCTACTGCTCCTCCTCTTGGGAAGCATCTGGTCCATTGTTCCAGGATCCAGAGCTGGTTCAGTGTCATGCATTCTTGCTTGTGACCTGGTCACAGCAAATACCTCTGCAGGGATGCCCAACATCTCAGCATGAGTCCATAACTCTACTTCAGACCAGGCTGAAATCTCTAGATCATTGCCCAATAGACATTCGACAGGGAGGTCTGCACTGACTACAACCTTCTTGAGGCCAGTTACCCCTCCCCAGGAGAAATTCACAACTGCCAGACTATGGTTGGTCTTGGTGTTGCTTGCATTGGTCACCTGGTACATTTCGCCCAGGATGATCTGTCCAGGGTCCACAAGATCCTCTGCCACCATGGTGACACTAGCACCTGTGTCCCTAAATGCCAAAGCCTGTTTGCCATTTATTACAGGCTGCTGTTTGTATTTGCCCAGCTTACTGGGACTCACTAGGAAGGACATATTAAGGTCTCCCTCACAAATCAGCATTGCCTGAGTGGGCACTCTGACTAGGTCAGAGTCCACTTCAGAACCCAGGGTCAACCCTACTAAACCCTTTGTCTGTGTACCACCTCCACCAGTAGCTGAACTAGGGGGAACAGTTGCCTTAGGGGCAGGAGTGGTGGTGGTTTGGTCTTTGGACTTGTTACAGTCAGAAGTCCAGTGCCCTTTCTGTTTACAGAATTTGCACCAGGGCTTCTTTTGGCCTTTTCCCTTGTTGGACTGTGACTCCCCACCAGATGCAGATTTTTGGGGCCCTTGTGAAGACTTCTGGTCTTTTGACTTATCCCCACCTTTCTCAGAGCCCTTAGGATCTTGCTTCTTGGTGTCACCCCCTTGGTTCTGGGGTTTCTGCCTCACCCTGGTTCTGACCCACTTGTCTGCCTTCTTTCCCAATTCTTGGGGAGAGGTCAGATCCGAGTCCACCAGGTACTGATGCAACAACTGGTTCTGGCAATTATTAAGGATTTGTTCTCTCATCATCAGATTATACAATCCCTTAAAATCAGTAACCCTACTGCCAACCAGCCAACCCTCCAGAGCCTTGGTTGCACAATCAACAAAGTCAGTCCAGTCCTGAGTCTGTGCCTTCTGGGTGTCTCTGAACTTTAACCTGTACTGTTCAGTGGTTAAGCCAAACCCATCTATCAGTGCACTCTTCAGGACTTCATAATCATCAGCATCCTCTTCTCTAACAGTGAGGAGCTTGTCTCTACCTTTATCTGAAAAGGAGAGCCACAAGATTGCTGCCCACTGTTTCTGGGGGACCTGCTGTACTCTACAGGCCCTCTCCATAGCAGTTATCCACTTGTGGATATCATCCCCACTCTGGTAGGGAGGAACAACCTTGCTCAGGTTCCTATGGTCTGGAATAGATTCTCTGCCTCTAGGGACACTGTTGCTGCCACCAAGGGGTTCTAACCCCTCTCGTCGAGAAGTTCTCTGGATCTCCAGGGCTTCTCTATCCAGTGCCAACTGCTTGGTTCTGAGGGCAACTCTTGCTTCCTCATACTGCAGCAGTTTGCACATTCTTTCAGAGGAGGTCTCTCTTATGGGAAAGTATGAGTTCCTCTGGTGGACAAATTCTCTGCCAGAGTGATAAGAGTGCTCAGATTCCCTGGAAGGGGACCTATGCCTCTCATCCACTCTGTCAGTTCTCTTAGGGAGAATTCCTCTGTCCTTTTCAGGCCCCTTGAGGCCTGGCCCTTCAATCACAGAGTCCTGGTCATTCGGATTTTCATCGTCTGACCCAGATACTGTAATTGACCCACCCACTGATTCAGACCCATTGGCTCCTAGAGCCAATCTAAGATCATCTGCTGTCAGCAGATCTATCAGGTGCAGGGTTGAGGGACTCTGTCCTAGTCTCAGGTGTCTTTCAACACACATGGCTCTCAAGTCAGAGAAAGCCATGTCCTTGTACTGAGGCTGAGTGGATCCACTGGTTCCACCCTTTAAGGACATTCTAGTGTTGTGCAGTGTTGTACTACCTACACTAGTTTGTGGCCTACTGATCCTAGCTTGAGCTGTAGAAAGGGTGTGCTATCCCTTTGGCACACAGCTCTAAGTTCAGTAGAACTTATCGATACTAAGCTTGACTTTATATGTACCTTAAGTACCTATAGTGGTTTTCAGTTAGTAATTCAAATAGAGATTTTCTGGTAAAACAATAGCAAGCTGGAATCCCACCGCTGCCACCAATGTGAGAAGTTGGCCTGGTATATGCTGTTCACTAATTAAAGTGGACACCTTGCACCAGAACAATTCGACTCTTATGGTAGATAGGTTTAAGACAACCTTTATAGAAAGCTATCCTAGTGGTAGCTGTGGAGAGCAGCCTTCAGGCTAAGTCTTGAAGGAATGTAAAGCAGCTTGTTTTACCACACAATCTCTTGAATCACCAAATGAAAAGACACCACACGAGTGTATATATATCAAATATATATGTATTTATTAATAAACACTCTCTACTAATCTCTTTATGAGATTAGAGGATAGGAACATATGTACAAGTCAAATATTATCAGGATAAGTTTAGCACAATTGAATATTACAATCTTAGTTTGCTAGACCTAGGTCTAGGGCATCTAGAATCGAGGGACCCCCAAGAACCACCCCAGGTAGTTGTAGGAGACCCACAGGGGACGGACGCGGTGACCTGGCACCGATGCGAATCCTGTACGAGTCTATGCGCTCAGACGCGATTGAGATATCAATGTTCAAGGTCCCTTGCGTGTTCGAGGCGAACACACCGATCGGACTCAGTACGAGTCGAAGGATTCGGTCTACAGATAGGATTTGCAAGGGAGTCGGACGCGGTGTGTTTAACACAGACGCGAACCAGGTACGAGTCAGTGCGAGAATCGCACGGGGAAAGTAAGAGTTTTAGGATACTTCTGGTGGACCTACAAGCAAGTCACTTACAGGGTAAGTAGTTTGAGGGCCCACACCCACAGGAGCACCGGAGTGCTGGAGTTACCTCACCCAGGGAAGCCGGGTGCACAGGTGTCCTTTGGTGTCGGGTCGCGGCGTCGTTTTCAATGGCGAACAAAGAAGACTTGCTGCTTGTGATGGTGTGAAGAAGTGTCCGGTGGAATCCAAGCCTGGATTCGGTGGAAGGATGACCTGAAAGCAGAGGGGACAGTGTTCAAAGTCACTTGGCAGTGACTCGGGGCAAGGAAGATTAATGCCCCCCTTCGTCGCAGGGTTCAGGTCGTTCACGGTTGCCTTGACTCTTCAGCCACGAGGTCCAGGAGGCGTCGACGATGACCAGGAGCTGGATTTGGCGTGTCCCACGATGTTTGCGGCTTACTGCAGTGTCGGTGACTCGATCGGAGCCAACAAGCCTTGGTAACAGCAAGTCTTAGGGAAAGTATGAAGAGGCAATGGCGCAGACCAGCAAGGTCTGTGGAACTCACCCAGCGAGGGTAAATCAGGGCAGGCCTGGAGCAACCAGGGAAGTCCTTGGGTTTCTTTGGAAAGTCTTCTGGGGACCCACAAGCCAGCTGGCAAGGGATCGCGAAGATGCCTCGGGAGGATTCTCTCACAGGGGCCCACGGTCACTCAGGACATGGTAGGCCGCTGATCTTAGGAGGGATTCCTGCTGGAGGCTGGGACCACATGTGTTCCAAAGCACAAGTTCGTGGAATGTTGTGAGGGGTTGCACTCGACAATAGTGCACAGTACCCAGGGGTCGCGGTTCCTCATTACTCTTGGGGTCCACTGGCCTCAGCTTCGCTGGGGACTCACAATGGCCTTTGTGAAGTCAGGAAATCTATTTCTTGGGCTGCAGGGACTTCGGACTCCGGCGGGAGCGGCGTAGTTTGCGACCGTCGTTTGTAGTTTTTGGTGCCTGCCAAGCAGGGGAGTCACTCCTTGACTCCAGGGGAGATTCTTCAGTCTTCCAAAGGTAGTGGAACGTCGAAGGTCCGGGATTCTTCTTGTAGAGCGTCGTCCAGGGAAATCTAGGGTGCAATGCACAGGTTCCCCTCTTATACTAAAAAGAGGGGAGGGACTAGCTCTATGACCCTACCTATGGGAGGGTCAGGGGAGTGGGTGGCTACACCCACTTCCCTTTGTCCAGTTTCGCGCCAGAGCAGGGACAGGTAGCCCCTGAGCTGGTTTGAACTGGCATATGCACAGAGGAGCCTTCTGCTCCCCCAGTGCAGGACTTCAAAGCACTCTAAGAGTGCACCCACCCAGCCCCAATACACTAAACCCTGTCTGGGAGGTGGTCACACCCCTTGGGACAGGATATCTATTGTTGGGCTCCCTCCACTGCGAGTGTTGGTCATCAGCAGGAGGGCAGCCCAGTGTCTGTGACTGGTGGCATCCATTTTGTGATGCCAGGGCTCTGTCGGATTCTACCGCGTTTCCACAGTAGGTACATGTCTACCCCTCTAGAAGGGTGGAATGCTACCCCCGCCACCAGGACTGGCGGGGGGGTAGTATTCCAAGGTGTTTGACACCAAACACGACATGTTTCGATGCAGCCATTCCAAAGTTAGCATTTTACCGCGAGGATATAATGCACTTAAAAGTATATGGTTTAACCGCATCCACAAACAGCACCAGAGAATGGACTCTGAGAGCTGCAGAGGGGCCCTGCTCAGGCAGAGGCACCCCCTCACATAGAAGCCAAGCACCCTGCCCTCAGGATTGATAGGGCCTGCCTTAGGGGTGACTGATAGGGTTATATGTGTGTGCAGGAGAGATATAGGGAACCTATATCTCAGTGAGGGGTGCTAGCACTTCCTCACTCAGGCTGCAGTAGCAGGCCTGTGGTGTCAGATTTAGTCTGCTTCCCAGGGGTGGCATAAGACATGCTGCAGCCCCTGGTGGGCCTGTGAAGTACCTATGCCCTTGGTACCTAGGGTACCATTTACTAGGGACTCATAAGGTACCACAGTATCCAATCACTAGTGCACCTAGAGTGCACTCCAAATCGTTTAGAGAGAACAGAGAGGCTGGGGCCCTGATTAGCAGGGTCCCAGCCTGACTATAGCCAGAAACCAGTGTAAACATCAGAAAAAAAGTGGGGGCAACATAAGAGGCAGATCCTATTCTCCTAAAACATGACAAGACAGAACCAGAGCAGGCGAGGAGGAGGGGGCTGGTTGCTGGACAACGCATGCGTTCCCTTTAACTCGACCCTTGTATTGCTTGAGGAGCAGGTTCTGAGTCTGTTGTTGGGACTGTGGAGGCTGTCGAAAGTTGAAGCCTCTAGCAAGGCCTTGAGACTTACACAACTATGTATAGTCCTTATGGGAAAGTTGAAGGGAAACGGACCTAGCAGTAGCTCTGCGTTTCTTTAAATGTTTGACTGCAGAGTCAGCCTTGTCTTTGAGCCATCGAAAGGTAAGTCCATCAGGGTGGTCTGGCCATCGGCAGAGAAACCTGATGAGCGTTACAATGCATATCCACAAGGAGCACGGATGAGACCACGGATGAGCCCACGGACTTACCAATGAGTCTGCCACATCTAGGGCAGATTGGATAACTTTGCGAGCCCTGCTTGTTCATCTTATATCAAACCTGAGAAATGTGTCTGCACTTATTCAGGCAGATTAGGCCATGTCCCATGAAGCATGTATATACTGACCCAAACGTCAAGTCGTATTTCAAGATTTCATGGCCAGCGGAACATCTGTTTACCAAAGGTTTGCAATTTCTTAGATTTCCTGTCTGCAGGATTAGAGAGAAATGCCCCAGGAGATAGCTTGGATGAGCATGAAGCATGGACTACTAAACACTCTGGTGATGGATGAACCGACAGAAACGGTGGGTCGCCTGGAACAGGTCTAGAGCATCTTGAGTCAATTCTGTTTACTGCAGGGGAAGTAGTCGGCTTCTCCCAGGCCGTGAATACCAGGTCCAATAATGCATTATTGAAAGGCGGAAGGGGTTGTGAGGTGTGAGTTGCTGTTTGCAGAACTTGAATGAGTATGTTGGCTTTCATCTGTACCTTAAGTAGAGGCAGTTACAAAACCTCTGTGCCCTTTATTGTGACAGAGGGGTAAGACGTGACTTCTGGTCAATCTCCAACTCAGGAGAAGCGTACTGCCCATCACCAATGTCATCGGTATCCTGCCGCTAGTCCTCTGGGGGGTCGGAGTCACTGCCAAAAAGATTATAGATCCTCTACCTATAGTGCAGTTCTTCTAACAGCCTCTGTGCATCACTGCACGACTTGTGTGCCAGAGCCACTGTATCCAGCAATTTAAAGGGGACTAAGGTCAGAAGTAGGGTTGGCAGAGCCTAGACGGAGCAAAAGGATCAAGCCGAGGAGCAGAGGGCAGCATCGTCCCAGGGGACGAAAGAGGAGACAGGACTGGTGTCAACAGCATAGGTGGCACCAGAAAGAAGGGGACAAAGAGTGCAGAGGGGAGACCTTTTTGCAGGAGATTTTAAGGAACCCTTAGAAGTACCATGAGGCCGAAGGTGCTCTTGGGGTGGACCATGGCCCTTTGAACACATTGAACATTGCATTGAGAAATAACACAGGGCCCGCTCCAAGAATCGGTAATTCCTAGTAGATCAAATGAACCTGGGGCCTCCGAGGTGGTACCGGGGGCACTGGAGGAATCGGAGCCGATGCAGGGTCCATCTGATCCGCAGGGTCCTCAGGCGGAATAATGACCAAGTCCGGCTCCGAAGATGAACCCGCTGGAGAAGGGGATCGCCTAAGAGACTTACCTTTACAAGGGTGCTATTTGTAGGATTCAACATGCCTTCTTTTCTTTCTTATCTATGTCAGCTTTCACTGAACGACCTTGATGATGGTGACTCCAGCGTCTTCGACCGAGGTCTAGATCTTCTGACCTGAGAGTCGTCTCGGGCTCTGGTAATACGCAGCTTTGCTTCCTGCTCTTTTCTGGCCGTGGGGTGCATGACCTAAGCATAGTGCACATGGCTTGGTGTTGTGCTCCAATCCCAGACATCAGTGGCATAAGACATGGGGGTCGGATAATTAAAATTTGCCCAATACAATTCCAGAAGGGTTTCAAACCTGATCTTTTTTTGAGGTGACGTTCTATCACTGCTCTGTAGGACAAGAACCAAAGTAGAGATATAGCTAAGGAGAATTTCTGTCAAGACACAGGAGTGGGTGATCATTGCTCAAGTGACGTACTAGGGCATAGAGCCAGCGTCCTCTACAGGTGTGAAAGAACTACTTAGAACATTTCCGATCTAGTGTTCCTGGGATATTCAGAAGGTGACGCATCTGCAGGTTGAAGACTCCATAAGAACTATGTGTATTGCAAAGGAGTTTTTTCTGTCTTTTGCAGGTTTCCCTTTTAACTGGGGCGCTGTTAATGAGACATGTCACCTCAAGTGCAGGGTGCCAATGTTTCAAGTTTATTTGTTTTTGCATAGTTACTAAAAACCATTGCTATACAAACAAACAACCAATAAAACCATTGATACATACCAATAAAACAGTTGATACACACAGTAAAGTGCAGTGCAGCGCATACATCTGGTGATAACACCTTGCAGGCATGGAGCGACAGGAGTATGACGCATCATAAATCGCTTTTTTGTTGCTAAGAGGTCATTTAAAAGGATCAGCATTGTCAGATTAAGTGCCGGACTCTTCGTGCTCAGCCTAATATACACAGTAGAGTGCAGTGCAACATATGCATGCTGGGCAGTAAAGCCTAACAGGCATGCGGCGGCCAAGACATGACTCATTGTGGCGCGTTTTGCTGTTGCTGCGATGTAGTTAAAAAGAGCAACATTTTCGTTTAAAAACAGCCCTCTTCGCATTCGGCCTGATGCCAGGTCGAGTACCAGGCGCTCATGGTGCAAATGAGAAAAAAGGAAAAAACAAAAAAGAGAAAAAGAAGAAGGTCTCTCAGGATTACATCCTCGGCGTAGTGTGCTCAGCCTCTATGAGGTCTATACGGCTTCAACTATATCTTATTGTTTAAATTGTTTGCAAAATAACTGAGCCTATCCACTGCAAAGGGTGTCGGAGAGCAGAGAAGTGAACTTGTATAAGAGTAGCACTGCTTGGAGGACTTAAGACCATTCAGAGTGTCACTTTGATGATATTAAAAGCATGTTTAAAAGTCTCCTGGGGTCAGGTTCTTTGCTTTGATGAGGTTGCAGGCATTTAAAACTCGGGCTCTTTGCATGATGGCCTGGTGCCGAGTTTTTTGGGCAGTGGATTCCTTGTGTGTCTTCAACTGGTAGCCTGGCTACCTCTGCAGTCAGAGTCTTGTGGCATTTTTTGCTTGGCTAACATCAGGAATTTTACCAATCTGTAGTTCATTTGTGAGACCCCTAGATCAAAGCATGCCAGCACCGCTTGCCTCCTAGAGCAAATTCCCCTCTGATTGAAGGGGCCCTTTAGCAGCTCTTTCCTTTCCTGCAGTAGCTCCTTGCAAGTGCAGATTCAATGCAGAATATCTCCTGTTCCCGTGTCGCACAAGCAACAAGAAGTTTGGGTTGGCGCCCTCAGCTAGGGTGGAAAGATTCTGGGCACATGGGAGAAGATCCAGATGGTGCCTAAGAAATTTATTTTTAATAGTTTGGAGTAACCCTGATTAAAATATTTTTGAGGTGCACGCGTTTAGTAGTTATTTAGGGTCATCCAGGCTTGGGATCTGGCTGAGAAGGTGGCTTTATCCTCCACAAATGAGAGTCCTTTTACGGACTTCCAAACCAGTTTCTTGAAGGTGGAGTGATGGAGCTGTGTATTCCAGAGGTCGGAGAGCCCAGAAGTTTCCAAAGATTCCTGTAGGTAGATTCTTGCAGGAGAAGTGTCCCTCTGCTGGAGTTCTTGCCATCAGAGTTGGTTTAAGGTATTTGTGTTGGAGAATCTGATCTTGTTCCAGCAGATGATGTAAGCGCCATGCCTGGAGAGAGATTGTTTTAATAAACCAAATTCCAGCCTTTTTTGAGCTGGCGAGGTGTAGTTTGGGAACATGATTCTGTACGCTTTGACTAAAGTGCTGTCCAGTAGTTTGGCAACTCTGCCCCGCATCGCTTTGCTACCGTAGGTTATTGTGGGGAAACGTTTGGCCTGTACTACCTTTAGGAGAGGGCTTAATGTGGGCCCCATCAGTTTTGATGCAAGATTTTTCATTGTTATCGCCATAATCAGCCCTTTCCTCCTAATTTCTTCCTTCTGACGGGCGAAAGACCCTTCTTTGTCGATGATGACACCTAGGCACTTGTAATCGATTGCTGATTCTATTTGTGTGCCACCCAGATGCCAACTCCTCTGCCAATTCCTCTTGCTGTTGATGGTCATTGTCCTTGTTTTCCTAAAGTTGATTTTTAGGTTATTCTCTGTAGCGTAATTCTGAATTTCGTAGAGAAGATGTTGCAAGCCAGCCTGGGTGTAGCTAAGCAGAACTACATCGTCGGCATACATGAAATTGGTCAGTATTTTACTTCCTATCCTGGGCGCATGGGAGTTGCAGATGTTATGTGCTTGCAGGAGAACTGCCATGAATAGATTAAACAGGGTGGGCGCAAGCACGCAACCCTGCTTCAGGCCTTTGGTTGTAGGCACTCTTCTGGAGAGGTGAGTTCCCCTTCCCAATTTCACCTGGACCCAGATGTCCGTAATGTGGCTATTGGGAGGAGTCTACCTTTCTTAGGGCAATCACACAGAAAACAATAGAAACCTTCACTGCACCCAGCATTAAACTTCTGTTGATTACATGCACTTTCCAAATGTGTCCATCTTCCTGTCCGTTCGATTTGGCTAGTGGTAGAGGGCGCTGTGGTATTACTGGACCATCATTGCATTGCCTACTTCGTTATCTGTTGGATGGCCAATGAGGCATTGGGGGGAGTTATCCATGACCTTGGAAGATATCTTTTTCAGTGGTCAAGACACATATCTATGGTGTTTATAGTAAGGTTCATATCCCCAGTCATTGTACGGGTGTCCAGAATACCAACAGTGCTTTGGCAGCTTGTGCAGATAAGAAAGATGGGAGGGTGCATGTTAGACCTGTCAGCCCTAGGGTGGTCTTTCCCTATTTTTTTTCCTTTTTCGCCTCCTTTTTGCCACCATATTTTTACTGGACCTAGGTCTCTGGGCACCTTGCCACTGCTAGCCAGTGCTGAGGTGCAGGTGCTCTCTCTCACTCAAGATGGCTGCCACAGGCCCCTGCTACTGCAGAGGGGCCTGACACGCATACACACTAGTAGCCAGGGTCAGGCTGGGGTATAGGGATACAGTATCCATTCCATCCCCGCCTCTGGGCCACATAGCCAGGCATGTAGAAGGTTCCAGAACCTTCCGGGCTGTGGGAGGAGTTATGTTTTGCCGCCTTTGGGAGAGTCACCTGACCTAGGAGTATAAAAGGCTTGGAGGGAAAACTTTCTAGTCAGTTGATGAGGCACCACTGAACCTGGGAGAACCTCCGCCGGAGTATAGGCTTTAGGGCCTAGGGGGAGACCTACACTACTGCTGCTGACAGGGCTGAGGCCCTGCTGTAGTAAGATAGCTGAGGAACGCCCACCACCCACTGACCTTGCCCAGTGTGAGGGGACCCAGGGAACCACCTTCAGCGTGCGGGGAGGAACACCAAGCACTCCCAGACCACCAACTCACCCCCCCCCTCATAAGAAGAAACTTCTGACAGGAAACTTTGACAAGGAACTTATAACAAGGAACTTCTGACAAGAAACTTACAACCAGAAGCGCCTAAGAAGCAACCAAGCTGAAGCAGTCGCAAGACCCCTTAACTTGAGGAGGCCTGACCGTCCAGCAAGGCCTAAAGCCTAGAACTGCCCAACTGGGGATCACCAGGTAAAGCGCCGTACCCTGAAGCGCTAAACCTTCACCCCCTATTCATTTTTGCCTGTTGCTGGGCTGCCCCCAAGTACTTTGCCAGTCAGCCCTGCCCACAGGCTGCTGGTACACCCTGCGTTCACTGACCTTAAGAAGGAGATCACCGCCGCGGCCGCCGCCGCCTGAGAAGAGGCACCGTGTGGTGAGGTGCGCCGTCGCGCCCTCACCGGGGGAAGCGCTGAGGTGAAGGAAGCCCCTCAGGTGTGTGTGGTGAGGAGCGCCGTCCGCGCCCTCACCGAAGCCTCCAGAGACTGGGCCCTCATCGCCGCCGTCGCGGCCGAAGAATTGCCCCCGCCGCCGAAGCGGCCGAAGAATCATCGCCGCCGCCGAAGCGGCCAAAGAATTGCCCCCGCCGCCGAAGCGGCCGAAGAATCATCGCCGCCGCCGAAGCGGCCAAAGAATTGCCCCCGCCGCGGCCAAAGAATTGCCCCCGCCGCCGAAGCGGCCAAAGAATTGTCGCCGCCGCCGTCGCGGCCAAAGAATCGCCACCGCCGCCGTCGCGGCCCAAGAAATCGCCGACGCGATCAACGGCGAGGCCTCCAGGCCCCGCAGACGCCGTTGCCGAGCAACCAGGGTCGCACGGCGTGACCCAGGAAGGCCGCGCACCGATTGGGCGCCGGCCTCCAGTCACGCCCCCAGCGCCGAAGGAAGCCCGGGAAGAGCCCCGGCAGTGCAGAGGGAGACGGGGAGCCGGCCGGAGAGGACTGCCGGCTCCCGCTCCCTTCCCCGGCAACCCTGAGCCCCCAAGTTCACTTACCTTGATCCCGGGGGCCGGAGGAGGGTGATCCCGGCCCCCGCAACGCGTCGTGAGTCAGTCCCGGAAGCCCGCAACGTGCCGCACAGTCACTCCCTGATCCCGGGGGCCGGAGGAAGGTGATACCGGCCCCGCAACGACCCGCAATACCGGCCAGAAGGCCGAGGCACCCCCGACCGGGCCCCGCCCGACAGAACACGGGCCGGCCCAGAAGATCGCCAGTTGCCCTGAAGCGCGACCAACGACCAACACCATGGGTGAGCCCTGGAGGCCCCTAGGGCCCATAAGACGCCACTGGGGGCCGGGGGCCACTATTAACCCTTGAGATTTTAGTCCTATGAGGCGAGGCCCCAGAGAGGAGTGGGCCTGGCCTGAGTTAACCCCTGAGGGACCTAGAAGCCCCAGAATACAGGACATGTTGAGGGATTCCCCACCTAGTTCATTCAGGTAATGATGATGCCCACAGTATTTAATAATTTATGCTGATGCCTATTATAATTACTGCCTAGGCCATGGTTTTAACTGTTAAGTCTTTACCACAAGGGGAAAGTGTTTAATGGAGTTGAGCTGAAGTGTACACCGCCAAGAGTTGAAGTATTTTATGTTACAGGTGTACTGGAGTTGCGACGCCCACTGTCCTGAATGTGGGTGCGCCTAGATTAATGCAGGCCTATTTAAATGTAACGTGAAAAGCCTTCTTTTAAATAATTGAATATGCTAAAGTGAACTGTATGTTTAGGCCTATGTTTTATTAACGTACCTTGAGATCATTATTAAGTGCTACGTGTAGGAGATAATTCCTGCGGCCTCTTAGTGGCCTACAATGTTGATGAGCTATGCAGCTTTATTTAAAATGTGCACCAGTTGAGTAATATAATGAATTTGAATGTAGATTTGAATTAACCTGCCTTATCTGATGCCAACTTAATTTATTTATAAAAGATCTTGATTTTAATTACAAAAGCCTGGTGTGGTGTCATGTTATTGCGTTCGCATTTGTGAGTCAAAGTGAGAGTGTGCTGCACAACTGCCTTACACATTGCCTTCGCGTGCCTTTCCCGCTTCACGCCATGCTACCGTGTCGGACTCGGTAACCCCGGTTCCAAGAAAGATGGGAGGGTGCATCTGTTATGACCACTGCTGTGGTCTGTATTGTCTCGGCCTGGATCCTCTTGCTCCAGGTACATCACCTTGCACTAAATGGTATTATATTTTCTGCTAAATGGTAGGGGTAGGCGATAAAACCGTTCCGCTGGCGGAGTTCGCTGAGTTTTTCCCACTCTGCATTATGCTTGTAACGCAGAGTTCCGGCAAAACTCTACCGCGTGGCGGAGTTTTTTCTTGCGTGGCTAGCCAATCTTAAGTTGATGAGTGCAAGTGAGAATACGCATTTAGAGTGATTTTCGGGCGCTAGAACGTCACCCGGGTGGAATTTTCTCAACGCGGGCGGTCGCGACCGTTCGCAGTGAGAAAGCTGCCACATGGGTAGAAAATCTACTCAAGCGTCATGTGGTGCAGTTCGCGGGATAAGCTCCCGGTGCTAAAAATTATCATGAGCAGCGTGACGTACCGATTTCCACCTGCTTGCGGAACTCTGCAGCATCTCGCTGAGTTTTTATGTACGTGGAATTCCACGGAGTGAAACTCCGTGAGTTCCGCCCACCCCTACTAAATGGGCGCACCATCTCAGACTCTTCCTCCATCTCTCTGTCCAGAAGCTTTGGGTGGTGCTTTCGGCTGGGAGCAAGAAGGTAGGAACCCCCAGGCTAGATTTAAGGGTGCTGTATCATAAACTCTTAAGTTGGGTTGCTGGCAGAGGTGCTGTAATCGTCAATGACAATGTTGAGGGGAGGAGCGCCGATGAGATGCGCGTCGTGAAGAGGGGTGCAGACTACATGGTAGCCAATGGACTCATCGGTGAGGACCTGCTCACTAAGGGTGTGGAGGAAAGCTTCTGTCCGGTGAAGAATGGTTGAGATGATAATAGGGATTACCACTCTTGAGCTCCGTGTCTTCCTGGGAACCCAGACCAAAGCCCCAGGATGCCCAGAGAGCATAACCAAGTTCAACAGAGGTCCCAAGCAGGTAAGATTCAAGGTTCACAAAAATGTGGGGATTCAGTTGGTAAAAAAACCTAAGCAGCAGTGAGGTAGCTTAAACAACAAGGTCTGTTGCCAGACACCTGTGCTAGTACAGGTGGAGGTTTTATATCGGCGCTTCCAACTTTGCCCCAGAAGGTCCGCCCTAGGGCCAGGAAGTAACTCCCTGTAAGCTGATTCTGTCTAGTGCACTAACCTCTATGTTCCAAATTCACATCTTCCATATTCATCATTGCTGTCCTCTCCTGACTTTGAAGGATGTATGGAAACACTTTATGCAAGGCCATACCTCTGTTCCTTTACCTCTCATCAGCCTGCATTCCTAAAAATCCTGACAGCAACTCTCCCTGGAAAGTGGCCCGTACAAAGGCTTGTCCAGTCACTACAATCTGCTTTTGCCACTACTGTCAGTCCAGCAAAACATCGTGAGATGATGGTAGTCACGCTCAGTAAAAGAGGGTGCAGAGGATGTGCCTCTCCAGACCGCAAGCCCAGCTCTGATTCACAATCCGTGTCACAGTGGGTTTCAGTGCACACCCAGGGTTGCTGTGTGTGTTGGCAGGGGACCTTTTCTGTCCCAACAAAGGCCTTCTTGGCTCATTCACACCGCAGGCCTCAGTCTTCAGGTTCTTCCTTAGCAGGTGGTCAAGGCTGATTTGCATATCGCTGGGTCCAAACTGGAATGACGTGGTGAGCAAGAAAACAATGGATTTAGGCCCAGATCTCTGTACTGGGGTAAATGTTTGACATTGTTCAGCATTCTGTCCATCAGTTGTCCTTTTTGCATCTTCCTTAACAAGGCACAAGCTCGCCCTCTCCCCCCGTGGAAAACCCGTGGACTCACTCTCACACCTGAGGCTTCAGTCTACATCTTGGTCCTCCCTCAACAAGGCAAGGGACTCTCTTCAATCCTTAGTGAAAAACAGCAGACAGCGGCGCGGCAGCCCAGGAGCAAGTGAGCTGGTGCGAGGTGCATCTGTCCTCATCCTCCTGTGGGTCCACCTAGACTCCTCTGCTGGGATTCATGAGGAATGAAGAGTTGGCTGAGGCCAATGTAGAGAGCAGGGTCTAGTAATGGACAGTGGCCGATGCGCTAACTCGCCCACTGGGGCTGGTACCATTTCTCAAACTGCCCCTTTAGTGCCCAAGTAGAAGTCCTCGGGGCTTGGCTTCTCCGACTTCTCTCCATCTTCCGCTTCAAACCTCAACCACACACCAAGTCTTACTTCTCCTCCACACACCATTATGAACACCTTACACAACCACCAGATCTTACCTTGCTCACACACCATGTCACACTGCCTACAAAGCGTCCACACATCATTGTACCATGCTTCACACAGTTGCCAGGCATTAACCCACGACCGTGCCATACTTCACCCAATCATGCAACCTAACTCCGGACCAGCCTCAACCACACATGCACACATAACTTCTGGGCTTACCTCAACCGCACACTGCAACTTTACTTCAACCATACATTCCAGCCTTCTCCCAAACACATACTCCAGCCTTATATTGTTGTTAACTAGCACCTGTATAGCACACACTTTCTCATTTCCGCGCTCTGGTCTTACCTCAAACCCACACTACCCTTACAACATTCACCCACTCTGGCCTTACAAGAACCACACGTTCTGGCTGACATCAACCACACCCACTCAGGACTTACCTCAACCATACACTCTGGCCCTACCTGAACCACAACCTCTAGGCCTTACCTCAACCACACCCTCTAATTAACCTTTACCACACACACACTCAGGCCTTACCCCAACCACACCCTCTCATCTGGCCTACCTCAAACATACACACTTAGGACTTACCTCAACCATACACTCTGGCCTTACCTGAATCACACCCTCTAGGCCTTACCTAAACCACACCCTCTAATTGACCTTTACCACACACACACTCAGGCCTTACCCCAACCACACCCTCTCCTCTGGCTTACCTCAAACACACACACTCAGGACTTACCTCAACCATACAGTCTGGCCTTACCTAAACCACACCATCTAGGCCTTACCTCAACCACACCCTCTAATTGACCTTTACCACACCCACTCAGGACTTACCTCAATATACACTCAAGCTTTACATCAAACTATACACTGCGACCTTACATAAACCACACTTTCTAGTTACCTCACCTACACACACTCGGCCTGCTGCCAACCACACTCTCTGACCTTCTGTTACAGTTTATTCGCACTTGTATAGCGCACAATCTAGCGTTAACACACTCTGGCCTTACTTCAACCGCACACGCACCAGCATTACGTCAACTGCTCACTACGCGTCACCCGCGCACACAGCCAAACACACTCCAGCCTTACTTCAAGCACACATTAGTGTGTTCCCTCAGCCACACATAGAGGGTTGCCTTGGCTCATCCGCATACGTTGGGCTCCCCCAACCAGTCGCTCGGGCCTTTCCCCAGTCGCTCCTCTTTCATTCCTCTTATCACACATACATTCTGACCTTTGGTGACGCCATCTTGCCTCACCCTCGCACGTGCTGCGGTTTCCCAGACTCCTCTGCGCGGGGCTAGGATGGACCAGGGATCCGCACCATTAGGTGACCGTGCTGAATATCAGTGCATGCACCATTAGCCCAGACAGCCAGCAGCACTCACCTCCCTCGAGTAACTGCGACAGAAAATTGCTTTTTAAATGAGTTTTCTTGTTAAACATTGACTTGAGGAATGAAGGGTCCACAATAGGTGTGAACACGCACGTGCACACTCACAATGTGTAAGCAGGAAGAGAAGGGTGCTGGCACTTGCTAAGTTCATATAGTCCGACAATTTTGTATCACTTCCGATTCAGGCAGTAAAAGTGCATTGTGGCCTACAGGCGAAGGGTCTATATCCCAAGTCAGCCCCCTGAGACACCAACCTCACGAGTGACAGACTCTGTAAACACATCGCAGCCCACGAGTGACAGACTCTGTAAACACATCCCAGCCCACGAGTGACAGACTGTAAACACATCCCAGCCCACGAGTGACAGACTGTAAACACATCCCAGCCCACGAGTGACAGACTGTAAACACATCGCAGCCCACGAGTGACAGACTCTGTAAACACATCCCAGCCCACGAGTGACAGACTGTAAACACATCCCAGCCCACGAGTGACAGACTGTAAACACATCCCAGCCCACGAGTGACACACTCCGTCAATACATCCCAGAGTGACAGACTCTGTAAACACATCCCAGCCCACGAGTGACAGACTGTAAACACATCCCAGCCCACGAGTGACAGACTGTAAACACATCCCAGCCCACGAGTGACACACTCCGTCAATACATCCCAGAGTGACAGACTCTGTAAACACATCTTAGAGTGACAGACTCTGTAAACACATCCCAGCCCACGACGACAGACTCTGTAAACATATCCCAGCCCTGGAGTGACACTCTGTAAACACATCCCAGAGTGACAGGCTCTGTAAAGACATCCCAGAGTGACAGACTCTGTAAACACATCCCAACCCACGACGACAGACTCTGTAAACATATCCCAGCCCTAGAGTGACAGACTCTGTAAGCGCATCCCAGAGTGACAGACTCTGTAAACACATCCCAGAGTGACAGACTAAGCACATCCCAGCCCCAGACTGACAGACTCTGTGAACACATCCCAGTCCACGAGTGAGTGACAGACTCTGTAAACACATCTCAGCCCACGAGTGACAGACTCTGTAAACACATCCCAGAGTGACAGACTCTGTAAACATAGCCCAACCCACAAGTGAAAGACTGTAAACGCATCCCAGAGTGACAAACTCTGTAACATATCCCAGCCCACGAGTGACAGACTCTGTAAACACATCTCAGAGTGACAGACTCTGTAAACACATCCCAGCCCATGAGTGACAGACTCTGTAAACACATCCCAGCCCATGAGTGACAGACTCTGTAAACATATCTCAGCCCCAGAGTGACAGACTCTGTAAACATATCCCAACCCCAGAGTGACAGACTCTGTAAACACATCCCAGCCCACGAGTGACAGTCTCTGTAAACACATCCCAGCCCACGAGTGACAGACTCTGTAAACACATCCCAGCCCACAAGTGACAGACTCTGTAAACACATCCCAGCCCATGAGTGACAGACTCTGTAAACATATCCCAGCATATACAATGATTTGAGCCCTCCCAGCTCACGAGTGACAAGCTCTGTGTCCCCATGCCAGTACCTCTCACTCCCTTCGCTCTTATAGATGTCAGGCTCTGTCCCTGTGCCAGTCTTTTGAGCCCACCCAGGCCCAGAGGGGACAGGCTTTGTCCCCCCATGCCAGGCTTGTATCTCTCTGCCAGATTTCTGAACCCATCCTATTCCCCACATGGAATGTCTGCACCTCACTGGCACTCCTCTAAGGATCCTGCATTACAGGTGACAGGCTGTGCATTGATGCGCCCATCCTCTGCTATGGTCACTCTAGAGAGGACAGTACTTTATATCTGTGGCAGTCTGTCTATCACATGTGGCAATCACATGGGGGCTGAGGAGACGCCTTGTACTCCTGCTCCAACACGAGAGATGGCAGGCTCTCTTTGCCGGAGTCTGTTCCCTGAGCCCATCCAGTGCCTGGGAAGGCAGGCTCCATTTCCCTTTCCCAGATCCTTAAGCTACAGCTCTAGAGGTGAAAGGCTCAGTGTGCTCGTGCACATCTCCTGAGACACCAAGCAGTGGAGGTGACGAGCTTCATAGCACTAACACCAGCAGCAAGGCGTGACTGTCCACTCTGCACACAGCGACATAAAGGCATGCCTGCCCAGTCTGCACACACTGGCGACAACGCATGCCTGCCCAGTCTGCACACATTGGTGGCAACGCATGCCTGCCCAGTCTGCACACACTGGTGACAACACATGCCTGCCCAGTCTGCACACCCTGGCGACAACGCATGCCTGCCCAGTCTGCACACACTGGTAACGACGCATGCCTGCCCAGTCTGCACACACTGGCGACAACGCATGCCTGCCCAGTCTGCACACACTGGTGCCAAAACATGCCTGCCCAGTCTGCACACACTGGCGACAACGCATGCCTGCCCAGTCTGCACACACTGGTAATGACGCCTGCCTGCCCAGTCTGCACACACTGGTAACGACGCATGCCTGCCCAGTCTACACACACTGGCGACAACACATGCCTGCCCAGTCTGCACACACTGGTCCGAAACCGGTCCTAGGATGCTTGTTTCCGGTCCAGGGAAGACATGGCTTGGCATTTCGGGCTGGACTTTTCCCATGAGGCACAGGGTCAGACTGATTTGCATATGGCCATGTCTGAACTGGGGTGGCGAAGTGAGCTAAAGAATGATGATGGATTCAACCCAGATCTGTGAGTGGGGATGAGTGTCTGAAAAGTTTCAGCGCTCCGTCCATCATCTCCTTGTGTTTGCTTTGCACACACCAGTGACAGCACATGCCTGCCCAGTATGCGCACACTGGTGACAACACATGCCTGCCCAGTATGCGCACACTGATGATGACACATGCCTGCCGAGTCTGCACACACTGATGACAACACATGCCTGCCCGGTCTGCACACACTGGTAACGACACATGCCTGCCCAGTCTGCACACACTGGTAACGACACATGCCAGCCCAGTCTGCACACACTGGTGACAACACATGCCAGCCCAGTCTGCACACACTGGTGCCAACACATGCCTGCCCAGTCTGCACACACTGATGACAACACATGCCTGCCCAGTCTGCACACACTGGTAATGACGCCTGCCTGCCCAGTCTGCACACACTGGTAACGACGCATGCCTGCCCAGTCTGCACACACTGGTAACGACGCATGCCTGCCCAGTCTGCACACACTGGTAACGACGCATGCCTGCCCAGTATAAACACACTGGTGACAACACATGCCTCCCCAGTCTGCACACAGCGGTGACCGCACATGCCTGCCCAGACTGCACACACTGGTCCGAAACCGGTCCTAGGATGCTTGTTTCCGGTCCAGGGAGGACTTGGCTTGGCAGTTCGGGCTGGACTGTTCCCATGAGGCACAGGGTCAGACTGATTTGCATATGGCCAGGTCTGAACTGGGGTGGCGAAGTGAGCTAAAGAACGATGATGGATTCAACCCAGATCTGTGAGTGGGGATGAGTGTCTGAAAAGTTTCAGCGCTCCGTCCATCATCTCCTTGTGTTTGCTTTGCACACACCAGTGACAGCACATGCCTGCCCAGTATGCGCACACTGGTGACAACACATGCCTGCCCAGTATGCGCACACTGATGATGACACATGCCTGCCCAGTATGCGCACACTGATGATGACACATGCCTGCCCAGTATGCGCACACTGATGATGACACATGCCTGCCGAGTCTGCACACACTGATGACAACACATACCTCCCCAGTCTGCACACACTGGTGACAACACATGCCTGCCCAGTCTGCACACACTGGTAACAACACATGCCTCCCCAGTCTGCACACACTGGTGACAACACATGCCTCCCCAGTCTGCACACACTGGTGACAACACATGCCTGCCCAGTCTGCACACACTGAAGACAACACATGCCTGCCCAGTCTGCACACACTGGTGACAACACATGCCAGCCCAGTCTGCACACACTGGTGACAACACATGCCTGCCCAGTCTGCACACACTGAAGACAACACATGCCTGCCCAGTCTGCACACACTGGTGACAACACATGCCAGCCCAGTCTGCACACACTGGCGACAGCGCATGCCTGCCACTCTGCACACACTGGCGACAACACATGCCTGCCCAGTATGCGCACACTGGTGCCAAAACATCCCTGCTTAGTCTGCACACACTGATGACAACACATGCCTGCCCAGTCTGCACACACTGGTGACGACACATGCCTGCTCAGTCTGCACACACTGGCGACAATGCATGCCTGCTCAGTCTGCACACACTGGTAACAACACATGCCTGCTCAGTCTGCACACACTGGCGACAAGGCATGCCTGCTCAGTCTGCACACACTGGAGACAACACATGCCTCCCCAGTCTGCACACACTGGTGACAACACATGCCTGCTCAGTCTGCACACACTGGCGACAATGCATGCCTGCCCAGTCTGCACACACTGGTAACGACGCATGCCTGCCCAGTCTGCACACACTGGTGACAACACATGCCTGCCCAGTCTGCACACACTGGTCCGAAACCGGTCCTAGGATGCTTGTTTCCGGTCCAGGGAGGACTTGGCTTGGCAGTTCGGGCTAGACTGTTCCCATGAGGCACAGGGTCAGACTGATTTGCATATGGCCATGTCTGAACTGGGGTGGCGAAGTGAGCTAAAGAACGATGATGGATTCAACCCAGATCTGTGACTGGGGGTGAGTGTCTGAAAAGTTTCAGCGCTCCGTCCATCATCTCCTTGTGTTTGCTTTGTTCGCCCTAAGTTGGCAGGGTATGCCCAGACGTGGGTCCCTTGCTCACTTTGCCACTGGATTCACGCTAGCCTGGCTGATGAGGGCTGTTAGCCCGAAACCGGTCCCAGGATGCTTGTTTCCGGTCCAGGGAAGACACGGCTTGGCATTTCGGGCTGGACTTTTCCCATGAGGCACAGGGTCAGACTGATTTGCATATGGCCATGTCTGAACTGGGGTGGCGAAGTGAGCTAAAGAACGATGATGGATTCAACCCAGATCTGTGAGTGGGGATGAGTGTCTGAAAAGTTTCAGCGCTCCGTCCATCATCTCCTTGTGTTTGCTTTGCACACACCAGTGACAGCACATGCCTGCCCAGTCTGCGCACACTGATGATGACACATGCCTGCCCAGTCTGCACACACTGAAGACAACACATGCCTGCCGAGTCTGCACACACTGATGACAACACATGCCTGCCCGGTCTGCACACACTGGTGACAACACATGCCTGCCCAGTCTGCACACACTGATGACAACACATGCCTGCCCAGTATGCGCACACTGGTGACAACACATGCCTGCCCAGTATGCGCACACTGGTGCCAAAACATGCCTGCCCAGTCTGCACACACTGAAGACAACACATGCCTGCCGAGTCTGCACACACTGATGACAACACATGCCTGCCCGGTCTGCACACACTGGTGACAACACATGCCTGCCCAGTATGTGCACACTGGTGACAACACATGCCTGCCCAGTATGCGCACACTGATGAAGACACATGCCTGCCCAGTCTGCACACACTGAAGACAACACATGCCTGCCCAGACTGCACACACTGGTGCCAAAACATGCCTGCCCAGTCTGCACACACTGGTGACAACACATGCCTGCCCAGTCTGCACACACTGGTAACGACGCATGCCTGCCCAGTCTGCACACACTAATGACAACACATGCCTGCCCAGTCTGCACACACTGGTGACAACACATGCCTGCTTAGTCTGCACACACTGGCGACAATGCATGCCTGCTCAGTCTGCACACACTGGTGACAACACATGTCTGCCCAGTCTGCACACACTGGTGACAACACATGTCTGCCCAGTCTGCACACACTGGCGACAACACATGCCTGCCCAGTATACACACACACGTGACAACGCCTGCCTGCCCGGTCTGCACACACTGGTGACAACGCATACCTGTCCAGTATAAACACACTGGTGACAACACATGCCTGCCGAGACTGCACACACCGGTGACAACACATGCCTGCCCAGACTGCACACACTGGTGCCAAAATATGCCTCCCCAGTCTGCACACACTGGTGACAACACATGCCTGCTCAGTCTGCACACACTGGCGACAATGCATGCCTGCTCAGTCTGCACACACTGGTGCCAAAACATGCCTGCCCAGTTTGCACACACTGGTGACGACACATGCCTGCTCAGTCTGCACACACTGGCGACAACACATGCCTGCCAGTCTGCACACACTGATGACAACACATGCCTGCCCAGTCTGCACACACTGGTAACGACGCATGCCTGCCCAGTCTGCACACACTAATGACAACACATGCCTGCCCAGTCTGCACACACTGGTGACAACACATGCCTGCTCAGTCTGCACACACTGGTGACAACACATGCCTGCCAGTCTGCACACACTGGTGACAACACATGCCTGCCCAGTCTGCACACACTGGTGACAACACATGCCTGCCCAGTCTGCACACACTGGTGACAACACATGCCTGCTCAGTCTGCACACACTGATGACAAAACATGCCTGCCAGTCTGCACACACTGGTGATGACACATGCCTGCCAGTCTGCACACACTGGTGACAACACATGCCTGCTCAGTCTGCACACACTGGTGACAACACATGCCTGCCAGTCTGCACACACTGGTGATGACACATGCCTGCCCGGTCTGCACACACTGGAGACAACACATGCCAGACCCGGACCCAGAAAACCAGGGGTGTCAAGTTCTATATCCTTGCACCGGTCTCCAATGCCTATTAAATCCTAGTGGGGATATGTTTTGTATCCCAGCGGCAGTCCCAAGCCCTCCAGTGGTAGAGGTGTTGGGCAGTATCCAGGGTCGTAGCTTGGTCTGTAAGATTTGGGGGTGTGAGCTTCAGATTTTCCGAACAATCACTCTGGCATATCACTGCAAAATACATACATGAGAAGCAGGGCACGAGGGAGCTTAAGGGGCTGTGGAAAGGGAGAGCAGTGCGGATTGTTAGGGGTACTTAAAATACAATATTTTGTAAAATAACCACATTTTTAAAAAAACCTTCAAAACAGAGAGGAGAGAAAGAGTATATGTGTATGCTTTTGTCTGTGTGTGTGTCAGAGCCCCGTTCAGAGGGCCACGGGGCCAGCAGGGTCTACTGGGCCCAACAGGCAGAAGTCTTGCAGTGCTTCCCTTCCTCGTGCAACCTGGCTGGCTCCTCGGCAGATAAGAAAGTCAGGGGTCTCAGACTCCCCGACTTATATTTCTTTTCCAGACACCAAATGTGATTAAGATGTCTGTCATGGCAGGTATGACTCATAAGCTGATTAAACCCCGACAAGATTCATGGGAGTGACCAGAGTTTGCACCTGGATGTCAGCCACAGTGATCTGTGCATCAAAGGTTAATCCCAGGCCCTCAGCTACCCTTTATGATTTTCTTATCAGCCTCATCTCCCTCTTCCAGAGATGTGTCCAGGCCCCTTCCTTGTGATTTGTCACAGAATCAAAGAGCCTTTTGAAATGCACGGGAAGAGCCTGGCGCCCCTAACCCAGTGCTTGTCTCATCCAGCTCATAGGAATGTAGCCATATACAAGTCCGTCTGCGGGAGATTCCTCTGCTCCTCATGTTTTCACCAGGAAGGCCTAGGCATCCCAAAATGGAACCCAAGGTCCTCCTTGTAATGTGCCAGCGCAGGCACTTCTGCACTTCTGCACTCAGCATACAATCACAGCACACTCCACTGTGTAGTATTGTTGTGCCCATGTACAATGCTACCAACAGCATTTCCACATGCAGCTCACGCACTCAGTCTGCGCATTTTGACCAATACTAGAGTCTCGCTGCCCAGCCCCAGAGTGTCACTTTAAATGCCCTCTCCCAGCGCACACACATTTACCATGTGCCCACTGTTCCACACTGCACTCTCTGTGTAGTGTATTTCCTGCGCTCTCACATGCACTCAACACATGTTTTCTCTACGCACCCACCTCTACATCATGCTGATGTAGGCAAAGGTTGAGTTAAATACACAGGAGCAGAACTTTTAAAAAGGTGAGTGAGCAGGGTAAAAAGACCTGGTCACTACTTCTAATCATCACACTGTACGCTGCCACCACTGCGCTTGTGCTGCTTAACTCCGGGTTAAGGCCATAGCCTTCCACCACTATGAGGGTAGCTCTTTGGGCGCCCCTTCCAGTCCAACAAGACTGCAGTCAATGAGACAGGCCTATGTCATGGTGCACATGCATGATCCGTGTTTGCCTATGGCAAAATAGTCAGCATTAGGGATCCAGACAACAATCCAGTTGGGCGCTCAGGGCAGGGGTACACATTTTTACAATGCAGAGGACTTTCCTGTGCCAACAGTGTGCATGTAAAACTCCCTGGTGAAATCCGACAGACACCTCACTGTACCCTACTGAAACCACCTGCTGTCGAAACTGGTACTTTCTGGTTGGCTGAGGTGGTGCCCTAGCCAGGCAGGACCTACCACTCCTGTCAGGGTTAGGTGATTACACTCACCGTTTAACCTGCGCTCACCCTTGGGTAGCTTGGCACTGAGCAGTCAGGCTTACCACAGACGAAATGTGTAAAGCACTAGCACAGCACTCTCTCACAATAAATAACTGGAGTGTCACAAAAGAGGCTTCACACATGATGTATGTAAATAACATTTATATTCAACACACACATAATAATCAACAGAACATCGTGTACTTCTGGGCATAAATCACATTGGGAATTATTTCTAGTAGTACAAGGCCCAGCCGTGTCCTAATAACATCAGCAATATGCACACTTGGGAAAGATTTGATCTCTACTCACCCCCCAGCACCCTTATGTGGTGCAATACGTTGCCGTCCCAGGCCCACCCCAACAATTATTATAAGGTAACACCACACAGTTAGAAGGTTCACCCCAGGTCTCAATGATATCAAAAATATGTACATACCCCGAATGAAACCACTTTTTAGCAGCACCACGGGCCGAGGCTGCGCGAGTAAAACCAGTGTCAAAGGTAATGCTTTTCTTGCAAGAAATCATGCATACGGCAAACCGCCGGCCAGTGTTGTGAATCACAGGTGGTTCAAAGGATGTGAAAATGAGAAACAAAAGAGATGGAATATAAGGAAGAGATTGTTGAAAGTGAAGGTATAATGAAAGCCAATACGGCGCAGTAGAGTTGTGCAACAGGTTGGGGCGAATCCACGCCCCTCTCCATGATGTCACCTGCTGTCACTCCCACACACACACTCACTCCGCACTGCTACGTGGTGCAACCGCTATCAGGCAGGTCCAAACAGCACACGCTTGCACACATACACACCCAGCACCCTAATGCGGTGCCACTGATACTCAGCAGGTCAATTGGTAACACGCGTCAAACACCGTGGCCCCAAGCCTTCCTCCACCCTCCACCTCACCCTGACTATCCTACACCCCAGCTGGTTGGAGACACCCTGTCCTCCCCCCAGTCACTAGGCCGCAGGCGGCCAAACTCACTCTTCAAGTCATGGTCCTAGGAAAGCAGGTGGGGGCTAGGCAGTAAGGTCAATTAGGAGGCAGTCGGCAAAAGGGGTTTGGCAGCTACTCAAGAAGTTCACCCACAATATAAGGTGCATTAAGGGGTCCACAAGAGCATTCCGGCACCAGCCCAGTTCTGCAAAACACAGGGAGGGGATCACGCAGTCTCTTGACCCGCTTCCGATCATTCTCGGAAGCGTTCCTTCTGCCCAGCCAATGACTCTCACCACCATCACGGTGTCGTCTGGGAAGGCTGGGTGGGAAGAGGGCAGTTGGTCCGCTGAGCTGAGGGCCAGAAAAGGAGCAATCATGGGATGAGGAATGAAGCAGATGAAGGGGGCCCTCGGAAGGAGGAGGCACCCCGCCAGGTACAAGTCGATCAGAGTCTCACCCAGGCAATCCACACACAATGGCTGGTACGCAATGATACTGGTCACACCAAACAATGAAGAGTTGCAAAATCAGTACCTCTCTGTAAATGAGGCACAACATCCGGTGCACGGTGATCTTGGTCACACAAAACAATCCGGGCACAGCATATGGTGTGCGATGAGATGAATCGCATCAGTCCGTTCTGGTCACACACATTAAGAGTTGCAATTCCGTACCTCCCTGGAAATGAGGCACAACTTCCAGTGCATGTTGATATTGGTCACACCAGACATTCTGGTCACAAGCTCACAGGCACAAGGTCAGCAATACCTCACGAGGTAGAATGAGGCACTACTCCGATTACATCCCCACCTCTGAGGGTCTCAACCTGTGAATCAGACATCGCACGTAATGAGCATGCAGTCAGGGTGTCGCACGAGAGAGATACAGCACATATGATGAAGTGGGTCACTTTGGATCCAGGAACTAGTGAATTCGCTCACCACCAAGATGCTTATGTGTGCCAAGATCCCCACAATGCAAGGGCCACACGCCTTTGATGCAGGCAAGACTTTGAGGCTCCACACAAGGCAATGCAGTCTCCAGGCACTATTCTTAGTTTGACACCTACGTCGCACTACCAGTTGGATTCCAGCAGGTGATGTGGGCACTTGAGAGGGCACCGGTCTCCAGGTGTCACAGGTAGAAGATGTGGGTCCCTCGTAGAAGATCTTTGATGTCCCTAAGACCTCCAAAGAACAGGAGGCAAGCTTGACAAACCCTTGGAGAGCACACTTCAGGGTGCCACATATCTGCCATGAGGCCATGGAATGCAGATCCCAATCTTTAGTGAGGCCATGAGCTGGCTCCAGAGGCCAAGTGTCAAAACCTCTCCCTCCAGTCTCTCCATCTAGGCCTGCAAATGGCAGAGGTCTCTCGTTCCAGTTGGATGCCCTGTGTTTTATAGATGTCGCTGGGGAATGCCCAGATGTGCTCCTCCGACCTCCAGTGTGGGCTGGAGCCAAGCACAAAGGCACACAAGAGAGTTTTAGAGCAAAGAAATGTCCATGTTTTAGCAGTGACTGGGGGTGAATGTTTGATTTGTTCCGCATTCCGTTATCATTTGTGTGTCTTTTGCTTTCTCGTCTTAAGTGCGTCGGGTATGCCCAGACGTGGGTCCCGGGCTCACTGTGCCACTGGATTCAAGCTAGCCTGGCTGATGAGGGGTGATACCCCGAAACCGGTCCCAGGATGCTTGCTTCTGGTCCAGGGAGGACCTAGCTTGGCAGTTCGGGTGGGACTGTTCCCATGAGGAGCAGGGCCAAGACTAATTTGCATATAGCTGAGTCCAAACTGGTTGGCGCAGTGGGCAAAAGAAAAATGTATTTAACTGAGATCTCTTGACTGGGGGCGAATGTTTAATTTGTTCCGCACTCCGTCCATCATTTTTGTGTCTTTCACATTTTTGTAGTGGCATTTCTACGCAATTCCTGACAAAGCCACCTTTACCACTGGAAAGGGGTTGTCATTGCGAATCCAATGACAGGAAACATGATGAGGCTGCGCCACCTCAAACCACTGTTGCAGCCCAAAGTACCAGTCCGCAATGGCAGGCTGTACCCGTTTTCAGAGGCACCATCGGTGCCGGTGCGCCCACCAGCCGCAATGGTGAGCTGGACTCAGGTTTAGGCACACCATCGGTGGAGTACGCACTCCGGTCTGCAATGGCAGGCTGGACACGTATTTGGAAATACCGGCGGTGCAGCACGCACACTAGGTAAGCACCCCTTCCTAACGGGTGTAGGGAGGATGCGTGTGCACCTACAATGGGGAAGTGCCCTAATCCTTACGGCCACACAAAGAGAATCAGCAAAACCTGGGAGGAGAAAGCAAAAAGTGTGGGGAAACACTACCTGAAGGGTTCATGTTTAACAGTACCCCTTTATTCTTTTTACATCTGCCCCTACACCACTTGAGTATGGTGTTCCACAGCGCTCAGCCATGAGCCGTACTTTTTTCAACTTCAATCTAGAACCGTTGGCTAAGTTGAGCGAATTCTGGGGTGTGCAGGTAGTGTCTTACGCTGACAACACCCAGATCTTTCTGTCTTTTCAGGAGCGTAATGTCCATGCCCTCACTACTTTTAAACAGTGCCTACAGGGAGATATGGGGTGGATGAGTGTCAACTTTTGTAAATTAAATTCGGAAAAAACTGCAATCTTAATCTTCAGATCGAAATGGCCACCTGCACCACGCAAATGGTGGCCAGAAGAACTTAATCCCTCCCCCGCCACCACCTCTACTGCCAGAAACTTAGGTCTAATATTCCATTGGAATCTGTCCTTTTCAGCCCAAATCCAACAGGTGTCTGCTGTTTGTTTTGAGAAGCTCAAATCTCTCTTGAGAAGCTCAAATCTCTGAAGAATATGCTACATTTCATTCGGAGACTACTCGGGAAACGATTGTTCACGCGGTGATAATGTCCAGACTGGATTATGCGAACAGTCTCTACTTGGGTCTTCCTGCCCACCTCACCCACAGAGCCCAGATCATACAAAATGCAGCAGCAAGATTGATTTTAAGAATTCTGTATCGGCAATCAATACCACCTCATTTTAAATGCCTGCACTGGCTGCCGATTGCCAATTGGACCCCCTTATTTAAGAAAAAGATTTTGGCCCTACCAACAATCTAGATCTTTAAGATCGAACAGCCTTAGACTTTTGCAGGTTTCTAACATTTTTAAGGCTAGAAAAAGGGGCAGTTCTTTTGCATATTTGCTTTGCCCTCCAGCCTTCGTATGGTTTCCTCTGTGTCCTCTTTTAAACAGAGGTTAAAAACTCTAGTCTTTGATGAGGCCTCGACCATCTCGGCCTTATCCCCAGCAGGCTAGTTTCTCTTGCTATTAGCGTCGGGACGCCTCTCTGGAAACAGCAGTGCCCTGTACAAGTGCAATTTTAATGATTGATTTAAAAAAATAAAAGATATGAAGATTTACAATTTTTGTTGAAGGTAATAAGAAAATTAAGATTAAACATTTTTGAGATATTAACCTAAACTTCAGACCAAAATTTTAAGGTGAGAGGACAATCAAATAATAAGTGTTTGAGGGTGCCCGGTTCCTTATCACAGTGCCAGAAGTCTGGTTTATCAAAAAATATTGCTTTAAATATTTTCATATGGGACCAATAACCATCATATAAAATAAACTCATTACTCTGCCAAACAGAAGAAAGTAACCAGTTAGAGATATTGCATGAACAAACTTTGTTCCATTTCCATATTGAAAAATTATCTTGTAGAACAGAATTCCAAAATTTGCTCAATTTTAATAAATTCATAAAATCATTAGAAATCAATTTTTTATATGTTTCTGACACAAGGTGACCAGAAATTCTAATGCTAAGGAAATGTTTTAAATCTCAATATTTAGCAGTGGAATAAAATTACCATATGCATTTAATATTGCATTACACAATATAACATTTATGAAATTCAGAAGAGGGAATATCAAATTTTCATTTGAATTTGAAAAAGGCAAGAACATTTTCCCTTGGTACAATTCTGCAATATGAAACATATCACCCTTAGTGCATAGTTTCCAGGAAGAAAGTGGTGTGTGCAATTTAATTAGAGTGCTATGCCATACGGGCCATACGGAAGTTTTCTTAGATGATGCAATTCTTTCATGAAGTTTGAAACTTAACTTCAATGAAGCGAGTTTTGTTAGATTAATTATTAGAGAATATGGTCTGATTGTTTTAGTGTCCATGGTCAGCATTGCTGGTAAAGGGAAAGGATGAACAATATTTTTCTCAATTGAAAGCCATTTTGACAACATTGGCAACATTACAGAACCAAGGCACACTTTTTGCAACCAAAAACGAAGTGTAGTATTTCTTAAAATTAGGAATAACCAAATCCCCCATCTTTTTGAGACTTGTCACAATTTATAGCTCGTCCGAGGGAGTTTATTATTCCAAATATTTTTTCCCCACTTTATTTATATATTTTGCGTATAACAAAGGCCATATAAAACAACAGTGGAATGTAGTACACAAGGCACAATCATCAACCTTACCTACTGGAACATTTCTTAGTGCCACACTATTCGTCAACAACAATATTGGATACTTGTTGAACGTCTTCATCAGTTTCATCTATTTGAGTCCCATGTTCATTGTCTAGTTCCCCCGTCCATCTGTCCAACATTTGAGACCAGTCGTGCAGATCCTCAACCGCCTTTTTGACTTTGCGGGGCATTCTCATATGCATTGCTTCTGCTGTTGCCTACTCTTGAACATCTTTCTGCCATGCTTACAACCCTTAGGACTGTGGGCGTGTCCAACATATTGCAATCGAGCGTTTCAGCAATACAATACCAATGCCAAAAAAGCAAAATTGTGCTGCAGTCCTGACTCCCGCGGCCAGGGATAAGGTTCAATAAGCAATGCCGTATTCTTTCTTCCAGCCCAAGCCCAACTATGGGGCCGATTATGATGTCGGTCGGAAAGTCTCCGACCGCTATTCGGAAGCCTTCCGACGGTGGTCGGAAGCTTTCTGACCGCGGTTGGATGTTTTCTGTCCGACACGGTCAGATTGCGATCCGACCGCCGAATCACGATGTCGGCAATTGGAGCATAAACCGGCCGGTCATTCCGACGCGGTTCCAACTGGCTCTCAGCGGGTACTGTAGAGTCAATCACGACTCCGCTTCTGAGTCATGGCGAAGCGCTAGCCCAACAACATGAGCAAAGAAAACATCCCTTGTGTGTATAAATGTGTATCCCATCCATTCTGAGACCTAACAGGCCGTTTAATTCTATATTTTTTCAGTGCACTGTAAAGGTTCGATACGGCATGCGCGGAATATCCTATAGGTAGCAGGGTTTCTAGCACTGTGGTAATTTGAGGTGCGCAGTATTTGCTATTTTAGAATTGTGTGAAAAATGTTCCGGCCCTACCCCAAAGTTAGATTGGACTTCTTCGAAGGTTAAAAATGTCTCCCCGGGGTACAGGTCAGTCGGTGTGATGCAGCCACCCTCCTGCCACAGAGTCACAAACATTGCCTTCAAGATAGCTCAGAAGGCTTGCAGCCACAACATATGCAGGGATCTAGAGAAGGGGAGGAGTTTCAGTATTTTCTTGACCGTGACATCCCACACTATTGCACCATTCTTGACTATGAATGGACAGTGCGCGGGTACGGCCCCACCCCTCATCAGTGTGGTGTGTCTGGTTCCTCTTCTCAACAGCACCTCAGTAATGGCCATTCCCAGTAATCATCCTCCTCCCACCACTGTGCAGCGTGCTGCAGTTGCACTGCTAAGTAGTACAACTCTAAGGGGCTAATCTACAAGCCCCCTGCGCCGCCGGTACGCCACTTTTTCCCATTTAAAAAGTGACGCACCGGCAGCGCAGGGGGCTTGTAAATAGGCTTCCTGGTCTGCTAGTCCCAGATCTCTTTACTCAGTGTCAAGCTTCAGTACCTCTAGTGTTATTGGAATAATCCAACGCATAGAAGATAGGGAAGCTTTCTCAGGTGCATTTATTAAAAAATTACATGTAGTACATCATCCCACAGACATGAGCAGCGTGGACAGCTCTCGACCGTTCTCCAACTGACATTACAACTGTCAGCCGTCAGAACCCTCGAGACCGTGTCACACAAAGCCTCACAATACATTTCAAGGACAACGCCAGGCTCACTTGGTGCGGACTGCCCACATGAGGCAAGATACTACAGTTATTCTAGCTCTTTTCCTCGCCCACACCAGCATGGTCAGGAGTGCGTCCAGTGTCTTAAACTTATTCCAGGGGACTGTACATAATGCACTCTGCAAGTGATAATAACTTCTTGGCAGAAAAGTCATCTTCACGACTGCAATGCAGCCGGCCAGGGCGAGCAGCAGTGTTGTTCAGAAAGTGATAGATTTAAGCTAGCCTTGCAATACCCAACCAATATTTAGGGGCAGATTTACAAGAAAAGTGACTCAGTGCCTGCCGCACGCCATTTCGCTGCACCGAACTGAGTCACTTTCAAAGCACAGGGATGCGACATATTTACAACAATATGTCTGTTGGAAACGGGGTAGCGTGGTGCGGAGCGGGAAGGCTAAACTAGGAGCATTGTGTGAAGCATCCGCGCAGCACACACAGGCGACACACCAGGCACACTACAAAAAGGAGACCACACCAGTTGGAGTAAGAAAAATAGCATCTGTATTGGGCAACAGCCTAGCAGATGGTAAATCACAGCGGTAACACGGCGCCAACCGGCAACCGGTATACATAAAAATCAGGTTCAATTCAGGTAGGTACATTCAATTTGGTGAAAGTCATAATGCCGGTAAATCATACAGCAGTTGTGCTTAGGCCCCTATTCAATTTAGTAAAGGCCTTACAAGCCTGGCATAACCCCTCGCTGCAGATTAGCCTGCGCGCCACTTCACACAGGGGAGCCCGACTCCCGGGCCCCTGGCAAGACAATGTCCCTCAACGTTGCAGCTGCCCACTGTGATCCGGGGCAGCTGTAAAGACAGTGCAACACAGGGGGGAAGGCGGGCACTGACAATGTGCCCCGACACCACCCCCCGACCAAGTCAAGGGCAGGGTAAATATGCCCAATCGTTGCAGCGGCCCGCTACTGCGGTGCCGCTGTGTGTCCCCAAGGGTCACTGGCACTTTCGGTGCCTCTGGGACCCCCTAAACATCAAGTGCCTCCTACGTCGCAGCTGCCCACTGTCAGATGGGGCAGCTGTACGGATTCGCCCGACACCGGGGGCGGGCACCGGCAATGTGCCCCGTAGCCCCCTCCCTGCTGCTACTGGTTCCTTCAAGGCAGCTGCCCACTGGCAGGCGGGGCAGCTGTGCAGGACGTTCACACGGGCCCTCCTGGAGGCCCTCCTGGCACCCGCAATTCTCTACGAGCCCCCCTCCGGGACTCGGGGTGTAAAGTTATGCCCCAACACGTTGCAGCTGCCCACTGTTATACGGGGCAGCTGTGAAGTCAGCGCGGGCACACCGGTGCCCTCTTAGCAACAAGGGGGAGGTGGGCACCGACAATGTGCCCCGACGTCACCCCCAACCACCAGCAGACTTGGCCCCACTCACCGGCTTTCCTGCAGGCGTCGCGCTGCTTCAGGTGGCCCTCACTCTTCACCCGGGGCCCTTCCTGGGAACCGGGACTTGGTCCTGGAGCCGGCGAGGCTCCACACTACTCCGGCGGCGCCTGCGAGGCTCCCGACGGCCTCCCTCAGCCGCTGGCCTCTCTTCACACGCGGGCCCCAGCTACCACACACGCGGGGCTCTCCTCTCCTCACGAGAGCCCCGCCAACACCGGCGCTTCTCCCGTCTTCACCCGGGCCCCCTCCTGGGAACCGGGACTGGGATCGAGAGCCCGCGAGGCTCCGGACCACCCTCTCTTCCGAGGCGAAGTCTCCGGCGGCGTTGGCCAGCGCGGGGTGGGCTCCCGCCTGGATCCTTCTTCCGGCGCCTCTCTCCTCACGCGGGGCTCTCCTCAGCTCAGGGGAGCCCCCACCTTCTTCCGGCAGACCTCGGCCGAGGTCTGTCTTCTTCCGGGTCGCCGCAGGCAGAGCGGCGGCCCTCCGCAGATCCCGTAGTGCGGGGTGGGCTCCCGCTCGGGTTTTCTCAAGGCAGGTAGGCGCGGGGTAGGCTCCCGCGGCACTTCCCAATAAGCCGCCCTTCTTCACGGCCACACGCGCTCCTTGTCAGCGCTTCCCCTCACGGCCGCGGCGGTGATCCTGGGCACGTTAGAAGCGCGGGGTGGGCTCCCGCCTTCCAACAAGGACAAGTTTCGGGGTAGGCACCCGCTGCCTCAAAGCAGGCAATTACGGGGTGGGCACCCGTTTCTTCAGCCACACACCTCTTTTCCTCACAGAGGGGTAGGCTCCCTCCTAGTATAAGCACACCAGCGGGGTGGGCACCCGCCACTTGGAGGAATCGGCTCTCCTCAGCAGCACACGAGCAGCGCTCCACTTCTTAGCGCTACACAGTCCCCCACAGCGCTTTGCAGACGGTGTCTTCAGGGGGTTACAGCGCTCTCCAGACTCCAGGGCACAGCGCTAGGGTGCAGGCTTCAGCCCTCCTCTTCCTGCAGGCAGGCACAGGCAGTGCTCCCACCTCCAGGGTCCTCCCTTCCGGCACCGCAGGTATAGCGCTCCCCGGGCGCTAGATTCAGGGCAGTAGTAGAGCAGTCAACAATACTAGGTCAGATCAACGGGCAGTGGGTACTCATCGGAACAGGACCGCAGCTCCTGGAAGCAGTCATCCCCCATAACGTGGTACTCCTCCTGTCATGGCAGTCTACACTCCAGTAAGGGGCTCTCACTGGCCCTGGGGACGGTGGAGGGGTGCAGATGGGCACAGGGGCCAGCACACAGGCCCAATGTGGCGGTCTCCCCTGGCAGAAGGTCCCTTCCCCTTCAGTCCAGGCTCTGCACTGCCTCAGTCTCCTCACATGGCAGCTTAGAAGGTTCTCTCCGGAACCGGTTCTAACTGGTTCAGGGGGAGGAGTAGAGCACCCTCGGTGCGACGCTTCCCTCCAAAAGCAGGGGGCGCTGGGGGACAAACCACTAGGCTGCCACCCCACCTCAGTCAGGCGTCACATGGGCAGGCAGGCATGGCGTCCATTTTAACAGTGACATTTTTCCACAGTGCTTTTCTAAAATGGCGGCGCTAACAGTGTGTACCATATTACACAGCATTTGTTATGTTCTGTTCAGACACACCATATTTTATTGTTACACAAGCGAAAAAATTCAGGGCAAAAGGGCCAAGTCCAACACAACCCCCTCCCAGCCAAAAGCCAGGGTAGACCGATCAATGCCTTGATGGGCTTCCCTGCTTAGGGCGAGAGAACTTGGACGCGGGCCCACAACTGCAGGAACACCCGCAGGTTCTTCTCCACTCTGGAACCCGATGGTTCCCTCTCTCAACTCCTCTTGACCCAACTAGGCCACCCCACTGGTGCTCCCTAGTTGGCGGCAGCCAGGACCGGGCCCTAGGCCATCCAGATGTCTCTGGCCCTGGCTGTCTCACAGAGTGGGGGCAGTAGCCCCAGGCCCGTAGTACCCGTTGACCACTCTCCTCTTCCTCCGTGCAGTCCCAAACTGCCAATGGTCTTCCCACCTAGGGACCACACTCTCACACTGTCCACCAGGTAGGGGCGAGGCTCTCCTCCCCCTACCTCTCCTTCTGGGGTTCCGCCCTCTCCTCCTCTGCGGGGCACCCTCAGAACACCACTCTCTCCCAGGGCCGTGACCCTGCATCCGATCCACCAACCTAGGGTCTAAACCCTTAGGTTGCCCCGGTGCCAGAGGCGAGTCCTCCCTCCCTCTGCACCCCCTCCCAGAGTTCCGCACCCTCCCACCTGGAGAAGCACCCCTGGGAGTCAGTTCCGGAGGGACACTGGTTACAGACGTCCCTCCTGCCAGGTCAGGCAATCCCTGCCCCTGGCCTCCCAACCCAGGATCTAAGCCCTGTGGCTGAGCCGGTGCCAGAGGCGAGTCCTTCCTCCCTCGGCACCCCCTTCCAGAGTTCCGCACCCTCCCACCTGGAGAAGTACCCCTGGAAGTCAGTTCCGGAGGGACACTGGTTACAGACGTCCCTCCTGCCAGGTCAGGCAATCCCTGCCCCTGGCCTCCCAACCCAGGATCTAAGCCCTGTGGCTGAGCCGGTGCCAGAGGCGAGTCCTTCCTCCCTCGGCACCCCCTTCCAGAGTTCCGCACCCTCCCACTTGGAGAAGTACCCCTGGAAGTGAAACCGGTAGGGACCTTGCTTACAAGTGCCCCTCCCTCCAGGTCAGGCAGCCCCTGAACCTGGCACCCCAGCCCAGGATCTAAACCCTGTGGCTGGGCAGACCCCAGAACCCCTGGAGCTCGGATTACCGACGCCCGGGTTCTCCTGACACTAGGGGATCCCCTTCCCTGGACGGCCCATCGGGACAGCCTAGGCTCCCAACCTGGGGTTCCCTTATGGAACTCTCCAGGCCCTGAGACTGCGGTTGGGGCACCTCGGGACACCTCCCCATCTCACTCCTTCCTATGGATAGGATGTGAGGCCCTACAACCCTCTCACCTTCCTGGGACCTAGCTGGGCGATTCTCCACCTCTCCCACCTCGCTGGGTTGGAAGATCCCTGCACCACTCCCTTCAGGATCACTCCCCACTGCCCTCTCAGACTCTCTGGCACTCACCCAAAGGTCTGCCTCCCGTGCAAGCTCCCTGGGGTCGGAGAGCCCACACTGCAACAGGTGGTGGCGCAACCCGGGAAAACAACTCTTGAGCACATGCTCCCTGATAATCAGGCGGAACAGCTCTTCCCCATCTGTCACCGCGCCACCCACCATCCACTCCTCCAGTGCAGTCCAACACCCGTCCACATACTCCCCCAAGACTGATGGGACAGTTTTCCCCTGCCCTTGAACTCCAACCTGTCCCCCTCCTCCTGGGGATCAGGCACCATCTCCCGGGCTCTGGGAGTGGGACTTCCTGCACTGGCTTCACTCTCGCTGCCACCACTGGATCCCACCCTCACTGGTGAATCCAGGCCACAGACACCACTCTCAGGGGACAACCTACCCACCTGAGCTAGTCTCTCCCTGGCAAAGGCCCTCTCCGCCTTAGCCATCCTCTCCTGTGCTAGGACCCTCTCGGTCTCTAGCCTTTTTCCTCAACCCTCAGCTGCCCTAGCTCCACTCTGAGCCTTTCCAGCGCCAGCTGATACTCCCTTTCTTCCCTCCTATCTACCCACTCTTCTGGGGACAGGGAAAGGGGTGGGGCAGTGCCCCTGGGGCTGGACCCAGCACGGGACTCCCTGTCTATGGTGTCCTCCTCGCTACCGGTGTCTCTGCCCTCACATCCTCTTCCTCCTCAAAGTCACCACCCTCCAGGGTTATGGACTGGGACCTCTCACTCTCAGAGTCCTCCTCACGGTCTCTACCAAATCCATCCCTTAAATATGCCGAGGGGTAATCGGAAAGGTCCCCGTGGGGCTCTAAGGGTTCCCCCTCTTCAGGGCCTCATAGAGGAACAACTTCCTGAGGGTGTTGCCTACTGTGGGTATCCCTCTCTCTCGGCAGAGGTCTATCACCTCCTGCTCAGTGTACTCCCCCAGGCAATCCTCGTCATAGGTTAACCCCATCCTGGTGAGACACCCTCGGGATACACCACCCACAGTGCAACAGGGAGACACAATCCCCAAAACAACACTTTTAGGAGGCAAGTACAATCAGGAAAACAGTCCCCAAATCTGTGATTACTCTCAGGTGCACCCTTTGTAGTGCACCCAGTTGCCGCTGTGGTACTGCGCAAACACAAGTCCTATCCCACCGCTGAGCACCAATGTTGGAAACGGGGTAGCGTGGTGCGGAGCGGGAAGGCTAAACTAGGAGCATTGTGTGAAGCATCCGCGCAGCACACACAGGCGACACACCAGGCACACTACAAAAAGGAGACCACACCAGTTGGAGTAAGAAAAATAGCATCTGTATTGGGCAACAGCCTAGCAGATGGTAAATCACAGCGGTAACACGGCGCCAACCGGCAACCGGTATACATAAAACAGTGGGGACTATGTACAGGGCAGCGCCAATCGGGCCGCTGCCAGCATCAACAAAAGCCTGGGATGAATCAGGTTCAATTCAGGTAGGTACATTCAATTTGGTGAAAGTCATAATGCCGGTAAATCATACAGCAGTTGTGCTTAGGCCCCTATTCAATTTAGTAAAGGCCTTACAAGCCTGGCATAACCCCTCGCTGCAGATTAGCCTGCGCGCCACTTCACACAGGGGAGCCCGACTCCCGGGCCCCTGGCAAGACAATGTCCCTCAACGTTGCAGCTGCCCACTGTGATCCGGGGCAGCTGTAAAGACAGTGCAACACAGGGGGGAAGGCGGGCACCGACAATGTGCCCCGACACCACCCCCCCGACCAAGTCAAGGGCAGGGTAAATATGCCCAATCGTTGCAGCGGCCCGCTACTGCGGTGCCGCTGTGTGTCCCCAAGGGTCACTGGCACTTTCGGTGCCTCTGGGACCCCCTAAACATCAAGTGCCTCCTACGTCGCAGCTGCCCACTGTCAGATGGGGCAGCTGTACGGATTCGCCCGACACCGGGGGCGGGCACCGGCAATGTGCCCCGTAGCCCCCTCCCTGCTGCTACTGGTTCCTTCAAGGCAGCTGCCCACTGGCAGGCGGGGCAGCTGTGCAGGACGTTCACACGGGCCCTCCTGGAGGCCCTCCTGGCACCCGCAATTCTCTACGAGCCCCCCCTCCGGGACTCGGGGTGTAAAGTTATGCCCCAACACGTTGCAGCTGCCCACTGTTATACGGGGCAGCTGTGAAGTCAGCGCGGGCACACCGGTGCCCTCTTAGCAACAAGGGGGGAGGTGGGCACCGACAATGTGCCCCGACGTCACCCCCAACCACCAGCAGACTTGGCCCCACTCACCGGCTTTCCTGCAGGCGTCGCGCTGCTTCAGGTGGCCCTCACTCTTCACCCGGGGCCCTTCCTGGGAACCGGGACTTGGTCCTGGAGCCGGCGAGGCTCCACACTACTCCGGCGGCGCCTGCGAGGCTCCCGACGGCCTCCCTCAGCCGCTGGCCTCTCTTCACACGCGGGCCCCAGCTACCACACACGCGGGGCTCTCCTCTCCTCACGAGAGCCCCGCCAACACCGGCGCTTCTCCCGTCTTCACCCGGGCCCCCTCCTGGGAACCGGGACTGGGATCGAGAGCCCGCGAGGCTCCGGACCACCCTCTCTTCCGGAGCGAAGTCTCCGGCGGCGTTGGCCAGCGCGGGGTGGGCTCCCGCCTGGATCCTTCTTCCGGCGCCTCTCTCCTCACGCGGGGCTCTCCTCAGCTCAGGGGAGCCCCCACCTTCTTCCGGCAGACCTCGGCCGAGGTCTGTCTTCTTCCGGGTCGCCGCAGGCAGAGCGGCGGCCCTCCGCAGATCCCGTAGTGCGGGGTGGGCTCCCGCTCGGGTTTTCTCAAGGCAGGTAGGCGCGGGGTAGGCTCCCGCGGCACTTCCCAATAAGCCGCCCTTCTTCACGGCCACACGCGCTCCTTGTCAGCGCTTCCCCTCACGGCCGCGGCGGTGATCCTGGGCACGTTAGAAGCGCGGGGTGGGCTCCCGCCTTCCAACAAGGACAAGTTTCGGGGTAGGCACCCGCTGCCTCAAAGCAGGCAATTACGGGGTGGGCACCCGTTTCTTCAGCCACACACCTCTTTTCCTCACAGAGGGGTAGGCTCCCTCCTAGTATAAGCACACCAGCGGGGTGGGCACCCGCCACTTGGAGGAATCGGCTCTCCTCAGCAGCACACGAGCAGCGCTCCACTTCTTAGCGCTACACAGTCCCCCACAGCGCTTTGCAGACGGTGTCTTCAGGGGGTTACAGCGCTCTCCAGACTCCAGGGCACAGCGCTAGGGTGCAGGCTTCAGCCCTCCTCTTCCTGCAGGCAGGCACAGGCAGTGCTCCCACCTCCAGGGTCCTCCCTTCCGGCACCGCAGGTATAGCGCTCCCCGGGCGCTAGATTCAGGGCAGTAGTAGAGCAGTCAACAATACTAGGTCAGATCAACGGGCAGTGGGTACTCATCGGAACAGGACCGCAGCTCCTGGAAGCAGTCATCCCCCATAACGTGGTACTCCTCCTGTCATGGCAGTCTACACTCCAGTAAGGGGCTCTCACTGGCCCTGGGGACGGTGGAGGGGTGCAGATGGGCACAGGGGCCAGCACACAGGCCCAATGTGGCGGTCTCCCCTGGCAGAAGGTCCCTTCCCCTTCAGTCCAGGCTCTGCACTGCCTCAGTCTCCTCACATGGCAGCTTAGAAGGTTCTCTCCGGAACCGGTTCTAACTGGTTCAGGGGGAGGAGTAGAGCACCCTCGGTGCGACGCTTCCCTCCAAAAGCAGGGGGCGCTGGGGGACAAACCACTAGGCTGCCACCCCACCTCAGTCAGGCGTCACATGGGCAGGCAGGCATGGCGTCCATTTTAACAGTGACATTTTTCCACAGTGCTTTTCTAAAATGGCGGCGCTAACAGTGTGTACCATATTACACAGCATTTGTTATGTTCTGTTCAGACACACCATATTTTATTGTTACACAAGCGAAAAAATTCAGGGCAAAAGGGCCAAGTCCAACACAACCCCCTCCCAGCCAAAAGCCAGGGTAGACCGATCAATGCCTTGATGGGCTTCCCTGCTTAGGGCGAGAGAACTTGGACGCGGGCCCACAACTGCAGGAACACCCGCAGGTTCTTCTCCACTCTGGAACCCGATGGTTCCCTCTCTCAACTCCTCTTGACCCAACTAGGCCACCCCACTGGTGCTCCCTAGTTGGCGGCAGCCAGGACCGGGCCCTAGGCCATCCAGATGTCTCTGGCCCTGGCTGTCTCACAGAGTGGGGGCAGTAGCCCCAGGCCCGTAGTACCCGTTGACCACTCTCCTCTTCCTCCGTGCAGTCCCAAACTGCCAATGGTCTTCCCACCTAGGGACCACACTCTCACACTGTCCACCAGGTAGGGGCGAGGCTCTCCTCCCCCTACCTCTCCTTCTGGGGTTCCGCCCTCTCCTCCTCTGCGGGGCACCCTCAGAACACCACTCTCTCCCAGGGCCGTGACCCTGCATCCGATCCACCAACCTAGGGTCTAAACCCTTAGGTTGCCCCGGTGCCAGAGGCGAGTCCTCCCTCCCTCTGCACCCCCTCCCAGAGTTCCGCACCCTCCCACCTGGAGAAGCACCCCTGGGAGTCAGTTCCGGAGGGACACTGGTTACAGACGTCCCTCCTGCCAGGTCAGGCAATCCCTGCCCCTGGCCTCCCAACCCAGGATCTAAGCCCTGTGGCTGAGCCGGTGCCAGAGGCGAGTCCTTCCTCCCTCGGCACCCCCTTCCAGAGTTCCGCACCCTCCCACCTGGAGAAGTACCCCTGGAAGTCAGTTCCGGAGGGACACTGGTTACAGACGTCCCTCCTGCCAGGTCAGGCAATCCCTGCCCCTGGCCTCCCAACCCAGGATCTAAGCCCTGTGGCTGAGCCGGTGCCAGAGGCGAGTCCTTCCTCCCTCGGCACCCCCTTCCAGAGTTCCGCACCCTCCCACTTGGAGAAGTACCCCTGGAAGTGAAACCGGTAGGGACCTTGCTTACAAGTGCCCCTCCCTCCAGGTCAGGCAGCCCCTGAACCTGGCACCCCAGCCCAGGATCTAAACCCTGTGGCTGGGCAGACCCCAGAACCCCTGGAGCTCGGATTACCGACGCCCCGGGTTCTCCTGACACTAGGGGATCCCCTTCCCTGGACGGCCCATCGGGACAGCCTAGGCTCCCAACCTGGGGTTCCCTTATGGAACTCTCCAGGCCCTGAGACTGCGGTTGGGGCACCTCGGGACACCTCCCCGTCTCACTCCTTCCTATGGATAGGATGTGAGGCCCTACAACCCTCTCACCTTCCTGGGACCTAGCTGGGCGATTCTCCACCTCTCCCACCTCGCTGGGTTGGAAGATCCCTGCACCACTCCCTTCAGGATCACTCCCCACTGCCCTCTCAGACTCTCTGGCACTCACCCAAAGGTCTGCCTCCCGTGCAAGCTCCCTGGGGTCGGAGAGCCCACACTGCAACAGGTGGTGGCGCAACCCGGGAAAACAACTCTTGAGCACATGCTCCCTGATAATCAGGCGGAACAGCTCTTCCCCATCTGTCACCGCGCCACCCACCATCCACTCCTCCAGTGCAGTCCAACACCCGTCCACATACTCCCCCAAGACTGATGGGACAGTTTTCCCCTGCCCTTGAACTCCAACCTGTCCCCCTCCTCCTGGGGATCAGGCACCATCTCCCGGGCTCTGGGAGTGGGACTTCCTGCACTGGCTTCACTCTCGCTGCCACCACTGGATCCCACCCTCACTGGTGAATCCAGGCCACAGACACCACTCTCAGGGGACAACCTACCCACCTGAGCTAGTCTCTCCCTGGCAAAGGCCCTCTCCGCCTTAGCCATCCTCTCCTGTGCTAGGACCCTCTCGGTCTCTAGCCTTTTTTCCTCAACCCTCAGCTGCCCTAGCTCCACTCTGAGCCTTTCCAGCGCCAGCTGATACTCCCTTTCTTCCCTCCTATCTACCCACTCTTCTGGGGACAGGGAAAGGGGTGGGGCAGTGCCCCTGGGGCTGGACCCAGCACGGGACTCCCTGTCTATGGTGTCCTCCCTCGCTACCGGTGTCTCTGCCCTCACATCCTCTTCCTCCTCAAAGTCACCACCCTCCAGGGTTATGGACTGGGACCTCTCACTCTCAGAGTCCTCCTCACGGTCTCTACCAAATCCATCCCTTAAATATGCCGAGGGGTAATCGGAAAGGTCCCCGTGGGGCTCTAAGGGTTCCCCCTCTTCAGGGCCTCATAGAGGAACAACTTCCTGAGGGTGTTGCCTACTGTGGGTATCCCTCTCTCTCGGCAGAGGTCTATCACCTCCTGCTCAGTGTACTCCCCAGGCAATCCTCGTCATAGGTTAACCCCATCCTGGTGAGACACCCTCGGGATACACCACCCACAGTGCAACAGGGAGACACAATCCCCAAAACAACACTTTTAGGAGGCAAGTACAATCAGGAAAACAGTCCCCAAATCTGTGATTACTCTCAGGTGCACCCTTTGTAGTGCACCCAGTTGCCGCTGTGGTACTGCGCAAACACAAGTCCTATCCCACCGCTGAGCACCAATGTTGGAAACGGGGTAGCGTGGTGCGGAGCGGGAAGGCTAAACTAGGAGCATTGTGTGAAGCATCCGCGCAGCACACACAGGCGACACACCAGGCACACTACAAAAGGAGACCACACCAGTTGGAGTAAGAAAAATAGCATCTGTATTGGGCAACAGCCTGGCAGATGGTAAATCACAGCGGTAACACGGCGCCAACCGGCAACCGGTATACATAAAACAGTGGGGACTATGTACAGGGCAGCGCCAATCGGGCCGCTGCCAGCATCAACAAAAGCCTGGGATGAATCAGGTTCAATTCAGGTAGGTACATTCAATTTGGTGAAAGTCATAATGCCGGTAAATCATACAGCAGTTGTGCTTAGGCCCCTATTCAATTTAGTAAAGGCCTTACAAGCCTGGCATAACCCCTCGCTGCAGATTAGCCTGCGCGCCACTTCACACAGGGGAGCCCGACTCCCGGGCCCCTGGCAAGACAATGTCCCTCAACGTTGCAGCTGCCCACTGTGATCCGGGGCAGCTGTAAAGACAGTGCAACACAGGGGGGAAGGCGGGCACCGACAATGTGCCCCGACACCACCCCCCGACCAAGTCAAGGGCAGGGTAAATATGCCCAATCGTTGCAGCGGCCCGCTACTGCGGTGCCGCTGTGTGTCCCCAAGGGTCACTGGCACTTTCGGTGCCTCTGGGACCCCTAAACATCAAGTGCCTCCTACGTCGCAGCTGCCCACTGTCAGATGGGGCAGCTGTACGGATTCGCCCGACACCGGGGGCGGGCACCGGCAATGTGCCCCGTAGCCCCCTCCCTGCTGCTACTGGTTCCTTCAAGGCAGCTGCCCACTGGCAGGCGGGGCAGCTGTGCAGGACGTTCACACGGGCCCTCCTGGAGGCCCTCCTGGCACCCGCAATTCTCTACGAGCCCCCCTCCGGGACTCGGGGTGTAAAGTTATGCCCCAACACGTTGCAGCTGCCCACTGTTATACGGGGCAGCTGTGAAGTCAGCGCGGGCACACCGGTGCCCTCTTAGCAACAAGGGGGAGGTGGGCACCGACAATGTGCCCCGACGTCACCCCCAACCACCAGCAGACTTGGCCCCACTCACCGGCTTTCCTGCAGGCGTCGCGCTGCTTCAGGTGGCCCTCACTCTTCACCCGGGGCCCTTCCTGGGAACCGGGACTTGGTCCTGGAGCCGGCGAGGCTCCACACTACTCCGGCGGCGCCTGCGAGGCTCCCGACGGCCTCCCTCAGCCGCTGGCCTCTCTTCACACGCGGGCCCCAGCTACCACACACGCGGGGCTCTCCTCTCCTCACGAGAGCCCCGCCAACACCGGCGCTTCTCCCGTCTTCACCCGGGCCCCCTCCTGGGAACCGGGACTGGGATCGAGAGCCCGCGAGGCTCCGGACCTCCCTCTCTTCCGGAGCGAAGTCTCCGGCGGCGTTGGCCAGCGCGGGGTGGGCTCCCGCCTGGATCCTTCTTCCGGCGCCTCTCTCCTCACGCGGGGCTCTCCTCAGCTCAGGGGAGCCCCCACCTTCTTCCGGCAGACCTCGGCCGAGGTCTGTCTTCTTCCGGGTCGCCGCAGGCAGAGCGGCGGCCCTCCGCAGATCCCGTAGTGCGGGGTGGGCTCCCGCTCGGGTTTTCTCAAGGCAGGTAGGCGCGGGGTAGGCTCCCGCGGCACTTCCCAATAAGCCGCCCTTCTTCACGGCCACACGCGCTCCTTGTCAGCGCTTCCCCTCACGGCCGCGGCGGTGATCCTGGGCACGTTAGAAGCGCGGGGTGGGCTCTCGCCTTCCAACAAGGACAAGTTTCGGGGTAGGCACCCGCTGCCTCGAAGCAGGCAATTACGGGGTGGGCACCCGTTTCTTCAGCCACACACCTCTTTTCCTCACAGAGGGGTAGGCTCCCTCCTAGTATAAGCACACCAGCGGGGTGGGCACCCGCCACTTGGAGGAATCGGCTCTCCTCAGCAGCACACGAGCAGCGCTCCACTTCTTAGCGCTACACAGTCCCCCACAGCGCTTTGCAGACGGTGTCTTCAGGGGGGTTACAGCGCTCTCCAGACTCCAGGGCACAGCGCTAGGGTGCAGGCTTCAGCCCTCCTCTTCCTGCAGGCAGGCACAGGCAGTGCTCCCACCTCCAGGGTCCTCCCTTCCGGCACCGCAGGTATAGCGCTCCCCGGGCGCTAGATTCAGGGCAGTAGTAGAGCAGTCAACAATACTAGGTCAGATCAACGGGCAGTGGGTACTCATCGGAACAGGACCGCAGCTCCTGGAAGCAGTCATCCCCCATAACGTGGTACTCCTCCTGTCATGGCAGTCTACACTCCAGTAAGGGGCTCTCACTGGCCCTGGGGATGGTGGAGGGGTGCAGATGGGCACAGGGGCCAGCACACAGGCCCAATGTGGCGGTCTCCCCTGGCAGAAGGTCCCTTCCCCTTCAGTCCAGGCTCTGCACTGCCTCAGTCTCCTCACATGGCAGCTTAGAAGGTTCTCTCCGGAACCGGTTCTAACTGGTTCAGGGGGAGGAGTAGAGCACCCTCGGTGCGACGCTTCCCTCCAAAAGCAGGGGGCGCTGGGGGACAAACCACTAGGCTGCCACCCCACCTCAGTCAGGCGTCACATGGGCAGGCAGGCATGGCGTCCATTTTAACAGTGACATTTTTCCACAGTGCTTTTCTAAAATGGCGGCGCTAACAGTGTGTACCATTTAACCACAGCATTTGTTATGTTCTGTTCAGACACACCATATTTTATTGTTACACAAGCGAAAAAATTCAGGGCAAAAGGGCCAAGTCCAACAATGTCGCATGTCTTTGCTTCCCCCTGCGCTGGCGCACAAACTGCTGCCATCCACCGGCGTAGGCACCCTTGCACCATGGTGCAAGGATGCCTGCGTTGTGGGGAGATTGTTTATGTGCAGGAAGGGTTCCCTTCCTGTACATAAACAATCACCAGATGTGATTTCCTCTTTCTATGTGTGCTGCAGAATGAGACAATGAGACAAAAAAACGAGGAGAAATGAATACATTTCTCCTCGTTGCTTCTCCCACACCCACAGCAACACCCATGGAACGCCCCTTTCACGCGAAGTGCTGCATGCAAAGGGGCCATATTTACAAGGACAGGAAAGGTCACGCAGGGTGGCTTTTCCTGTCCTTGTAAATATGTGGCAGTAAAATTTACCGCCAGTGCATCACAAAAAGTAATGCACCGGTGGCGCAAGGGGCTTGTAAATCTGCCCCTTAGATCGTATTGGTGTTGTGATAAGTGTGCAACCTGTATCCCAAGATAACGAAAGTGGTCTAGTGTCCACTGGTGCCCAATATGCGGCAACCTGTCCGGTGTAGCTTTAGCTAGCGAACCTAGCGGAAACACCACCATTTTGTTCCTGTTCACTCGCAGCCCAGCGCTATTTCCAAATGTCTCCAAGATGGTAAGCAGGACTGAGCTCATTGGGCTCTGAGGGTCTGTGACATATACTAAAGACTCATCACCATATAACAACACTATATGGAGCATGTCTCCAACTCATTTGCCAAAAGTCTCCATACCCTGCGCAAAGTTGTTGCTAGGGGTTGTATTATGAGTGCAAATAGGAGGCGCAACAAGGACACCCCTTTCGATTGGCCAGGTAGGTGACACCATTGGGGTCATTACGATGGCGGAAGGCCCGCCACCGCCAGCCGTGCGGTGGCAGGCCCTCCACCATTGGACAGCAATTTCCCCCCGCCAAATTAGGATGGCGGGGGGAATTGGACCACGACCGCGGCGATCGCAAAGACTGCCCGCCATGGATCCACCACAGGCAATCGTTCCGATTGCCTGGCGGAGCGGTCAGCATCTGTAAAATGGTGGTGGTGCCTAGCAGGCACCGTCCGCCAAATTACAATGCTGGTCGCAGCCAGCCTTTCCGTGGCGGGTAAACCGCCATTGAAAGTCTGGCGGGGATTGGTTTCGGGGGCCCGTTGCGGGCCCCCCTTGTGTTGGGGGGAGGTGGTGGTGCAATTTCCCTCCACTAAGTGGCAGGCACCACTTGGTGCGTGCCACGTAGTGCAGGGAAACACACTACATGCATTTTTCACATTGCGGCGGGTGCTGCAGCCAGCAGCACCCGCCTCAATGGTAAAGATGCAAGATGCGACCCCCACGGTGGCGGTCGCATCGTAATTCTACATGCGGGACCGCCGCCATACAGGCGGGCGGACCCAAGTAAGTAAGTAAGTCCGTTTTTGTAGAGTGCAGCTACTCACCCTTACGGGTCTCAAGGCACTGGGGGCCGTAGTGGAAATTAAGTGAGCTATTGCCCAGAGTCACATGGTGCTGAGCTGAGCTGCCGCCTGAGCCGGGGATCGAACCGTGAACCCTGTTGCTCCGAAGTCAGCTGCCCTGGCCGCTGCACCACACCTCTCCACCTCCAAGCATCACCACGATGGTGGGCGGACTCAAGTCTGCCCACCATCGTAATGGCCCCCCATGTTTCCCAGTCACACCTGAGCTGCGGGTGCAGTGTAGAAGAGATGCACCCAAATTATAAACGCAGGGGTGTTTGGACTAAATATTGGAAAAATAATATTGTGATACAAAAATAATGTGTCAAGAATATCGGGACATCAAAAATATCGTGGACAGGACTATCAAAGGTAAAAATATCTTTTTTAGTGTTGTTTTTAATATTGTTGTAATAACTATTGCTGAATAAAATATCTTTGTAGGCAATCTTGTTTGTAAGTGCTAATTAGTATTTAACGTATTGTAGTGTGTTGATTGTATGGTTATTATTTTTTTTATTTGTGTTTTCAGTAAGAAATTATTTTACTTATGGAATTGTTGAAAATTTTATTTCGTGTTGTATTAATGTATATAGTTATTGGTTGAAATTTTTTTTTTCGTGGCAAGATATTCGGTTTTGAAGGGATAAGGGTGGGGAGATTAAAAAAAATGATGGGGATCATTCTGATGGCGGTTGGACCGCATCTGATGGCTTCATCTGATGCGGTCCGACTGCTATCTGCTGCTGCGGTCCGACCGACACATTACAATGCGTGTGGCCAGAGGCAGCAGGTGAAGGGACAGTCCGACGAGCCCGTCGGACTGTCGGAGGGTCAGTAATCTCTACAATAGGGGTCGTGCCTTCTCAGGCACCGCCGTAGGGATTACAATATCCCTTTCCACCTGCCCTTTCATGGCGGTTCGCCCGCCATGAAAAGGCAGGCAGAAAGTGACTTTGGGGGCCCCTAGCGGGCCCCCTTCCCCCTGGCCGTCCGCTATGGGGCCTAGGGGGCCACCTATGGTGCCCAAACATCCCTGCACCATGTGGCAGGCACCACATGGTGCCTGCCACATGGTGCAGGGATGTTTTTAAAGTGTACATTTTCTATTGCGGCTTGTGCTGCAGCCCGCAGCACAAGCCACAATAGAAAATATACATTTTGCGACCGCCGTGAAGGCGGTCGCATTGTAATAAGGGCAGCGGGACCGCCAACTCCTTGTCGGGCTGTCCGGCTTCCGCTATGGTGCCGGTCGGACGAGAGTCAGACCGGCATCGTAATGATGCCCTAGGTTTTGAATTAAATTTAGAAGGCAATAATTTTAAAGATATGCAAATTATTAATTTAACATTTTGAAAGTTATTTTATTAAATTAATATTTTTTAATATACTTTAATTTGATGCTAATGAAAAGATATATTAATGGTATGAAGTTTTTAAATAAGAAAAAAATAAATCTTATAAAATATTAAAAACACACCTATTTTTGATTATTTAGAATATTTAACAATATTTGTATGTTAAAATAAACATTTTACATTTTATAAAAAAATATTTACAATTGCATTTTTTTATTTTTTATAAACAATTGAATTGTAATTTGAAGTTAAGTTTTTAATTTTCTAAAATATACAATTTATATAAATATTTTTTAAATTTATGATTATTCATTTTGTGTTATGAATTTATTTTTATTTTATTGTTTAAAGTTTATGATATATAGTAAATATTTTGAACATTATATTATTTTTCAATAGTAATCAAAATAGTAATTTTTAATTTAAAATAAAAATATGTATATAAAGGTTTGTAGTTTAGATCAGTGTGTATTAGATTACATTTTACTTAATTTTATATTAAAAAAATATATGAGAATATAGAGTATCTATTGTGTATGCAATATTTCTATTTTGTAATACGTTATGTAAAATGTTCTATTTTGAAGTGGATATTATAAATTTAAACTTTTTAGTGTCCAAAACCTTCCCCCAGTATTGTTAAATTACAGTGGGATTAGTAAATGTCACCCCTTTAGTGTCTAACATCTTCCCCAAATTGGTTTAGATTCGAGTCGGTCACCCTTTTAGTGTCCAATACCTTCCCCAAATTTTGTATACTGAAGACATGTCACATATTTTTCTATTTTTATTTGTTTCCAATTTGTAATCATTTTATAGTTTTACATTTTGAATCATATATACTTCAAGTAAAAATAAAAATATATATACATTTAGGGAAATAAAACATTTTTTAATTATTTTTTAATAATAACTAATCAGGTAAGTCATATTAATATACATTTGTTTGTTGTGCATTTTCAAGTCTTATTTGTCATTTTAAACAATTTATTAATATTTCTTAACTTTTTATATATATATTGTTAATATTATTTTTACATATGTTTTATTAGCATATATTAAATAGTTGTATATATTTTATACTGTTATTTATAGTAAACTTTACATTTTTAATAATTTATTATAACATTATTTGATATGTCTTACATGTTTAATAATTTTTACATTTTTTTATTTTTTATACATATATTTTCAACAATATTTAACATACGTTTTATTAGTATATATTAAATACTTGTATATGTTTTCTACTAATATTTAATTTATACTTTACAATTTTTTATAATGTTTATGACATTCTTTAATATGTTTTACAAGTTTAATAAGTATTAAAAAAAATTAAAAATGTATTCAACATTTTTGCAATATTTCCCATTAATTTCTATGGGAATATAGGGGCCCATTACGATACCCGGCGTAAATAAATCCGCCAGGCATGGAAGCGGCAAAAATCCGCCCGCACACACCGTCTGAACACCGACCACGCCATTACGATTACACAAACCGAAAACCGCCATCGGCGGAAAAATCACACAAAATACCGCCCGCCATCGTCCGAGTCGGAGTCAAATCGCCCGCCACGGACGGAAACACGCACGACAACACAAAACCGCCCGCCCTCACGGCCGACACACCGCACGTGAAATTACGATCGCACCGCCATGAGCGCGGAAAAACTACAAATATACTGCCCGCCAGCGCAAACAACGCCGATGAGAATCGACACGGCAGAAGCCATGGCGCCCACGTCCCTGCACAGAAACCATCCGCTCACAAAACCAATAGCACACAACATGGCCAACAAGTCCACACAGCAAGGCACGCACAAATACACAAGCACAGTACACATCCCGAAAACACCCCCGGACAAACAAAAACTACAAAGGCCAGAACCCCAGACACAACACACCTGAAAACAACAGACCATGAGGACACACCCACATAGGTAAGTACAAAAGCAGCACTCCCACAGACCACAACCCCTTGCAACATTGCAAACCAGAGAGGAGAGGAGAGGACACAGTGACACAGCAAGGACAACAGCACACCACAGAAACGCACACATCACAACCACCACCACCACCACCACCAAACACCGGCACCACAAACCCCCTGCACATTACACAACACACACCGCACCAGCACCACAAACACCATGGCACCACAAAGAATGCCCAAGTTCACGCCCATTGAGCTGACGGTCATGGTCGACGAGATCATCAAGGTGCACCCACAAATCTATGGGAACATGGTCCAACACACACCACTAGCCACCAGAAACAGAATGTGGAACCGGATCGTAGACCAGGTCAATGCAGTCGGGACCCTGCCCAGGAACAGAGTCGAAATTAACAAACGGTGGAATGACGTCAAGAGCCTGGTCAAGAAGAAGGAGGGCAAAAACAGAGAGCTGGCTGCCGTCACTGGCGGAGGGAATCCCGCGCTCTTCAAGACCTTCAAAGCGTGGGAGGAGAAGGTGCGAGTCATCATACATCCCGAGATCCTCGCCGGATTAGCAGGGGAGTGGAGGCTGGTAAGTACAAACTAATGTATACCAGCACACCGCTATGTACTCACATGCACTACCACCATGCCACAGCTCCCAGGGACAAACACCCCCATGTCCAGCACACAATACACGACACACACATGCAACAGACACCACCACACACAGCCCAAACAGAACAACTGTAAGATGCGTGGGGACATGTGTACATTCAGCCAGCCACGTAACCACCAACAGGTCCCCAAATATGCCAGAAGCGCCACAACGAGCACCCACCACACCCATGTGTCCGCCACAGCTGCACAAACCGACAAGTAACAGGTAAGTGGCAGGAACACAAAGTGCAGTGGGTGGGACGGTGGACAGCCCAAGTACAACACACACCAGGCCCCTAGTCCCACAGCACAGCAAGGAGGAGCATCCCCCACACCCCACAGCCACGTGTCAGCCACCGCAGTGCACAACGACAGCCGAAAGGCAGACATCACGGTCCACAGCAATCGGTGTCAGTGGGTGTCCAGCCACCCCCACGACCCACAACACCCCCCACCCCCACAGACCTGCAACATGGAGCACCCCCGCTTAGAGCCATGTGGCATCCAGTACAGTGCACGCACGAACAACCTGCAGGTGGGAAACTGGACAGGGCTGGATTACTGGAGGCATGAGGACCGGTACACGACCAACACATGGGACATGTCACGTAGCAGACGAACACGCAGCACCGCCCACCGTCACGAACAAGTGAACAATGTGCACACGGACATGAACAACAGACTCACACCCCACATGACCCATCACAGACATAGCAACACCCAAGGAGCCACGTCTGCATACACAAGCCACACTGAATATAGTACCACACGGCAGCCACTGTGCAACTCATCACACACAACCGAAACACCATTGAAGTCCTGTCCATGTAGCCCCTACTGCCTGTCAACCACACACCCCACAACTACGCCTATGTAAGACAAACAACACTAGACGCAACAGAGCGGAACAACAGAAATGCACACGAACACCACTGAACCCATCAAACACACAGACACACCATGCACATACAACATACCATCCATCCCATCCGTCAGCCCCAGTCTCATGAAAGGCATGTCATCCGCACAGCTGCCACACATACAGCAGTCACGCTAAGATACATGCCCATGACCAACCATGTGCCAGAAGTCAATGAAGCGCACGACACACTGTGAGCAACAACACACAACATGGGCCACACCCCCCACGAGCACTGCAGTGATGCACATGGCACAGGGCAGCACGCACACCAAGGAGATGGGACAACTGCAATACGTTGGCTTTCACACACAACCATCACTCACTCATAACGATGCGTCCAATGCCATGTCCAGTAATCACAACAGACAGCAAATATGCAGGCCATGTCAAGCATGCACACACCTCAAACCATGCACTGTCATGCTGCCACAACACATGTCACGTTCGGCACCCATGGCTCACAGCATGTACCCCAAAAGCATATTCCCTCCCAAATGCGAATCTGGGGCATGGCCCCCATGTTGCCATATGCGTTCCTAAGCGTTCCATTTGAACCCCAAAAGCATATTCCCTCCCAAATGCGAATCTGGGGCATGGCCCCCATGTTGCCATATGCGTTCCTAAGCGTTCCATTTGAACCCCAAAAGCATATTCCCACCCAAATGCGAATCTGGGGCATGGCCCCCATGTTGCCATATGCGTTCCTAAGCGTCCCATCTGAACACCAAAAGCAAAGTACAAACCAGACCCAGGATGGGCCAGGAGCCCGCATACACCAGAGTCACAATAAGTAGGGGCACAGCAACACACCCATCGGCATGGCCAATCCGTCCCATGCCACATGTGCACAGCACACAGTCCCATTGCCAAGCACACACAACTACAAATGCTACAGCCACACACACGCCTCCGGGAAACCCATGTACGAGATTGCACGAACTGTCAATGTCAGACGACAAATACATACTTCGCCAGGTGCAACACAATAACAAATCTCATTCTCTCCACAGGTGACGAACTGCCGGATGCTGGGGATGGAGACAGCAGCCAGCACAGCCAGCCCACAAGCCCACAACGAGGACACACGGATGTGGAGGATCTCACCTCCTCTTCGGACACGGACCACCAAGCAGGCCCATCTGGTGTGGCAGGGCCCAGCCGCTCCCCAGGACCCCTCCTACCCACCAACCCATCATCCAGGGCTGCTGAACATTCCCAGCCCCCTGCTGCCACTGTCGTTGCGGCCACACCCACGGTCATTGCGGCCACACCCACGGTCATTGCGGCCACTACCACTGCCGCAACCGCCACCATCGCCGCACCGACCACCACCGCCGCCACCACCACCACGTCTTCGCTGGCACCAGCCCCAGCGCAGGTGGTGGCCCGGCCGACTGGATCCACCCTGGGTGCCACAGCGAGGACCGTGGTGAGCAATGTGGCTAGTGGGCAGGCCGGTGGCAGCAGAACTGGTAGGAGGAGCAGGGTCAGGGAAACGCAAGTCTCCCCTGGGAGCCATGCCCTGCCTCAAATGGCCAGAGTCCTTGGGGCCTATGAAGAGGCCCAAGAACAATGGGTCAGGTCTGCTTCAGACACGCGGGAGGTGCTGGGGGTGCTGAGGTCCATGGACGCCCGTATAGGTCAACTCGTGGACCTCATGGGCCAGCTGGTGGTGGCGGTGAGGACACAGCCAGGGATAGCAGCTCCCCTCCGCCACCACCTGCCGGGGCGCAGGGTCGAGCAGCAGTGTCCAGTTCCCCTGCGTCCACAGCCAGTGAGCACACCTCAACCACCAGCATGTCGCAAGCAGGCACCCCCCTCGCAAACGTGGAAGGGGCCGTCCGAAGTGGAAACCGATCTCCCGGGAGGACTTCGCACGCTCCAAACGCAAGTGAGGCAGCCAGCCAGCCTTCCTTGATCACCCACTGCATTGACTTGGACTACGATCCCACTCCACACAGCCATCTGGATGGCATGTGTGTGTTGGACTATGGACATAGAACCAGTGGGTACACCCTGAGCATCACGCAGCCATGACCGACAGCTCATTGTCACTGCACGCACCACTTTTGTCATCACCTTACACACAATCACATGTCACAGTTTGAAATAAATGCACCTCTTACACAAACTGCTGTTTGTGCCCTGTGTTTTATTTGTACGGAATACAACGGCCACCTTGGGCGGAAAGGCACCTGATGCGTGGCATGGCAATGGAATCCGGAGGGCCTGTAGGGACCTAGGGGTGGGAGACAGAACAGGAGCACATTCAATGAGTGTGTCACACACCCATCACACAGTACATGTCAACAACTACAAGCAATGTACACACATCGCACAGAGCAATAGGGCACAATGCCACAGCCACCAACAGTGGCATACTACCCTGGCCATGGAGCGTTGACACACAGCACGCAGTGAACAAACGGCCACCCTGACACAGCACACACACACCTGCACAGATACAGCCACATCAGCCGTCGTACATGGACACTCACCGTCAAGTGAAGTAGCGGGCGATGAGCTGCTGCCGCACATTACCAGCTTCCTCCTCTCCGCTGTCCTCCTCACTCGAGCTGTCCTGGTCTGCGGGCTGGGGCCCTGGTTGATCTCCGTCATCCACAATGAGGGGGATCTGCTTCCGAATGGCCAGATTGTGCAGCATGCAGCACGCCACCACTATCTGGCACACCTTCTGTGGGGAGTACGCCAGTGCACCCCCGGTGCGGTCCAGGCACCTGAACCTGGACTTGAGGAGGCCAAAGGTACGCTCGACCACACGTCTGGTCCTCCCATGTGCCTCATTGTATCGATCGTCTGCTGGGGTGCGAGGATTCCTCAATGGACTGAGCAGCCATGCCCCATTCGGGTACGCAGAGTCACCTGGGTGTGAGGGACACAGAGAACCGTTGCTATTCCAACTGGACAGGGGACAGCATCGCACAACCAGCACGCTACACCACTCCACATACTCACCGACAATACAGCCACGATCCTGTTGCAGATTGGCCATCAGTCGTGGCAAGATGCTGTTGCGCATTATGTGTGCGTCATGGGCCGAGCCTGGGAACTTTGCACACACGTGGGTGATCACCATGTCCGCAAGGCACACCACTTGCACATTCAGGGAGTGCGTGTGCTTCCTGTTGCGGTACAGGTGCTCAGTGGCCTGTGGTGGAACAAGGCCAACATGTGTGCAGTCAATGGCTCCAACGACGTGTGGGATTCTGCCAAGGGCATAGAATGCACCCTTCACTGCCGCCAATTCACGAGCCCTGGGGAAGCGGATGTACCTGTTTCGGTACAGCATCATGGCTGCCAGTACATCCCTCAGCACCTTGCTGAACATGGGCTGGGACATCCCTCCTCCACTGCCCACTGTGTGCTGGAATGACCCAGTGGCGAAGAAATGCATGGCGGCCATCACCTTAGCCGTGGGGGTGATAGCAGTCGGATACACCCTGCGGGGACGGAGATGGGGTTCTAACATGGCACACAGTCGATGCAGGGTTGGCCTGTCCAGCCGAAACTTCCTAATAACCTCTGTATCGTCCATGTCCACCAGCAATTGGTATGGGCGGTCAATGTTCGGTCTCCGCCTAGGGAAAATGGCAGAGGACACATGTCAAAGCAACACAACACATAGCAATTTCGCATACACATCACTGACATGACTGAGCAAGCACATGAGCCACAGCCCAGCTGTAAAGCTGGGACGGCACGGCCACAATACACTTACACAGGTCTCCCAACAATGGCAATGGCTAGTGAGACATACCACTGCCATGTGCATGCACATGGGGATCTAGGCCCCAATGACTTGCGGGGCGTGCTGATGGGGACTGACTGCATATTCGTCAAGCGGCAACGCCACGGCAACATGAGTGTCTGCTGAGCATGGAACTGCTTCCGAGGCTGGATGAGTATGGCACACGACGACGACGATGTGGGCACAGGCTGAGCGGCCAAAACAAGTGGGACCTGTGGCACGAGGGGATATGAGACAGTAGTAGGTGTCAGCACTGCACCCTATGTACAGCACTGTACGGATCACACCTCCCGAAACATTGACAGGTGTCCACATTGACAGCCCCATGCCAAGACGGCTGTGTGCTTGCAGTCACACGTCACAGGTGAGAGGTTACATTGCACGTGCCAGGTGGCAGACGTACATAGTGGGAGCTGGCATGTGTGTGCATGTGTCTCCTGTTCAGGATCCACCAGATGGGCGCTGACTCTGTACTGACCATTGGACACAGCATGTTCCGTGGAAGGCTTGTGTGTGTGGGATGGTGGCACTGGATGTGCCTCCGTTGGGTGGGGGCCATGCACAGGGCGGGTACGTCGATGATTGCGCATTGTTGGTCACGGTGGGTGCACCAACTAAGATGTGTTGCCCTGTGTTCAATTCCTATGTCCGCATGATGATGGACTGTAGATGTGGGCAGACTACACATTGGTCGATGTGCTGTCTATATGCATGTGCCTTCACACCAGGCACAGCTGCCCCTGCACATGTGACCCCTGCTGGACTCGCTGCTGGGTCTGTGGAGCTGATGCACCTTCTGTGCGTGGGGCGGACAGCTCTCCTCACTTCCCTCATTGCGCATGTCATGACTTTGCCGCAGGTGACATGGATCATGGAGGGCCCACATGTACGCGTGGGTAGGCTACACATGATTGTTCACTGGTCGCCACCCCCAGTCAGTGTTTCGAATGGGAAGGTTGTCGTGCTGGTGGTATGTTCGATGTGGCGGATGGGCGGGCCTAGGTGCGGGCTTACATTCCGGACATGGGGGGTAGTTGGATTGGCGACTAGTTGCAGTACACACGGGACACGTCTCTTCCTTTCCACATCTGGGTCATCCCTTGTACTAACTGACAGTGATACAGTCATCTTCGCCCCAGCCCTCATGTCCTCCCCTCGCTCCCCCAATATGCATGCTCACCTGCGAGGCTAGCGCTTGCACAGGCAGCCCCAAGCTCGCACCAGAGAGGGCAAGGAGTGTATGTGTGGGTCCAGTTGCACGAGTGGGCTGTCTCAGGGTGTGATGTGTGGCGGGACGCCGTCCACCTGCGTGGTGCCCCAAATGGAGACCCGGCCTGCATGGACTATGCATCACAGTCTTCGCCTTCCGGATCCGCCACCTGCGACACCCAGTGGCTGTGGCTGCCCTTGCGGCCATGCCGCGTCCGTCTGTGGCTGATGGCCCACACATTCACTCTTTGGCCTCTCTGGGGAGGGCTCGGGGGTGGTGGCGCACGCGCTTGCACTTAGTCGCAATGGCATGTGGCGTGGTTGGTATGATGGGCAATGGATGGGATGGTGCGAGCCACCTCCCGTGACGTCAGTGCTGCTCGTGCTGTGGTGCGTCCCCCTACACTTCCATTTGACTTGTGCCATGCTAGACGTTGAGGTTCTATTGCCTGCGTGATATGACCAGGAGGAGCGCGAGGAGACCTCTCACACACCATGCTCCACTGCCATCCCGTGCCCTGTATCGCCTGTGCGGATTGACTATGTTGGGGTTACACCTGGTCGACTGGGGCTGTGTGTGCCTTGTCAAGGGGCATGGCGGGCGCACAACAGGATCCAGCTTGTCCACAGAGGGTGGGCTGAGGTGCGCCTGGTACCGCTTTGTACGTGTGCCCGGCTGCTGTGCACACACGTGTTCACTCCCCCCCCGACAGGTGTCCTCTCACAATGCCCAGGGAAGCGGTGGTGTACTGTTCATGACCCCTCCCAACACGGCGTGCTCCAACTTGGCATGTGCGGATCTACCCGTCACACCCACCCACCTGAGCACTGCGTCCATATGACTTCACACGACACATGTGTGTCTTCCACAGTTGTGCTACTCATTTGCGTTGACATCCAATTCAAGTGGACTACATGGTCATGTCTCGACTGCCGTGTACTTCACATACTCTCATCCTCTCTCATTCGTACTTGTGAAATGAGTCAGCGGAGACAGTTTTGGTTTCAAACATTATATTGAGTCTTCTGTCCTCTGTGATGCAGTATAGTGGACACTACTGGCAGCGGAATACATGTTGAGGATATACTGAGCATGATTTCAAATGGGATAGGGTGTGGGGTTACATGTGACTGGCTGTTGCATGTGGGATGTGGGCTTCAGAGTGACATCTGCTTGGCCAAGGCTGTGCTAATGTACATTTACGTATAGCTGCGGAGCTGCGGACTTTGACACAGACGGTATACATGTAGCCTACCAGACCGCTTGGCATCATGGGCACAGTCCATCTCAGTTCCATGTGACAGGTTTGCTGCGGTTGTTCCTCATGCACGCGTGCATGTGTGATAACATCAGGGCATGTGCTTGCGTGCATGCAGCGGCGTGCCACTTGTTGTTGCACTGTGGTGGTTACTGGACATGTCACAGTCACTGGGGTCGTGTTGTTGTTGTATGCACTTGTCGTCCATGCAAAGGTCCTGGTATGGGATTCCCGGGGCGGGGGTGGGAGGGGTGCAGCACCCACAGACTCCAGGCGACCTATTCATGTCCACTGAGCGGTGTGTGTGTCCATGTGCGCTGGATCCATGTCGTGTCCTGGTTGTTCGTGCAGTTCCGTCCATGTGGGTGCGATACACAGAGCCCATGCCACTGCCTCCCACGATGCATGCGGTGTTCCTGGATGTGATGGGGAACAGTGTGCATGTCCCGGTCATATCCGATGTCATGGCGATGTCGTTGATGGTGTGGTTACAGTTGCCGGTCGTTTGGTATGGCTGTTGTGGTGGTGACGGGCCAGTCCGTGCGGAAGCTAAGCATGGGTGCGGGGTTGGCCATCATAGGTCACTCGGGGAACCTGCGTTGTGGTCCGACGTATTTACAGGTTGTCAGGTATGCGATGCCGTCCAGCAGGGCTTCCATGTCATTGGTGGTGTACATGTTTGCCAGCCAATGTAGCGGATGGTGGATGTCAAGGTGTTGTTCGTAAGTTGTCCCTTGGAGGACCATGATGGGGCATGCTGGGTGACATTCGATGTAGCTGTTCTCGATGATCCGTCGTGTGGAGGCACAGTGGTCCCATTTCAGTGCGGGTGCGATGTTGGCCACATACGCCATGCCCCCATAGGCAGAGCAGGCCCTGTCGTGTGCGTCCAGAGGGAGGAGTAGTGGTAGCAGGTCCGCCTTCAGACATGCCGGGTTGGAGAGGCATATCTCCACGGGATGCTGGTAGGGACACCTCCGACAGTAGAAGACGGGCATGACGCAGCTGAACAATGTGATGCGGTAAGTCAGTCGGTAACTTACGTTCAGCAGGGACAGGAGATCGCATCCCAATGTATGAAACAGGTTGGTTTTGTACAGCTTGAGCTGTTCGGCGTAGTTGGGTAGGTGTGTTGCGGTTGCCATTTCGCAGCGGTGCGTTGTGGTGGCGTGCTCCGGCTGTGTGTGCAGTCTGCAATGTGCACGCTCCGAGGTTGCTGTGAGCTCTGTGTAGTCGTAGGGAGACAGGACTTGTGTTCTGTTGGCTTGTTTGGAGGACACGGGCCCTCATCCCACATGCTTCTCAGACAGTTCAAGGTCAGTGATGTGTGACTCCTTCCAATTAACTTGCATGTGGCCGACATGGGGAGTGTTTTCTTCTTTCTTCCCCGTCCGTTGTGTGCTTCTGTGATATGCGCTATCTGCCCTGTGGTCGGTCTCCTCGGCATGCCTGTGTTGGTCTATTCTTGGACAATGGCTGTATTCACCGGCTTCTGTCATAGGGCTGTGGTTTCGGAGTTGGAATGGAAGGTCATTCAGTGCTGTCTGCTCTCCCTTCTGTGGGCGGCAGGCTGCCTTTCCGCTCTGCGTTGGGCCTTGTGTGTGAATGTTATTCTTGGGCCACCTGTTGTCGGTCCCCGTGCTCTTTGGTGTTCCGTTTTATATGTCTTGTTCATATGTGCAGGGTGGTATGGGTGTTTCAGTGTGGTACTGGCGTTCCTCTTCCCGAAGGGGCCCTGCTTCTCCTAGTTGGTGTTGCCGCCGCTGTGTGCTACGCCATGTTTGTTACACTGGGGTGTGTCCTGCTGTTGCGTGACTTCACTGACATGTGTGCGTCGGTTGTGTGGCGTTGGGTGTTGTCCGTGAATTGGGCGTTGGGGACATGTCTGTGGCAGGCCTGTCACGTGTCATGTGCGTTCGGGGTGGGGCTGATGTGTGTGCTGCTTGGTTGTGTCCCTGTGTCTGTGTGCGACGCATGCATGGCGCTGCGGTTGGCCTCTGCGTTGTGCGCATGTGTGGCGGCGTCATCGGCGCTTTGGGGCCGTGACGGGGTGGTTGGTTCCTAGTCCCAGGTGGTGTGTACACATGTGTTCCGCGATGTTACGATTTGGCCTGTGTGTCATATGTGGATGCAATGGTGGATGTGTAGTGTACACGCGCTGGTGGGGGTTGTCCGCTTTTTCCGCCCTTGCACTGTGTGCGCTGTTTGCGTGCACTTGTTGTGTGTGTGCCTACCTGCGTCTCCGCGGTACGTTGCGTCCTTGGTGGTGCATCAGCAGAAGCATGGGAAGGGCCTGCAGTGCTGGATTCATGCTCGGGGTGCCGCTTCTTCGTTGTCCGTGCTCGGCGTCCGTGTTACCGCTTCGGTTTGTCGTACGGTGTCTCTTAGCCGTGGGAGCCGTTTGTTTGCGGCATCGTAATTTATACGCCGGGCGGGACGTGATTTCGTCGGACGGTGTGTGTCAGTTGAGCTGCGCCGCTACGTGTACGGGCGCACTTTGATGGCGGACGGTGTTGCTGGCTTGCCGGCGGTGTTTGGCCTACTTTTCGCATCGTAATTGGACGGGCGTGTGGACTGCTGCGTGCCGGCGGTAACTGGTGCTTTTTGCATCCGCCAGCACGGCGGTGGTGCTTCCGCCCGCCATCGTAATGAGCCCCATAGTCTTCTTTTTTTCAGTTTAATTTACCACCACCTTCTATTTTGTACTCTACTTGTGTTATTTTTAGTCTATTTTCCCAGAGCCAATTTGGGGTAAGGTGCTGCTGTTCCTCAGAATAGGTAAGTTCATTATGAAGGATATTTTAAGGGTTTCGAGGTTAAGGGGGATTTAGGACCGAGGTTTATATGTTCGTTATAGTGTTGTTTGTGGGGTTTTTGTTCATTTAGGTAAGGGTGGGTGGCATACTCCGTTCCATTGGCGGAGTTTGCAGAGTTTCTTAGAGAGTGGCTGAAAAAAAGCTGTCACTTACGTCATCACTCAAAGACCTTGGGCGGCAAAACGTAAACCAAATCCCACCAGTAACGAGCCACTGATTGCAGCATTTCTCTTTTGTGTGTGTGTCTCCCGACTTCCGACGTTGTTTGTAGCAGAGGTTTATTAAAGGCCACATTCTCCAGAGGTGAGGAAGCTGATTCACAGTTCACACGGCTCTCACCCTCGACATCCAGGAGAGGCAGGGATTGTTCCAACATGCCAGCCCTTGCCCAGCTATCCTGATGCGTATAAAGCAACATAGGTTACACGGTGCCACTGTTGCCGAAGTCCCATCAAGCAGAATGTTGGCCCCCGAAGGAAGCAGGATCGCAGACCAGTCTTCCCCCGGGGATCTTCGCGCGGCCGGAAGGACATAGGAATGTTAGGGGTCATTAGAGAGGGTTTAGGGGCGGGCCGGTGGTGCCTATAAAGGTGTTGGGGTGGGAGGTTCCGGCCTTTTTCCCAACACCTCACACCACCGGGTTAGGGAGGGGGTTATCTTTAAAATTTAATTAGCCCAGTTTCTAGGGTAGGCCTAAAAGCAGAGTTCAGGGCAGGTTTACCTCAGGCAGCAGGTTAGGCAGTATGAGTTCCTCGCTGTTTCCAGGAGCCCTTCTCGAGGGATGGCAGGCCCGGACAACGACGCGGTGCGTGAAGCGCTGCGTGTCCTGGGGCAGGCTGACCGGGCGGACCTACTCCGTCCCGGCGTACTTGAAGAGGCGTGGGTCGGCATGGTTCGACCCACGCGGATCGCGTCGGCCGGCGTGGTGGCAGTGGTAGCGGCATGCGTTAAGGAGCCGCTGACCGCTAAGAAAGCTTCTGGGCCCAGAGAGCGGGGCCAAGGTAAGCCCTTACAGTCGAAGCACGGAGGCAGGCGCAGGAGCCTGCCCGTGCGGTTGGAGATGCCGGGTAATGAAGGAGTAGGCGGCGGGGGGCGGAGCAGCCTACCGGTGATCCGGCGCCGATGAGCGCGGGCGCCGGACTGACTCCAGAGCAGCTGGGAGCCTCAAGGGCAGAATTGATGCCATTGGACCTGTCGTGTAGGGCCATATTAATGAATGCAGGGAGGGAGGCAGCAGGCTATAAGGCCCCAGTTAGTAAAAAGGCCAAAATAGCGGGGAACCAAGGCCAGGGCCAGGGGGCAGGCCCGAGTAGCATGGGGCCAGGGGCATCACCTGGGGGGGCCTGGACAGGGGAGGTGCTCCCCCCACGTTGCCCCACTGGGAGGGACTGTCTCTTGAAGAAAAGATTAGAGAACAGAGGCAGATCATTAGGGAAACCGAGGCCAGATGGGCAGCCATGTGTGAGGCAAGAGGGGGGGCCCCCATGGGTGATGCTGAATGGGGGGAGGATGAGGGGGACTGGGACACTTATCAGGACCAGGAGCAGGCAGGGGTAAGTGGGTGTGGGTTACTGCTGTTCGGCAGTCAGGGATGCAGGTAGGGACAGCCAGCATGGCGGTGAGGTCTGGTGGTGCAGGGGACCCCCCGAGTTGGAGCAGCTTGGGGGGGGACACACATGGCGGAAGAGGCCGGGAAGGGGAGGGAGATACCGGCGGGGCGCAAAACGGCTCCGGGACGCCGGTCAGAAGTAGCGGGGGGTCCGCGGCGGCCGACCTGCCACCGAGGGGGCGTGCAAAGCCGGTGGTCGGGAGAAAGTGCGCCGGAAAGAGTGGGGGTGTGGCGAGAGAGCATAAAAGAGTTCAGGAGACAGTGATAGAGCCAGTGGTGACCGAGGCTGAGTTAGTGCTAGATTATCAGGAGGAGAGCGATGAGTGGGAGGAAGGTGAAGTGCGAGATGACGATGAAGGAGTGAAAGGGCCTTCTGGGGCCACGGAGAGGGCAACCAAGAACTTTGGTGTCTTGCAGGGATCTAGGCCGACGAAGGAGAAGAGAGTGCCGCAGAAGACCTCCAGCTGCCGGGTCAGCGACAAGGAGACTCAAGGTGGCCCCTCAGGTACGGGGGATTGGTGGACGACCTGGGGGGAAGGTGCGGGGGGCAAAAAGGGAAAATCTTGCCGGTCGGTGGGTGTTGGGGATGGGAAAGTACGGGAAGTAGGGTGTGGGGGGTTGCGGCAGCTCAGGACGAGCGCAGGGGAAGCGGGGGGCGGCACGTCTAGTAGGTACAGGGGTCCAGACTGACAAGATTGAGGGGGAGGATGAAAAGGAAGACAAAGGAGGTGACAAACTCCACAAAAAACTGCCTTACACGGGCTTGGCGATGCCATTAGGTTCCCACCTATCGGACAGGACACGTACTAGGATCTGGAAACATGAGTATGTAGACGTCTTTAAACTGTTGCACAGGGAAATTCAGGCCAAGGAGGGGTCAAAAGAAGAAGAATGGGATCTGACGAGACGGCCAAAGGTTCCCATTAACATGGAGAACTGGACATCGGCATTCCTGATTTTCCCAAGTATTTATTGCGAGAAATATTTAGACAGAGCAATCACTCTGTTGAAATATATGGACATAATAAGGAAAGCGCAGATGCATTTCGGGGGATTCGCATGGCTTAGCTATGAGGAAGAGTTTAGGGCCCGAGTCAGCCTCAACCCAGATAAGCCATGGGGTGAGGTGGACCAGGAGTTATGGATGCAGTGGATGTCTTCCACACACTCTTCGGCATCCACCCACTCTGCTAGCGGTCTGCCGGTGACCTATCGGTCCTTTCAGTCGCGTCCTGCCCAGCAAGGGGCGGGTGGGGTTAATGTGGGAACCAGTGCTAACAGTGGCCCGCCAAAGGCATCAGGAGCAACAACAGGGGCCTGCTGGAACTTCAACAAGGGTTTCTGTTCACGGTACCCATGTAAGTTCAAGCACGAATGCTCCAAATGCGGGGGCAGACACCCACTCACCCAATGTTTTACATTGGCCACGCCAAGCGAACAGTGGAGGGCAACAAAAGGGCGGGGGCAGGCTGGACCAAAGGGCCCCTACGCCAATTAGGATTGAGGCCATGGGCCCATGGCTCTTGGTTTACCCTGACAGGGAAGCAGCACTGCGTTTACAGTGGGGTTTCAAAGAAGGTTTCCGAGTGGGTTATCAAGGGCCTAGGACACGTCAGTGGGCAGACAATTTGAAATCAGCCAAGGAACTTCCGGGAGTGGTAGCAGCAAAATTGGGAAAAGAAGTGGAAGAAGGGAGGATGGCAGGCCCATTCACGTATTGGCCATTCGAAGACCTGATTGTGTCACCATTGGGGGTGGTCCCTAAAAAAGACCCGGGGGAGTTCAGGATGATTCATCACCTTTCATGGCCGGAAGGGGAATCAGTCAACGATTTCATTGCAGAGGACCACTCGAGGGTGCTGTATGCCTCAGTGGACGATGCGGTCCGCCTGGTGAGGGCGTGTGGGAGGCGAGCAGAGATGGCGAAATGTGATGTCAAGTCTGCTTTCCGCCTATTGCCTATTCATCCGGTGGATTTTCCGCTCCTGGGAATGCAGTTTGACGGGGCCATTTACGTGGATAAGGTCTTGCCCATGGGCTGTGCCATATCCTGTGCACTTTTTGAGATGTTCAGTACATTCTTGCAATGGGTGTTCGTCAAGAAGAGTGGCCACAGGCAGGTGTCACATTACCTGGACGATTTCTTGTTCATTGGTGGATGGGGCACCGGAGACTGTAAGAGAGCATTGCAGCAGTTTGAGGATTTGTCCCAGTCCTTTGGGGTACCGTTAGCACCAGAAAAGACAGCTGGGCCCAGCTGCAGGTTGACATTCCTGGGCATTGAACTGGACTCAGTGCAGTGGATTGCACGTTTGCCCCAAGACAAAGTGGATGACATGCAGGCATTCTTGTCACACATGATGGGAGAAAAGAAGATTGAGTTGAGGGCAGTGCAGAAGTTGCTGGGCTTCCTGAATTTTATGTGCAGGGTGGTGAGAGCAGGGAGGACATTCTGCAGGCGGCTTGGCATGGCCATGTCAGGCGCAACACTGCCGCACCACAGGGTCAGGATCTTGATGGGGGACAGGGCAGATCTGGGAGTGTGGCGGATGTTTTTGGATGATTTCAATGGCGTCTTCTTGGATTTCGTTGAAGAGAACACAGTCTGGCAGGTCCAGATATTTTCTGATGCCGCTGGCGCTTCCGGTTTTGGTTTGTTCTGGGACGGGCATTGGTGTGCAGAGCAGTGGCCGGCGCATTGGTTGAGTCAAGGACGGAGCATTGCCTTTTTGGAGTTTTTTCCATTATTGGTGGCTTTGGTGGTGTGGGGCAGTGAGCTGCAGAACCGGATAGTGCTTTTCCATGTAGACAATACCACAGTAGTCGAACTAGTGAACAGGCAGAAGGCGAGGGACCTGAGAGTGTTGCGACTGTTGCGCAGGTTCATGTTGAGTTGTTTACGGTTGAATGTAGTTTTTCGTGCCAAACACGTGCCTGGGGCTAGCAAGACGTGGCGGATGCTTTGTCTCGTTCCCAGTGGCAGCGTTTTCGGAGACTGGCACCTGGAGCGGAGCAGTGCAAGACGCAGCTGCCGGACGACATCTGGGCCTGGGGGGAGTGAGAGTAGTAGGTCTGGTGGAAAAATCGCTGGCAGAATCGACTCGACGGAGATACAGGCTGGCTTGGTCCGAGTTTGGAGAGTTTTTGGGTCTTGAAGTAGCGTCAAGGAATATCACTCGACGGGAGGCAGAGCAGGGAGTTGTGAACTTTGTGTTATGTTGTATTGATAAGGGGCTATCACAAACAACCATTGCTGGGAAGCTGACAGGTATATCGTTTTACAGTAAATTGTATCTGGGTTTCGATCCTGCCAAAGATGAACTGCTGAGCAGGATGTTGAAAGGCTGAGGGCGGGAGAGGGGGACGGAGGGAGGAACGTTGAGGGAAGCTATTACTTTCGAATTGTTGAGAGAGTTGGTGGGAGTCTTATCTGTTTGTTGTTATGACACAGTTGAGGTGGCCATATTCAGGCTGTGCATGATCTGGATGTTTTTCGGAGCTTTCCGAGTCTCAGAGCTGTTAGGATCGCCACGGCGGGCAGGGCTGTCGCATGGTGAGGTGATCTTGGAACATGGTAACCTAGGGATTTGGTTGAGGCAATCAAAAACGGACCAAGCAGGGAGGGGAAGATGGGTTTGGTTGAGAGAAAGTGGATGCAAGGATGCGTGCCCGGTGCGCGAATGGCGAAACTACGAGTTGACTGGGAAACGACAGGGAACAGAAATTTTTTGTCATGCTTCTGGGGAAAGAGTGACATCTTTTCAGTTACTGGCGGTATTACGCAGGACCCTTGGAAGGGTGGGTAGGGAGCCAGCCGACTACGGGACACATTCCTTCAGAATAGGCGCAGCCACATCAGCAGCACGCCTGGGGTGGTCATGGGGCCAGATTCGCCAGATAGGCCGATGGCGCTCCCGTTGTTGCGAGAGATATGTGCGGAAGTGATGGGGAAAGGGGAGCGGCTATAGGGGAAGCTTGAAGGGGGAGGGGTTGTAGATGGGGTTCGTTTTTCCAGAAGCTAATGTTTATCTCTTTATACTGCAGGCTGCGTAAGAGGACCAGGGACCAAGAGGGTCACCTGGATTGTGGGACACTCGTTCGTGCACTGGGCAGCCAAGTACTCGGATCAACAGCTCTATGGACGGACTCTGGGTCTGAGGAGTAGGCACCATGAAGTTTATTGGTGGGGTAAAGGGGGTATGAGATGGGGTGCGCTGCTGCCCTGGCTAACAAAAATGGTAACACAGAGGGGCTGCCCGGATATGTTAGTTGTGCATCTTGGGGAAAACGACTTGGTGAGGATGTCAGGCCTGGCATTGCTACAGGACATGCAAAGGGACTTGTAGGTGCTGAAGAAGAATTTGGCAGGAACATGTCTAGTATGGACCGAGCTGGTGCCTAGGCGAGTTTGGAGGGGGGCAGTCAGTCATGCAGCCATTGACAAGGCTCGGCGTAAACTGAATAGGGCAATGAGAGTTTTTTGCCAGGCAAGGGATATAAAACTGATTGCTCATGGGGGTTTGAGGCTGGAAGAGCCTGTGTTATTCCGGGATGATGGGGTGCACCTTTCGAGAATGGGCAATGCGTATTATATGATGGAAGTGAGGGGTACGATCAGCAAGCTCTGGAATGAGGCCATCTGGTGCCGCAGGGGGGAGTGAGGGGCGAAAGGTGCACAAACAACTAATGGGGCAGAGAACCGCCCTACGGGGGTTGCCTGGGTGGCAGAACTTTGGAGGGGTGGTGAGTCTCGGACTGGCGGAGCCACCCCTCGGGGGGGGGGGGAGGTACACAGGTGAATGAGGGCGGAGCGCAGGATGCAAGGTGCAGCAGAAGAAAGTCAAGAGAGGATGTTTAAGAGGGCTGTGAAGGTGAGAAGGGATTTATGGAGAAGTTTACAGCAAGAATGGGGAGGAATGTAACAGGTGAGATGGTTGAAGAATGGATGAGGGGTACGAGCTATTATTGTTGGGTAAAGTTATACAGTTGCATGTTATGTTTAATAAATGTTTGGAGTGATGATAACCGTGTCCTAATAAATGGCCTTTTACGCTTCAAGTCGGTGTGGAGTGTAGTTATTGCGCGATGTTCACCATACCAGAAGCGGGGAGCGAAGAAGCGGCAGCAGCCTGATGCCACACAAGCAGGCATGAGAGCCGGGAGCTGCCCCTCCCTCTTGCATCGCCGGCCCCAGCTGCACTAATAGTCCTAACTGCCGGACGGCACGGCCGGCTGCTGCTGGCGCTGGTAATAATCGTCTGGCTGTTTCGTGTGCCTGGGCACAGAATGCCAGCTGCTGATGCTGTATGCCTTCAGCTCTCTCCCCATGGCAGACCCCTATTGGACCGAGGACGACACTCCCGCCAGGTTTGTGCACAAATTGAATTTCTCAACTTACTTAATCTTCAGAGGTACTTACTCTGCTGGGTAAATGATTGTGAGCCGTGCGTGTAAAGCCGTAGCCTTCAATGTTCCAATTAAACATCCTTCACCCCTAAAAGCCAATTAAGGTTAGATGTTATAAATCGCCCCTGGTTGAACATTGCAAATCCTTCATGCCACTTATACGACGTTTAAGTACCTCAGGCCTCGTCAGATAAAGATAATGCTAGCCGGTCATTGGCACGCTCCAGAGAATGCACAAGTTCACTTATGCGCCCAATAGCGCGTCATAAAGTTTTTGGGAAATTCCTTTTTTTTTCTGCAGGGTCGTGAAAGCCTGTGCATGAGGCTCTAGCGGGAATACTGTGTTTCTGTTACCCACGTTTTGGTACCTCAGAAAGATGGATGCCGTAGCTTCCTTCAATGGGATTCCAACTTGAGACACCTGATTTTTCATAAGAGATTGTTCAGCACTCTTTGCATTATTCCAGCTTCCGTAACAAAACCTATTCGCTCCACTCTTTGAAACAAGCCAGGCAAATTTGTGTTCAGGGGGTCCACTGTTTGCAGGATTACTCGTGTTTGTATCAACTTGTCTATTTGTTATTTGCATTAAGCTGTGTGTATTGTGCTACCTCACCAAAGTCTCGTCGCTTTTTCCATGATTGACTTTATATTACGTGCATGGTTAATGGACAGTGGCGTACTTGCCGTGTTTTCTGAAGTGCCATTCCAGTGGAGCGTCACTAAGTTAGAAGTGGTGAGTTAGTTTCTGCATTCCGAGGCACTCCCTTCTTGTTTAAAAACGCGAGTCAGAGCCTATAGCCAGTGTATTTCAGCAGCGCCGCTGCATAGAATGTGTGATGCGCGCTGTTGTGCCTCTTGGAAAGAGAGGAGGGATTACCATGGCTAACGCTTCTGGGATGAGACAACATACTTAGGACTGGGCGGAACTCTGCAGAGTCTCACTTAGTTTTTACTTAACTCCGCAGAGTTACGCGAAGTACAACTCCGCGAGCTCCGCCCACCCCTGCACCACCGTGGCTGCAATCTGATTCCGACCGCCGAATCCACAAAGTTCCCCCTGCCATATTGCGATGCAACCGCTGCTACGGCGGTGGTGTCATTGTCGGTGGTGCAAATATTGCTAATATGTCACTGCAAGTACATATTCACTGAAAACATGTGAGATGTACACACATGCATGACACATGTGAGGATATGCCTGGTGCTACATGTACCCCATCGCTGGAGTGTGGCAGTCTGTGCACAGTTCAGTAAGTGGGGATATATCCCACATAGGGACTTACATGAATTCCGGCACCCACAGGATTGTTTTCTTCAGGATTCAGCTACTAATGTGAAGGGGTGTCCAGGAGTAAGAGATCTACGTCAGTGACTGCGGGGGTGAAGAGGAAATTCGTGAGTATCCACCCCATTTTCTTTGTCTCCTATGACTCAAGGCAGACGGTCGGACCACCATGGTCGGCTTGTGGGAAACCCAAATCGTAATTCAGATGGCGGTCGGACATCCCTGTACCGCCCTTTGACTGCTGCTTTTCCCCGACCGCCATCTTGGCGGTCGGAGAATGCCCGTCCGAGTTGGCGGTCTTCCAGCAGTCGGTCGGAGCTCAGACCACATGCATTGTAATTCAGCGGTCAGACCGACAACTGCGCGGAGGTCGGAACACAGCTGACGCAACCACGACGGTCTGACTACCTGCATCATAATCAGACCCTTAGATGTATTGCTGTTAGTGTTTTTCCCTAGTTTGTTGTTTTGTATTTTTGTACACTGTTTTAGTAATGTATTACTATGCTATGTTAAATTGTATATTTTGATGATTAACTGTTATAAAATATGAATTTTTAGGAATGTAATGTGTTTTGCAGGTGGTTTTAAAAAAATTTACTTTACAGTTTTTTGTGTACAAACATGTTTTATCGGCATTTGGAGTTTATGTTTTTGTTTTTAAAGGAAATTAGTTTTGGTTGACAATAAACCAATGGTTTTTACTTTGATTTCCTTTTTTGGGAGTTTACTGGAGCGGTTCTTTTTTAAAACACGTTTTCAGGTTTTTTATGGAACGTAGATACTTTGGATTGCTTTGAGGGATTTTGATTGGATACGTTATATTTTTGCATTTTTGGGGGTATTTTTGAATTCATTTATCTCATTTTTGGAGGATTTCTAATTTTTAATATGTGGAGACAGAGAAAGATCTGCAGCTAAAGAACAGAAAGGGCCTCATTAGGATGTCGGTGGGACCGACACAGACGGCACATTGGTGTTGGTCCCACCGACGGCATGGGTGGGGGACCGACCGCTGCTGAAGGAGCCCACCGGTCCTGCGGACCGAATGTAATCTCTACAATCAGGGTGGTGCCTGCTCAGGCACTGCCATAGGGATTACAATGGCCCTTTCCGACGGCCTTTCAATGGGGGTCCGATCGCCATTGAAAGGATGTCGGAAACAGACTTTCGGGGGCCCCTAGAAGGGCCCACGTCTCTCCGAGGCCTCCGCTATGAGGCCAGGGGGGCACCACAGGTGCCCCCACAAATATCCGTGCCCCATGTGGAATGCACCGTGAGGTGCCTGCCACCGGATGCAGGGCTGTTTAAAAACATGCCTTTTGGCGTTGGGGCTTGTGCTGCGGCCCTTTTCCAGGCCGCAGCACAAGCCTCAATGCAAAGAGGCATGTTTCGGTGAGATCCTAACTTGGCAGTCGGGACTGCCGACTACCTGTCGGCCAGTTCCTTTACTGCAACGATGCCGGTAGGATGATTGTCCAACCGGCATCGTAATTAGGGCCTAAGTTTTATTTATTTCATTTATTTTGGGTGGGATATGTGATATTATATTGTTTATGTCAAATTTATGTTATTGTTATGTGGAATTGTTTGGATTATATGCTGTAATTATTTTATGTGATGGATTGAGTTTGCTTTTATCTATTTTGGATAGCGATGGTTAAATTTTTTAAAAATAATTTATATATTTTTTTCTTACATCTGTCTTTATTAACATTGTGATTTTAAATAATTGTTTGTCTGATCTAATACGTTACGTTTTAGTTTAAATATAAATATTACTTACTTGGTTGTGTAGTTGTAGAGATGTTTATATGTGATCATGGCTTCTTACTGTTGTGTGGCTACAGCCTGTGTCAGTTATTTGGCAAGTATACCAGATGAAATATCTATCTAACCATGATCTGAGATCATCTTAAAATTGCCACCATTAATCATAGGTTCAGAACCAATATTTAGGACTTCTGATGATAATGTCTTCCAACAAACCGGATCGTCCTTTCTAAGAGCATAAACACTGACTAAGGCCCTCATTACGAGTACAGCGGTCTTGAGAGCGCTGGTCCGTCGGTGGCGGTCTGACTGCCGCCTCCTTGTCGGTCCGACTTCCCGATTATGAGAAGGGCGGTTGGACTGCCACAAGACCGCTGCTACCACCAGGATCTTCGATCCTGCGGCAGGCCGCGGTCGGGAAAACGGCGGGCTATGGAGGTGGTGCCGATGCCGGCACCGCTTTGGCGATTACGACCTGCCTTTCTCCGACCTTTTCATGGTGGGGTCCCTGCCATTAAAAGGTCGGTGGAATGGCAGGGAAGGGGCCCCAAACAGGGCCCTAGGCGTTGTAGCCAATGGGGGGTGTTTATGGGGGCACATGTTGTGCCCCCTTTTTCTTGCACTGTCGTGCTTGCACTGTGTGCCATGCAGGATATGGTGCATGGTACACAGTGCACCGACGTCGAAGAGGCAGTGCAACAACAGTGGCATGTGCTGCAGGCTCTCTATGTGCCGAAGCATGCCGCTGCCGTGGCACCGCCGCAGCAACACCGCCAGCCCAGCAGTCAACTCGTAATGCAGCAGTCCGGGTGCTGCCGACTTGGCAACGTTCTCCTGACTGCCGCAATGGCGGTCCGTTGGTCAGACCACTAAACTCATAATCAGGGCCTAAGTGAAGGATGCATTTATCAATTTGAATTTGAAGACGTAGGAAACAGCCTTCTGAGTCATTATCACATACATATTTGTAAAATGTAATTTACAAGAGAAAAGTATTGCAACACCAATTTTTCGTCCTTTAGCCAGAGAGGAAACTGTTGTACCAACCCAGGATTTAGTCATATGTGTTAAAATATTCATCTATATGTGTTTTTTTTAATAAAACATACATTTTCCTTATGTTTATGAAGCTAATCGAAGATTTTAAGTCTTTTTGCAGGATGGTGTACACCTTAACATTTAAAGCAGCAATATTTAAAGAGTTTTGGTTAGCCATAACATAGAATATGTGAACAATGAATAAACAAATAAGTATTCCATGTGCAAGATTTAAATCATGTGGTCTTCATGCGCTATTACTTGCATTGTGCACGTCGCCACTTTCTAAGACTGAAATTAAAAAATATATAATGTACAATCAGCAGTTGAGGCTCGTCAATGTTTATTTGCCCCCCCGCATGAGAAGGTTTGCGCAAAGTTTTGACTTTTTTAAATGCTTCTTAAATGTGTATTATTCCCTTGTTTTGTCAATGTTAGTTGCAATTATGTTTGCATAGATGTGTTTGCGTAAATGTATGTGTCTATTTGCACTCCTTAAGTGTATCGTTGTGAATGTTGCTGTATTCATGCATCAAATTCAAATCACGTAATTTTATATGCCACATTTGCCCTTTGCAAGTCACCACTTTTTAAGAGCATCCTTTCATATTGTCGTTGTGACTATGACTGTGTAAACGTATGTTTATATTTGTAGTTTTTCACTTCCTATGTGGACCTCCATCGGAGTTCCAAAGTATAAAAAATATATGCAAATGATAAAAATGCCCCATAGGAATAAACGAACAAGACTCACAGAACAAACAAAACATAGAAAAAAACCTAAAGGGAAGTACATTAAGTAAAGCCTTGAGATAACAGAGGTCAAATCCAACTAACGAAATACCACAATAGGTCAACCTACTGGAGTGAAATAAACATTAAATAAACACACGACAAATAGAATCCTTCGTCCAATACTTGTAGTGAACTGTAAACCCACCGCAAAAGGATCATGCTGGTCTAAGTAAACAATCAAGTCTGCAGGCCAATGAAATGATTTGGAGAAGTCATCTTTCCATATTCTCATAACCGATGGATCGAAAGGCAGAGTTTATCACCCGCTTCATTGAGCCTAAGACGCAAGTCAGAAAACTACTTACATAAGCCTACAGTTTACTTGACAACATCTTGATGTGTAAATTGTTTATATCCTCCTACCATCGAAGCTGGCAGTTCTCTGACTAATTTATTTATCAATTTCAAATTTTTTTGAGAATTTTATTTTTAGTAGTGAAGCAACAATTTTTCAGAAAAAAACTTCACAGCTTTGACCTTTAGGGGCTTATTACGATGTCGGTCAGAGTTGCCTTAGACCGACACCGTCAGCTACTCGGGACCGACCGACCTCAGGTCAGCGGTTCTGAGCACCTAATTACGATGCGATCAAACACTGTTGAGTCACATACTCACTTTTCTCGATGGGAGCTTGTGTACGGGCATAAACCGGCCGTAATACACGCACCTATAGAGAAATGTGTGTGTGTCTAAAACCCTGCACCCTGTCTCAGGCACCCCATGGTGCCTGCCATACAGTGCAGGGATTTACAGGGGGGTACTCTATGTACCCCCTCAACCACCAACCGTAGGTTGTGGAGGCAAGGGCCCCCAAAGTCGCTGTACGACAGCCTTTCTGTGTCTGAAAGGCCGGCACGGAAAGGCTGTGGGAAACAGACATCATAATCCAGATGGCGGAAATGCTGCCCATAGGGGATTACGGTGCAATTCCGACTGGCTGGAAGACTCCGAGAGCCGGTCAGAACTGAGTCGGAATGACTGGCCAGTTTACGTTCCGACCGCCGACATCGTAATCGGGCGGTCGGACCACAAATCGACCGTGACGGTTGGAAAGCCTCTGACCGCGGTCGAAAAGCTTCCGACTAGCGGTCAGAGGCTTTCCGACCGACATCGTAATCGGCCCCTTAATGTTTTCTGGGAGAGTGAAAAAATGCTAATTATATGGACAATTTCTATTTTCCAAGACCGTAAAGTTTTTTTCATAGGAATAATTTTATGCATCAGCCGAGTCAGTAGGTCAATTGCTGCTTGATTAGCTCTACTTTTAATTTATTTGTCTGACACTTTCATCATAGGGCTAACTGAATCGCTTTGAATGAGCTGGATATCAGAGCATATTGTTTCAGTATTAAGTAGACTCACCTGCATTTCTTCTAGTGTTTTAGCCATTGACAGGTCTTGTGAGTCTGTAGCTTTGGACTTAATCGGAGGAGGAGACGTCGTCTGCTTCCTTTTATAAGAAGTTTGTTGTGATGCCTTCATATCAGAATTGACGCCAGACAATTTTGAATAATATTGATATATGTCATCAAATAAATCACTATTAAATCCAGGAACATAAAGCACAAGTTAATATGAGTGAGTTTCCAATAACGAATCTCAGAGTTCAGGTAAAACACCACAGCTGGGCTCTTGAGAAGCAGCAGGAAGAATCCTGTGCTCCCTTCTGTTTATTTTAACAGAAACAGACCATATGAGTATGCCTTTAAGAAAGAGGTTGCAGAGCACCTTTAAGAAAAAGGAAAAAGTATCCAGAGCCACCTTCCTCTGTGAGAAACAACACTCACATAGGATTACTTGAGAAAGCCACCTGACAGGAAATGCAGTCAGGTGAGCGCAGCTCCAGGAGAGGAAAACAGCCAAGAAGAATCCTCATATTGGCAGCAGCAGACCGTTAAAAGTAACCACACACTGACAAACCCATAAATAGGCCGCATTTGTCATTTCAAAAGTCGTCGTTTTAGCAATCTATTCAGAGCTTAGGTTGCACCGCCATTTTGGATCAGGCTTTCTATGGCAAATGGCTGTATTCTGTGTATGCATCTCTTAAGTTGTACCTGCTCCTGAAACTTCATCTTGTAGGACCCCTCCTGTGCATCAGCTCCTCCCTCCCAGACACAGACAAGCATCTCTTTTACAGCTCACATAGGGCTCAAAGAGTGAGAGATGAACACCCTGCTGGACCGCTCCATGTGTCCAGATGGTCACCTTCTATTACAGCTTTTAAAGGGCTCAAAGAGTGAGAGATGAACACCCTGCTGGACCGCTCCATGTGTCCAGATGGTCACCTTCTATTACAGCTTTTAAAGGGCCGAAAGAGTGAGAGATGAACACCCTGCTGGACCGCTCCATGTGTCCAGATGGTCACCTTCTATTACAGCTTTTAAAGGGCCGAAAGAGTGAGAGATGAACACCCTGCTGGACCGCTCCATGTGTCCAGATGGTCACCTTCTATTACAGCTCTTAAAGAGCCGAAAGAGTGAGAGATGAACACCCTGCTGGACCGCTCCATGTGTCCAGATGGTCACCTTCTTTTACAGCTCACATAGGGCTCAAAGAGTGAGAGTTGAACATCCTGCTGGACCGCTCTTTGTGTCCAGATGGTCACCTTCTATTACAGCTCTTAAAGGGCCGAAAGAGTGAGAGTTGAACATCCTGCTGGACCGCTCTTTGTGTCCAGATGGTCACCTTCTATTACAGCTCTTAAAGGGCCGAAAGAGTGAGAGATGAACACCCTGCTGGACCTCTCCATGTGTCCAGATGGTCACCTTCTATTACAGCTCTTAAAGGGCCGAAAGAGTGAGAGTTGAACATCCTGCTGGACCGCGTCCAGAGGGTCACCTTGTATTGCAGCTTATATAGGGCTGAAAGAGTGAAAGTTGGAGACCCAACGGGCCGCTCCATGTGTCCAGATGGTCACTTTCTATTGCAGCTCATCAAGGCTGAAAGAGTGAGAGGAGTGAAAGGAGAAGCTGATGTGAAACGACACGAGACACGAAAAGGAGAGGACGTTGGGTGGCGTACAACACCACAGGAGCTGCAATGGCGAGGATGATACGCTGCAGGGAGATCGAGCGGGTGAAAATGTACAAGACCATTGAGATATAGTGGAGCAGCGGGGAGCGGTGGGGAAGTGAGGTGGCTGAGAAGTCCCGGGGTCTCACTGCCGTGCCCCGCTGTTGTAAGTTGAGGCTGTTGTTCACCATTCAGCTTGCTTGTTATTTTGTCGACCTGCCTGCCTACCTGTTCTCTGCTTCCCTGATGTCCGCCTGCCGGTGGCGCAGTAGGAGGCTGGTGTGGAGGCCCAGCCATGGAGGGGACCCGCGCATGGCAAAGCACGCCAAAGTAGCTTGGACAAGGATCAGCTGGGCCAGGTAACCTCCACTGACTGTCCGGCTGAGATTGAGGCCTCCAAGTGCAGTTGGCCCATGTTAGTTTTGCTATATATCACTGCTCCCAAAACCCTCTCTGGCCCCTGCGCATACAAAAAGAACACATGTTTCCAGAAACCAGCTGGAGTGTGAGGGACCAAGCTGAGAACTAGCAGGAACAGGATCTGAGCCGCAGAGCCTTTTCGCTCGAGAAGTAGGTGATTCCTTATGAACTTCCATTGGAGCTCGCGCCATAATCCACCAGAATCCTCCTCAAGAGCTGGTGTGCTCGCGCCAGGCCCACACTCACTCCCCCCAACACCCTCTGCTTAGCGCTGCCTGCCACTCGGGTGGCGCGACGAATCCGCCACCTAAGGATCCCCCAGCCATTCGAGGAATCGAACAGTAAGGAGGAGACTATAAGGGTGCTACTGGAGGGTCCCTGGTGGCGGTGGTGGTAGGAGGTGGTGGGGGAGGATTATCATGGCCGGGCGGCAACGGTATATTTGGTGACAGCTAGCCATCACGCTAGAGGCTAAGCTTGAGGACACAGACGAGTACAAAGGGAAAGGATACTAAGACAGCCAAGGCTACTAACTAGGTTACCAACCCTCATATATTGCTCTTTAAGTGCCAGCTGCCAAAGATAAGATCTGAAGTGAGATGACAGTTAGAAAGAGGCAGCAAAACATAAAGCAGATGATGCCTAGGCGCTCACTGAGAATATACAACAGTCTAATTATGTCTAGGGGTGGCCGGAACGCGCAGAGTTTTACTCCGAGGAATTCTGCAGAGTTGTATGAAAACTCAGTGAGATTCTGCAGAGTTTTGCCAATGGGCGGAAATAATGCAAGCTGCATTGCAATTTAGTGGCAGTAGCGCGAGGAGCGCTGAAAAATCTGCGCGAATGGCACCATGCAGTGCGCAAGAGCGCGAGGCCACTTGAGTTGATTTTACTGCCGCTCGAGTGCAAATTCTACTCGAGTGGCAGTAAATTCACGTGAGAAGCAGCCCTCTGACCGCAGCCGCTCACGACACCTGGGTGGTCGCCTGAGGTACTGGCGGTGTGGGGGAATTTTGTTGACTATGTTGAAAGCATAAGGGAGAGAGGGGAGAGGTAGAGAGGGCTTGTATGTGGGACTTTAACGTACGCCCGCCTGACGATTTCGTCAATGAAGAGGTACTGGCGGGGACTACTGTTCAGATGTCCCCAAACCAGCTGTATGCCTGACGAGAGCAACCAAGAAAGGGGAATCCTTCTCATCACTCCTTATAAGCCATCGACTGGGCTTTTTGATTGGTCGCAGTCCCTCTGACAGCCCAACAAGCATGACCTCTAATACTGGTAGAAAGACATCAATAATTGATAACATTTTAGTTACTTTAGAATGTTGCGGAAAGGTTGTTGCTATGGCAACTGTGAAGAGGGTGGGACGTGACCACGAGCCCCTTGTAGCTACTATAAAGCCAGTCTGAAGTTAGCATGAAAGGTCGGCCAGAGTGTGCCCCGAAACTCTACCTTTCAATAATAGGAGAAGCATTAGGTGCAATAAAGAGAAATACCCTATTGGAATTCCAGCATTTAATGCAAACGTGATAAGATATGGAACTACCATTCTCAATGCTCCAAATGACATCAACCCAGATATACTGTTTATGTAGGATTTGATGATTCATGAACTCACACTATTGTGGTCGCAGCCGGCATTAATAATGAAGGAGACATCGAATACAACTCGCCCAGCTGGTATGATACTGAATGCTATACTATGAAGCGCAAAGTTTTACAGGCTTTAACTCAGCGTCATCGTAATATAGGTAGCGAGCGGCTTTTCTAAGCCTATAGGCGAGAGTATAAAAACCTGCTATAAACTGAGAAACAAGCAGCGCAGAATGCCCAAAGATGGAAGAAACCACCCATACAAAGAATACTAAGAGGGTTTGGGAAGTTGTTACCCTGTCGAGAGGGGAATGGTACACAAGCAAGAGTGTCACATAAATCCAAAAGAGTGGGTTGGCCATTTTAGGGATTATATAAGAATGATCTCTGAGCACAAGTAATTCACCCCCCACTAAATGAGAAACATTGAAAAAAACTATCCCTCGATGAGCATTCTAACATCAGAAGTAGAAAGGGCATTAGCAAGTATGAAAACACATAAAGCGCCCGCCCCGGACCTGGTGCCCACGATCCTTATCAGGAAGACTCACAGTTGTGGGTAGAGTGCTTACAAAGGTATTTAGCGCATCTATAGCTAACAATAATATCCCTCACTCCTGGCGTTCGGCTACCTGAGTGCCCAACACAAGAAAGGAGATCTTTTTTTTTTTTATGGAGTTTTATACAGCACAAACTTGACCGAAATCGGGTATCAGAGCGCTTTACATAGCACCAGTTGCGTTACATGAGGACACATTCATTTTTTTTGTTAGGCACGGGGAGATTAAGTGATTTGCCCAGAATCACAGGATGTTCAGCGTCATTGCCGAGACTCGAACCCAGTTCCCCAGATTGGAGGTTGACCACCCTACCCATTAGGCCAACTCCTCTCCCCAACTCATCTTCTTTGTCTTTCTAATTACTGGACATTCTCCCTCTTAGATGGAGCCGGCAAAATCCTCGATAAAGTTGTATTGAACCAACTCCAAGGCTAGGTGGATAAAGAACATATCTTAACTGAGGTGCTGGCTGGCTTCAGGTCCAGTGCAGGAACCATTGAGTGGTCATTTGGTTGTACATGATTTGTTAGAAAGCTGCAGCGATGAAAAGAAGTCACTGGTGTATCTGCTGTCTCTTGACCTGAAGTTTGCATTTGACCTCGTTGATCGCACAAGGTTATGGCAATCACTGGTTGAGCAGGGGATAGAGGGCTCCGTTCTTCGAGTGGTAATGAAACTCCACACCATCACCGCGGCCAAGGATAGAGATGGACCTGCAGGTGAATGGAGCGAAACATTACCTGTCGATAAAGGTGTATGGCAGGGATGTGTACTTACACCTCTACTTTTTAGTCTCTTCCTAAACGATGCTGTAGACAATTTATTGGAGAACTTTACAGATGTTCCCATAATCACTGCCCGGAAGGTCCCAATACCTCTCTTCGCAGAGGATGTGGTTTTGTTGGCCCAAACAGAAAATGCAATGCACAGGTGAGTAGTTCTTCTAATTACTGAAACAAGATGGCCCTTCCCATTAAATGTAGCAAGACTAAGACCATGGCATTAAGACCGTCCCCGTAACTGAAGAGAAAGCTACTCATAAAGGAGAAGCATTTTAAGTATGTGAAGTTTTATGACTATCTGGGGATTCCATTGACTTACCTGGAAGGACCAGAAATTTAAGGTCAAAACACCTTTTCTACAGTCTCCTGGGGCGGTGCAAAAATGTAGGCAAAAAGCAGGTGTTCAGTGCATTTGTTCTATACTCCAAATAAACAAGCAGAAAGTGGTTATTGGTTGCACTTTATGTGGCTGAGCCCTGGGTTTGCTAATTTAGACCCAGTACAAGTGGCAGAAAACAATTTCCTAAGGGTCTTGTTAAGGTTGGGACCAGGTACCTCTTTGCTAGCACTTTACATGGAACTTGGCTGATCTGGCAGCAATAAAACAAGTTCGGTTTTTGATCAGACTGGTAAAGAATTTGAAAGCCTCAATATATCTGCGTTCATTGGAGGATGCATATAGATGTGGTGGCTTAGGTCGAGGTAACTGGCCGGCCCAAGTGAGGACTCCATTAATTTAAATGCAATTGGGGGGCTTATGGATCGACGCAAGTAAGGCGGGGTGTGATACCTTAGAACTGGTGAAGGAACGCTATTTTATGTTCAAGGTTGTCACAATAAGACCAGATAGTCTATTGGGCTTTTCTTTGATAGCAGATCAGACCCAGGCCGAACGACTGACCTGGACTAGATCCACCCTGAGCTGAAACGCACACTATACGTGAAGTTTATATTAGGGATTTCCCCTAGTAGGGAATATCTTGTCAGGTGTGCTAGGCTCCAAAGGGGAAGCGAATGTTGTGATTGTGTGATTGGGTTAAGCATAATCTATTGCATCCCTTAGCTCTTTGCATGAAATTTGTTTTTGCACGTAATAGAAGGCTCGTACCTTACTTAGACATTCTGGTATTGACTCCACTCTCCGAGCCTTCTGTCTTGGGACAGATGATGAATTCACTTTTAATTCTGTAGCTTCATATCTGTGGGCAGTCTGGCCACAGGTAGGAGAGGCGTTACCCACTGTTAAAGTAATCCTTGGAGTCATTGAAAATGTCCAGCCATACTGGGGTTGCCAGTATTTTAATTATTTTCAGTTTTTATTAACAGTCTGGTGTCATGCCTAAAAAGGCATACAAACAGTTCATATACACACATAATTCCCATCATATTAAAAAGTATACTTTTGCAACTAAGACAAAAAAATGTGGTACTATTATACAAACATACTTTACACGCCCGCATGCAGAAATCTTAAATTAACAAGTACTCGTTTTAACACTGACCTTTCTATGTATAAAAACATTAAAAAGCATTAAAATCTCACCTAATTCATAATAAAACACCAGACCGTAACTCCCTATCACGGGAACATTTCTTCCATATACAATTGGGTTTGGTGCAAACTATTGCAATAATTTCAGAGATGTGAGTATTTTTATCTCTCAGGCAAGTAATCAAAAACATGCAATAAAAGAATCCCTATATATAAAAAACTGTTTATTATATTCAGAAATAATTACATAGTAATAGTAGAGAAATTATAATTCAGCAGTCCTCTATAAGCCATATGCCCTTTAATAAAACAGACATTAACATTTTCTATACTGAAAATAATCACTTATGAATGTTTAAAAGGTGCTTTTTCTCCTGTGCAAGGTTAGACAACAAAGTGCAAAGTGCTTGTTCTGTTTCTATTAAGAAAAATTACCTTTCCTCGCAATACCCATTCTTATATTTGAGAATATAACTGAAACATCACAACCTCTGTAAACCCATTCCATATTCCTAGTACGACAAGGCTTTTTCCCTAATTAACCGACCCAGGACAATGGGCAAGAATTTCCCAACTGCATAATAACATAACCTAACATAACGCACAGGTATATTTTTGCATCCTAGAACTAACTGAAGGAGACCCTTTGTATACCGAATCTGAGTCAATGTAAAGGTCGGTAGCAGCAGTGTTCTTCTGCTAGCTGCAAAATTGTAGCAGATTATAAATAAATGCAAAAAGGTAGTGGTCCCCTTAGACAGAAAGGACACATAGCTTTCTCCATCCCGGGTTACTGGACCTGATGTGCACCGTGTATTACAGCTCATACAGGGCCGATGTGCACCTTCTATTACAGCTCATGCAGGGCTGAAAGAGTGAGACATGGGCCCCTGCTGGGTCCTGATGTGCACCTTCTATTACAGATCATACAGGGATGAAAGAGTGAGACATGGACCCCTGCTGGTTCCTGATGTGCACCTTCTATTACAGCTCATGCAGGGATGAAAGAGTGAGACATGGACCCCTGCTGGGTCCTGATGTGCACCTTGTATTACAGCTCATACAGGGCCGATGTGCACCTTCTATTACAGCTCATACAGGGCTGAAAGAGTGAGACATGGACCCCTGCTGTGTCCTGATGTGCACCTTCTATTACAGCTCATGCAGGGCTGAAAGAGTGAGACATGGACCCCTGCTGGGTCCTGATGTGCACCTTCTATTACAGCTCATGCAGGGCCGATGTGCACCTTCTATTACAGCTCATACAGGGCCGATGTGCACCTTCTATTACAGCTCATACAGGGCTGAAAGAGTGAGGCATGGGCCCCTGCTGGGTCCTGATGTGCACCTTCTATTACAGATCATACAGGGATGAAAGAGTGAGACATGGACCCCTGCTGGTTCCTGATGTGCACCTTCTATTACAGCTCATGCAGGGCTGAAAGAGTGAGACATGGACCCCTGCTGGGTCCTGATGTTCACCTTCTATTACAGGTCATACAGGGCTGATGTGCACCTTCTATTACAGCTCATACAGGGCTGAAAGAGTGAGACATGGACTCCTGCTGTGTCCTGATGTGCACCTTCTATTACAGCTCATACAGGGCTGAAAGAGTGAGACATGGACCCCTGCTGGGTCCTGACGTGCACCTTCTATTACTGCTCATACAGGGCTGAAAGAGTGAGACATGGGCCCCTGCTGGGTCCTGATGTGCACCTTCTATTACAGCTCATACAGGGCTGAAAGAGTGAGACATGGGCCCCTGCTGGGTCCTGATGTGCACCTTCTATTACAGCTCATACAGGGATGAAAGAGTGAGACATGGGCCCCTGCTGGGTCCTGATGTGCACCTTCTATTACAGATCATACAGGGATGAAAGAGTGAGACATGGACCCCTGCTGTGTGCTGATGTGCACCTTCTATTACAGCTCATGCAGGGATGAAAGAGTGAGACATGGACCCCTGCTGTGTGCTGATGTGCACCTTCTATTACAGCTCATGCAGGGATGAAAGAGTGAGACATGGACCCCTGCTGGGTCCTGATGTGCACCTTCTATTACAGCTCATGCAGGGATGAAAGAGTGAGACATGGACCCCTGCTGGGTCCTGATGTGCACCTTCTATTACAGCTCATGCAGGGATGAAAGAGTGAGACATGGACCCCTGCTGGGTCCTGACGTGCACCTTCTATTACAGCTCATGCAGGGATGAAAGAGTGAGACATTAGCCCCTGCTGGTTCCTGATGTGCACCTTCTATTACAGCTCATGCAGGGATGAAAGAGTGAGACATGGACCCCTGCTGTGTGCTGATGTGTACCTTCTATTACAGCTCATGCAGGGCTGAAAGAGTGAGACATTAGCCCCTGCTGGTTCCTGATGTGCACCTTTTATTACAGCTCATGCAGGGATGAAAGAGTGAGACATGGACCCCTGCTGGGTCCTGATGTGCACCTTCTATTACAGATCATACAGGGATGAAAGAGTGAGACATGGACCCCTGCTGTGTGCTGATGTGCACCTTCTATTACAGCTCATGCAGGGATGAAAGAGTGAGACATGGACCCCTGCTGTGTGCTGATGTGCACCTTCTATTACAGCTCATGCAGGGATGAAAGAGTGAGACATGGACCCCTGCTGGGTCCTGATGTGCACCTTCTATTACAGCTCATGCAGGGATGAAAGAGTGAGACATGGACCCCTGCTGGGTCCTGATGTGCACCTTCTATTACAGCTCATGCAGGGATGAAAGAGTGAGACATGGACCCCTGCTGGGTCCTGACGTGCACCTTCTATTACAGCTCATGCAGGGATGAAAGAGTGAGACATTAGCCCCTGCTGGTTCCTGATGTGCACCTTCTATTACAGCTCATGCAGGGATGAAAGAGTGAGACATGGACCCCTGCTGTGTGCTGATGTGTACCTTCTATTACAGCTCATGCAGGGCTGAAAGAGTGAGACATTAGCCCCTGCTGGTTCCTGATGTGCACCTTTTATTACAGCTCATGCAGGGATGAAAGAGTGAGACATGGACCCCTGCTGTGTGCTGATGTGCACCTTCTATTACAGCTCATGCAGGGCTGAAAGAGTGAGATATTAGCCCCTGCTGGTTCCTGATGTGCACCTTGTATTACAGCTCATACAGGGCTGAAAGAGTGAGACATGGGCCCCTGCTGGGTCCTGATGTGCACCTTCTATTACAGCTCATGCAGGGCTGAAAGAGTGAGACATTAGCCCCTGCTGGTTCCTGATGTGCACCTTCTATTACAGCTCATGCAGGGCTGAAAGAGTGAGACATGGGCCCCTGCTGGTTCCTGATGTGCACCTTTTATTACAGCTCATGCAGGGCTGAAAGAGTGAGACATTAGCCCCTGCTGTGTCCTGATGTGCACCTTGTATTACAGCTCATGCAGGGATGAAAGAGTGAGACATTAGCCCCTGCTGGTTCCTGATGTGCACCTTTTATTACAGCTCATGCAGGGATGAAAGAGTGAGACATGGACCCCTGCTGGGTCCTGACGTGCACCTTCTATTACAGCTCATGCAGGGATGAAAGAGTGAGACATTAGCCCCTGCTGGTTCCTGATGTGCACCTTTTATTACAGCTCATGCAGGGATGAAAGAGTGAGACATGGACCCCTGCTGGGTCCTGACGTGCACCTTCTATTACAGCTCATGCAGGGATGAAAGAGTGAGACATGGACCCCTGCTGTGTGCTGATGTGCACCTTCTATTACAGCTCATGCAGGGATGAAAGAGTGAAACATGGACCCCTGCTGTGTGCTGATGTGCACCTTTTATTACAGCTCATACAGGGCTGAAAGAGTGAGACATTAGCCCCTGCTGTGTCCTGATGTGCACCTTGTATTACAGATCATACAGGGATGAAAGAGTGAGACATGGACCCCTGCTGTGTGCTGATGTGCACCTTCTATTACAGCTCATGCAGGGATGAAAGAGTGAGACATGGACCCCTGCTGTGTGCTGATGTGCACCTTCTATTTCAGCTCATGCAGGGCTGAAAGAGTGAGACATTAGCCCCTGCTGGTTCCTGATGTGCACCTTTTATTACAGCTCATGCAGGGATGAAAGAGTGAGACATGGACCCCTGCTGGGTCCTGACGTGCACCTTCTATTACAGCTCATGCAGGGCTGAAAGAGTGAGACATTAGCCCCTGCTGGTTCCTGATGTGCACCTTTTATTACAGCTCATGCAGGGATGAAAGAGTGAGACATGGACCCCTGCTGGGTCCTGACGTGCACCTTCTATTACAGCTCATACAGGGCTGAAAGAGTGAGACATGGGCCCCTGCTGGGTCCTGATGTGCACCTTCTATTACCGCTCATACAGGGATGAAAGAGTGAGACATGGACCCCTGCTGGGTCCTGATGTGCACCTTCTATTACAGCTCATACAGGGCCGATGTGCACCTTCTATTACAGCTCATACAGGGCTGAAAGAGTGAGACATGGGCCCCTGCTGGGTCCTGATGTGCACCTTCTATTACAGATCATACAGGGATGAAAGAGTGAGACATGGACCCCTGCTGTGTGCTGATGTGTACCTTCTATTACAGCTCATGCAGGGATGAAAGAGTGAGACATGGACCCCTGCTGTGTGCTGATGTGCACCTTCTATTACAGCTCATGCAGGGCTGAAAGAGTGAGACATTAGCCCCTGCTGGTTCCTGATGTGCACCTTTTATTACAGCTCATGCAGGGATGAAAGAGTGAGACATGGACCCCTGCTGGGTCCTGACGTGCACCTTCTATTACAGCTCATGCAGGGCTGAAAGAGTGAGACATTAGCCCCTGCTGGTTCCTGATGTGCACCTTCTATTACAGCTCATGCAGGGATGAAAGAGTGAGACATGGACCCCTGCTGTGTGCTGATGTGCACCTTCTATTACAGCTCATGCAGGGATGAAAGAGTGAGACATGGACCCCTGCTGTGTGCTGATGTGCACCTTCTATTACAGCTCATGCAGGGCTGAAAGAGTGAGACATTAGCCCCTGCTGGTTCCTGATGTGCACCTTCGATTACAGCTCATGCAGGGATGAACGAGTGAGACATGGACCCCTGCTGGGTCCTGACGTGCACCTTCTATTACAGCTCATGCAGGGCTGAAAGAGTGAGACATGGACCCCTGCTAGGTCCTGACGTGCACCTTCTCTTACAGCTCATGCAGGGCTGAAAGAGTGAGACATGGACCCCTGCTGTGTCCTGACGTGCACCTTCTATTACAGCTCATACAGGGCTGAAAGAGTGAGACATGGACCCCTGCTGGGTCCTGACGTGCACCTTCTATTACCGCTCATACAGGGATGAAAGAGTGAGACATGGACCCCTGCTGGGTCCTGATGTGCACCTTCTATTACAGCTCATGCAGGGATGAACGAGTGAGACATGGACCCCTGCTGTGTGCTGATGTGCACCTTCTATTACAGCTCATGCAGGGATGAAAGAGTGAGACATGGGCCCCTGCTGGGTCCTGATGTGCACCTTCTATTACTGCTCATACAGGGATGAAAGAGTGAGACATGGGCCCCTGCTGGGTCCTGATGTGCACCTTCTATTACTGCTCATACAGGGATGAAAGAGTGAGACATGGGCCCCTGCTGGGTCCTGATGTGCACCTTGTATTACAGCTCATACAGGGCCGATGTGCACCTTCTATTACAGCTCATACAGGGCTGAAAGAGTGAGACATGGGCCCCTGCTGGGTCCTGATGTGCACCTTCTATTACAGATCATGTAGGGATGAAAGAGTGAGACATGGACCCCTGCTGTGTGCTGATGTGCACCTTCTATTACAGCTCATGCAGGGCTGAAAGAGTGAGACATGGGCCCCTGCTGGGTCCTGATGTGCACCTTGTATTACAGCTCATACAGGGCCGATGTGCACCTTCTATTACAGCTCATACAGGGCTGAAAGAGTGAGACATGGGCCCCTGCTGGGTCCTGATGTGCACCTTCTATTACTGCTCATACAGGGATGAAAGAGTGAGACATGGGCCCCTGCTGGGTCCTGATGTGCACCTTCTATTACTGCTCATACAGGGATGAAAGAGTGAGACATGGGCCCCTGCTGGGTCCTGATGTGCACCTTGTATTACAGCTCATACAGGGCCGATGTGCACCTTCTATTACAGCTCATACAGGGCTGAAAGAGTGAGACATGGGCCCCTGCTGTGTCCTGACGTGCACCTTCTATTACAGATCATGTAGGGATGAAAGAGTGAGACATGGACCCCTGCTGTGTGCTGATGTGCACCTTCTATTACAGCTCATGCAGGGCTGAAAGAGTGAGACATGGGCCCCTGCTGGGTCCTGACGTGCACCTTCTATTACAGCTCATGCAGGGATGAAAGAGTGAGACATGGACCCCTGCTGGGTCCTGACGTGCACCTTCTATTACAGCCCATGCAGGGCTGAAAGAGCGAGACATGGACCCCTGCTGGGTCCTGACGTGCACCTTCTATTACAGCTCATGCAGGGCTGAAAGAGCGAGACATGGACCCCTGCTGTGTCCTGACGTGCACCTTCTATTACAGCTCATACAGGGCTGAAAGAGCGAGACATGGACCCTTGCTGTGTCCTGACGTGCACCTTCTAATACAGCTCATACAGGGCTGAAAGAGTGAGACATGGACCCCTGCTGGGTCCTGATGTTCACCTTCTATTACAGGTCATACAGGGCTGATGTGCACCTTCTATTACAGCTCATACAGGGCTGAAAGAGTGAGACATGGACTCCTGCTGTGTCCTGATGTGCACCTTCTATTACAGCTCATACAGGGCTGAAAGAGTGAGACATGGACCCCTGCTGTGTCCTGACGTGCACCTTCTATTACAGCTCATACAGGGCTGAAAGAGCGAGACATGGACCCTTGCTGTGTCCTGACGTGCACCTTCTAATACAGCTCATACAGGGCTGAAAGAGTGAGACATGGACCCCTGCTGGGTCCTGATGTTCACCTTCTATTACAGGTCATACAGGGCTGATGTGCACCTTCTATTACAGCTCATACAGGACCGAAAGAGTGAGACATGGACCCCTGCTGGGTCCTGATGTGCACCTTCTTTTACAGCTCATACAGGACCGAAAGAGTGAGACATGGACCCCTGCTGTGTCCTGACGTGCACCTTCTATTACAGCTCATACAGGGCTGAAAGAGTGAGACATGGACCCCTGCTGGGTCCTGATGTGCACCTTCTATTACAGGTCATACAGGGCTGATGTGCACCTTCTATTACAGCTCATACAGGGCTGAAAGAGTGAGACATGGACTCCTGCTGTGTCCTGATGTGCACCATCTTTTACAGCTCATACAGGACCGAAAGAGTGAGACATGGACCCCTGCTGGGTCCTGACGTGCACCTTCTATTACAGCTCATACAGGGCTGATGTGCACCTTCTATTACAGCTCATACAGAGCTGAAAGAGTGAGACACAAGGAGAATTGGACCTTTGCTGCTGGCCCCTGGCCCAACTTCACCTCGCACTTTAGCCCTAGCCCCTGGAGGGGATTGAAATACCTTGCGCCGGTCCCTCAGCGTGGGAGACCGACACAAGGAGAATTGGACCTTTGCTGCTGGCCCCTGGCCCAACTGCACCTCGCACTTTAGCCCTAGCCCCTGGAGGGGATTGAAATACCTCGCGCCGGTCCCGCAGCGCGGGAGACCGACACAAGGAGAATTGGACCTTTGCTGCTGGCCCCTGGCCCAACTGCACCTCGCACTTTAGCCCTAGCCCCTGGAGGGGATTGAAATACCTCGCGCCGGTCCCGCAGCGCGGGAGACCGACACAAGGAGAATTGGACCTTTGCTGCTGGCCCCTGGCCCAACTGCACCTCGCACATTAGCCCTAGCCCCTGGAGGGGATTGAAATACCTCGCGCCGGTCCCGCAGCGCGGGAGACCGACACAAGGAGAATTGGACCTTTGCTGCTGGCCCCTGGCCCAACTGCACCTCGCACTTTAGCCCTAGCCCCTGGAGGGGATTGAAATACCTTGCGCCGGTCCCGCAACGCGGGACACACGCGGGGCGTGCCCGGGCTCGGCCCGGGCGAAGACCGGGCCAAGAGACCGGTAGAGGCCGGGCAGGGCAACGCCTTTTGATTTTGCTCTGAAGGTACTGTGACTTTGACTTAGAATTTATTGACTGAGAAGGATCACGTTAAAAGAATTAGAATTCTCGCATATGACTTTGCCATCTTATTAGTGGCTGCTACCATAATAATTTGTTTTAGTAATTTTGGAAATAATTCAGTTTCTGTTGTTGTTGCTTTTTATTTTTTATTTTAAAGACGTTTGGGGCAGTCAGACTGTAGTCAGCCTGTAGTATTTTTGCTTAAAAAAGTCAATATGGGGAAAAGAAAAGCGACAAGTGCCCAAGTAAAAGGCACTGAAAAATCAGGGGCGCGTTCACGTCAGTCCCTGCTTAGTTATTTAACGGGTGCTGTAGGCGTAATCGAGCAACAAATTATTACAGTGGAAGAGGCATTAAAACCTGGAACTACTGGCTTAGAGGGGGAATCGCAACAGGTTATATTTATACAAGAGGGGCATACTTCATATGAAGAAGTTGTTAGGCCCAAGTCAAATATAAATGGCTGCGTTATGAACCCCACAGATAATATATCAGGAAGCGAGCCCGATTATGATACACAACCACCTACTAAACGTGCAAGAAACCCTGACATTGCTCCCACTAGAGTAGGAGAAATTGTTACAAAAATAAGAGGGGCCCCCCCCTTAACTAGCAAAAAGGTTAGTAAAAGGGGTAAATCTAAGTTGATACACAAATCAGACAAATCCATAGCTAGTATTAGTATTTATACCTGCATTCAGAATGAGTTGGAAAATTTAAAGAAGAGGGTGGAGGCGTTAGACACCTTCCTAAGGGATAGCTTAGATGGGCTATCGCGTAAAGTTACCACGATAGAGGAAGCGTTACTTAAATGTTTGGATAAAGTACAGTCCTCCGATCAGCCCCCCATGCATGAGCTACAAACTGCCTATGTGAGTAATCAGACTAACAAACTTAACTCTGTGAGGAGTCATAACGATCATCATGCCCCCGTATCTAATGAGAGAACTCAGCAAGCACTATATGATTCAGCCAAATATAGCCCTTTTGTTAATCGAGAGATTTACCCCCCTGATATCCCCCTGATTCCAAGTACGAATAAGTATCCCCCCTCTACAAGTGGACAAAATAATACCTCTAGGTCCCAGAATGGAAATGTAACAGAGAGGCCTATAATTAGTCTGGATTTACCACCAGCGGCTACACCGTACGTAGTGGTATTAGCGAATGTCCCAAAAATACAAGAAGGGATGGTTGAAACTTGGGAGATTTTAAGGAATAAGACAATACACTGGCTCGGTTTAAGGACGGGCCTAACAGAGAGGCTATTTGAAGAATTTAAGATGATTAGGACAGTAAGTTGGGTAGGTAGAGGAAGGAAGAATATGCTGGGAGATTGTGTGGTGCTGACCCTTAGAACTCCCCAGTTAGTCCAACTGATTTTGAGTAGAGCCGGAAACCATACCATCTTAGGGCAGGGTGTTAATTTAGTCCCATTAGTCTTTTTTTTATCAGCCCATATATAATCCGGACCAGTCTAAAAGAGATGCACTAAATCCGAGCAACAGACATCTATTTAATCTCCCAACATATAATCGCTTCAACCCACTTGTGAATCTTGAATCAGTGGACTGACTACAAACTCCGGCTTCTACCCAGCCAGTTGTTTTAAGTGGAGTGGGGGTCTCTATTATTGAGAGATCGATGAATTTACAACAAAGTAACAAAAAAAACCTTGTATACTCGGATGCCACGATAGATGTTGTTGGGTCTACGAGTAAAATAGTCCTAGATAACACCGAGGCAGTTACTGTACAGCCCATCTTACATGTTAACCACATACTAGGGAAGCCGAATGGAGTACAAGGGGACTGCAGTGGTAGAGGAAGTAGAAAACATAGGTGTATGCTCTTATCCTGGAATGTGGCGGGTTTAAAAAGTAAGGTGGCTAACGAAGTGTGGACCGATTTTGTGGGCAAATTTGAGATCTTTATTTTGCACGAAACCTGGGTGATAGATCCCATTCATATTAGTGGATATAAAACTTTTCATTCCCCTGCAGTGGCATCCTCATATGGCAGAGCGAAAGGGGGTCTCTGTATATATATTTCAAATTATCTGAATATAGAGAAAATTGAACTAAGGGTTATAGACCAATATTATCAGATTGTTAGTTTGCATATAGACCATGTATCATGTGTAACCTTGTTGAACTTTATAATAATGCACCCCCAGAGATGCTTGAAGATATACTGAAACGCCTCGATAGTGATTTGCATAATTTACAGACCCACACAACCAAAGATGTTTTTGTTATATGGGGAGGGGATTTTAATTCCCCGCTATGCCAACATATGGATAAAGGGGTCTGTGGTATTCAGTATGAGAAAGGTTGTGGTTTTGCCCACTTCCCACATACATTCTATGGGGATTGTTTAAATGATATACTGTTTACACATGACCTAGGCTTCGCAAACACCCTATGTTCGCCTATGGTTCTTTTTGTCCCACTTTTAACGGCTGAGGCACTTTTTCTACTATAGATTTCATTATAATATCGAACAGATACGCCTCCCGCATTAGGGACTTTATAATACATGATATTGCCCTAAGCGATCATTTCCCTATTAGTATTGATGTGTTGGTGCATAGTCAGGGCATCGACACGAGAGATGTTTCATCTCATTTTGTGGATAACATAACCTTGAACAGACAGAACGGCTATGCGCTTAGATGGGCGAAGTTGGATCCTGAAGCATTTACTAGTACAGTTCTGTCAAAATGTAAAGATAAATTCATATCATGTTTGGATGAGAGGGCATCACCTCAGGACATCCTGGACAGCTTCTCTGTTATTTCTAGCCACATTAAAGATACATTGTTTATACAAACCAATAAAAAAGAGCAACAAATAAAAGGATGGTTTGACACCAATTGTACTAAGGCCTATTCGAGGCTTAAACACTCCCTACATGTGGTAGAAAAAAACCAGGAAGATATCAGAAAGGCTAGAAGAGTCTATAAGAGGGCATTAAAAGAAAGAAGGTTGGCATTGAAAGAGGAAGCATGGCACACTTTACGTGAGGCCTCAGAGAACCATGATTCTTCTGCCTTTTGGAAGGCGGTTAACGCGCCCTTCCTGGGGGACCATGATAAAGTATTTTTAGAGATAGCAATTGCTGAATCAGAGTGGACAGAACACTTTTCCAAATTGTATACTAATACTACAACGAATGAGTCTGATTCTAGGATAAAGGTGGGTGAACCTGAGCTTTTATCTCCTCCCTTAGATTTGCCTTTGCAATTCACTTTAAGTGAAGTTAATAAGGAAATAAATTTAAGTCTGGGGGGAAAGGCCCCTGGGTTAGACGGAATCCCGGTGGACCTTTTTAAATCGAACTTAGCACTTTGGGGTCCAGTTTTAACACAGGTTTTTAATGCATGTGGTTCACAGGGCTTCATATCTACATGGTATGACTCAAATATTGTCCCTATTATTAAAAAAGGGGATAGGGCCAACCCAGCATGTTACCGTCCAATTTCGTTGTTGGACTCCACAGTCAAGATTGTGGGACGAATTATGCTGGTTAGGCTGCAGGTCTGGGCGGAAGAGCGTGCATTAATAAGTGATCTACAATACGGCTTCCGCAAAGGTCTCGGAACAATTGAACAGGGTCTTAATTTACATATTGTTTTAGACAAATACACTAAAGCAAAAAGGGAAAAGTTATTTTTAACCTTTGTTGATTTGACCGCGTGCATTGTGTCAGACTGTGTCATTCATGATAAGCTGTGGCAAATTTTAGAGGGGTTAGGGATGGAAGTTTTAATAGTTTCTTTTTTAAAACAGCTTTATTCAAAGGCACAGGCAAGGGTACGTTACGGGGTGGGTGGAGAATGCACCAAGCACTTTAGAGTGATGAAAGGTGTAAGACAAGGCTGTATCCTTGCTCCTTTCCTTTTCACACTTTATATAAATGGTCTAGAAACAAAATTGATCCAGGAGTGCAAGGATTTGCAAACAGTAGCGAATCGTCCCGTTCCCGCATTGTTGTACGCGGACGACGCGGTTTTAATGGCCCGTACGCCGCTAGGTCTTCAAAGGGTGGTTAACTCGTTTGCTAATTTTATGTCAAATTTGGGCCTCACTATAAATTGTTCAAAAACATTTAGTATGAACTGTGGGGCTGGAAGCAACAAGAAAATTAACACCCTTTTTATACAATCGAAGGCAATTGAGCACACAAAAACTTTTTCCTATTTTGGAATTTTATTTGATCACACGGGAACATGGGTTCAGGTGGTGAAAGCAAGAAAGCTTCTTTTTATTAAATCTTTGATGGCATTATCTAATTTCAGCAGGAAATTAGGAAGACGTCCTCCTGTTGAATTGCTTCAGATCTATATAGCAAAGTGTGTTGCTATTGCCACATATGGTGCGGGAATATGGGGGTATGCCAATGTAGGCTCATTACAAGTGGTAGAAAATACGTTTTTTAGGTTCCTCCTGGTAGTACCAGACAGTACCTCAACACATGTTTGTCACTTGGAATTGGGCATGCCCTATTTAGAGGATATTATCAAGATCCAGCCAATCTTATTGTGGCATAGAGTGTGGACTACAGATGAGACCGATTTTAATCGCCACATCCTGAAGGACGCCCTGGGGATTGATGGGGTTAGGAATATAAGATGGTTAGGGTATATTAAAATGTTTCTTGGTAAAATGGGACATGCAGAATATTTTAATGATCCAGACTCTATGCGTGAAGTCCCCAGGAAAGAACTTAAAGCTAGTTGTTTGCGTTTTTGGGCGAATGCAGAACCACCTTAGAAATGAGTAAATCAACGGTTCAAACCCATTATATCATTTTGGCAACTCCAACTATACAACCATATGTTTTGTTAGTTACTGGAGACTATGATAGATTCCTGCTATCACGTTTTAGATTGAATATTTTATTTAGATCTTTAAGCTTTCCCGAACAGAATGACTGGTCGAAAATGTTATGTAAGTGCCCCTGTGATGATATCTCTGCACAGTCGACCATACATATAATGTTTTTTTGTAAATTTTATACCAGGCAGAGAAGGAAATGGATTATCCCCGTATTGAGAAAATTTGGCTTGAGACAATGCCGACCAGCTTTTTGGCATTACAAACCTTAGACGATGAATTTATGATTGCCTCTGTGACAGCTTTTTAAAAAATATTTTTAAATACCGTAAAACTATTATGATGTGAACCTGAGATAATTGTATTTTTATATTATTTTAAGATATTGTGATTGCTGGATTGTGTAATGTACTTTTATGGTCAACATTTATGTTTTCCGAATAAAGATTTTTTTGATTTAATTGAGTGAGACATGGACCCCTGCTGTGTCCTGATGTGCACCTTGCATTACAGCTCATACAGGGCTGAAAGAGTGAGACATGGACCCCTGCTGGGTCCTGATGTGCACCTTCTATTACAGCTCATACAGGGCTTGTAGGAGAGTAGGATCTGCCTCTTATGGTTACCCCCACTTTTTGCTGATGTATCACTGTTTTTGACTTAGACTGACTGGGATCCTGCTATTCAGGACCCCAGTCTATCTGCTTTCTCCTATAAATTGATTGCATGTACTTTAGGTACACTCCAGATTGTATTCTGTGGTACCCTTATCAGTCCCTAGTATATGGTACACCATGTACCCTGGGCATAGGTACCCCAGAGGCCTCCCAGGGGCTGAAGCATGTATTGTGCCACCCCTGAGAGGCCATTCAAAATGACACCACAGGTCTGCTACTGCAACCTGTGTAAGGAGGTGCATGCACCCCTTACTTAGATATAGGTTACCTATATCTATTCTAAATCACTACACATAGAAACCTATCTGTCACCCCTATGGCAGGCCTTATCAATCCTGAAGGCAGGGTGCTGGGTTTTGTGTGAGAGGGTGCCCCTGCATGAGCAGAGCCCCTCTGCAGCCTTCGGAATCTATTCTCCGGGGCTGTCTGTGATGCAGCCAACCATATATACTTAAGTGCATTATAACCTCGCGGTAAATGCTAACTTTAAAACGGCTGCTTAGAAACATGTCGTGTTTGGTATCAAACACCTTGGAATCATACCTCCACACCATTAACTGGTGTGGGAGGTATGATTCCTCCCTTGTAGTACCACTACTATGGGGCACCGGTCTACCCGGTACCAGCTTTCTCGACCTGGGCAGCACAAAATGGATGCTGCCAGCCACAGACAAGAGTCTGCCCTCCTGCTGCTGAGCAGAGGAAGGCCTGACAATAGGTTTCCTGTCACAGGGAGGTGTGACCACCTCCCAGACAGGCTTTAGTGTATTGGGGCTGGTGGGTGCACTCTTAGAGTGCCAGAAAATCTGCACTGGGGGCACATTAGGTGTCCCCGTGCATAGTCCAGCTCAAACCGGTTTCAGGAGCCATTTGCTCCTACTCTGGTGCGAAACTGGACAAAGGACATGGGTGTCGCCATCCTGACCCTCCCCTAGGTGGGTCCCCAGAGTTAGTCCAACCCCTTCCTTGGGTATAAAGTAGGAAACCTGACTACAGGACTTTAGATTTTACCTGGACTAAACTCTGCAAGCAGAAACCAAGTACTTCGACGGTCTACACTTCGCTGGACGACAGAAGAATCTCCCTTGGAGTAAAGGAGTTACTACCCTGCAGCAGCAGGCACCTAAATGCATCTGATCGGTTTGCATATCCCAAGCTCCTGAGGACTCAGAACATTTCTGCAACACAGGAGGTGGGTTCCCGAGCGTCCCTGAGGTTGATCTGCTCTCTCAGCAATCCTGAGACCAGTATCCCTCGTGGGGACCGTGCAACCCGAACCCCTGTGCACCATGTACTTTTGCAGCAGCATCTGCTTTTCGGCGATCCCTGAGGCTGTGCTTTGGACTACGTGTAGTCCGAACCCCGAGCAGCATTTTCACCAAAGGTCTCCGGCCTTCACTCCACGAGTGCTCTGTGGGCTGGTGTTTTGTGATTCAGCTTGAGGTCCCTTTGCGATCTCTGGTCCATTGGCCTGTGGGTCCTGGCGAGGGTCACTTTGACTTTCCTTGGGCTTCCCTAGTTGCTCCAGACGTGCCCTGACTTCCCATAGCTTGGAGAGTCTCCTGGACCTTGCTGGTCCATACTGTAACTTGTTTTCTCTGCCCGCGTGGGTTGCCTTTGCCAAGGCTTGTTGGTGTTCAATCCGGACACTGACCCCCTCAGCACTTGACATCCTTTGTGGGACAGCTCACCTCCGGACTTTGGTCATCGTCGACGTCTCCTGGTCCCCGTGGCTGCAGAGTCAAGCATCCTATCTTCACACCTGAAGCACCCGACATCGATGGGCAATCGTCTATCGAGCCCCTGGTCACCCTGAAGTGACCCAGACTCTGTCCCCTCTGCTTTCAGGTTCTTCTCACCTCAGATCCAGGCTTGGATTCCACCGGACACTTTTCATTTTCCCGGCAGCAGTACTTCTTCGCATCACGCCATTGAAAACGATGAGGGTTTCCGACACCACTTGACCCCTATGCACCCGGCTCCTCTGGGATAGGTAACACGGGTACCTCGGTACTCACAAAGGTGCTGGCCTTATAACCTTCTATGTTCCAAAGGGTTTGCTTGAAGTCCTCTCCGAAGTGTCCTTAACTTGTGATTTTCCAACCGCGACTTTCCCATAGAGTTGTACGGAGCTCGCGTCTGTGTTCCCACACTGCACCCGTCCTGCGTGGGCTCCCTGTGTCACTCCTTCGGGTGGTTCCTTGGGGTCCCAGCGATTCTACGTGCTCTAGGCACTGTGTCTATTGAAGTCGTGGTTGTTATACCACTTTCTTAGTATATGGTTCGGTCTCCCCCTGTTAGCCCGCTGTGTATTGTGCTATTTACTGTCGTTCTATTGATTAAGTATTGTATGCTTTATGTTCTAATCTCACATAGAGATTAGTAGAGAGTGTTTAGTAATAAATACATAATATTTATATAACACTTGTGTGGTTTTCCTTTCATTTGGTCACTCAGGAGGTTCCGTTCTGGTAAAACAAGCTGCTTTACATTCCTTCAAGACTTAGCCTGAAGGCTGCTCTCCATAGCTACCACTAGGATAGCTTTCATAAAGGTTATCTTTGACCTAATCATCAATAAGGGTCGTTTGGACTGGTGCAAGGTGCCCACTTTAATTAGTGAACAGCATATAACAGGCCAACTTCTCACATTGGTGTGCAGCGGTTGGGATTCAAGCTTGCTATTGTTTTACCAGATAAATCTCATTGAGTGATTAACTGAAAACCACTAAAAGTATTAGGTACATATAATACATCAAGATTAGAATAAAGTAAGTTCTACTGAACTTGGAGTTGGGTAAGTCAAGGGTCTAGCACACCCTTTCTCCAACTCAAGAGAGTTTAGTCTCCACTAGGTTAGGTAGGTGCCTACACCACATAACACTAGTATGTCTTCTAGAGGAGAAGCCAGTGGCTCTCTGCCAACTAGGTATGACCATCTCTCATTCCAAGAATTGAGAAATATGTGTACCTCTAGGAAGCTGAGGACAGGGAGAAGTGCAAGCACCCAACGTCTAATAGAGATGTTGCTCTTGGATGACCTCAGAAAGACCCCAGGCTCTGATGAAGTAGAAAGAGTGGGTGGGACAGGAGATGAGGAAAGAGCAGGAAGTGAACACTTCTTTGATCTGGACTCAAACCCTGGCCAGGAGGATCAAGATGATCTTAATCTGGAAAATCCAACTCTGCCTTCAGGTGGGGGAGAAGGCCCCAGTGGACCTCTCTTTACTCCACCAGGAAGAGTACAGAGTTTGAACTCCCTCAGTGGAGTCTAATCATTCAGGTACTTCTGCAAGGACCTCTGTGTCTAATAAGAGGGAACCCTCTTATGACAAACATTGCCAATTTTTAGAGATTGAGAGAATCAAGCTCAGGCTCAAGAGAGAGCAATTGGCCATCGACAGGGAATCCTTAGAGCTCCAGAAAGCAACCAGAAGATTGGGACTAGAGTCCCATGGTGGCAGCAACAGTATCCCTAGAACTAGAGAGTATTCTCATGATCATAGGAACCTGAACAAGATAGTCCCTCCCTATCAGAGTGGGGATGACATCCACAAATGGATAACTGCACTAGAGAGGGCCTGTAAAGTACAGAGGGTCCCTCAGGAGCAGTGGGCAGCTATCTTGTGGCTCTCCTTTGCTGACAAAGGTAGAGATAAGCTCCTCACTGTTAGAGAAGAGGATGCTGACAATTACACAGTCTTGAAGAGTGCTCTCATTGATGGGTTTGGCTTAACCACTGAGCAATACAGAATTAAGGAGGTCATTACGATGGCAGACGGAAAAAAAACCGACCGCCATGGTAGCGGGAAAACACCGCCCGCCGCTACCGCGGGAAATCCGACGGCTAGATTAGGATCCTCGGCGGTAAAACTCCAACCGCGGCGGAAAGGAGACCCGAGAATCGCCGTACGCCTGCGGAAAGGGCCCAAACCCGTCCGCGGCAGTCGGTTTGGCAGCGGAAACAGGCCAAACGCCCGCAACCACAGCGGAGACACCGCCATCAAAATTATGATATTCCCGACATCCCCGTGGTGCAGTGCGCTGTTTCCGACCGCCGCGGTCGACAACATTGAAGAATCAGTGAGACGGCGGAAGCGCCATTGCCGAGCCACCACTGCGGACGCTCCGTTAAAAAAATGGCGGTCGCTAGAAAAACACACAACATGGCCACAAAGTGCACCATCCATACAAGGCATGCACCCAAAAATAGCTAACACAGCCCAAAGACACACCCCCATGGGAAACTCCAAAACTACAAATCCCAGGTACACACACACACCACACCTGCAACCAATACCCCATCCTGACACACCCACAGACACCAGTATAAATCCAGCCCCCAACAGACCACAATCCTTTGCAAAACTCCACAACTGAGGGGACATCCACCACAGATGGCAGGAGAGGCAAATCTGCACAACACACACACATCACCACCACCACCACCACTTCCACACCTGCACCTCTAACACCTTTGCACAGAACACACCATACACATCACAACCACCACTACCACTCCCAAACCTGCACCCTAAACACCTTGACACATCACACACCATGTCACCACAGAGAATGCCCAAATTCACTGAGAGTGAGTTGAGGGTCATGGTCGATGAGATAATCAGGGTAGAACCACAATTGTTTGGTAACCAGGTCCAACAGACACCACTAGCAACAAGGACGCAAATGTGGAGAAGGATAGTAGAGAAGGTCAATGCAGTAGGGACCGTGCCACGCAATAGAGATGAAATCTTGAAGAGGTGGCACGATCTGAAGGCAGTGGTCAAAAAGAAGAGAGCCAAGAACCATGAGCTGGCTCACAGGACAGGCAGTGGCCCTCCCGTTCCACTCAAAACATTCACTGAATGGGATGAGAAGGTGCTTGGCATTCTACATCCAGAGAGTCTCTCAGGAATACCCGGGGAGTGGAGGCTGGTAAGTACAAACAAATGCCTAACATCACACAAATGTACTGTCTTGCACTATTACAAAATAATACCTCCTAGGTACAAATTCATTCATGTGCACAACACTCCCCCAACACATCTCTCACAGATACAACAGACACTCCCCCTGAAGCCCCCCAAAGGTAGTTAGCAACATCACCATGGGTACATGTGTACATGCTGTCAGCACTACAACTCCCACCAGGCCCCCTTGTCCCACAGCTGAGCAGGATGTAGCCCTCCCCCCACCCAGAAGCAAGCCGCAGCCATTGTGTGCTACACCCTCACCTAACAGGTAGGTAGCCATCTTCACAGGGAGGTGGGTGGGTGTTTGGGAGGCCTGCACTACAACTCCCACCAGGCCCCCTTGGCCCACAGCTGAGCAGGATGGAGCACTGCCCCCACCCAGAAGCATGCCTCAGCCATTGTGTGCTACACCCTCACCTAACAGGTAGGTAGCCATCTTTACCGGGAGGTGGGTGGGTGTTTGGGAGGCCTGCACTACAACTCCCACCAGGCCCCCTTGGCCCACAGCTGAGCAGGATGGAGCACTGCCCCCACCCAGAAGCATGCCTCAGCCATTGTGTGCTACACCCTCACCTAACAGGTAGGTAGCCATCTTTACCGGGAGGTGGGTGGGTGTTTGGGAGGCCTGCACTACATCTCCCACCAGGCCCCCTTGGCCCACAGCTGAGCAGGATGGAGCACTGCCCCCACTCAGAAGCATGCCTCAGCCATTGTGTGCTACACCCTCACCTAACAGGTAGGTAGCCATCTTTACCGGGAGGTGGGTGGGTGTTTGGGAGGCCTGCACTACAACTCCCACCAGGCCCCCTTGACCCACAGCTGAGCAGGATGGAGCACTGCCCCCACCCAGAAGCATGCCTCAGCCATTGTGTGCTACACCCTCACCTAACAGGTAGGTAGCCATCTTTACCGGGAGGTGGGTGGGTGTTTGGGAGGCCTGCACTACAACTCCCACCAGGCCCCCTTGGCCCACAGCTGAGCAGGATGGAGCACTAGTCCCACTCATAGGCATGTGACGTCTGTGCAGCCGCACATGACACCATGCCACTTAGTCCACAGTCACCAACACAAATAATGCAAATCAGTTGTGTTGTAGTCACCATGCACAAGTCTCTGTTCAAAATTGACCCACATTGTGTACACTGTGCCAGGCATCACACACTGCAACACTAACAACGATCATGCTGCCCTGCAGCAGTGTCTGGCCGTTTGTATGGCAAAGTGCAAATCACCCATGTCATACCACAGTGTTGCAATGTAAACAGTGGAAGTGCAGTGCACCCAAAAACTACACTGCAGCTGGGACTCACAATGCTAAACTAAGCAGATCCCAAATGTCCTGCAACACACCCAGCTACCACAGTGCTGCACTGAATTGCAGAACAGCACCTTGTCTGAATTAAATTGTCAAAGGTGTCTTGTTTGGACCACCAATGTGTGTATGCATTGACAATGTTCACATCTCACACTGTCTGTCTGAACAGTGCTGATATAGTCTGGCCCCAAAACCATACATTGTCTGCACAGGGCTGAGTACATCTCACACACACACCACTGTTGACCACAACATGTCAGTGTATGGATGCCCTGGAACAACTGCTACACCAGTACTGGGCTCATGTTCTCAGGTCCATAAATACCATGAAACCATGACAGTGTGGAAATGTATGCTGGGTGAGATCTTCACCCTGCTGCATGTCACCACTGTGCTACGAGACCATACCCCTTGCCCTATTGTGCCTTCAAATGTCGGGGAGTGAACCCCACAGCCAGATAGCTGGGACAACAGTGATGGGGGCTATACCCCATGACCAAATGTAATCTGAAATCAATGGGTACAAAAAGCCACACACACATCATGCTCACCACACGCACATTCCATCCAAAGATTTCTACCAAGTCACATAGCCATGTCATTGCTCACCTTCACCTCAAACGGTAGTTAGCCATCTTCACAGTGAGACGGTGTAGTGTGTTTGGCTATCCGTCCCACAAAATGCAACATGCATGCTGTTCCACCACTATGGAGGATGGGACACTACACCCCCAATAAGAAGCATGTGGCAGGCAATGTATGCTACCCACCCAACTCACAGGTAGGTAACCGCATCTCACAGGTCGGGGTGTGTGGGGCTGGGAAGCTTGCACAACAACTCACACGGGCCCACCTGACCGCCAGCACACAAGACCCATTACTTCCTGGCACCAACATGCATGTGTCAGTCATTGCAATGTACACTTCAAAAGAACTGGCATGTGGACATATCATGCTGACTTGTCCCACACTGGACCAAGATGGAAGCCCCCATCCTACACACACGGAGAGGTCTCACAAATACAAGGAAAACACAGCAAACACAACATATCAACAGCCACAACATGCAGCCAGATATGCATTTAAAAAAACATGTTGGCATAGGACACCAGGCCTCTCAATGCACAACTGCACACCCAGATAGCATTGGCAACTATAGTGTGCACACACCTAAGAAAATGAAACTGTGACAGCAACCAAAGTGTGAATGACTGAAACACATGTCGATGGAACTCCGAGCACAACCATGCACACCACTACATGCCATCTGACAGTAGCAGTGATCCAGACCACCTAGGATCTAATTAAAGCAAACTTAAGCATGTCTGGAATTGCAAATACAGATATCTACACCACATTGAAAAGGTATGCATGAAACTACAATGCTCACTTACTGTGCAGAGAGAACCGCTACAAGGGCTCTACAAGTGACACATACGCGTAAATGGATGACATATGATTGATCAATAACAGGATGCCAACATGAGACTGTCAATGTCAAAAAATTATATTGTGCATGTCATGTCTTGAGAACTCCCAATATGGACAAGTAATGTATATACCACAACAGCTTGTAATGCATCACTGGATGTTGGTCAATGCTAATTTGTACAGTGAACAACTGCTGGATATACAAAGAGTTGATGTAACACTGCTAACACAAACTTTGATGGGTGCAACACAATGACCATTTCTCATCTGACCCACAGGTGACCAAGAACTCACTGCAGAGGATGACACCACCCTGCAGAGCCAGTCCCCTCCCCCCGGAACAGAGACAACTGGATGAGGACTCCCTGGAGTCATTGGATGAGGAGCTCCACACTGGCCCATCTGGTGTGGCAGGCCGCAACCAGTCCCAGGCACCCATTGTCCCCCCAACCACATCAGCTGCAGCCCCTGACCATCCTCTGACAGCTGCTGTCACGGCCTGTGTGTCAACCACTACTACCACCATCACCACCACCACCACCACAGCTGTCCGCAACACCCTCCCTGCCCCAGGGGTTGAGCAGCCCACCACATCGACTGCGGAGGCCAGGGAGAGGATGCAGCGGGCCAATGTGAGGACCGGACAGGACCGTGGCAGCAGTGCAGCTGGTCGGGACAGGCTCATGCAGAGGGGGACTGATCCTGGGACGGAAGCCCTGGGCCACATCGACAGAGTCCTTGGGGCATACCAACAGGCCCAGGGACGAATGGGCCGGTTAGAGGAAGAATCTCGGGAGCACCTCCTGCTGCTGAGGTCCATGGACACACGCATGGGACAGATTGTGGACCTCTTGGGGCAGCTAGTGGCGGTTCTGAGGGACAGGCAAGCGCAACATTCTACCCCTCTGCCTCCCCCGTTGGGCAGCAGGATGACACTTCATCATCCTCCCCTGCGTCCACAGAGGGGGGTGAGTCCTCAGACACCACTGCCCCTGCAGCAGTGGCCCCTCCAGTGAAGCGCAAGAGGGGCCGTCCAAGGAAAGGCCAGGGGGACTCACGTGCCCAAGCACCTGCCAAACGCTAGTCCCCGAACCAGCCATGATGGCAGACCACTGCATTGACCTTTTGGACTATCCTTCACCACACTGCCATGTGAATGGCATCCATCTGTTGGACTGGGTCTCCACATCATTGTGGGGACTACTCAAGTATCTCATTTACCATGACTGTCAACTCACTTCTTCAATTCCCCCCTTCACATTTTCTCCACCCTTGCATGTCACAGTTGTAAATAAATACACCTTACACACATGTTGTTGTGTCTGCTCTGTCTTTAATACAGGATGTGCAACGTTCACCGTGTAGGACATGGTCCAGGGGAATGGAATGTAGGTAACAAGTGAGATGCTGAAGGGACCTAGGGAAAACCGCAGAACAAGAGTCACTTGTCTGGGTGTGGCATTGCACACATCACACAACACTTGTCAACAAGGTACTCAGATCTACAAACTTTACACAGAGCAACAGTCACCATAGAGACAATCTGTATCACACTAACCAATCACACATACATTGGCAGGCAGCAATGAGTCAACACCAAGCTGCAGTCAGCAAGCTCACATACACCCACACAGCAACAGCAACACCATCAGACCATTTCGTCCCTTCTACATCGTCACTCACCTTCAAGTGAAGTAGCGGGTGATGAGCTGTCGACGCATGTCGACCCCTTCCTCCTCTCCACTGCCCTCATCACTGGATCCGGCTTGATTTGCAGGCGGCGGCCTTGGCTGCTCATCATTGTCATCCAGGATCAGGGGTATTGCCTTGCGAATGACCAGGTTGTGGAGCATGCAGCATGCCACCACTATCTGACACACCTTCCCTGGCGAGTACATAAGGGCCCCCCCAGTACGGTCCCTGCACCGAAATCTTGATTTTAGGAGACCAAATGTCCGTTCTATCACACGCCGTGTCCTCCCATGGGCATCATTGTATCGCACATCAGCTGGCGTGACGGGGTTCCGCAATGGGCTCAGCAACCACGGGCGGTTTGGATATGCCGAGTCACCTGGGTTTGAGAGACACAGATTAACCTTGCAGTCCCAAAATGCAACACAACAGCATGTCACACACACACACCACTCTAATCCACTATGCATACTCACCCACAAGCCATGCACGCTCAGGAAGCAGATTGGCCATCAACTGAGGAACGATGCTGCTGCGCAAGATGTGGGCATCATGGGCTGAACTGGGAAACTTGGCACACACATGTGAGATGATCATGTCCGCCAGGCACACCACTTGAACATTTACCGAGTGTGAATGCTTCCTATTGCGGTAAACCTGTTCACGTGCCTGTGGTGGCACAAGCCCAACATGTGTGCAATCAATTGCACCAATGACATGGGGGATATGTCCAAGGGCATAGAAATCGCCCTTCACAGCCACCAACTCAGGCCCCAAGGGAAAATGGATATATCTGTCTTTGTGAAAAATCAACGAAAGAGAGAGGGAAATAGGATTAAGGAGCACTCTTGGTCCCCCTTAGCAATATATAATATACAACTAAAAAGTGTACCTTTTCAAAGGACGAAGAGCAAAAATGCAGAATCCCACTAGGTTCTATAGACAGCCCTCACTCACCAACCTAGTTGGTGACATGCTTCATCATTGGGCCCCACCGGGAGAGGCCGAATGCCACCCCGGTGTGCTGCAATGCCAGAGTTACTGCGGAGCTGGAAAAATGGTAATTTGATACAAAAGTGAGAGTGAGTTAAAAATGTCTGAATTGTGTCAAAAATATGTTTTATTAATTTGCCAATCAGACATGGTTAAAAAATAAGGTGTTGGACAAAGAACTGAATAAATTGTTCAGCTATGTCCCCTGAGAATTGGTCAACATGTTTCTGCCTATGTGTAGGTAATTATTCAGGCATTCGTCAGGACCGAAAGTGAAATAAATTGAACCCCGGCGGTATGGACGCTCTAAGGCCCACCCTAACCTGAGGTTATCGATGTAAAATTTTTTTCTTCTGACTATGATAGTCATGTGATCTTTGTGATTGAGAGGAACCGAGTTTATTATCCGGTGTAGCAGCTGCTTACACCATGGGTCTCGGGAGGGGAGTGGTGGCAAAATGGCACACCGCCTTCAAAGCCAGGCACCCGCTTGGAACCTGCATGGACCCTCGTGTGGCCGGACCCCGCAGATGACCATTTTTCCAGCTCCGCAGTAACTCTGGCGTTGCAGCACACCGGGGTGGCATTCGGCCTCTCCCGGTGGGGCCCAATGATGGTGAGTGAGGGCTTTCTATAGAACCTAGTGGGATTCTGCATTTTTGCTCTTCGCCCTTTGAAAAGGTACACGCTTTAGTTGTTTATTATATATCTGTCTTTGTACAGCATCATGGCCGACAGGACATCCCTCAGCACCATGCTGAACATCGGCTGTGACATCCCGCCTGCACTTGCGACCGTGTGCTGGAATGAGCCCGTTGCAAAGAAATGCAGGCATGCCATCACCTTAGATGTTGCGGTGAAAGCTGTTGGATATGTCCGACGTGGCTACAGGTGGGGCTCCAACATGGCACATAGGTTCTGCAGGGTTTGTCGGTCCAGCCTGAATTTGCGGATTATATCCTCATTCTCCATGTCTGCCAGGACTGTGAACGGACGATGGATATTGTGCCTCCTCCTCCTAGGACAGATCACAGTGCACAGATGTCAATGCAGAAGACCATGAAATGTGCATCACATCAATTTTTTCTACAGACACATTCCCAAGTCTTACAACATGCACCATTAACCGACAGGGCACTTTACAAGTAGGTTCACATCAGGCACACTACTCGTACACCTGTCCCCTTACCAGCAGCAATTATCTGTGCACCCCTCCGGCTCATTCGCATGCACAGTGTGATATACTAACAGATATGTGTGCATACCTGTGAGTATGACCCCCAGCATATGTTAATAATTGCAATACTACCCAAACACACCATGTTGCTGGCCCTGATACACCTCCCAACACAGGTTGCACATGGCACACATCAACTACACACTGACCACCGGCTGAGCATGGGGGACACGTGTGTGCATGTGCATTGGACAATGTGCCAGTTGCTGATGCCCCTAGTCCAGTCAATGAGACGACATTGTGCGTTACATTGCACACACAGACATTGACCATTATCTCCATATGCTATGCAACACATTAACTGGACAGTCTACATTTCATTACACAGCACATGTGACATGTGCGAGTGTATGTGCCCATGCAATGTATTGGCGACCCATATATGGTATGTGTTGGTGACATGGAGTGACATGTCCCTTTTGTGCATTTGCCCTCATGAGGACCCTTCAATTGTTGAGACACTGGGCACTGTACATGTTGGCCTATGCAAAGAGCTGGAGGACACGTTAGGTGCAGCACAGCTACTCCACAACTCCATTAACGCTCACTCCAGGCACTGTCTGGCAGACATATGGCGGTGCCTACCGCCTGGCCACTGAGGTGTGTCACTGCCCATAACCCATGCACGATCGCGGGAGACACCGCCAGATATGTATGTGACAATAGCGGTCACCATGCACCGCTACCCAAATCATGGTCACTCCAGGCACTGTCTGGCAGACATATGGCGGAGCCTACCGCCTGGCCCCTGAGGTGTGTCACCGCCCATAACCCATGCACGATCGCGGGAGACACCGCCAGATATGTATGTGACAATAGCGGTCACCATGCACCGCTCCCCAAATCACGGTCACTCCAGGCACTGTCTGGCAGACATATGGCGGTGCCTACCGCCTGGCCACTGAGGTGTGTCACCGCCCACAACCCATGCACGATCGCGGGAGACACCGCCAGATATGTATGTGACAATAGCGGTCACCATGCACCGCTCCCCAAATCACGGTCACTCCAGGCACTGTCTGGCAGACATATGGCGGTGCCTACCGCCTGGCCACTGAGGTGTGTCACCACCCATAACCCATGCACGATCGCGGGAGACACCGCCAGATATGTATGTGACAATAGCGGTCACCATGCACCGCTCCCCAAATCACGGTCACTCCAGGCACTGTCTGGCAGACATATGGCGGTGCCTACCGCCTGGCCACTGAGGTGTGTCACCGCCCATAACCCATGCACGATCGCGGGAGACACCACCAGATATGTATGTGACAATAGCGGTCACCATGCACCGCTACCCAAATCATGGTCACTCCAGGCACTGTCTGGCAGACATATGGCGGTGCCTACCACCTGGCCACTGAGGTGTGTCACCGCCCATAACCCATGCACGATCGCGGGAGACACCGCCAGATATGTATGTGACAATAGCGGTCACCATGCACCGCTCCCCAAATCACGGTCACTCCAGGCACTGTCTGGCAGACATATGGCGGTGCCTACCGCCTGGCCACTGAGGTGTGTCACCGCCCACAACCCATGCACGATCGCGGGAGACACCGCCAGATATGTATGTGACAATAGCGGTCACCATGCACCGCTCCCCAAATCACGGTCACTCCAGGCACTGTCTGGCAGACATATGGCGGTGCCTACCGCCTGGCCACTGAGGTGTGTCACCACCCATAACCCATGCACGATCGCGGGAGACACCGCCAGATATGTATGTGACAATAGCGGTCACCATGCACCGCTCCCCAAATCACGGTCACTCCAGGCACTGTCTGGCAGACATATGGCGGTGCCTACCGCCTGGCCACTGAGGTGTGTCACCGCCCATAACCCATGCACGATCGCGGGAGACACCACCAGATATGTATGTGACAATAGCGGTCACCATGCACCGCTACCCAAATCATGGTCACTCCAGGCACTGTCTGGCAGACATATGGCGGTGCCTACCACCTGGCCACTGAGGTGTGTCACCGCCCATAACCCATGCACGATCGCGGGAGACACCGCCAGATATGTATGTGACAATAGCGGTCACCATGCACCGCTACCCAAATCACGGTCACTCCAGGCACTGTCTGGCAGACATATGGCGGTGCCTACCGCCTGGCCCCTGTGGTTTGGCACCGGCATGGACCATGCCCCTGCAGCCAATGGGAAGCAGCCTCGCGGTAGCCTGATGCGAGTTTGAAAATCGCGGTAGGCGTGCACCACCCCCGCGGAGGCGATCACTGGAGGCATTCAAAAGATGCACCACCGCGGTAGCGCGCACATGCATCCTACGGTGTGTCACCGGCATGGACCATGCCCCTGCAGCCAATGGGAAGCAGCCTCGCGGTAGCCTGATGCGAGTTTGAAAATCTTGGTAGGCGTGCACCGCCACTGCGGAGGCGGACATTGGATGTATTTGAATGAGGCAGACCTGGTACACCAATTGCAGCACCCTGGGACCACTGACACAGCCCCAGGGGCCTATATATGTGTGGGAGGGCGCACCACATTCCCACAGCTACCAGGGACTGCTGACTGACAACCCTCCACCTGCTGCTGCTGCCTCAAGGGACTGCTGGCTGTCACCCTGCACCTGCTGCTGCTGCCTCAAGGGACTGCAGGCTGCCACCCTGCACCTGCTGCTGCTGCCTCAAGTGACTGCTGACTGCCACCCTCAACGTGCTGCTGCTGCCACATGTCCATTGTGATGTCGAGGACTCAGAAGATCCGTGCCAGTCCCTTCACCAGTGAGGAGCTTGGGGTCCTGGTAGACGGGGTGCTTGCACAGTACCCAAGGCTTTATGGGGGCCCTAATGTCGTGGTAAGTCTCCCAGACTGTGAGTGAGAGTGCAGGGTGTGCACACGTGGGGTGGAGGTGCTTCGGTATGTGTCAGTGGTTGTGGGGCTCTGACATGCACTGCCTATCATGTTTACTACAGCGGGAAGGGCTTGGTGGGCTCTTTCACACGTTACCCTGCATGCCTATCCAGAGTAGAGGGACATGTCCTGTAGTGTCAGCCATACAGTGCAGCTGCATTTTGGTGATGCAGGAGTCTGGCCAGTTAGCGTTTGTGTGAATGGCTGTGTTGCTCCCAATTAACCCACTCAGTGTCAGTCCACCTGCCCTGCACAGTCCCCACCGAATGCCACATGTCCACATCACTGCATGTACAGTGTGTACCATGTGTGTTTGGCTCACGCCTCTTCATCTAAGTCCCATCTCTGCCATGTAGATTGCACAGGAGCAGGCGTGGGAGAAGGGTGTGTGTATGACAGTTGTTGTCACTCTATGTGAGTTCCAAGACACAGTGAGGCTTTCACAGGGCTAGGACACTTAGGTCTGCGCAGTGTTGGACACAGTGAGTCCAACAACATGACACATGTTTTGCTATCTTCTCTATGTGTAGTTGTAGGTAACTGCAGACAGTAGCTGCAGGCAGACTACACTTTGCTTGCTGTGTTGGTATCCTGCATGTGAATGGGATGTGGAGGTACTGTGTCCACCATCGAACATGCATGCCTGTACGTCTGATTGACCAATGACATTGCACCATGTTCAGAGCAATTGTTGGCTATGTGACAGTTGTAGCTGGAGTTGTGGATGAGTCACTGTCGTGCTACTGCATTTTCGTTGTGTTGTTATTGTGCACTGTGTCACTGGAACATCACCCCTCTTGTCTCCCATGCCTGCAGCTGAAGGTCCACCAGCGTAAAGCCGTGTGGAGGGCCATTGCCTCCAGAGTCCGGGATCTGGGTGTGTCAAACCGAAGGCGCACCCACTGTCATAAAAGGTGGGACGACATCTGCCGGCTGAGCAAGAACGTGGCCGAGATGACGCTGGGGCTGCTCCCTCGGACTGGCAGGTTGGCTAGGCGCAGCATGACACCACTAATGGCCCGCATCCTGGCTGTCACACAACCTGAGCTGGACAGACAACTGAGGGAGCATCAGCAGCGAGCCAGGGGTGAGTATGTGTTGCAGGCTGCCTTTGGCTGGGAGTGGGTGCATGTGTCTACAGAGTGTGCAAATTGTCAGCTGTGTGACGTTGGTTGTGTGGTGCAATGTTTTGTGAGTGGCCTCTGTGCTGGGTGTATGTGCCATGCTTTTGCACAAACGGCGCTTCATGAAGTGAGTTTTAGCACTGTGCATCTCTCTTACATTTGGAGTTGTGGCCTTCAGGTACCTTCTGCTGTGGGGTAGTGTGTGAATTCTGATGGATGGGAATGCCAGTGTGCCAACTGTGAATGCGTTTCAATGAATGCGTGCAATTCCAGACCTCAGATGTCTGCCAGTCAGGCATCTGAGGCCAATGTGCAACAGTAGATGTGCCCATGGACTCGATATGGTGGAGGCATGTGTGCAGGGTCATTGTGGGCTGGTATGTTGTAGTCTGTGTGGTCCCCTACTGCTCCACACATGTGGGTGATGTGCACCATGTTGTGGTGTTCATCCTTGCCAACATCGGGACAGTGTGTGTGCACAGGCCATTTTGGGGCTGTGTCTGATGTGAGCCAACTGCAGGATGGTGTGCTGTGTGAATCACCTGGGGCACTTATGGCAGGACGTGTGGCGGACATGCACCGTTGTGTAGAAATTTTGGGTGTCAAGATATATGTGTGCACAGGGTGGCATGCAATGTGCTGCCCACCTCTTTCTAGGATGCAGATGTATTGGCACGTGTTAGTTCTGTTGATGCCACTCATCTCACAGTACTTCTCTCTCCTATGCAGCAGCTCCCGTATGTGCAGAGGGAGAGGGGACGGACACCAGTGGTGAGGCTTCCACTGCAACAGCCGCACCGGAGCTGACTGACACAGATGTGACAAGCGCCGAGGAGGGGGACAGGAGTCTGCTAGAGGATTCACAGCTGGAGACACAAAGCTCTACCTCATCTGACGCCAGCGGTGACACATCCATGTTGGGGGGTACAGCGAACGGGGACTCTGCCTCTTCTTCCGCCACACAGCGTCCAGTGCCCAGCCTCCCTTCAACCTCCACTGGTGCTGCCCGTGTCCACACGAGTAGGAAGGGAAGAGTCACCTTCACCCCAGGCACAGCTGCCCCAGCCCATGTCAGCCCTGCTGCCCTCAGTGCAGAAGCAGTCGAGCTATTGCGCCAGCTGTGTGTGGGGCAGACAGCACTTCTCAATGCCTTCCAAGAGCACGACAAAAAGTTGGGGCAGGTTATAGCTTTCATGGAGGGCTTACATTCCGACGTAGGTGGGCTACACCGGACTGTGCAGTCCTTGTCATCAACTGTGACAGCAGCCCTGCAACAGGCACATAGTCAGGGAGCGGCTCCCAGCACTCGGTCCGGCCCCGTGTCACTGTGCACCTCTGACGACAGTGACAATGCCCAACGGACCCCAAAGTCCGATACAGAACCCGCAGCACACAGGAGCAGCAGCAACCCAAGCGTACTAGGGCACAGACACCATCCCCACATAAGAGTAAGGCCACCCCAGAGCGCAGAGAGAAAAGCCCATCAGGCGACAGCAAGGGCCACAAAGCAAAGAAAAAGCATCAGGGTCACAGGCCTCACCTTCCTCCCCTGCCAAAGACTCCCCTGTCCCAAAGACGTCTCGCAGAGGCAAAAAGACAGTTTCCACACACACTGAGAAGGTGTTGCCTGCAAACATTACACAGGATGAGGGCCCCATGGATAATCCATCCTTGACCTCCACTCCCATCCCAAGCCCTGTGAAGCCAGCACGGGAGGACACTGTAGGGGGCAAAGCTGGTGGACAGAGGGAGGCAGGGCGGCAGCAAACACCAGGCAAGCGCACAGCGGGTTCCAGCATGTCCCCAGAGGGGGTCACCATCCACACCAGAATCAGCTTTGGTGTTGGGGTCACCTGTTGTGTCTGCCCCAGTTCCCCTCAATCCCCAGACAGGAAAGCCTTTCAGGATCCCCAAGAAGTGGAGAGGCACCCCTCCACAATCTCCGGCACACACTGTGTCTCACCAGGCCATGAGTCCACCTCCCGGGCCACCACCCCACCTGGTCCAAGCAGCCCCCCAGCTACCACATGCACAGTTGGCTCTTCCACAGTTGTTACTCCCACTGCCCAGGGTAGTCCGCCAACAGACCCCAACACACAGTCAGCTCCAAGTCCGACAGACAGCCCCATCTGAGTGGTGGTCACCCTCACACACCTGTCTGTCCACAGGGGTGCGTGTGATGCCCATTGTCAGGCCCATTACTCTGTTGCTGGGCATGGCATGGTAGAGTTGCATACATTCCCTGTGTAGCTTCTGATGTAACTACTCTGCATATTGTACTTGCCTTGTGTTTTACTGCTGTGTGCCCCCTGCCTGTGCAGCTTCTCATGGACTCACTCTGCACTTTGTCCTGCCCACTGGCCTTGCTGTTCACTGCTGTGTGCCCCCTGCCTGTGCAGCTTCTCATGTGCCTCACCTGCACTGTGTCCTGGCCACTGGCCTTACTGTTCACTGCTGTGTGCCCCCTGCCTGTGCAGCTTCTCATGGACTCACTCTGCACTTTGTCCTGCCCACTGGCCTTGTCGTTCACTGCTGTGTGCCCCCTGCCTGTGCAGCTTCTCATGGACTCACTCTGCACATTGGACTGGCCACAGGCCTTGTTGTTCACTGCTGTTTGCCCCTTGCCTGTGCAGCTTCTCATGTACCTCACCTGCACTGTGTCCTGGCCACTGGCCTTGTTGTTCACTGCTGTTTGCCCCCTGCCTCTGCAGCTTTTCATGTAAATACTGTGCATATTGAAATGCCCACTGGCTTTGCTGTTGCCCAAATTTGTTGGCTCTATATGCAAATTGTGAATAAACACAGTTGGTCCTGCAGTGAGTTGTGTCAGTGTCCTTCCTGAATAAAGTTGTTTCTGTGTGTGCATGGTTTACTGTGTCACAGGCTCAGTATGCCACTTCGACATTGCCAATGGGTTGTGTCACATTTCATTTTTTTGCGGGTTTGGGAGGCACTTCATTTCTACATGACTGTGATACTTATGGGTGCAGTGCAGGTGGTTGGCAATGACATCTTGTAGTCATCTTCCTTCTTGGCTCATGTTATCTATGGTGGACACATGTCAGGTTTGTGGGCAATGGCAGCACAGGGTGGGAGTTTGGGCACAGGCTTACAGGCAGGCAGGCCAGGGTCATGGGGTCTGTGTGAGCTTCCTTTCTGTGTGCCAATCAGTGTCGGTGTATGGACATCTTGTGGTGATGAGTTATCCAGGTCCCATGGCTTACTTCCAATGTGTGCACTTGGGTGGTGGAGAAGTGTATGGTGTGAAGGGGGTGACTTTGTTGTGACTGTGGATGTGTGTGCACCTGCATTGTCAACTACTGCCATGTGTGACCCTGGAGTGGTGTGCCTGTATGTGTACTTGTTTAGCCCTGTGGTTGTGTTTTGTGCACATGGCAGTATTGTGTGTTGCTGTTGTGGGAGGAGGTATGTGTGACATATCCTACTTGTGCTTGGCTGTCATGTAGTGTGTCACTGGGCCCTGTGTGTTGTGCAGCAGACATTGTCTTGTCCAGTATTTGGATGCCTATGTGTGGCTGGTCAGTGTTAGACCTGGCACCATTGGCGTGGGTCTCCCTTCCATTTTTCGCTGTTGTCTCCTCTGTTTTGCTGGTGTTAGATGCTCTGGGCGCTGTGACACTGCCATTCAGTGTCACAGCGCGAATGCTCCCTGTGTAAATATGTCTATGTGAATTGGTATATCCCTGATTGGCTTATTTGGTTTACCTGTTAGTCCCTAGTAGTGTGGCCTATGTGTGCCCAGGGCTGGTAAACCAAATGCTGCTGGTGGGCCTGCAGCACTGATGTGTGCCACCCACAGAAGCAGCTTGTAAAGTGTGCCTCAGACCTGCCACTGCAGTGTCTGTGTGCAGTCCAGAACTGCCATCTTGGCTGTGAAGTGCACCCACTTCCCAGCCCCTGAACCTTCCCTTGGCATCATGTAAGTCACCCCTATGGTAGGGTGCATTGTATGTGTAAGGTAGGACATGCCCTGGTGTGTGTAGCATGTCCTGGTAGTGAATTACACCCCATTTCGTTTTTCACTACTGTAAGGCTACCTGTTCCTCATAGGCTAGAATGGGCAGTTTGACTATTACATCCTATAGTCCTAACTGACCCCAGGAACATGGTGGAAAAACGAATTTAGTATGCCTGAGCTCAGAATAATAAAATACATCTTTTAGTGAAGTTTATTTTTATATTCTGTGTTTGAAAATACCACTTTTAGAAAGTAGGTATTTTCTTGCCTAAGCCTTCCAGTGTGCTCTGCTGTTATGTGTATTGGCTGTCTGGTTTTGGAGGGGCAGGGCAGGCTGAGTCAGACCTGGGTTGAATAGAGAGATCTGCATTTAGAGTGTGGGGAGGGGTGGCTCCTTGACCTGAATAGGGCTGTGCCTGGCAAGGTGAATGCTGGCTCCGCCTCCTACTGTGTGTCTGCTGGCAGACCCCCTCTTTCTAAAAGGAAGGATGCAGCCTGGTAAACAAAGTGCTCCAGGCCTGAGCAGAACTGGTTCTGGCTAGGTTCAGTGACTTGTAGCTTCTGAGAACAAAGACTTTTGGGGTATAAATATCTGTGCTCAAACCCCTACATTCTGTATTGCTCCTGGATCTGGAGAGGAAACTCTGTCCGTGCCACTGGACATTGAGGAAGAGGAAAAGGAACTTTTGAGAGAACTTTTATTTTTGTTACAAGCAATTACCCAAGGGCTAGGAAAAGAGCTAGCCTCCTGCTGGAGTCTCAGGCACATCAGACTCCACCACTAACCTCCTGCTTCCTCCCTGCGAGGACTGCTATCTGCTGATGAGGCTCCTGTGAGTTCCAGGGCCTCTAGTTTGCATCAGAGAAGAGAGTGTGGGAAATCGACACTAACGCATCTTTGCGAGCCGCTGCAGTCGAGAGCGCTGGGAAAATCATCGCGCTGCTGCCGCCGAGGGCTCGCAACACGAAACCATCGCTGACGCCCCTTTGCGAGCCGCTGCAGCCGAGACGCGCTGGAAAAATCATCGCGCTGCTGTCGCCACGCACTCGCAACCCTTAAAGAAATCATCGCTTCGAGACATCGCATTGCGGACGCCGTGCGTCCGCCACTTTGATCGCATCGCACCGAATTTCGTCGCTCCCTCGCGGAGCGTCTTGTCTTTGCATCGCAACACGATCGCACAGCGCAACAGGATCGCTGCATCGACTTCTCCCACGCGGCAAGAAAGTCATCGCATCGGCGGTCCAGCGTGCAGAAGTTTGTCGCATCGTCTCCGCACGCATCACGCAGATCGGCGCATCATCCTCCCTTGCGGCAAGGATTTCAACGCATCGCCGGCCTCGCGTGCCGAGAATCATCGCTACAGCTTATTTGCGACATTTTGTTGGTTTTGCTACTAAACCCAGGTACTTTGTGAGAGAAAGGGTCGCAGAGACCACTGCTTTGAACTTGAACCTTATTTTTGCAACCTTTGAACTATTTTTGACAGCCCTTCAACAGCTATCCTATTTTTGACAGTATTGTGGCTTTTACAGTTATTGGTCTTGTGATAAATCTGCCTTTATATAAAGATACTTATTTTTTATAACTACTTGTGTGGTGTCCCTTTGTAGTGTTCCTCACTGTGTTACTGTGTATGGTCATAAATGCTTCACACCCTGCCTCTGAGATAAGCCTACCTGCTCGTGCTACGTTACCACAGGGTTGAGCAGGGGTATCAAGGAGGGTAGCCCTCTTACTCTGACTTAGGAAGAAGGGTCCCTACTTGGACAGTGGCCAGCCATTGCCAACTAGAGACCCCCATTTCTAACAGTCAGTGTTTGAGTTCAGGGCCTTCCTTACATCCCTGTGCCTATACATGGGTGTCCTTGCTGTCTCCAGGAGTTTTTGCATTGGGGTGACCGTGGTTTGTGTTGACTGACTGTGTCAGCCATGTGTGCTGTGATGGGCTGTGTGTGTTCTCACATGTGTCTTGTCTTGCATGTGCATCACACATGCTTGATGGTTGTGTCACTGCCCTTCCATTTGTGGGCACCTCACTTTGGCTTTCCTATATGTTGTCCTCCATTACTGCTGGCATGTGGTGTGTGTATGTAGCTGTGAGTCAGGGTGGTGTGTGTGTGTGTGACTTGTCAGGTAGTGTGTGCAGTGAAGTGTTTGGTCCTCATCTGTGTGTGTGTACATTTTGTGCCTGCCCTCAGTGTTCTTGGCTTGTGTGTGATGTTGTTGTGGTGTGTGTGTTGGCTGGGGCCTGGGCTTCTGTGCTATGTGTTCCTTTGCAAAGGGTCCTGCTGTGGCTGTATATGCAGTTGTTGGGACGTGGGGCATGGTGTGGCTGTAGTTGTGTGGTTGTTGTGCAGGAGTGGCACTTGTGAGGCACATGTTGTGTCCCTTCAGGGAGGTAGCTGGTGTGTTGTGGATGGAGTTGTGGCTCTGTGCAATTTGTACGGTGCCCTTGGCATGCGCTGGCCCTGTGCTCTGCGTTGTGTGCATGGTTTCATGCACACTGACCGCGGCGGTGACGTGACCGCGACATTTGTTCATGAATGCGGTACATGGGTGGGCAGTATGTGGCGCGATGTTTTTGTGACAGGTGGGACATGTGTGTGCAGTGATGGCTGTGTGCCTGTCCCCACAGGGGTGTGTGGTGTTCCCATGCAATGTTGTTCCCTCCTGGAGCTGTGTATTGTGTTACTTGCACTGTTGTGTCTGTACGTACCTGCGGAGGCGTCCGTGGCGGTGGATAACTTGCAGGTGGTGGATCATGTACAGCACCGGGAAGGCGTGTAGGGCAGGATCCATCGCGGTGTGTCCCGGGTGTTTCTTTTCTGTCTCCGCTGTGATGTCTCCGCCGTCTTTCGCTGTGCGGTTTCTCCGTCGCGGTGCGCTGCCCTGTTTCCGGCATCGTGATATCTTCGGCGTACGGGACGTCATTCCGCACGGCGGTGTGTGGTGATTGGCTCACTCCGCCGCGGTGGCGGGCGCACTTTGATGGCGGTCGGCGTCGCACTGCAGCGGGCGGGAAATGTGCAATGTGTGGCCATCCTAATATGGCGGGCGTGAAGACCGCTGGCGGCGTGCGGTAAATGGGTGTTAAGGCCACCGCCGGCACCGCGGTCGTGTCTCCGCCCGCCATCGTAATGGGCCCCTAAGTTCAGAGACACCCAGAAAGCACAGACTCAGGACTGGGTTGACTTTGTAGATTGTGCAACTAAGGCTCTGGAAGGCTGGTTACTTGGCAGTGAGGTGTGTGATTTTAAAGGATTGTACAATTTAATTATGAGGGAGCAGATCCTTAATAATTGCCAAAACCAGTTGTTGCATCAGTACCTGGTTGATTCTGATCTGACCTCTCCCCAAGAATTGGGAAAGAAGGCAGACAAATGGGTCAGAACCAGGGTGAAGCAGAAAGCTCAGAACCAAGGTAGTGACTCTAAGAAGCAAGATTCTAAAACCTCAGATAAGGGTGAGGAGAAGGGTAAAGACCAGAAGTCTTCACAAGGGCCCCCAAAACCTGCATCTGGGGGGGAGTCACAATCAAACAAGGGTAAAGGCAAAAAGAAACCTTGGTGTCATATCTGTAAAGAGAAGACCCATTGGACAAAAGATGCCAGTTGTCCAAGGGCCAAGGAATCTACTCCAGCCACCACTGCCCCTAAGGCAACTGTCCCCCCTAGCTCAGTTCCAAGTGGTGGTACACAGAATAAGGGTGTAGTAGGGTTGATGCTGGGATCTTTGATGGATTCTGGCCTAGTCAGAATTCCAACTCAGGCTGTGTTAGTCTGTGATGGAGGCATGGATATTGCCTCCTTATTTGTCAGTCCCAGGAATCTGGGCAAATACAGACAACAGCCTTTGATCAATGGTAAGGAGGCCATGGCATATAGGGACACAGGTGCAAGTGTCACCATGGTGACAAAAGAACTTGTGGGCCCTGACCAGATCATACTTGGTGAGATGTACCAAGTGACCAATGCAAGCAATGTCAGGACAGATCATTCCTTGGCAGTTGTGAATTTCACCTGGGGAGGGGTAACTGGCCCTAAGAAGGTTGTGGTAAGTGCAGACCTCCCTGTAGCATGCTTATTGGGCAATGATTTGAGAACTTCAGCATGGGCTGAAGTGGCACTCAGGACACATGCAGAAATGCTGGGCATCCCTGCAGATGTGTTTGCCATGACTAGGTCACAGGCAAAAATGTCTTCCACTGAACAGGCCCTGGATCCTGGAATAATGGACCAGGTGCCTTCCAAGAGAAGGAGCAGTAGGGGTAAGGCAGTGTCTTCCCCCCTGCCTCAGAGTGAGGATCAGACTCTTGAGGGAGATGATCTTAGTCCTGAAGAAGGAACTGTCTCAGAGGAACTTGAACCTGATCAGGTTGAGTTCTTGGGGACAGGGGGCCCTTCCAGGGCAGATCTGAGCCAGGAGCAGCTGAACTGCCCCTCTCTTGAACCCCTCAGACAGCAAGCTGCTGCTGAGGCTGCTGGGAGTGCCAGTGGGGCCCATAAAATTTACTGGGATGATGGACTCTTATACTCAGAGGGTAGAGACCCCAAACCTGGTGCCACCAGGAGGTTGGTTATACCTCTGAAGTTTAGGGGCTTCCTATTGACACTGGCACATGATTTCCCATTAGCAGGACACTTAGGCCAAAACAAGACCTGGGACAGACTTGTTCCTCACTTTCATTGGCCTCATATGTCAGAGGACACAAAGGAGTTTTGTCGCTCCTGTATCACTTGCCAAGCCAGTGGTAAGGCAGGTGGAACTACAAAGGCCCCCCTGATACCACTACCTGTGGTGGGGGTTTCCTTTGAGAGGGTTGGGATTGACATAGTTGGTCCCATGGATCCTCAGACTGCATCTGGGCACAGATTCATACTAGTGGTGGTGGACCATGCCACTAGGTATCCAGAAGCAATTCCACTTAGGACTACCACAGCTCCTGTTGTGGCTAGAGCCCTCCTGGGAGTCTTTTCCAGAGTGGGTCTTCCTAAGGAGGTAGTATCAGACCGAGGTGCAAACGTTATGTCTGGTTACTTGACTGCTATGTGGAAGGAGTGTGGAGTAAATTACAAATTTACCACCCCTTATCACCCACAATGCAATGGGTTAGTTGAGAGATTCAACAAAACCCCTTAAGGGCATGATTAAAGGTCTCCCTGAAAAGCTCAGGCGTAGATGGGACATCCTTTTGCCCTGCCTTCTCTTTGCCTACAGAGAGGTTCCTCAGAAGGGGGTTGGTTACAGCCCTTTTGAACTTCTGTTTGGACATCCAGTTAGGGGTCCTTTATGTCTAGTGAAGGAGGGATGGGAGTTACCTCTCAAACCCCCTAAACAGGATATTGTGGACTATGTACTTGGTCTCCTCTCCAGGATGGCTGAGTACATGAAGAAGGCATCCAAAAACCTTGAGGCTAGCCAGGAATTGCAAAATGCCTGGCATGACCAAAAGGCTGTTGTGACTGTTTATCAGCCAGGACAGAAAGTATGGGTGTTGGAGCCGGTGGCCCCAGCAGCCCTCCAAGACAAGTGGAGTGGACCTCATACTATCATTGAGCAAAAGGGAGAGGTTACCTACCTGGTGGACCTTGGAACTCCCAGGAGCCCCCATAGGGTGCTCCATGTGAACAGGCTCAAGCCATATGTGGACAGGGCAGACATGGGCTTGCTCATGGCTACTGATGAGGGACAGGAGGAAGAGAGTGATCCACTGCCTGACCTGCTCTCACAGAACCCTGATGATGGTTTAGTTGATGGTGTAGCCTTGGCAGGCAGCCTCACTGACCAGCAGCAAACTGATTGTAGGCAAGTCCTGAATCAGTTCAGACATATGTTTTCACTGACCCCAAGTCAGACTACCTGGTGCACTCATGAAGTGGACACAGGTGACAGTCTACCTGTTAAAAATAAGATTTACAGGCAACCTGACCATGTCAGGGACTGTATCAGGACAGAAGTCCAGAAAATGTTGGATCTGGGAGTGATTGAGCCCTCAGATAGCCCTTGGGCTAGTCCAGTAGTCTTGGTACCAAAACCTCACACCCAGGGTGGTAAGAGAGAGATGAGGTTCTGTGTTGACTACAGGGGTCTCAATGCAGTCACTAGGACTGATGCCCATCCAATACCTAGGGCAGATGAACTTATAGATACTTTGGCCTCTGCCAAGTTTCTGAGTACATTTGACCTGACAGCTGGTTACTGGCAAATCAGATTAGCTGAGGATGTAAAACCAAAAACAGCATTTTCAACCCCTATTGGGCACTACCAATTTGTGGTGATGCCCTTTGGCTTGAAGAATGCACCTGCCACTTTTCAAAGGTTGGTGAACAAAGTCCTTACAGGTCTGGAAGCCTATAGTGCAGCTTATCTAGATGATATTGCTGTCTTTAGCTCCACCTGGGAGGATCACCTGGTCCACCTGAGAAATGTTTTGGAGGCCCTGAAAAAAGCAGGCCTCACTATCAAGGCCACCAAGTGCCAGATAGGGCAGAGTAAGGTTGTGTACCTAGGCCACCTTGTGGGTGGAGGCCAGGTTCAACCATTGGAGAGCAAAATCCAGACCATCATGGACTGAGTTGCTCCCACTACCCAAACTCAGGTCAGAGCTTTCTTGGGCCTGACTGGGTATTACAGGAGGTTTGTCAAAGGATATGGCTCTATAGTGACCCCTTTGAATGATCTAACTTCCAAAAGAATGCCTAAGAAAGTTCAGTGGACAGTTAGCTGTCAAAAGGCATTTGATGACCTGAAGCAGGCCATGTGCACTTCTCCCATTCTGCAGAGTCCTGACTATTCCAAACAGTTCATTGTTCAAACTGATGCATCTGAGTTGGGGGTAGGGGCTGTGTTATCACAATTGAATGATGAAGGTCAGGATCAGCCAGTAGCTTTTATTAGCAGAAGGTTGACCCCCAGAGAGAAACGTTGGTCAGCCATTGAGAGGGAGGCCTTTGCTGTGGTTTGGGCCTTGAAGAAGCTGAGGCCATACTTGTTTGGCACTCACTTCATTGTTCAGACAGACCACAAGCCCCTCTTATGGCTAAAACAGATGAAGGGTGAAAACCCCAAACTTTTGAGGTGGTCCATTTCCCTACAGGGGATGGACTATACAGTGGAACATAGACCTGGGAGTAACCATGCCAATGCAGATGGACTCTCAAGATATTTCCACTTAGAACATGAAGACTCAACTGGTCAAGGTTAGTTTAATGTCCCTGCGTTTGGCGGGGGGGTTGTGTAGGAGAGTAGGATCTGCCTCTTATGGTTACCCCCACTTTTTGCTGATGTATCACTGTTTTTGACTTAGACTGACTAGGATCCTGCTATTCAGGACCCCAGTCTATCTGCTTTCTCCTATAAATTGATTGCATGTACTTTAGGTACACTCCAGATTGGATTCTGGGGTACCCTTATCAGTCCCTAGTATATGGTACACCATGTGCCCGGGGCATAGGTACCCCAGAGGCCTCCCAGGGGCTGAAGCATGTATTGTGCCACCCCTGAGAGGCCATTCAAAATGACACCACAGGTCTGCTACTGCAACCTGTGTAAGGAGGTGCATGCACCCCTTACTTAGATATAGGTTACCTATATCTATTCTAAATCACTACACATAGAAACCTATCAGTCACCCCTATGGCAGGCCTTATCAATCCTGAAGGCAGGGTGCTGGGTTTTGTGTGAGAGGGTGCCCCTGCATGAGCAGAGCCCCTCTGCAGCCTTCGGAATCTATTCTCCGGGGTTGTCTGTGATGCAGCCAACCATATATACTTAAGTGCATTATAACCTCGCGGTAAATGCTAACTTTAAAACGGCTGCTTAGAAATATGTCGTGTTTGGTGTCAAACACCTTGGAATCATACCTCCACACCAGTAACTGGTGTGGGAGGTATGATTCATCCCTTGTAGTACCACTACTATGGGGCACCGGTCTACCCAGTACCAGCTTTCTCGACCTGGGCAGCACAAAATGGATGCTGCCAGCCACAGACATGAGTCTGCCCTCCTGCTGCTGAGCCAAGCTCAAGCAGAGGAAGGCCTGACAATAGGTTTCCTGTCACAGGGAGGTGTGACCACCTCCCAGACAGGCTTTAGTGTATTGGGGCTGGGTGGGTGCACTCTTAGAGTGCCAGAAAGTCTGCACTGCGGGCACATTTGGTGTCCCCGTGCATAGTCCAGCTCAAACCGGTTGCAGGAGCCATTTGCTCCTGCTCTGGCGTGAAACTGGACAAAGGACATGGGTGTAGCCACCCCTCTGTCCTGACCCTCCCCTTGGTGGGTCCCCAGAGTTAGTCCAACCCCTTCCTTGGGTATAAAGTAGGAAACCTGACTACAGGACTTTAGATTTTACCTGGACTAAACTCTGCAAGCAGAAACCAAGTACTTCGACGGTCTACACTTCGCTAGACGACAGAAGAATCTCCCTTGGAGTAAAGGAGTTACTCCCCTGCAGCAGCAGGCACCTAAATGCATCTGACCGGTTTGCATCTCCCGAGCTCCTGAGGACTCCGAAGATTTCTGCAACACAGGAGGTGGGTTCCCGAGCGTCCCTGAGGTTGATCTGCTCTCTCAGCAATCCTGAGACCAGTATCCCTCGTGGGGACCGTGCAACCCGAACCCCTGTGCACCGTGTACTTTTGCAGCAGCATATGATTTTCGGCAATCCCTGAGGCTGTGCTTTGGACTACGTGTAGTCCTGACCCCGAGCAGCATTTCCACCAAAGATCTCCGGCCTCCACTCCACGAGTGCTCTGTGGGCTGGTGTTTTGTGATTCAGCTTGAGGTCCCTTCGCGATCCCTGGTCTGTTGGCCTGTGGGTCCTGGCGAGGGTCACTTTGACTTTCCTTGGGATTCCCTGGTTGCTCCAGACGTGCCCTGACTCCCCATAGCTTGGAGAGTCTCCTGGACCTTGCTGGTCCATACTGTAACTTGTTTCCTCTGCCCGCATGGGTTGCCTTTGCCAAGGCTTGTTGTGTTCAATCTGGACACTGACCCCTCAGCACTCGACATCCTTTGTGGGACAGCTCACCTCCAGACTTTGGTTGTTGTCGACATCTCCTGGTCCCCGTGGCTGCAGAGTAAAGCATCCTATCTTCACACCTGAAGCACCCGACATCGGTGGGCATTCGTCTATCGAGCCCCTGGTCACCCTGAAGTGACCCAGACTCTGTCCCCCCGACTTTCAGGTTCTTCTCACCTCGGATCCAGGCTTGGATTCCACCGGACACTTTTCATCTTCCCGACAGCAGTACTTCTTCGCATCACGCCATTGAAAACGACAAGGGTTTCCGACACCACTTGACCCCTATGCACCCGGCTCCTCTGGGATAGGTAACACGGGTACCTCGGTACTCACAAGGGTGCTGGCCTTAGAACCTTCTATGTTCCAAAGGGTTTGCTTGAAGTCCTCTCCGAAGTGTCCTTAACTTGTGATTTTCCAACCGCGACTTTCCCATAGAGTTGTACGGAGCTCGCGTCTGTGTTCCCACACTGCACCCGTCCTCCGTGTGCTCCCTGTGTCACTCCTTCGGGTGGTTCCTTGGGGTCCCAGTAAATCTATGTGCTCTAGGCACTGTGTCTATCGAAGTTGTGGTTGTTATACCACTTTCTTAGTATATGGTTCGGTCTCCCCCTGGATCCCGCTGTGTATTGTGCTATTTACTGTCGTTCTATTGATTAAGTATTGTATGCTTTATGTTCTAATCTCACATAGAGATTAGTAGAGAATGTTTAGTAATAAATACATATTTTTTATATAACACTTGTGTGGTTCTCCTTTCATTTGGTCACTCAGGAGGTTCAGTTCTGGTAAAACAAGCTGCTTTACATTCCTTCAAGACTTAGCCTGAAGGCTGCTCTCCATAGCTACCACTAGGATAGCTTTCAATAAAAGTTATCTTTGACCTAATCATCAATAAGGGTCGTTTGGACTGGTGCAAGGTGCCCACTTTAATTAGTGGACAGCATATACCAGGCCAACTTCTCACAGGGCTGAAAGAGTGAGACATGGACCCCTGCTGGGTCCTGACGTGCACCTCCTATTACAGCTCATACAGGGCTGAAAGAGTGAGAGTTTAATATTCTGTCAGGCTGCCTCATATATCCCTATAGGCATCTTAGATTGCAACTCCTGTAGGGGTGTAAGATTGAGGATACCTGGCTGGGCCCCTCCATGTGTCCTGATGGTCACCTTCTATTACAGCTCATGATGTCCAGCTGAAAGAGTAAGAGAGGGACACCCTGCTGGGCCCCTCCATGTGTCCTGAGGGACACCTTCTATTACAGGTCATGATGTCCAGCTGAAAGAGTAAGAGAGGGACACTCTGCTGGGCGCTCCCTGTGTCCTGATGTATTCTATTACAGCTCATCAGGGCTGAAAGAGTGAGAGTAGCCCACCCTGCCAGGCTGCTGCATGGGTCCTACCTGGCAGCCCCAACCCTCCTCTCTTGCTTGTCCTGTGAGTGCAGACAAGCAGGACATTTAGGGGCAGATTTACGAGGAAGTGCCACAGCGTGGCAACGCAAGCCCTTTGGCTGCGCCACGCTGCTGCACTTCCAAAGCACAGGAATGCAACATATTTACAATAATATGTCGCATTCCACTGCTCTCCCCTGCGCTGGCACACAAACAGCTGCCATGCGCCGGCGCAGGCACCCTTGCACCATGGTGCAAGGATGCCTGCGTCATGGCGAGATTGTTTTTGTGCAGGAAGGGGCACCTTCTTGCACAAAAACAATCACTACAGGCATTTCCCTCTTTCAATGCATGCTGTAGAATGCAGCATGCATTGAAAGAGGAAAAAACGAGGAGAAATGAATGCATTTCTCCTCGTTGCGCCTCCCTACGCCTCGAGGCGTAGCATTCACACGCATTTCCAGATTTACGATTCCTCGTAAATCTGGAAATGTGTCTGGTTCCATGGGTGTTGCGTGGGAACACCCACAGCAACACCCATGGAACGCCCCTTTCACGCAAAGTGCTGCGTTTAAAGGGGCCATACTTACAAGGACAGGAAAAGCCACGCAGGGTGGCTTTTCCTGTCCTTGTAAATATGGGGCAGGGAAATACGCTGCCAGTGCGTCACAAAAAGTGACGTACTGGTGGCGCAGGGGGCTTGTAAATCTGCCCCTTAGTATCCTGCAGCAGGTCACTGTGGGTAGTGGAACAAACCACTCAAAAGTGGGACAAAGCCGCAGAAAACAGGACTATTAGCCACCTTACTTTCAATGACTTCAGGGCGCTACACCGTGCCCTCCCTGGAAACTAATCTAAAGCGGGTGTAGGCAGGCATGTTTACTTTCAGAGGCAAGGGCCCAGTCAGGAAAGATTCCAGTAGGCTGCTTGGCTCTCTCTCTAGAGCAGAGGTCTTCAATCTGTGGGGCGCGACCCCCAGGGGGGCCGCGGAGGCCAGGGAAGAGGGTCGCACATTCCCCAGCTTCACTTGTGCCTGCAATCCAAAACGTTTGCTTTCGTTTTGGATAAAGACAGCAGTCCTGGGAAGGCTAATTTAGATCTTTATCAGCTGAAGTTCCATCAATTGAGTCTCTTGTGCTGTGAAAAGTTTTGGTGCAGGGTGTGGGCTTGGCTAAGTGAAATGCAAATGTGCCTAAGTTAATCTGCAAGTGTAAAGGGTGCTTGGGGGCTGATTCTCGCTTTATTTGATCAAATCACTCCAAGTTTTGTGATGACAAAAATTTGGTTTTTTTAGTGGTAGTGCAAAGAGTTAATAACTGAGCTGTGAAGTGTGTGCTTTTAATTTTAACTGCATTTACAGAGCCCTTAGTTCCTCCAAAGGTGTGTTGAACGGACTGTTGTGTAAAAAAGAAAATTGCATTACATACGCTCTGGTATCACTAAAATCTACATTTTGGAAGCACCATTTTACTGAAAAACTATTTGCATGTTTTGCAGCACTCTATCTTACACTGTGATGTCCTACAGTGCCTTTCCCACTGAGTAACAATTTTTAAAATTTATTTTTCATTGACGCTGCCCATGTAGATACCTGATAATGAAAAACCTAAAAACGTACAGAATATTTTGGGGCTTATTTATGAGAGGCTTTCATCACCAGAGCATCTCTTTTTTATGCTCCGGTGGCGCAAGCATCTCAACCATACCTGTGAGGCTGTGCAAAGTCACCCTGCATGGCTTTGCATGGCCTCATAGATATGGAGTAAGACATAGCAGCGCAAGTCACTGCGTTGCCTTACTCTGCGTCAAGGAGGTGTTCTTTGGGCGTTGCGAGGGTTCCCACGCAACACTCATGGATTTCGATGCTGCTCCATATTTACAAAATCACGTAAACCTGAGGCAGCTCCAAAAACAGACGCCTCCCCAGCAGAGGTGTAACGAGGAGAAATGTTTTCATTTCTACTTGTTTTTCTTTATTCCATGTGTGCTGCATTCTGCAGCTCATATCGAAAGAGGAAAACACCTCTCGGGATTGTTTTCTTGAAGGAAGGTGCCCCTTCCTGTGCAAAAACAATCCTGTCTATGTTGGTGCTAGGCAGCAATTTATGCTCCAACACAAGGGCAAAGGACAAGAATGCACCGAATTTCATAAATACTGTGCATTCCTGCCCTTTCACATCGGCATAGGGCAACGCAGCAAGAAGACTTGCGGCGCTGCCCTTCTCCAAATCCTCATAAATAAGGCCCTTTGTTTTTAGCTACACCTTTGAATACACCCCCACGCTCACTGACCTTTTGTTTGCTAAACAGTGTTTAATATTATTTCCCCACCGTAAAAATTATTTGCTGTGGAAATTGGGGGTGTTTATGGTTGTCGATAGTTGTCTATGATGAGGAGTACCAGGTTCTAGAAATTTTCATCAGAAGGGGGTCCTTACGCCTAAAAACGTTTGACAAGGGGGTCTCGGCATCAAAAAGTTTGAAGACCTCTGCTCTAGAGCAAACAGTAGAGAGCAAGCTTTGGGCACGCCTGCTACTCACCGCCTTTCCTTACCGCTAGATGGTGGTGTTGTACAATCCTGCCCTGACCGTGCCCTTACAGCACGGCGTCTGCAGTTTTCGCTGTTGATTCACCTCCTGTAGGTGACAAACTCGGTATTCCAGAGTAGCTCCGGTGTTCATACAGCCCTACAGGTGGCGGGCTCCATCTCATGTGTCTGTTCCTCAGGCCCAGCCAGCTCCAGGGGTGATAGGCTCTCTGTACGTCCAGTGACAGTTCTCTTAACCTTTAAGCCCTGTGGGTGACAGGATCCGTACCCTTGTGCCATTCCCCTGAACACACCCAATGCTTGATAGGACGGGCTCCGTACCCTTGTACCATTCCCCTGAGCACACCCAATGCTTGATATGACGGGCTCCATACCCTTGTGCCATTCCCCTGAACACACCCAGTGCTTGATAGGATGGGCTCCATACCCTTGTGCCATTCCCCTGAACACACCCAATGCTTGATAGGACGGGCTCCGTACCCTTGTGCCTTTCCCCTGAGTACAGCCACTGCTTGATAGGACGGGCTCCGTACCCTTGTGCCATTCCCCTGAACACACCCAATGCTTGATAGGACAGGCTCCATACCCTTGTGCCATTCCCCTGAACACACCCAGTGCTTGATAGGACAGGCTCCGTACCCTTGTGCCATTCCCCTGAACACACCCAGTGCTTGATAGGACAGGCTCCGTACCCTTGTGCCATTTCCCTGAACACACCCAATGCTTGATAGGACAGGCTCCGTACCCTTGTGCCATTCCCCTGAACACACCCAGTGCTTGATAGGACGGACTCCGTACCCTTGTGCCTTTCCCCTGAACACACCTAATGCTTTATACGACGGGCTCCGTACCCTTGTGCCATTCCCCTGAACACACCCAGTGCTTGATAGGACAGGCTCCATACCCTCGTGCCATTCCCCTGAACACACCCAATGCTTGATAGGACAGGCTCCGTACCCTTGTGCCTTTCCCCTGAGCATAGCCAGTGCTTGATAGGACAGGCTCCATACCCTCGTGCCATTCCCCTGAACACACCCAATGCTTGATAGGACGGGCTCCGTACCCTTGTGCCATTCCCCTGAACACACCCAGTGCTTGATAGGACAGGCTCCATACCCTCGTGCCATTCCCCTGAACACACCCAATGCTTGATAGGACGGGCTCCGTACCCTTGTGCCATTCCCCTGAACACACCCAGTGCTTGATAGGACAGGCTCCATACCCTCGTGCCATTCCCCTGAACACACCCAATGCTTGATAGGACGGGCTCCATACCCTTGTGCCATTCCCCTGAACACACCCAGTGCTTGATAGGACAGGCTCCGTACCCTTGTGCCATTCCCTGAACACACCCAGTGCTTGATAGGACAGGCTCCGTGCCCTTGTGCCATTTCCCTGAACACACCCAATGCTTGATAGGACAGGCTCCGTACCCTTGTGCCATTCCCCTGAACACACCCAGTGCTTGATAGGACGGACTCCGTACCCTTGTGCCTTTCCCCTGAACACACCTAATGCTTTATACGACGGGCTCCGTACCCTTGTGCCATTCCCCTGAACACACCCAGTGCTTGATAGGACAGGCTCCATACCCTCGTGCCATTCCCCTGAACACACCCAATGCTTGATAGGACAGGCTCCGTACACATGTGCCTTTCCCCTGAGCATAGCCAGTGCTTGATAGGACAGGCTCCATACCCTCGTGCCATTCCCCTGAACACACCCAATGCTTGATAGGACAGGCTCCGTACCCTTGTGCCATTCCCCTGAACACACCCAGTGCTTGATAGGACAGGCTCCGTACCCTTGTGCCATTTCCCTGAACACACCCAATGCTTGATAGGACAGGCTCCGTACCCTTGTGCCATTCCCCTGAACACACCCAGTGCTTGATAGGACGGACTCTGTACCCTTGTGCCTTTCCCCTGAACACACCTAATGCTTTATACGACGGGCTCCGTACCCTTGTGTCATTCCCCTGAACACACCCAGTGCTTGATAGGACAGGCTCCATACCCTCGTGCCATTCCCCTGAACACACCCAATGCTTGATAGGACAGGCTCCGTACACATGTGCCTTTCCCCTGAGCATAGCCAGTGCTTGATAGGACAGGCTCCATACCCTCGTGCCATTCCCTGAACACACCCAATGCTTGATAGGACGGGCTCCGTGCCCTTGTGCCATTCCCCTGAACACACCCAGTGCTTGATAGGACAGGCTCCATACCCTCGTGCCATTCCCCTGAACACACCCAATGCTTGATAGGACGGGCTCCGTGCCCTTGTGCCATTCCCTGAACACACCCAGTGCTTGATAGGACAGGCTCCATACCCTCGTGCCATTCCCCTGAACACACCCAATGCTTGATAGGACGGGCTCCGTACCCTTGTGCCATTCCCCTGAACACACCCAGTGCTTGATAGGACAGGCTCCATACCCTCGTGCCATTCCCCTGAACACACCCAATGCTTGATAGGACGGGCTCCGTACCCTTGTGCCATTCCCCTGAACACACCCAATGCTTGATAGGACAGGCTCCGTACCCTTGTGCCATTCCCCTGAACACACCCAATGCTTGATAGGACAGGCTCCGTACCCTTGTGCCATTTCCCTGAACACACCCAATGCTTGATAGGACAGGCTCCGTACCCTTGTGCCATTCCCCTGAACACACCCAATGCTTGATAGGACAGGCTCCGTACCCTTGTGCCATTTCCCTGAACACACCCAATGCTTGATAGGACAGGCTCCATACCCTTGTGCCATTCCCCTGAACACACCCAATGCTTGATAGGACGGGCTCCGTACCCTTGTGCCATTCCCCTGAACACACCCAATGCTTGATAGGACGGGCTCCGTACCCTTGTGCCTTTCCCCTGAGTACAGCCACTGCTTGATAGGACGGGCTCCGTACCCTTGTGCCATTCCCCTGAACACACCCAATGCTTGATAGGACAGGCTCCGTACCCTTGTGCCATTCCCCTGAACACACCCAATGCTTGATAGGACGGGCTCCGCATCCTTGTGCCATTCCCCTTTTTTTTTTAAATTTGTTTTTATTAAGTTTTTCAAGAGGAAAAAAAATAAAAATTTCTACAGTCAAATCGTGCTCAAATAACATAGTAGCTATCTTCCCATACACAGATGGGGGTTTCAATTATCCTGTAAAGCATCCAATTATTCGTAGTCAAGCTACCGTTCACGAGAACATAATAAAAATAAAAATAAACATTGCAAAAACAAAAACAGTGGAGCAATCATGCAGAACATATTATAGTGAGCATGCATCACATATCTATGTGTGCGCTCATCCAATTTAACAGTTCCATCCAAACAGTCTAAGGTGAGAGGTCCGTCAGGTTCAGGTCCATTATTTTATACAACCAATATGTTATCACAATTGTTCAATGAAGAATAACGGCACCATTAAGTGTCTGTGGAGTATGATTGTAGATAGTGTTTGAGGGGCTGCCAAATATCACGGGGGCGTGAGGTGACTGGTAACAATGTAGCGTAGATGTCACTCATAGTGTCACAATAAGTGAGATCTCGGAGCCACGCTTGGACTGATGGTGCTTGTGTCCTGCCCCAGTGTAATGAAACTTCTCTCTTAGCCACTAGTAGAGCAATTGCACTAAAGCGTCTGATGCTCCTTTTTAGGGGTTTAACATATCCTAATAGGGCTGTCAATGGTTCAGGGGACATGGCATGCTCTACCATGAGGGAGAGCCGACGAAACACCTCTACCCAATATGCGTTTACTGGGGAACAGGTCCAAGCGAGGTGGAAAAAATCCGCTTCAAGGGCAACGCATCTCGCACAAGCGCCAGACATTGCGGGGTTCATTCTAGCCATCAGTTTGGGAGTGACAGATTCTGTGCAAATATTTAAAATGTAACAGTTTGTGTTTGTAATTGCTCGACACATATCGCATCTGAGAGCAGCAGTATCGCCATATATCATCAGTAATAGTCAAGTCCAAGTTTTGTTCCCAAGAAGCGCGCGCCTTAGCGCCCACCATTGGGCGGAGGGACAAGGACAAATGGTACATACGAGAAACTAAGTGAGTACTGTCCGAAGATGTTATAACAAGTGTGAGTGGTGGGAATTCGTTCGGTTCGGACGATTGGTCGGGTAATATTTTCATTAGGGAGTTACGGGTTCTATGAAGCAGAAACGTATCCATGTATGTGTTGGCGCTTCACGTAGCTAAGTCCGCAGTAGAGCAAGGTTTGGAATCATGGAACAAGTCGCCTAATGTCGAAAGCCTATTTTTTAGTAGTGTTTTCTTCGTGATTGTTTCCATGGCAGGTGGTATTGCCGGATTATCGGGCAGCGGTATGTGCGGGGAGTAAAGAGTTTCGTGACTCAAGTACTTTCCTAGTTTAATCCATGCCCAGCATGTAGTTGGGACTGTTTGAATTTCCGTAGGATTACGGGGGCGACCCTGCGGAAGCAATGTTGATAAGGTCTGCGGATATATTTGTGATCTATCAGGTTTGAGGTATTGTAATCGGGCGTCTGGATGGTACAAGTAGTATGTAAAGTGGGTTTGGGCAATTAAATAATAAAGATAGAAATCGGGGACTCCGAAGCCTCCCCGCTCAAAAGGCATGGTTAATGTGTTCCAGTTCACTCTTGGCTGTTTGCCTGCCCATATCAGTCGGGTTAAGAGGGAGCGAAGTGTATCAAAGAAGGCCATCGTTAACGGTAAGGGGATGTTTAAGAAAAGGTACAGGAAGCGCGGGAGCACTACCATCTTAATGACAGCTATTCTACCCGCTATTGAGAGTGGGAGTTTCATCCATTTAGGAATTAGAGATTCGAGTTGGTCAATCGCCGGTCCGTAATTTAACCATATTACTTCAGCAACATTACAATGCAAATATATCCCCATATATTTGGGAGGTTCTGTGCACCAATTGAGTGGGAATTCAGGGTCGCAGGGGTGAGTGTCAGGGGTCAGAGCAAATATTTCAGATTTGGTCCAGTTAATGACCAGACCCGAATATACGCCGAATCGGACCACTTCTCGTAAGAGTGGTGGCAAATCTTCCTCGGGTGACGTACGAATAACATGACGTCATCTGCGTAGAAAGACGCTGTAAGGGGGCCCGTATGAAGCTGTAGTCCTCGGTGTAAATGGCGTTCCTGAATATGACGGGCCAGTGGGTCCATAGCAATAATGAATAATAATGGTGAGAGCGGGCAACCTTGTCTGGTGCCCCTGGTCAAACCAAACTGTCGCGTGATCATGCCATTTATTTTGAGACGAGCAACAGGGGAAGAGTACAGCAGCCCAACTAATTTTAAGAAACCTACTGGAATTCCCAATTTCTGCATGACTGCAATTAAAAATGACCATTCTAAAGAGTCGAAGGCCTTTTCGGCGTCGAGCATTACTGCGACCGCCGGCAAGGTGGGCTCCATCTGATTGATTACCGAGAAAATTGTACGTAGGTTAAGTGTCGTGGATCGGCCCGGTATGAAGCTGGACTGGTAGGGACACAATGTGGTGTCTACAAGTAGTGCTAATCTTGTGGCCAGTACTTTAAGGTTAAATCTTATTTATTGTAGGAAGAGAAGATAAGCTCACACAGCTGACTGCCTACATCCTTCGGCCGGCAGAGCGCATAGTTATTGGACGTACACAGCGTTTCCGCCACAACCCGGAGGCCGGCCGCATAAGAGACTGATGTGTGGTTGTAGAAATTTGCGTCTTCCAATTTTATCCCCTGCTTATAACAAACACAAATTGCAACTAGAACTTCCCCCAATCCCCCCAACCCCACCCCGAACCGATGTGCTATAGGATAGTCCTGAGATGTTCCCCATCTGGGGTCTTCCATCCCCCCTTGTTGACCCTGGTTAAAGGCAAACGTGTCCTCCCCCATCCCCCGGTCTGGAGCCCCTGGCCCGTGTGCGACAGCCTGCTTCTGGAGCATCCCATATGTAGATTGTCTACTGTGTCTCCTCTTGGGGGTTGCTGTCTCCGCTGGGGTATCCGTAAGTCGGAGAATGCGAAGGTACCTAGGGCACTTGAGTTCGTTCAGTTCTGTCGCCAGTAGGGACAGAAGGGGTTTCCAAATGGTACGAAAGGAGTCAGAAGAGCCCGTGAGAGTGGCCTGGATTCGTTCCATTCCGACTGTGTACCATAATTTATGCAACCATCCTGCTTGTGTCGGTCTAGTTTGCTTGCCCCACAGAGAGAGAATGTGTTGAACTGCCGCCCCCATAGCTAGGCCCATTTGCTTCCCCCGAATCGATTTCAGAGGGTACGTAAGTGCATTAGGCAGCCCCAGTAGCGTCTAAGCCGGAAAGCGAGGTATCTCTGTCTCGAGGTGTCGGTCAACGTCATCTAAGACTGCGCGCCAGTAGTCTGTGAGTTCTGGGCAGTCCCATAGGAGATGTGTCAGGGTCCCCTCCGCGTCGCACCCCCGCCAACATGTCGGACTTCGGTCCGGGTTCCCCCTGTGCAATCTGGCTGGCGTTAGATACCAGTATGTAGTGACCTTAACCGCTGCCTCCCTACTAGCCGTGTTACGGGCCGTGTGATTGGCTCGAAAGGATATATCCGTCCACTCTTTCTCCGTGAGTGCTCTCCCAATCTCCCGCTCCCACCGTTTCTGTCCCACCGAGGGGGAACAGGGAACCTGTGGACGTAGCATGTGGTGCAGGTCAGAGATCAGTCTTTTATCAGAAGTTTTGGTAAGGATCCAACGTTCGTATGTCGTGAGTTTTCTACTAACCCCGGGTCGGACATCCGGGTGGAGGAGCCAGTGACAAAGTTGAAAATATTGGTATCGTTGTGGTGCTGCGATGGTATATAGTTGTTTCGCGTCTGCATAAGGTAGGAACCCCTCTAAGTCAAATAGATGGCCCGCCGATTTGCAGTCTGTGGCTTTCCACTGTGAGAACGCTTGTTCCTCCATCCCGGGTGGGAACTCTGGATTCTCGAATAGAGGCGTCATTGGGGAGGGAAAGGAGGTGAGTCCTCTCTTAACCGCTACTGAGTCCCACACTCGTAACAGCGTGTTCGTGATCGGAGAGCCCCGTAGGTTCGGCGGTCTATCTGGTCTCTTCAAAAACGGGACTTTCCACAAAGACATTTTCGCCAGAGCCCGGTCCTGAAACAACCATCGTTTTTCAGATTCCGGTCTGCTCCATTCCACCAGGTGTCGGAGTTGAGTTGCTTTAAAATATTCCGTGAAGTTAGGGATGCCCAGCCCACCCACGTCGGCCGGTCTATGGGAGAGATCCCTGCGCATCCGGGGTCGTGCCCCCGCCCAAATAAATTGTTGTACCGCAGTTTGTATCTTTTGTAAAGTCCCGGCTGGGGGCCAGATCGGAATAGTCTGAAAGATATAAAGGGCCTTGGGTAGGATATTCATTTTAACAGCCGCTATCCGACCCAAGAGTGACAGCTGGAGTTTCTGCCAACGTCCAAGAGCCGCCTGCGTTTGGGAGAGGAGTTTAGTGTAGTTCAGTGTGACCGTGCGCGCCACTGATGGAGCTAAATCAATCCCTAAGTAGGTAAGCGTATCGTGGGTTTGGAGCTCACCAATCGTCAGATCTCCCGTGTTGTGCGCCTCTTCACAACGGCCCAGGGGCAGCACCGTTGATTTCCCGACATTAATCTTAAAGCCAGACACGCGACCAAAGGAGGCCAATTCCCTCAAGAAGGCCGGGGCCGAGCGATCCGGAGTCTCCAGGGTTGCCAAGAGATCGTCGGCATACAGACTAATCGTATGTTGTTCCCCTCCGAAGGGGATGCCTAAAATATCTGGATTATCCCGTATTTTTTGTGCTAGGGGCTCTATGTAGAGAGCAAAGAGAAGGGGCGATAGAGGGCACCCCTGTCTCGTCCCCCGTTGAATGTCAAACGTCTTTGAGGCTATACCGTTCACCCGGATCGTAGCGGTAGGCTTATCATAACAACTCGCCACCCATGCCCGAAAGCGGTCCCCAATTCCAAAGTGAGCTAACGTGGCCTCTAAAAATTCCCAGCTAACGCGATCGAACGCTTTTTCAGCGTCGATCGATAACAGCACTGCATCAATCTTGGTGCGATGGGCTTTATCAATCAGGTGCAGTATCCTTTTAGTATGGTCACTACTCTGGCGATTAGAGACAAAGCCACATTGGTCTGGTTCAATAATGCCGGGCATTCGCGGCCCTAGTCTGGCCGCCAGGACCCCGGTGAACAGCTTTAGGTCGAGATTAAGAAGGGAGATCGGGCGATAAGCACCGCATTGAGTCGCGTCCTTCCCGGGTTTTGGGATTACTACGATATCGGCTGCCAACATGTCAGGAGGGATAGTCCCTGGGCCCTGAAAGGAGTTAAAAAGACGCGTTAATATTGGGGCTAGCTGGGGACAAAAGGATTTATAGAACCCTGCCGAAAATCCGTCAGGACCAGGTGATTTCAAAGGCTTGAGTCGGGAGATGGCACTAATCACCTCCTCGACACGGATGGGTGTGTCCAGCGCCTCCATTCCCGTTAGGTCTAGTTTTGTGGTTGCCGCTCCCTGTAGATAGGTCGCCGCCTCCCCGTGCATCTGAGAGGCCTTGCTATATAAAGTGGAATAGAAGTCCCGAAAGGCTTCTGCAATATCCTCGTCTCGATCCACTGTCTCTCCCCCCCTTGTCTGAAGCACCTGCACTCTTGTTCGTTCCTCCCGTGCTCTGAGTTTACTCGCTAGCAGCCGCCCCGTTTTGTCGCCTCCCACATAATAGGTGTGTTTGAGCCGTAGGGCCGCGTACTCAGCCCTATCTAAATCGAGAGCCGCCAGTTGCGCTCTAGCCGCCTTCAGCTGGCGCCAAATCCGGGGAGCGCAAGTGCGGCTATGTATCCACTCGAGTTCTGCCACCTGGGCTGTCAGAAGCACCCGTTTTCCTTTCCGTTCCCGAGCTTCAGCTGCGGTAATGGTGATTATTTCGCCTCGTATCGTAGCCTTAAGCGCCCCCACAGTGCCATTACGGGGATATCCGGGGAGTCATTCAGCTCTAGGTAGTCAGTGACGCGTCTTTGAAGTTGTTGCACCACCCCTGCCTTTTGGAGCAAGCTTTCCCTAAGACGCCATCTCCCGGGCGGTTTGCGCATTGGGGGGCTGGACAGAGTCAACACCACCGCGTCATGGTCAGATAGTGCTGACGGTACGATCGACACTGTCTCTACAAGAGTCATCAATTCTGTCGTCCCTATAAAGTGGTCCAGCCGGGCGTAGGTGTGATGAGCATGCGAGTAGAAAGAAAATTGTGTGGCATTGGGGTGGACCACCCTCCAGACATCCTCCAACCCCCTCTCCTTTAACCAATCCCTCCCTGTTTGTGATAGGGCCCCAGTGTGTCCGTAGCGTTGACCCGATCTGTCCTTGCCTGTGTCCATGACGAGGTTCAGGTCGCCTCCCACCGCAATTTTTCTCCCGGAAGAACCCAGCACCTCCGCCATTGCCGTTTGGAGGAATTGCTCCTGTCCCGTGTTGGGCGTGTAGAGGGATCCCACCACCATAGGGGCGTCTCCCACCCATAGTGTGTATGCCAAAAGTCGTCCTCGTATCTCTTCTACCTTGTCACCCACCGTGCCCGGGAATGTTTTAGCAATCAGTATAGCCACCCCTGCCGTCTTGGTCAGTGTGGAGGAATAGAATTGTTGGGGAAAGGCTCGGGATTTCATCCGGTGCCAATCTCTAGGGAGGAGATGAGTTTCTTGTAAAAGACATATTGCCGCTCCTGAGTTTTCTAAATATGATAGGACGGCTCTTCTCTTAATAGGATTGTTCAGCCTTTTTACGTTCAATGTAAGGATCTGTAACGTTGATGCCGTCATCGGGGGGGAACACAACAGGTCGCTTGTGGGTGGGTCTGGCATATGTAGGAGTCCTAGTGGGACCCCGTGATTGATAGCACATTGGTTCCCCCATCCCATCCCACCCCCCCTCCCTAACCCTTCCAACCCCCAACCAACTCGTCCCCCCTCCCCCTCCCTGCTCCTTCCCCACCCCTCCCTACCCCCAATTCGCTTTTCCAACCTCCCAACTACCCGGTTCCCCCCCATGCCTCCCTAACCCCAACTTTGTTACCCCCCAAGTTTACCATAGTCCGTTGCCCACCGTCAATAGTGTGGGCAGCTGGAGTCCGAAAAGTTGGGGTGAACGTGTGGTCCAAGTGGCCCTGGCCCCCCACCCCCGCCCCCCTCCCGGTGCATTTGAAGTTCGTGTTTTCTAGCCCCCTCAGTAGGTGCGATGTCTTCAGATCCGGGTTGGCGAGGCGGTGTCCTTCATTACAGCGGCTACGGCTGCTTGCCGCTCTTGCGACACAGTGTCGGGATCCCGCCGTCGAACGGGGGGAAGAGTCTTTCCGCGGTTTACTCTCCGCCAGCCACTCTCAGGGCGAGTGGGGGACGCGTCCGGGCTCTCATGATTCAGGCCAAGGAGCGCACAGGTTTCCCTAAGGGAGCGTAATTGATGTAGCCGGCCGTTCCATCTGAAAATCAACCGGAAGGGGTGACCCCAGGAATAGGCCACCCCCTTCTCTCTCAAGTGATCAGTCACCCCCTTGAAGGCTTTCCTCCTCTGGAGGGTTATGGCCGCTAAGTCCTGGAAGAGAGCTACGGAGTGTCCTTTATATGTGATGGGTTGTTGACGCCTAGCTTCCCTCAGGATGCGCTCTTTAAGGGGGTAGTCTGGGAGAAAGGCTAGCATGTCTTGCGGGGGAGCTTTGCCCGCCGCGGGGGCCCACCCGGTGCGCTCTGTCTATGCGGAGTTCAAAGTCTTGGTCCTCCCCCAGTATGTCCCTGAAGAGGCCTCGGAGATAGCCGGCGACGTCGCCCCCTTCTTCCTGGGATGGAACCCCTCTGACGCGAAAGTTGTTGCGTCGGGACCTGTTTTCCAGATCCTCAGTGTGGGTCTGGAGGTCCATGTGTTGGTCTCTGAGACGGAGCACTTCCTGCTGTAATTGTTCGATTTCTTCGCCTTTGGAGATTTCGCGTTCCTCGGTAGCCGCCACTCTTTCCCCAACCTCATCCACATCACGGCGAATCTCCCTGATTTCCCCGGTCACTTCCTGCTTGAGCGTTTGAAAATCCTCCCAGAGGACGTTAAAAAGTGATTCCAAGAAAGTTCGTGTGATGGGCATTTCCCTCTCCTCTGAGGTCTCCTGAGTCCGAGGGGGGGTCGACCCCTTCCCTCCTTTCTCTCCAGAGAGGGATCCCTTGGTTAGCATATCTTTGAGGGTGCGTTCCCCTTTCTTTCGTTGAGCGGCCATCCAGGCGACCGGCCCGGAATCCCGGTCAGGTTCTGTCCCTGGTTTCTGGGTTGACGTGCTGATTGAACTGGGAGCACCACCCCCCCGCCGTTGAAGTAGAGTTGCGTCCTTTCGCTGTCCCCTCTCTCCTCCGGGCCTCTCAGTGGGGCCACCAGGGGCTCGTCGGCCCCAAATCTCGGCTCAGGACCCGCCGCCGATCTCCGCCTTTCTTTTGCTCGTGTCTAGGGGCCCTTCCAATGCAGCCACACCGCTCCCCCGTTGTAGCCCTTCGTATTGCCCCAGGAGCGTCGTCTATTGTCCTTCCTGCCGCTGCTGTGCTCCTTCTTCGCCCCCTGTCGCCGCCTTCAGCCCCGTCCGTGTCTCTCTAATGCTTGGGTGCTCAGGCTCCTGCCCCCCGCTGCGCACCGCCAAGGGCCCAGGGCCCGTGCGTCACTGGTTCTCTGTCCCCAGGCGTCCCCGCATCAAGCACACTCCTCAAGCGTTCCTCGTACTCACGCAGACGGGTGGACGCTCTGTCCCTGGCGCCTGACGATCCGCCTCAAGCACAGGGCTGGCTCCCAGCTACCGCTCCACTGCCGTTCGCCGGGTCCGTCTATGCCAGAGTTCCACTTTGTTCGCCGGCAGGCGTGCGCTCCGTCCTCTGGGCTCCGGAGGCCAGGCGACGTGTCAATAAACTGGAGGGCCGCCTCCACCACTCATGAGGGCCCCTTCGTTGCGCTTCGGGCGTTCCCTCCCGGGCGGGTCTCCCCGCGGCGGCTTCCCCCGGGCCCCCGCTCCACTCCACTGTGCGGTGTCGGGGTCAACAGATGCCTCCACAGCTCGCGGTGTCTCACCGCGGGCCGCCTCCCCTGCTGCGGCTGGGTTCTGGTTTGCGGGGATCACCGCCAAAGGAGTCAGCCGTGAGATCTCCAAGCCGCAGTGTCACCCTCGCAGATCCTGGCTCGTAGCAGCCCCTGCGTGCGCCGCCCCTCCGCACTTCATGGATGGCCGGGCTCGCCCAACTAGGCCGCCGAGCCGCGGCCTCGAGTAGTCACTCTCTCCCCGACGGGGGACGCAGGCCCGTCGTCGTCGCCGTCTCGCTCACCCTGAGCGTCTCTGCTGACTTCGGCCGTCCCGGAGTTTCAGGGCACTTCTCCGCTCCCGGGTAGAGCTCAGCGCTGGGCCGCCAGCGACACAGGCACAATTGTAGAGGTGCCTTCTCATGGCCACTGCATCAACTCCGCAGCTCTAGGCCAAGGCGCCATTTTCTCCGGCCGTCGCTTCGCGCCCCTGAAGGTCTCTTCGGTGTTCCGGAGGCGGATTCACGCTTTTCGCGCTTCCAGGCAGCCGCTCTACACCGCCCACAGTCGGGTAGTCAGCGTCGGGCGTTGAGGGGGAATCTGGGCAAGATTTTTATGGGGTAAATGGGGACAGGGGTGAGGAGCCTCCGAGCCGCGCATCCGCTCAGCTCGCGATCTTGGCCACGCCCCGTGGCCAGTACTTTAGCGAGGATTTTGTAGTCATGGTTTAATAACGAGAGCGGCCTGTAGGACTGGCATTTCTGGGGGGACTTTCCAGGTTTAAGTAGCAATGTGATAATTGCTTCGCGCATTGTCGGTGAGAGGGCGCCAGTCTGCAATGCTTCGTCATATACTTCCAATAGGTGGGGAGCTAGTTCATTTTGATATGCTTTGTAGAAATCCCCAGGAGTCCATCGGACCCCGGAGCGCGACTACTGGCTAGTTCTTTAATGGCTTGCTTAATTTCGTCTTCGTCTATGGGGGAGGCCAAGAATTCTCGCTGTCCGTCTTCTAACCATACCATGGCTATTTCTTGAAGATATGCATCTAGGGCCTGTCCACTGGGCGGGCATTTCGTCTGATATAGTTTGGTATAATAGTCAAGGAAAGTTTGTATGATATCTGTCCCTACCGTCACTGGGTGGTCAGTGCCTACGTCCAGTTGTGTGATAAATGTAGATTGGTATTGGGGCCTAAGAAGCTGTGCGAGTGTCCTGCAGTGCCTCTCTCCCTCACCGTAAGTTCGCGCTCTCGCATATTTACCTAAAAATTTGACCTCACGAGCTGCGGCATCTGTAAACTCCACCATCAAAGCTGAACGTTCGCGCAAAATCACCATGGATAGGGTAGGTTGCATGCGGGTATCCACATCTTTTAATTTCTGCTTGATTGTCGATAAGTCAGTCCGAATGGAGCGCAAGACTCCAGCGTGCTTGGAGATACATACCCCACGGATAAACGCCTTAAAGGCATCCCAGAGCGTGAGCTGGGACTTAACGGAGCCCTCATTAAGTTCAAAGAATTCAGTAATAGCACTTCCGATTTCAGTATGAAACACAGAATCCAGCAGGGCATGCACGGGGAATCGCCATAGAGGACGCTGCCTGGGGATAGATGGGAAGGCAATTTCTAATAATACCGGGGAATGGTCGGAAATGGTACGGGGAAAGTATTCCACCCTACGCACCTCTGTCAATAGCTGCAGTGTTAAGTACCAGTGATCAATACGTGACCATGTGCAGTGCGGGGCTGAATAAAAAGAATAATTACGAACTCCGGGTGATTGAGACACCAAGGGTCTGCCAGCAGTGATGATTTCAGGAGTGCAAGGAGGTCCTTGGTGGCTAAAGGTTTAGTAACTCGCCCTGGGCCAGCAGTATCAGTGGTTGGATCAAGTGTGAGGTTTAAATCTCCCCCCATCAGGATTGTGTCTGAACCAAACCAGTCAATATGTGAGGAAATTGTGGTGAAAAAGCCTGGTGTGTCAATATTGGGGGCATAAATATTTATCAGTAATATGGGCTGCCATCTAATGAATCCCTGGATCAGCAGAAATCTCTCATCTGGATCTGATGTAATCGACACTGTGCGTAAGGGAAGAGAGCGGTGAACAAGCATACATACTCCACGTGAGTACGTACTATAGCAGGAGAAAAAACGATGTTGGCCCCAGGATGCAGCAAACCCGTGTGACGTAAGGGGTGCATAATGTGTCTCCTGGAGCATTGCTATCTTAATGGAGTGCCTTGTCAGATATGCCAATACTTGTCTACTTTTTTGGGGGCAGGAGAGTCCTCTAACATTCCATGACAGACATTTAATGTGAAGATCAGTAGTGGTGGACTATGAATGAAAAATAATAATATTCGACTGAAATGTGACATATTACACTTCGTAATGAGCTCCAAAGAAACCAAAAAGAACTACGAATACATAACCAAAGATTAACATCCCACAATAACACCCCCCCCACCCCCACCCCCATCGGATACTCAAATATGCGGCACCCGGTGAATCCCAAGAGAGACATAAGAAGCAAAAAAGAGAGGGGAAGAAGAGAGGAAGAAGGGAAAAGGGAAAGAATAAAAGCATTAGGAAATTTCCTGAGGAACGCGGCAACACTCCTTTGGAGCCGTCACTTATGAAGACAGTCATTGTTCGATCTATGGCCAATCAGCCAGTAGAAGTATTTGCTGTCGGTGAGGAACCGGATCTAAGTAGAAATGCTGTGCATTCAGACCATGTTTCCCGAGATCTATGGGACATCGCAGTTGAACCTTCGCTAAAAACATCAGCAATGCCATCAGACTTCCTTGTCCTGTCGTTGTGTTAACTGTTGGTGGTTCTTCAAGAACTGGGTCGCTGAGTCCGGGGTATCAAAGATCTATGATTTATTACCAACCTGCACCCTGAGTCTGGCAGGATATAGCATCGTGTAGCGTAGGTTGGCTTTTTGTAACGAGCGCTTCACATCTGCAAATGTTCGGCGAGCGTCCTGAACCATGGGCGTGAAGTCTGGGAACAAGGAGATAGTAGACCCTTGGTAGGTAAGTGCACCGCATTCTCTGAATAAGCGTAGGGCAGTGTCCCGATCGTTGTAATTTAGCAGCTTAGCAATAATGATCCGGGGGGTAGCACCCGGAGGTGGCGATGGGCCCAGCGATCGATGTGCTCGCTCGACAGCGAACATGTTCGAGAAGGCGTCTCGGCCAAAAAGATCGGTCAGTACAGCTTCGATGAACTTGGTCATGGGGCCTGTGTTGGTGGATTCTGCATTACCGGCGACTCGCAGGTTGTTTCTGCGCGAGCGCGCTTCCAAATCCTCCGCCGATATGATGACCGGGGACCAGTCAAGCTTGGGGTGGCATATCCCAGGTGGGCACATTCTGGTCACTCCAGCATCAGGACAGGGGCAGAACACAATTAGCATGCAGCGTATCTTCCAGCAGGAGGGTAGGGCTTCTAAACCTGATGTTATATCGCAGGATTAATTTTCAGCCCGGGGCAGGTCAAAAAGCGAGTGACCGTGCTTCAGGGTACCATGCATCAGTGCGGGGCAGTGGCTGCGCACACAACGGGGCAACGCGTGCCAGTCGGCCCAAACGGGCCCCTACCGGTCTCAGGAATCGGAGAGCAAGGTGCCGCTTGATTCGCTTCATTCCGCATCAGCTCCAAAACCACGTCAGGTCAGCAGAGCAGGTAGCTGTAGTTCGGCTTGCTCTCATGCGTGTCGGTGGTTCAGCATATCGGCGTACCTCCGGTGGCATCCGGCAGAGCCTCGCGATCCGAGCCAGGCCCTCAGGCTCACCCGAGCCCCCTGTCGACTCGGGGCCTCCGAGGGCCGTGCCAGGCTCAGGATCGCCGCGGGCAGATCTTCGTCTTGCCAGAATGCCCGGCCGTTATTTCAAATACCGGAATACTCTCGGCATCTTCAGTCGTTGTTTGGCGGTGTCGACGGCTTGTTTTAGTAGCAGATAGAACCATCCGACGGCATTATTTGCGTGGCGGCTCCGGAGCTTTCGGGTTAGGCGGCCATGTTGGTTGCCGGCTCGGCCACGCCCCCAACACGCCCAATCCTTGATAGGACAGGCTCCGTACATTTGTGCCATTCACCTGAGCACACCCAATACTTGATACGACGGGCTTCGTACCCTTGTGCCATTTTCCTGAACACACCCAATGCTTGATAGGACAGGCTCCGTACCCTGGTGCCATTCACCTGAACAGACCCAATGCTTGATAGGACAGGCTCCGTACCCTTGTGCCATTCCCCTGAACACACCCAATGCTTGATACGACAGGCTCCGCACCTTGTGCCATTCCCATGAGCACACCCGATGCTTGATAGGACGGGCTATGTACCCTTGTGCCATTCCCCTGAGCACACCCGATGCATGATAGAATGGTCTCCGTACCATTTGTGCCATTCCTTTGAGTACACCCGATGCTTGATAGGACGGGCTCCGTACCATTTGTGCCATTCCCCTGAGCACAGCCGATGCTTGATAGGACAAGCTCCGTACCCTTGTGCCATTCCCCTGAGCACAGCCGATGCTTGATAGGACGGGCTCCGTACCCTTGTGCCATTCCCCTGAGCACACCCAATGCTTGATACGACAGGCTGTGTACCCTTGTGGCATTCCCCTGAACACACCCAATGCTTGATACGACAGGCTCCGTACCCTTGTGCCATTTCCCTGAACACACCCAATGCTTGATAGGAAAGGCTCCTTACCCTTGTGCCATTCCCCTGAGCACACCCAATGCTTGATAGGATGGGCTCCGTACCCGTGTGCCATTCCCCTGAGCACACCCAATGCTTGATAGGACGGGCTCCGTACCCTTGTGCCATTCCCCTGAGCACACCCAATGCTTGATAGGACAGGCTCCGTACCCTTGTGCCATTCCCCTGAGCACACCCAATGCTTGATATGACGGGCTCCGTACCCTTGTGCCATTCCCCTGAGCACACCCAATGCTTGATAGGACGGGCTCCGTACCCTTGTGCCATTCCCCTAAGCACACCCAATGCTTGTTAGGATGGGCTCCGTACCCTTGTGCCATTCCCCTGAGCACACCCAATGCTTGATAGGATGGGCTCCGGACCCTTGTGCCATTCCCCTGAGCACACCCAATGCTTGATAGTACAGGCTCCGTACCCATGTGCCATTCCCCTGAGCCCACCCAATCCTTGATATGACAGGCTGTGTACCCTTGAGCCATTCCCCTGAGCACAGCCAATGCTTGATATCACAGGTTCCGTACACTTGTGCCATTCCCCTGAGCACACCCAATGCTTGATAGGATGGGCTCCGTACCCTTGTGCCATTCCCCTGAGCACACCCAATGCTTGATAGGATGGGCTCCGTACCTTTGTGCCATTCCCCTGAATGCACCCAATGCTTGATAGGAGGACTGGCTCTGTACCCTTATCCCATTTCCCCTGAGCACACCCAATGCTTGGTAGGACAGGCTCCGTACCCTTGTGCCATTCCCCTGAACACACCCAATGCTTGATATGACAGGCTCTGTACCCTTGTGCCTTTCCCCTGAGTACAGCCACTGCTTGATAGGACGGGCTCCGTACCCTTGTGCCATTTCCCCTGAGCACACCCAATGCTTGTAGGATAGGCTCCGTACCCTTGTGCCATTCCCCTGAACACACCCAATGCTTGATAGGACAGGCTTTGTACCCTTGTGCCATTCCCCTGAGCACACCCAATGCTTGATTTGACAGGCTGTGTACCCTTGAGCCATTCCCCTGAGCACAGCCAATGCTTGATATCACAGGTTCCGTACACTTGTGCCATTCTCCAGAGCACAGCGAATGCTTGATAGGACGGGCTGCGTACCCTTGTGCCTTTCCCCTCAGCACAGCCACTGCTTGATAGGACAGGCTCCGTGCCCTTGTGCCATTCCCCTCAACACACCCAATGCTTGATAGGACGGGCTCCGTACCCTTGTGCTATTCCCCTGAGCACACCCAACGCTTTATATGACAGGCTCCGTACCCTAGTGCCATTCTCCTGAACACACCCAATGCTTGATAGGACAGGCTCTGTAGCCTTGTGCCCTTCCCTTGACCACGCCCAATGCTTGATAGGACAGGCTCCGTACCCTTGTGCCATTCCCCTGAACACAGCCAATGCTTGATACGACGGGCTCCGTACCCTTGCACCATTTCCACTGAGCACAGCCAATGCTTGATAGAACGGGCTTTGTACCCTTGTGCCATTCCCCTGAATACAGCCAATGCTTGATACGATGGGCTCCGTACCCTTGCGCCATTCCCCTGAGCACAGCCGATGCTTGATAGGACGGGCTCCGTACCCTTTTGCAATTTCCTGAACACACCCAATGCTTGATACGACGGGCTCCGTACCCTTGCGCCATTCCCCTGAACACACCCAATGCTTGATAGGATGGGCTCCGTACCCTTGTGCCATTCCCCTGAACACACCCAATGCTTGATACGACAGGCTTCGCACCCTTGCGTCATTCCCCTGAACACACCCAATGCTTGATAGGATGGGCTCCGTACCCTTGTGCCATTCCCCTGAACGCACCCAATGCTTGATAGGACAGGCTCCATACCCTTGTGCCTTTTCACCTAAGCACACCCAGTGCTTGGTAGGACAGGCTCCGTACCCTTGTGCCATTCCCCTGAACACACTCTATGCTTGATATGACAGGCTCTGTACCCTTGTGCCTTTCCCCTGAACACACCCAATGCTTGATACAACAGGCTCCGCACCCTTGTGCCATTCCCCTGAACACGCCCAATGCTTGATAGGACAGGCTCCGTACCCTTGTGCTATTCCCCTGAGCACACCCAATGCTTGATACGATGGGCTCCGCACCCTTGTGCCATTTCCCTGAACACACCCAATGCTTGATAGGACAGGCTTCGTACCGTTGTGCCATTACCCTGAACACACCCGATGCTTGATACAATGGGCTCCGAACCCTTGTGCTATTCCCCTGAACACGCCCGATGCTTGATAGGACAGGCTCCGTACCCTTGTGCCATTCCCCCGAACACACCCGATGCTTGATAGGACGGGCTCCGTACCCTTGTGCCATTCCCCTGAGCACACCTGATCCTTGATAGGATGGGCTCCGTACCCATGTGCCATTCCCCTGAGCACACCCGATGCTTGATAGGACAGGCTCCGTACCCTTGTGCAATTCCCCTGAGCACACCCGATGCTTGATAGGACGGGCTCTGTACCATTTGTGCCATTCCACTGGGCACAGCCGATGCTTGATAGGACAGGCTCCATACCCTTGTACCATTTACTGAACACACCCAATGCTTGAAAGGACAGGCTCTGTACCCTTGTACTGTTCCCCTGAACACCCCCAATGCTTGATAGGACAGGCTCCGTACCCTTGTGCCATTCCTCTGAACACACCCAATGCTTGATAGAACGGTCTCCGTACCATTTGTGCCATTCTACTGAGTACACCCGATGCTTGATAGGATGGGCTCCGTACCATTTGTGCCATTCCCCTGAGCACAGCCGATGCTTGATAGGACAGGCTCCGTACCCTTGTGCCATTCCCCTGAGCACATCCGATGCTTGATAGGACGGGCCCCGTACCCTTGTGCCATTCCCCTGAGCACACACCAATGCTTGATAGAACAGGCTGTGTACCCTTGTGGCATTCCCCTGAACACACCCAATGCTTGATACGACAGGCTCCGTACCCTTGTGCCATTTCCCTGAACACACCCAATGCTTGATACGACAGGCTCCATACCCTTGTGCCATTCCCTTGAGCACACCCAATGCTTGATACAATGGGCTCCGAACACTTGTGCTATTCCCCTGAACACGCCCGATGCTTGATAGGACAGGCTCCGTACCCTTGTGCCATTCCCCCGAACACACCCGATGCTTGATAGGACGGGCTCCGTACCCTTGTGCCATTCCCCTGAGCACACCTGATCCTTGATAGGATGGGCTCCGTACCCATGTGCCATTCCCCTGAGCACACCCGATGCTTGATAGGACAGGCTCCGTACCCTTGTGCAATTCCCTGAGCACACCCGATGCTTGATAGGACGGGCTCTGTACCATTTGTGCCATTCCACTGGGCACAGCCGATGCTTGATAGGACAGGCTCCATACCCTTGTACCATTTACTGAACACACCCAATGCTTGAAAGGACAGGCTCTGTACCCTTGTGCTGTTCCCCTGAACACCCCCAATGCTTGATAGGACAGGCTCCGTACCCTTGTGCCATTCCTCTGAACACACCCAATGCTTGATAGAACGGTCTCCGTACCATTTGTGCCATTCTACTGAGTACACCCGATGCTTGATAGGATGGGCTCCGTACCATTTGTGCCATTCCCCTGAGCACAGCCGATGCTTGATAGGACAGGCTCCGTGCCCTTGTGCCATTCCCCTGAGCACATCCGATGCTTGATAGGACGGGCCCCGTACCCTTGTGCCATTCCCCTGAGCACACACCAATGCTTGATAGAACAGGCTGTGTACCCTTGTGGCATTCCCCTGAACACACCCAATGCTTGATACGACAGGCTCCGTACCCTTGTGCCATTTCCCTGAACACACCCAATGCTTGATACGACAGGCTCCATACCCTTGTGCCATTCCCTTGAGCACACCCAATGCTTGATATGACGGGCTCCGTACCCATGTGGCATTCCCCTGAGCACACCCAATGCTTGATAGGACAGGCTCCGTACCCTTGTGCCATTCCCCTGAGCACACCCAATGCTTGATAGGACGGGCTCCGTACCCGTGTGCCATTCCCCTGAGCACACCCAATGCTTGATAGGATGGGCTCCGTACCCATGTCGCATTCCCCTGAATACACCCAATGCTTGATAGGACAGGCTCCGTACTCTAGTGCCATTCCCCTGAACACACCCAATGCTTGATAGGACAGGCTCTGTACCCTTGTGCCATTCCCCTGAGCACAGCCAATGCTTGATATCACAGGTTCCGTATACTTGTGCCATTCTCCTGAGCACAGCGAATGCTTGATAGGACGGGCTGCGTACCCTTGTGCCTTTCCCCTGAGCACAGCCACTGCTTGATAGGACAGGCTCCGTACCCTTGTGCCATTCCCCTGAGCACACACCAATGCTTGATAGAACAGGCTGTGTACCCTTGTGGCATTCCCCTGAACACACCCAATGCTTGATACGACAGGCTCCGTACCCTTGTGCCATTTCCCTGAACACACCCAATGCTTGATACGACAGGCTCCATACCCTTGTGCCATTCCCCTGAGCACACCCACTGCTTGATAGGACGGGCTCCGTACCCTTGTACCATTCCCCTGAGCACACCCAATGCTTGATATGACAGGCTCCGTACCCTTGTGCCATTCCCTTGAGCACACCCAATGCTTGATATGACGGGCTCCGTACCCTTGTGGCATTCCCCTGAGCACACCCAATGCTTGATAGGACGGGCTCCGTACCCTTGTGCCATTCCCCTGAGCACACCCAATGCTTGATAGGACGGGCTCCGTACCCGTGTGCCATTCCCCTAAGCACACCCAATGCTTGATAGGATGGGCTCCGTACCCTTGTGCCATTCCCCTGAGCACACCAAATGCTTGATAGTACAGGCTCAATACCTGTGTGCATTCCCCTGAGCACACCCAATGCTTGATATGACAGGCTGTGTACCCTTGAGCCATTTCCCTGAGCACACCCAATGCTTGATATGACAGGCTCTGTAGCCTTGTGCCATTCCCCTGAGCACACCCAATACTTGATAGGACGGGCTCCGTACCCTTGTGCCATTTCCCCTGAGCACACCCAATGCTTGATACGACGGGCTCCGTACACTTGCACCATTTCCCCTGAACACAGCCAATGCTAGGGCGGGCTCCGTACCCTTGTGCCATTTCCTGAACACACCCAATGCTTGATAGGATGGGCTCCGTACCCATGTGCCATTTCCCTGAACACACCCAATGCTTGATACGACAGGCTCTGTACCCTTGCGTCATTCCCCTGAACACTCCTAATGCTTGGTAGGACAGGCTCCGTACCCTTGTGCCATTCCCCTGAACACACACAATGCTTGATATGACAGGCTCTGTACCCTTGTGCCTTTCCCCTGAGCATAGCCAGTGCTTGATAGGACGGGCTCCGTACCCATGTGGCATTCCCCTGAACACACCCAATGCTTGATAGGACAGGCTCCGTACTCTAGTGCCATTCCCCTGAACACACCCAATGCTTGATAGGACAGGCTCTGTACCCTTGTGCCATTCCCCTGAGCACAGCCAATGCTTGATATCACAGGTTCCGTATACTTGTGCCATTCTCCTGAGCACAGCGAATGCTTGATAGGACGGGCTGCGTACCCTTGTGCCTTTCCCCTGAGCACAGCCACTGCTTGATAGGACAGGCTCCGTACCCTTGTGCCATTCCCCTGAACACACGCAATGCTTGATAGGAGGGGCTCCGTACACTTGTGTTATTCCCCTGAGCACACCCAATGCTTTATATGACAGGCTCCGTACCCTAGTGCCATTCTCCTGAACACACCCAATGCTTGATAGGACAGGCTCTGTAGCCTTGTGCCATTCCCTTGACCACGCACAATGCTTGATAGGACAGGCTCCGTACCCTTGTGCCATTCCCCTGAACACAGCCAATGCTTGATACGACGGGCACTGTACCCTTGCACCATTTCCCCTGAGCACAGCCAATGCTTGATAGGACGGGCTTTGCACCCTTGTGCCATTCCCCTGAACACAGCCAATGCTTGACACGATGGGCTCCATACCCTTGCGCCAATCCCCTGAGCACAGCCGATGCTTGATAGGACAGGCGCCGTACCCTTGTGCCATTTCCTGAACACACCCAATGCTTGATACGACGGGCTCCGTACCCTTGCGCCATTCCCCTGAACACACCCAATGCTTTATAGGATGGGCTCCGTACCCTTGTGCCATTCCCATGAACACACCCAATGCTTGATACGACAGGCTCCGTACCCTTGCATCATTCCCCTGAACACACCCAATGTTTGATAGGATGGGCTCCGTACCCTTGTGCCATTCCCCTGAACACACCCAATGCTTGATAGGATGGGCTCCGTGCCCATGTGCCATTCCCCTGAACGCACCCAATGCTTGATAGGACAGGCTCCATACCCTTGTGCCATTTCACCTGAGCACACCCAGTGCTTGGTAGGACAGGCTCCGTACCCTTGTGCCATTCCCCTGAACACACCCAATGCTTGATATGACAGGCTCTGTACCCTTGTGCCTTTCCCCTGAGCACAGCCACTGCTTGATAGGACAGGCTCCGTACCCTTCTGGAATTCCCCTGAACACACCCAATGCTTGATAGGACAGGCTCTGTACTCTAGTGCCATTCCCCTGAACACCCAATGCTTGATAGGACAGGCTCCGTACCCTTGTGCCATTTCCCCTGAGCACACCCAATGCTTGGTAGGACAGGCTCCGTACCATTGTGCCATTCCCCTGAACACACCCAATGCTTGATATGACAGGCTCTGTACCCTTGTGCCTTTCCCCTGAGCACAGCCACTGCTTGATAGGACGCACTCCGTACCCATGTGGCATTCCCCTAAACACACCCAATGCTTGATACAACAGGCTCCGAACCCTTCTGCCATTTCCCTGAACACACCCAATGCTTGATAGGACAGGCTCAGTACCCTTATGCCATTCCCCTGAACGCACCCAATGCTTGATAGGACGGGCTCCGTACCCTTGTGCCATTCCCCTGGGCACACCCAATGCTTGATATGACAGGCTCCGTACCCTAGTGCCATTCCCCTGAACACACCCAATGCTTGATAGGACGGGCTCCGTAGCCTTGTGCCATTCCCCTGAGCACACCCAATGCTTGATTTGACAGGCTGTGTACCCTTGAGCCATTCCCCTGAGCACAGCCAATGCTTGATATCACAGGTTCCCTACACTTGTGCCATTCTTCTGAGCTTAGCGAATGCTTGATAGGACGGGCTGCGTACCCTTGTGCCTTTCCCCTGAGCACAGCCTCTGCTTGATAGGACAGGCTCCATACCTTTGTGCCATTCCCCTGAACACACCCAGCGCTTGATATTACAGGCCCCATCAATCTCTGCCAATTCCATGAGCCCATTGTTGGAAATGAAAACATTTACTCTGGGATTCCATAAATTAGGGTCAGGGTGTGGCACAGAAAGATGATGGAGCGACTAGGGGAGGAGGCATGAAAAGTGGAATTTGACAGCCAACATACACATATATATTTATTTTAGAACTTTGCTTGAAAAAAAACTGGCAACAATGAGAAACGTGGCAGTTAATCTGTTTTGGTTACTTAAGTGGTCACAAACACACTGCATTTTAAAATATCCCATGAAGTCAAGGCACCTTCTGTAGAGATCTTTGTGCATTTAGCGATTATCAGGGGACAATAAAAATGGTAAGATAACTCTGGTGGTTAATGCACTTGCTGGAGATATCTGTGTTTTGTCTAGGCGCAGTTTTGACTCATCATAAAGTAGCATTGAGTGTTACTCTTCCTGCTGCAAAGCACAGTGTGTAATCTGCAGATCACAGACTTAAATTTAATGTATATAGCTCATAAGTTACAATCTATCCTTCTAGTATATCACAGTGAGCTATGAACCGACATCAAGGAGCTGCATGCAAGCTGTAAAGGCATACGTTTATAACCGTAATGTTTTTTCTCAATCTGTTGTTATTCAAAGGTTGATATAAAGAGTTCTTTTTAATAGTATTAAAGGTCCCGATTTAGAGATTGGAGGATGGGTACTCCATCACAAACATGAAGTATTTTCCGTCCGTCTTATTGCAAGAGCATTAGGATATAATGGACTTTCAATAAGGCGTACGGGAAATACGTCATATTTTTGACAGATTACCTTTCAACCAATCTCTCAGCCAGGCTCAAAGTCTTATTAGTAAAGGCAAGCTCAACCACTGTGTTATGTTTTTAGGTCGAGCCTGGGCTGCGCATGCGCTGTTCTGCAAGGTATTCTGTATTTGAGTATAGACTTGAAGCCCCGCCCACTCTCCGCCCGTATTCGTTATTGGCCTTGTCAATGTCCTTCGTAAATGCTGGCTTCTAATTCGTTAATAGGCTTGTTAGTCCCTCCTTAGTACTGCCTTGTCTTCATTTGTAACCTCCCATGAGGACTGGCCCTTTAACTTCTGTTGTTACACGGTATGTTTTATTTAGTCTGTAAGTACTATTTTCTTTAAAGAGTTTCTCCTACTGCAGGTATGACATGCACGCTTTCACTTTCCAAGCAGCCCGAGACAGTGGCGGCCGCTTATTTGAATGAAATAGGTCTCGCATTTACAAGAGTTTGAGCTAATGGCATTGTAAATGACAATGCCTTTTATTTATGTTTTAATTATTAAAACAGATAAATAAAAGGCATTGTCATTTACAATACCAATAGCTTAAACTCTCACAAATGTGAGACCTACTGCATTGCAAATGCTTGTTATTCTTTTCTCCTGACCAAACACTCTTAACATACAGCGTCTACCAGTAAGGTTGAGATGTGACTTCTATACCTTGTAACACTTATTGCCTTATGTAATATTTCCTGTACATTGATTAACACACTTGTGTGATTTATTGTCTCTGTATAATGTGTTTGTGTGTGTGATGTAAAGTGCTCTGGCAATCAACATTGGGATGAGTTGAGCTATAAAATAAATTTAAGAAGATCAAATTACTAACCTTCGGTAGCGCTCTTTCTGGTAGAGACTCTAACTGCAGATTACTCACATTTTGAATATTTCCCAGGCGTCAGATTGGATTCGGAATCTTTTCCAGGAATACCTCTGCGTGCCGAAGGGTGGCGCCATGCAGCTCTGCACTGATGCCGTTCCACCCTGAAAATGAGGTGCGGAGGGCATATAGGTGCCACTCCCAGGTACTGACGACAGTTGCTTTTTAAGCAAATTGGTTTTGACCAGTGTACAGATTCCCAGACTTGGGATTTTATTAACGGATAGAGTCCGATGCAGAAAATGGGGAGGATAGGAATGTTGGTGAGGAATCTGCGGTTAGACAGAGTCTCTACAAGACAGAGCGCTAGCAAAGATAAGTAACTTGTTTTTCTGATAGACACTTCTAACCACAGATTCCTCACTTTCTGGATAGATACCAAAGCAGTACCTATTCGGAGTTGGGTCTGTGAATGGACTCAAATCAAAAAGTCCTGCAGGACCGAGCAGGCGAAATGCCCCTCTCAGTGAACCTGGCTGTCTAGACAGTAGTGCTTTGTGACATATGGATTGATGCCCATGTAGCTGCCTGGCAGATGCCCAAGAGAGGAACTCCATATGTCAACACATTGCTAGCAGCTTTAGCTCTGATAGAATGAGCTCGCAGTCCTTTTAGGGGCTGTTTCATAGCCAATGTGTAGCAGATCTTAATGCTGAGCACGATCCAGCGAGAGATAGTCCGGGTCTGCATGACCTTGACTTTTTTCGCTCCAGCGAACCCCACAAGGAGCTGATAATCCACTTTGTGTTTTCTGGTACAATCAATGTAAAAGCTCAATGCTATTTTTAGTCCAAGCAGTGGAGTTTCTCCTCCTCCTAAGAGGTGTGAGATGGAGCATAAAATGGCGGCAGAGTGATGGTTTGACTAATTGGGAACAGCAACCCAACTTTCGGCAAGAAGGAGGCTCGTGTTCACATAACCAGTTTGTCTGAGAAAAAGGTTGTGTAAAGAGGGTTGACGCACAGAGCTTGAGGCTCACTTACACAGCGCATGGTTGTAATATTGACGAGGAACACCATCTTGACAGTGAGAAGCTGCAAGGGAAAGCTGTGGAGCAGCTCAAATGGAGTACCCATCAAATAGGTTAAGATCCCACTGAGTGATGACAAAAGGAGAGGGAGGAAACAGATGTTGTAGGCCTTTCAAAAAACACATCACAACCGGTGGTTATAACAATGAAGGATGATCCGACAACCTAATAAATGTTGTACGAGCCAAAAGATATCCTTTAACTGTGCCCAGAGCAAAGTCTTGCTGGGCAAGGGACAAAACAAACAACAAAGCATCAGATAACTTTGCCTGAAAAGGGACTATTTGCTGCGTGCCACACCAAGCCACAAGTTTGTCCCTACAGCAGGAGTATACATTTTTCATCGAGGGTTGGCCTGCCAAGATAACATCGACTACCTTGGGAGGAGGGTTGAAGGTGTTCAGCTGTCGCCACTCAATCTCCAAGCATGAAGGTGGAAATTGAGAAGGTTCGGGTGCATAAGTCTGCCGAGTAGTTGCAACAGCAGATCCTACCGAAACAGCAGTCTAATCAGAGGAGAGATGCTCATGCCCAGGAGCTCGGGATACCATGCACAACACAGAACATCTAGGATGACTTGGGTCCGGTCAGTCCAGATCTTCTTTAGAACTTGGGGCAGAAGCGGTATCAGCGGAAAGGCAAACAGGGGTCCCGAGTTCCAACCTAGGTGGAATGTGTCTCTTAGCAAGAGACGCCTTGGAAGCTCCAATGTACAGAACTGGTGAAATTGATTGAGCATGGGTTCAAAATGGCACAAAGCAACAAGCTTGTACACAGGCAGTGCAACTCACAAGAGTAATACTGATCCGGAGCACTCCTTCCCTCTTTTGAGAACCGACTAATATCTCCTCAACATCCACAGCTCAGTAATTGGCAGGTAAAATGACTGATGCCTTAAAAAGGCTTTGATACAAAGATCATTATGCAGCTGAAAATGAGACTCCTTAGTTGAGTTCTCAGGGCGGGACACAATCCTTCACCTTCAAGAACCCTAAGCACCTCATCACCTGGCTTTCCCACTTAGGCTCTGCCACAGCGGCGCCTACTTGTGCCCAAACTGGGTGACAGTGTACCCAGGGCTGTGCCACAGCTACACCTGCCTGTGCCCACACTGCATGACAGCGTACCCAGGGCTCTGCCTCAGTGACACCTGCCATTGCCCTCACGGCGTGACAGTGTACCCTGGGTTCCACCTCTGTGACACCTGCCTGTGCCCACACTGCATGGCAGTGTACCCAGAGCTCAGCTGCAGCGACACCTACCTTATGTCCACACTGCGTGGCAGTGTATCCAGAGCTCAGCTGCAGCGACACCTACCTGTGCCCACACTGCGTGTCACTGTAATCAGAGCTCTGTCGCGGCATCACCTGCCTGTGCCCACACTGCATGACAGTGTACCCAGGGCTCCTCAGTGGCAAAACCTACCTGTGTCTACAGTGCGTGACAGTGTACCCTGGGTTCCATCTCAGTGACACCTGCCTGTGCCCACACTGCATGACAATGTACCCAGGGCTCCGCTGCAGTGACACCTACCTGTGTCCACACTTCGTGACATTGTACCCACAGCTCCGTCGCAGCAACACCTGCCTCTGTCCACACTATGTGACACTGTAACCAGGGCTCTGTCGCTGTGACACCTGCCTGTGCCCATACTGTGTGACAGCGTACCCAGGGCTCTGCCACAGTGACACTTGCCTGTGCCCACACTGCGTGACAGTGTACCCAGGGCTGTGCCACGGCAACACCTGCCTGTGCCCACACTGCGTGACAGTGTACCCAGGGCTCTGCCATGGCGACACCTGCCTGTGCCCATACTGTGTGACAGCAAACCCAGGGCTCTGTCACAGCGACACCTGCAGTGTACCCAGGGCTGTGCCACGGCAACACCTGCCTGTGCCCACACTGCGTGACAGTGTACCCAGGGCTCTGCCATGGCGACACCTGCCTGTGCCCATACTGCGTGACAGTGTACCCAGGGCTGTGCCATGGTGATACCTGCCTGTGTCCACACTGCGTGACAGTGCACCCAGGGCTCTGCCATGGTGACACCTGCCTGTGCCCATACTGTGTGACAGCGTACCCAGGGCTCTGCCACGGTGACACTTGCCTGTGTCCACACTGCATGACAGTGTACCCAGGGCTCTGTCACGGTGACACCTGCCTGTGCCCACACTGCGTGACAGTGTACCCAGGGCTCTGTCACGGTGACACCTGCCTGTGCCCACACTGCGTGAGAGTGTACCCAGGGCTCTGCCATGGCGACACCTGCCTGTGTCCACACTGCGTGACAGTGTACCCAGGGCTCTGTCACAGCGACACCTGCCTGTGCCCACACTGCGTAAGAGTGTACCCAGGGCTCTGCCACGGCAACAGCTGTCTCTGCCCACACTGTGTGACACTGTAACCAGGGCTCAGCTGCAGCGACACCTGCCTGTGCCCACACTGCGTGACAGTGTACCCAGGGCTCTGCCATGGTGACACCTACCTCTGCCTGCACTGCGTGACAGCGTACCCTGGGGTCTACCTCGGCGACACCCGCCTGTGTCCACACTGCATGACAGTGTACCCAGGGTCTGTCACGGTGACACCTGCCTGTGTCCACACTGCGTGAGAGTGTACCCAGGGCTCTGTCACGGTGACACCTGTCTGTGCCCACACTGCGTGACAGTGTACCCAGGATCTGTCACAGCGACACCTGCCTGTGTCCACACTGCGTGACAGTGTACCCAGGGCTCTGTCACTGCGACACCTGCCTTTGTCCACACTGCGTGACAGTGTACCCAGGGCTGTGCCACGGCAACACCTGCCTGTCCCCACACTGCGTGACAGTGTACTCAGGGCTCTGCCATGGCAACACCTGCCTGTGCCCATACTGTGTGACAGCGTACCCAGGGCTCTGTCACAGCGACACCTGCCTGTGTCCACACTGCGTGACAGTGTACCCAGGGCTTTGTCACGGTGACACCTGCCTGTGCCCACACTGCGTGACAGTGTACCCAGGGTCTGTCACAGCGACACCTGCCTGTGCCCACACTGCGTGACAGTGTACCCAGGGCTCTGTCACAGCGACACCTGCCTGTCTCCACACTGCGTGACAGTGTACCAGGGCTCTGTCACAGCGACACATGCCTGTGTCCACACTGCGTGACAGTGTACCCAGGGCTCTGCCACGGTGACACCTGCCTGTGCCCACACTGTGTGACAGTGTACCCAGGGCTCTGTCACAGTGATACCTGCCTGTGCCCACACTGTGTGACAGTGTACCCAGGGCTCTGTCACAGCAACAGCTGTCTCTGCCCACACTGTGTGACACTGTAACCAGGGCTCAGCTGCAGCGACACCTGCCTGTGCCCACACTGCGTGACAGTGTACCCAGGGCTCTGTCATAGCAACACCTGCCTGTGTCCACACTGCGTGACAGTGTACCCAGGGCTCTGCCATGGCGACTGTTGGAACCGGGTTTACCGAGTCCGCCACGGTAGCATGGCGCGAAGCGGGAAAGCACGCGAAGGCAATGTGTAAGGCGGTTGTGCAGCACACTCTTATTTTGACTCAGAAATGCGAACGCAATAACATGACACCACACCAGGCTTTTGTATTTAAAATCAAGATCTTTTATATATAAATTAAGTTGGCATCAGATGAGGCAGATTAATTCAGATCTACATTCAAATTCATTGCATTACTCAACTGGTGCACATTTTAAATAAAGCATCATAGCTCATCAACATTGTAGACCACTAAGAGGCCGCAGGAATTATCTCCTACACGTAGCACTTAATAATGATCTCAAGGTACGTTAATAAAACATAGGCCTAAACATACAGTTCACTTTAGCATATTCAATTATTTAAAAGAAGGCTTTTTACGCTACATTTAAATAGGCCTGCATTAATCTAGGCGCACCCACATTCAATACAGTGGGCGTCGCAACTCCAGTACACCTGTAACATAAAATACTTCAACTCTTGGCGGTGTACACTTCAGCTCAACTCCATTAAACACTTTCCCCTTTGTGGTAAAGACTTAACAGTTAAAACCATGGCCTAGGCAGTAATTATAATAGGCATCGGCATAAATGATTAAATACTGTGGGCATCATCATTACCTGAATGAACTATGTGGGAATCCCTCAACATGTCCTGTATTCTGGGGCTTCTAGGTCCCTTAGGGGTTAATTCAGGCCAGGCCCACTCCTCTCTGGGGCCTCGCCTCGTAGAACTACAATCTTAAGGGTTAATAGTGGCCCCCGGCCCCCAGTGGCGTCTTATGGGCCCTAGGGGCCTCCAGGGCTCACCTGCGGTGTGGTCGTTGGTCGCGCTTCAGGGCGACTGGCGATGTTCCGGGCCGGCCCGTGTTCTGTCGGGCGGGGCCCGGTCGGGGGTGCCTCGGCCTTCTGGCCGGTGTTGCGGGTCGTTGCAGGGGCCGGTATTGCCTTCCTCCGGCCCCCGGGATTAGGGAGTAAGTATGCGGCTTGTTGCGGGGGCCGGGATCACCCTCCTCCGGCCCCCGGGCTCAGGGTAAGTGCAGGTGGGGGCTCACGGTTGCTGGGGAAGGGAGCGGGAGCCGGCAGTCCTCTCCGGCCGGCTCCCCGTCTCCCTCTGCACTGCCGGGGCTCTTCCCGGGCTTCCTTCGGCGCTGGGCGGGACTGGGGGCCGGCACCCAATCGGTGCGCGGCCTTCCCGGGTCACCCCGAGCGACCCCTGGTTGCTCGGCAACGGCGTCTGCGGGGCCTGGAGGCCTCGCTGAAGATCGCGCTAGCGATTTCTTGGGCCGCTTCGGCGGCGGTGGCAATTCTTTGGCCGCTTTGGCGGCGGGGGCAATTCTTGGGCCGCTTCGGCGGCGGCGACGATTCTTCGGCCGCTTCGGCGGCGGAGACGATTCTTGGGCCGCGACGGCGGCAGGGGCAATTCTTTGGCCGCGACGGCGGCGGGTACGACTCTTTGGCCGCGACAGCGGCGATGAGGGCCCAGGGCCCAGTCTCTGGAGGCTTCGGTGAGGGCGCGGACGGCGCTCCTCACCTCACACACCTGAGGGGCTTCCTTTACCTCAGCGCTTCCCCCGATGAGGGCGCGACGGCGCACCTCACCACACGGTGCCTCTTCTCAGGCGGCCGCGGCCGCGGCGGTGATCTCCATCATAAGGTCAGTGACCTGAGGGGCAACAGAAAGCAGGGTGCACCAGCAGCCTGTGGGCAGGGCTGACTGGCAAAGTACTTGGGGGCAGCCTAGCAACAGGCAAAAGTGAATAGGGGGTGAAGGTTTAGCGCTTCAGGGTACGGCGCTTTACCTGGTGATCCCCAGTTGGGCAGTTCTAGGATTTAGGCCTTGCTGGACGGTCAGGCCTCCTCAAGTTAAGGGGTCTTGCGACTGCTTCAGCTTGGTTGCTTCTTAGGCGCTTCTAGTTGTAAGTTTCTTGTCAGAAGTTCCTTGTTATAGGTTCCTTGTCAAAGTTTCCTGTCAGAAGTTTCTTCTTATGAGGGGGGATGAGTTGGTGGTCTGGGAGTGCTTGGTGTTCCTCCCCGCACGCTGAAGGTGGTTCCCTGGGTCCCCTCACACTGGGCAAGGTCAGTGGGTGGTGGGCGTTCCTCAGCTATCTTACTACAGCAGGGCCTCAGCCCTGTCAGCAGCAGTAGTGTAGGTCTCCCCCCTAGGCCCTAAAGCCTATACTCCAGCGGAGGTTCTCTCAGGTTCAGTGGTGCCTCATCAACTGACTAGAACGTTTTCCCTCCAAGCCTTTTATACTCCTAGGTCAGGTGACTCTCCCAAAGGCAGCAAAACATAACTCCTCCCACAGCCCGGAAGGTTCTGGAACCTTCTACATGCCTGGCTATGTGGCCCAGAGGCGGGGATGGAATGGATACTGTATCTCTATACCCCAGCCTGACCCTGGCTACTAGTGTGTATGCGTGTCAGGCCCCTCTGCAGTAGCAGGGGCCTGTGGCAGCCATCTTGAGTGAGAGAGAGCACCTGCACCTCAGCACTGGCTAGCAGTGGCAAGGTGCCCAGAGACCTAGGTCCAGTAAAAATATGGTGGCAAAAAGGAGGCGAAAAAGGAAAAAAATAGGGAAGGACCACCCTAGGGCTGACAGGTCTAACACGCGTCCCCCCCAGCCGAAAGAGGGGAGAGCTTCCCAACCTCTAGGGAGTTCTCTTCGCTAAGGCGGAAAAACCGGGAGAGACCGTCAGCGTTGGCGTGGTCTACACCGGGTCGATGTTCCACCCGAAAGTCCATCCCCTGGAGGGAAATGGACCACCTCAACAATTTGGGATTTTCGCCTCTCATCTGCATGAGCCAGCGAAGGGGTCTGTGGTCGGTCTGAATCAGGAAGTGACAACCAAAAAGGTATGGCCTCAACTTCTTGACAGCCCAAACCACAGCAAAGGCTTCTCGTTCGATGGTACTCCACCGCTGTTCCCGGGGAGTAGTCTTCGGGAAATGAAGGCCACTGGCTGGTCTTGGCCATCGTCATTCAGCTGCGAGAGCACAGCTCCTATGCCATGCTCAGAAGCGTCTGTCTGTACAATAAATTCCCGTCCAAAGTCTGGAGTCCTGAGCACCGGTGCGGTGCACATTGCACGTTTGAGGGTCTCAAAGGCTTCCTGGCAGGCAGCCGTCCAGATGACTCTGCGTGGCTGCTTCTTTGAAGTCAATTCCGTCAATGGGCCCACGATGGTTCCATATCCCTTGACGAACCGGCGGTAATACCCCGTGAGACCGAGAAAAGCTCGGACCTCTGTTTGGGTCTTGGGGGGCTCCCAGGCCAAGATGGTCTCAATCTTGGCTAGGAGGGGTTGCACCTTACCTCCGCCCACCAGATGTCCCAGGTACACGACAGATCCCTGTCCAATATGGCACTTGCTGGCCTTGATGGTTAAACCAGCCCATTGCAAAGCCTGTAGCACCTCCTGGAGATGCTCCAGATGGTCCTCCCAGCTGCTACTGAAGACAGCTATGTCATCCAGGTAGGCAGCAGAGAAGGCCTCTAGGCCAGACAGCACCTGGTTCACCAACCGCCGGAAAGTGGCTGGAGCATTTTTCAACCCGAAGGGCATCACCCGAAATTGAAAGTGGCACTCGGGGGTGGAGAACGCAGTCTTCTCCCTTGCTCCTTCCGCCAGGGCTATCTGCCAATAGCCTGACATCAAATCAATGGTACTCAAATACCGGGCTGCTCCCAGCCGGTCAATGAGCTCATCCGCCCGCGGGATCGGGTGAGCGTCGGTCTTAGTGACTGAGTTGAGTCCACGGTAATCCACACAGAACCGAAGTTCTGGTGTGGTGCCCGGTGGGGCCGCTTTCGGCACCAACACCACCGGACTAGCCCAAGGGCTACTGGAAGGCTCAATCACCCCCAGTTCTAGCATTTTGGTAACCTCACCCTGGATACTAGCCTTGACTTTATCGGACAGCCGGTAAGACTTGGTTTTTACTGGCAGGCTGTCCCCTGTGTCCACATCATGGGTACACATGTGCGTGATTCCAGGCGTGAGAGAGAACAACGAGGCGTACTGCCCCAAGACCTGGCGGCAGTCCCTCTGTTGCTCTGGGGTCAAGGATGGGGCGAGGACCACTCCCTCTACCAAACCATCCTTCTCATGGGCCGCCAGAAGGTCTGGAAGAGGCTCACTCTCCTCCTCCTCACTTCCATCTGTTATCATTAGGAGAGTGAGTTCTGAATGCTCCTGGTGGGGCTTCAGGCGGTTGACGTGGAACACCCTGTGGGGTTGACGTGGGGTCTTCACATCAACGACATATGTGGTCTGGCCTCTCCTTTCCAGGATCTCAAACGGCCCAGTCCACCGGTCCTGGAGGGCGCTAAGCTCTCCTGGCTCCATGACCCACACCTTCTGTCCAGCGTCTAACTCTACCGTCCGCGCGTTCCGGTCATACCATTTCTTCATGACGGCTTGACTTGCCTCTAGATTGTCCGAGGCCTCCTTCCACAGCTTGGCCACTTGGCTGCGGAATGCCAGCATATAGCTGACCACATCACGGGGAAGCTTCGAGGAAGACTTCTCCCACCCCTCCTTGACAAGACTGAGGGGCCCCCGAACGGGGTGGCCATAGAGCAGCTCAAAGGGGCTGAAACCGACCCCCTTCTGCGGCACCTCTCGGTAGGAGAAGAGCAGACAGGGTAAGAGGACGTCCCACTTTCTTCTCAAGTCCTCGGGTAGGCTCCTAATCATCCCCTTTAAGGTTTTGTTAAAGCGCTCCACGAGTCCGTTCGTCTGGGGGTGGTAAGGAGTGGAGAACAGGTAGGTCACTCCACACGCCTTCCACATGGCCTGCATGTAGGCCGACATGAAATTCGTGCCCCTATCTGACACCACGACCTTGGGGAATCCCACTCGGGTAAAAATCCCCATCAGGGCCCGCGCCACCACCGGTGCAGTGATGGTCCTCAGAGGGATTGCCTCCGGGTACCGGGTGGCGTGGTCTACCAGCACCAAAATGAACCTATGTCCTGCAGAAGTCGGCGGGTCCAATGGCCCGACAATGTCAATCCCTACCCGCTCAAAAGGGGTATCGACAACTGGGAGAGGTTCCAGAGGGACCTTCACTTTCGTCCCTGTCTTGCCGCTCGCTTGGCAAGTGGTGCAAGTCTTGCAAAAAGTGTCAGAAGTGACGCGCATCCTGGGCCAGTAAAAATGTGGGACTAGACGCGCAAACGTCTTGTCTTGGCCCAGGTGTCCTGCTAGTGGTATCTCGTGTGCCAACTCTAGCAGAAAGGCTCGGTAGCATTGGGGGACCACCACGGCTCGGGCGGACCCATGCACCGGAGCCTTAGGCTCACTGTAGAGGAGACCATCCTCCCAGTAGACATGCTAATTACCAGTCTCGTTTCCAGCTGCTTGGGCTTCGGCCTGTTGCCGCATGCCTTCAAGCGTAGGGCACTCCTTCTGCGCCCGGCAAAATTCCTCCCGGGTAGGCCCTCCTTCCACCTGCCACTCTGCAGGGGTCGGCAGGTCCCCCACGGGAAAACCAACCACCTCAGCGGACTCCGGGGTCACCTCCGCGGGCTCCCCATCCATCTCACCAGGTGTCTCCTCCTGGACATCTCCTCGTCCAGCAGTGGGCTGGGCCATTCTTTCAGGCTCCAACCCCAGCTGAGTTCCTTGTCGGGCAGCCATGGACCGCGTGACAACGCAAGTCCATCCTGGTAATCCCAACATCTCAGCATGGGCATTGAACTCTACCTCCCTCCAGGCAGTATGTTCCAAGTCGTTGCCCAGCAGACAGTCAACTGGCATGGCAGGGCTCACCGCAACCTTCAACAGACCTGATACTCCTCCCCACTCAAAGGGAACTTGGGCCACGGGGTAATGACCCAGGCTATTATCAGCCATAACAACTGGGTGGAATTCCTCAGGAATCACCTGCTCTGGGGACACCAGCTGACGTCTCACCATCGTCATGCTGGCACCTGTGTCCCTCAGAGCCTCCACCTCCTCCCCGTTCACCAGGACCCTCTGCCGATACTTGGCAGTGTTCGCGGGTACCTGAACCCGTGGGATGATCTCTCTATCCCCCAGGGAAACTAAGGTGAAGCCTGTCCACTCACCTCCCCTACCTAGGGACAACTCCTCCCCAAGCGCTACACTGGCCACCCCGGGGCTCTTACCTCCTGTGGGGGCTGGGGTTCTCTTGCGACACTTGGGATCCCCCTTATAATGTCCAACCTCCCCGCACTCGTAGCACCGGACAGTTTTGGGCTGCTGACTCCTGTCAGGATAAGTGGGTTTCTGGAATCCAGATTGGGATGGGGAACCTACCCCTCTCCCAGGCGGTTTATTTTGGGGACCTTTAAAGAACTCCCTCTTTTTATCTCCCCCCTCTTTCTTCTGGGGAGCCCCTGTCCACCTTTCGGGGGGTCCGCCCGGCTCCCTTGTGGGACACCCGAGTGCTGACCCACGTGTCTGCCTCCTCCGCAAGCTCCCTAGGATTGGTCAGCTTGCGGTCCACCAAGTACTGGCGCAGCTCCGGAAAACATTTCTCTAGGAGGTGCTCTCTCAAGAATAGGTCGTACAGCCCTTTGTAATTGTCAACGTTGCTGCCACGCACCCAACCCTCTAATGCCTTCCGGGCATAGTCAAAAAAATTCACCCAGTTTTGTGTGTGAAGCTTGTGGCTGTTGCGGAACTTTTGGCGGTACTTCTCTGGGGTGAGGCCAAACTTCTTGAGCAGGGCCTCTTTCATGATAGGGTAGTTAGTCTGCTCCCCCTTATCCAAAGTTAAAAGTGTGTCCCTTACTAGTGGAGGTATGTACCTATAAAGACCTCCCCCCAGTAGCTCTCAGGAACTCTATGGGCCACCAGAGCCACCTCGTAGGCCGCCAACCACTTGTCGATGTCATCACCTACACTAAAACTGGCCATCACCTCTCTGGGTAAATAGAATTTGGGCTCCTGTGGAACCCCAGCAGGTACGCTGCCACCATTCATTTTGCCTTCCATCTCCATCTGCAAGGTCCGGAGCTCTAGCTCCTTCAGGCTAAGCTCATGTACAAGCTTTCTTTCCTCCATGGCTAGCCTTGCCTGTTCTCCGTCTCTTTCCATCCTAGCAAGTTCTAATGTCAATTGCCTCTGCTCCCTTCTGTCCTCCAATTCCTCTGGTGACAAACTTCCCCCTGACGCACTACTGCCTGCCCTGGAACGTCTTCCTGGCAACACATTCTCGCTACCATCAATGCGCAGTAGGTCCAGTTCTCCTGGGTTGTCTGTCTCCCCCTGCTCCTCATCCCCTCTTCCCTCCGGGTGGGCCATTACCCATGCCCTCAAAGCTTTCTGAAGCACCTCCTTCCTGGCGCCTCGCTTGACGGCCACCCCCTCTCTAGGCAGAACTCCTTGAGCTGTGTCACCGTATACCTTTCTAGGTTGGCTAACTCAAACTCCATCCTCCTAGGTGGGGTCCCAGACAATTTAAGGAAGGGGTTCTAAACTGTAGGTAACAGGTCTACCACAGGAATGTACACAGTCGGCAATTACCATAGAATTCCTAGCACTCTCATTACAATAGGTGTCTAATTGCGGCGCACACTGAGTCACTGTAGGGTGCTGCACAAGCACAAGTCCTTATCCAACCGCTGAACACCAAATGTTGGAACCGGGGTTACCGAGTCCGACACGGTAGCATGGCGTGAAGCGGGAAAGGCACGCGAAGGCAATGTGTAAGGCAGTTGTGCAGCACACTCTCACTTTGACTCACAAATGCGAACGCAATAACATGACACCACACCAGGCTTTTGTATTTAAAATCAAGATCTTTTATAAATAAATTAAGTTGGCATCAGATAAGGCAGGTTAATTCAGATCTACATTCAAATTCATTATATTACTCAACTGGTGCACATTTTAAATAAAGCTGCATAGCTCATCAACATTGTAGGCCACTAAGAGGCCGCAGGAATTATCTCCTACACGTAGCACTTAATAATGATCTCAAGGTACGTTAATAAAACATAGGCCTAGACATGCAGTTCACTTTAGCATATTCAATTATTTAAAAGAAGGCTTTTCACGCTACATTTAAATAGGCCTGCATTAATCTAGGCGCACCCACATTCAATACAGTGGGCGTCGCAACTCCAGTACACCTGTAACATAAAATACTTCAACTCTTGGCGGTGTACACTTCAGCTCAACTCCATTAAACACTTTCCCCTTTGTGGTAAAGACTTAACAGTTAAAACCATGGCCTAGGCAGTAATTATAATAGGCATCGGCATAAATTATTAAATACTGTGGGCATCATCATTACCTGAATGAACTATGTGGGGAATCCCTCAACATGTCCTGTATTCTGGGGCTTCTAGGTCCCTTAGGGGTTAATTCAGGCCAGGCCCACTCCTCTCTGGGGCCTCGCCTCGTAGGACTACAATCTTAAGGGTTAATAGTGGCCCCCGGCCCCCAGTGGCATCTTATGGGCCCTAGGGGCCTCCAGGGCTCACCTGCGGTGTGGTCGTTGGTCGCGCTTCAGTGCGACTGGCGATCTTCCGGGCCGGCCCGTGTTCTGTCGGGCGGGGCCCGGTCGGGGGTGCCTCGGCCTTCTGGCCGGTGTTGCGGGTCGTTGCGGGGGCCGGTATTGCCTTCCTCCGGCCCCCGGAATTAGGGAGTAAGTATGCGGCTTGTTGCGGGGGCCGGGATCACCCTCCTCCGGCCCCCGGGCTCAGGGTAAGTGCAGGTGGGGGCTCAGGGTTGCTGGGGAAGGGAGCGGGAGCCGGCAGTCCTCTCCAGCCGGCTCCCCGTCTCCCTCTGCACTGCCGGGGCTCTTCCCAGGCTTCCTTCGGCGCTGGGCGGGACTGGGGGCCGGCGCCCAATCGATGCGCTGCCTTCCCGGGTCACGCCGAGCGACCCCTGGTTGCTCGGCAACGGCGTCTGCGGGGCCTGGAGGCCCCGCTGAAGATCGCGCTAGCGATTTCTTTGGCCGCTTCGGCGGCAATTCTTTGGCTGCGACGGTAGCGGGTGCAATTCTTGGGCCGCTTCGGCGGCGGCGACGATTCTTCGGCCGCTTCGGCGGTGGCGACGATTCTTCGGCCGCTTCGGCGGCGGGGGCAATTCTTGGGCCGCGGCGGCGACGATTCTTCGGCCGCTTCGGCGGCGGAGACGATTCTTGGGCCGCGGCGGGGGCAATTCTTTGGCCGCGACGGCGGCGGGTACGACTCTTTGGCCGCAACGGCGGCGATGAGGGCCCAGGGCCCAGTCTCTGGAGGCTTCGGTGAGGGCGCGGACGGCGCTCCTCACCTCACACACCTGAGGGGCTTCCTTTACCTCAGCGATTCCCCCGATGAGGGCGCGACGGCGCACCTCACCACACGGTGCCTCTTCTCAGGCGGCGGCGGCGGCCGTGGCGGTGATCTCCATCATAAGGTCAGTGACCTGAGGGGCAACAGAAAGCAGGGTGCACCAGCAGCCTGTGGGCAGGGCTGACTGGCAAAGTACTTGGGGGCAGCCCAGCAACAGGCAAAAGTGAATAGGGGGTGAAGGTTTAGCGCTTCAGGGTACGGCGCTTTACCTGGTGATCCCCAGTTGGGCAGTTCTAGGCTTTAGGCCTTGCTGGACGGTCAGGCCTCCTCAAGTTAAGGGTCTTGCGACTGCTTCAGCTTGGTTGCTTCTTAGGCGCTTCTAGTTGTAAGTTTCTTGTCAGAAGTTCCTTGTTATAGGTTCCTTGTCAAAGTTTCCTGTCAGAAGTTTCTTCTTATGAGGGGGGGATGAGTTGGTGGTCTGGGAGTGCTTGGTGTTCCTCCCCGCATGCTGAAGGTGGTTCCCTGGGTCCCCTCACACTGGGCAAGGTCAGTGGGTGGTGGGCGTTCCTCAGCTATCTTACTACAGCAGGGCCTCAGCCCTGTCAGCAGCAGTAGTGTAGGTCTCCCCCTAGGCCCTAAAGCCTATACTCCGGCGGAGGTTCTCCCAGGTTCAGTGGTGCCTCATCAACTGACTAGAAAGTTTTCCCTCCAAGCCTTTTATACTCCTAGGTCAGGTGACTCTCCCAAAGGCGGCAAAACATAACTCCTCCCACAGCCCGGAAGGTTCTGGAACCTTCTACATGCCTGGCTATGTGGCCCAGAGGTGGGGATGGAATGGATACTGTATCCCTATACCCCAGCCTGACCCTGGCTACTAGTGTGTATGCGTGTCAGGCCCCTCTGCAGTAGCAGGGGCCTGTGGCAGCCATCTTGAGTGAGAGAGAGCACCTGCACCTCAGCACTGGCTAGCAATGGCAAGGTGCCCAGAGACCTAGGTCCAGTAAAAATATGGTGGCAAAAAGGAGGCGAAAAAGGAAAAAAAATAGGGAAGGACCACCCTAGGGCTGACAGGTCTAACACGGGCCTTTTCCCTAGCTGCAGGAAGGTCCTGCAGGTCCTTCTCCACTCTGGAACCCGGTGGTTCCCTCTCTCAAACCTCCCTGGACCAACGAAGCCACCCCACTGGCGCTCCTTAATTGGCTGCAGCCAGGACCGGGCGCTAGGCCGTCCAGATGTCTCTGGCCCTTGCGGTCTCACAGAGCGGGGGGCAGTAGCCCCAGGCCCGTTGGCCACTCTCCTTCTCCTCCTTGCAGTTCCAAACTGCCACTGGTCCACCCACCTGGGGTCCGCACCCTCAGGCTGACCAGCAGTCAGGGGCGAGGCTCTCCTCCCCTACCTCTCCTTCTGGGGTTCCGCCCTCTCCTCCTATGCGGGGCACCCTCAGACCACCCCTCTCTCACTCTTCCAGGGCCGTGACCCTGCATCCGATCCACCAACCCAGGGTCTAAACCCTTAGGTTGCCCCGGTGCCAGAGGCGAGTCCTCCCTTCCTCTGCACCCCTCCCAGAGTTCAGCACCCTCCCACCTGGAGAAGCACCCCTGGGAGTCAGCTCCGGAGGGACACTGCTTACAGACGTCCCTCCCGCCAGGTCAGGCATCCCCTGAACCTGGCACCCCAGCCCAGGATCTAATTCCTGTGTTTGGGCAGACCCCAGAACCACTGGAGCTCTGAATACATACGCCCCGGGTTCTTCTGTCACTGGGGGATCCCCTTCCATGGGTGGCCCATCGGGACAGCCTAGGCTCCCAACCTGGGGTTCCCTTATGGAACTCTCCAGGCCCTGAGACTGCGGTTGGGGCACCTCGGGACACCTCCCCGTCTCACTCCTTCCTATGGATAGGATGTGAGGCCCTACAACCCACTCACTATCCTGGGACCTAGCTGGGCTATTCTCCGCCTCTCCCACCTCGCTGGGTTGGAAGATCCCTGCACCACTCCCTTCAGAATCACTCCCCAAACTGGCTATCACCTCTCTGGGTAAATAGAATTTGGGCTCCTGTGGAACCCCAGCAGGTACGCTGCCACCATTCACTTTGCCCTGCATCTCCATCTGCAAGGCTCGGAGCTCTAGTTCCTTCAGGCTAAGCTCATGTGCAAGCTTCCTTTCCTCCATGGCTAGCCTTGCCTGTTCTCGCTCCCTTTCCATCCTAGCAAGTTCTAATGTTAATCGCCTCTGCTTCCTTCTGTCCTCAAATTCCTCTGCCGACAACCTCCCCCCTGACGCCCTACTGCCTGCCCTGGAACGTCTTCCTGGCAACACATTCTCGCTAACATTAATGTGCAGTAGGTCCAGTTCTCCTGGGTTGTCTGCCTCCCCCTACTCCTCATCCCCTTTTCCCTCCGGGTGGGCCATTACCCATGCCCTCAAAGCTTTCTGAAGCACCTCCTTCCTGGCGCCTCGCTTGACGGCCACCCCCCTCTCTAGGCAGAACTCCTTGAGCTGTGTCACCGTATACCTTTCTAGGTTGGCTAACTCAAACTCCATCCTCCTAGGTGGGGTCCCAGACAATTTAAGGAAGGGGTTCTAAACTGTAGGTAACAGGTCTAACGCAGGAATGTACACAATCGGCAATTACCATAGAATTCCTAGCACTTTCATTACAATAGGTGTCTAATTGCGGCGCACACTGAGTCACTGTAGGGTGCTGCACAAACACCAGTCCTTATCCAACCGCTGAACACCAAATGTTGGAACAGGGTTTACCGAGTCCGCCACAGTAGCATGGCGCGAAGCGGGAAAGCACGCGAAGGCAATGTGTAAGGCGGTTGTGCAGCACACTCTTACTTTGACTCAGAAATGCGAACGCAATAACATGACACCACACCAGGCTTTTGTATTTAAAATCAAGATCTTTTATATATAAATTAAGTTGGCATCAGATGAGGCAGATTAATTCAGATCTACATTCAAATTCATTGCATTACTCAACTGGTGCACATTTTAAATAAAGCATCATAGCTCATCAACATTGTAGACCACTAAGAGGCCGCAGGAATTATCTCCTAAACGTAGCACTTAATAATGATCTCAAGGTACGTTAATAAAACAGGGGCCTAAACATGCAGTTCACTTTAGCATATTCAATTACTTAAAAGAAGGCTTTTCACGTTACATTTAAATAGGCCTGCATTAATCTAGGCGCACCCACATTCAGTACAGTGGGCGTCGCAACTCCAGTACACCTGTAACATAAAATACTTCAACTCTTGGCGGTGTACACTTCAGCTCAACTCAATTAAACACTTTCCCTTGTGGTAAAGACTTAACAGTTAAAACCATGGCCTAGGCAGTAATTATAATAGGCATCGGCATAAATTATTAAATACTGTGGGCATCATCATTACCTGAATGAACTATGTGGGGAATCCCTCAACATGTCCTGTATTCTGGGGCTTCTAGGTCCCTCAGGGGTTAACTCAGGCCAGGCCCACTCCTCTCTGGGGCCTCGCCTCGTAGGACTAAAATCTCAAGGGTTAATAGTGGCTCCCGGCCCCCAGTGGCGTCTTATGGGCCCTAGGGGCCTCCAGGGCTCACCTGCGGTGTTGGTCGTTGGTCGCGCTTCAGGGCGACTGGCGATCTTCCAGGCCGGCCCGTGTTCTGTAGGGCGGGGCCCGGTCGGGGGTGCCTCGGCCTTCTGGCCGGTATTGCGGAGTCGTTGCGGGGCCGGTATCACCTTCCTCCGGCCCCCGGGATCAGGGAGTGACTGTGCGGCACGTTGCGGGCTTCCGGGACTGACTCACGGCGCGTTGCGGGGGCCGGGATCACCCTCCTCCGGCCCCCGGGATCAAGGTAAGTGAAGTTGGGGGCTCAGGGTTGCCGGGGAAGGGAGCGGGAGCCGGCAGTCCTCTCCGGCCGGCTCCCCGTCTCCCTCTGCACTGCCGGGGCTCTTCCCGGGCTTCCTTCGGCGCTGGGGGCGTGACTGGGGGCCGGCGCCCAATCGGTGCGCGGCCTTCCTGGGTCACGCCGGGCGACCCCTGGTTGCTCGGCAACGGCGTCTGCGGGGCCTGGAGGCCTCGCCGTTGATCGCGTCGGCGATTTCTTGGGCCGCGGCGGTGGCAATTCTTTGGCCACGACGGCGGCGGCGACAATTCTTTGGCCGCTTTGGCGGCGGGGGCAATTCTTTGGCCACTTCGGCGGCGGCGATGATTCTTCGGCCGCTACGGCGGCGGCGATGATTCTTCGGCCGCTTCGGCGGCGGGGGCAATTCTTTGGCCGCGACGGCGGCGATGAGGGCCCATGGCCCAGTCTCTGGAGGCTTCGGTGAGGGCGCGGACGGCGCTCCTAACCACACACACCTGAGGGGCTTCCTTCACCTCAGCGCTTCCCCCGGTGAGGGCGCGACAGCGCACCTCACCACACGGTGCCTCTTCTCAGGCGGCGGCGTCCGCGGCGGAGATCTCCTTCATAAGGTCAGTGACCTGAGGGGCAACAGAACGCAGGGTGCACCAGCAGCCTGTGGGCAGGGCTGACTGGCAAAGTACTTGGGGGCAGCCCAGCAACAGGCAAAAATGAATAGGGGGTGAAGGTTTAGCGCTTCAGGGTACGGCGCTTTACCTGGTGATCCCCAGTTGGGCAGTTTTAGACTTTAGGCCTTGCTGGACGGTCAGGCCTCCTCAAGTTAAGGGGTCTTGCGACTGCTTCAGCTTGGTTGCTTCTTAGGCGCTTCTGGTTGTAAGTTTCTTGTCAGAAGTTCCTTGTTATAAGTTCCTTGTCAAAGTTTCCTGTCAGAAGTTCCTTCTTATGAGGGGGGATGAGTTGGTGGTCTGGGAGTGCTTGATGTTCCTCCCCGCACGCTGAAGGTGGTTCCCTGGGTCCCCTCACACTGGGCAAGGTCAGTGGGTGGTGGGCGTTCCTCAGCTATCTTACTACAGCAGGGCCTCAGCCCTGTCAGCAGCAGTAGTGTAGGTCTCCCCCTAGGCCCTAAAGCCTATACTCCGGCGGAGGTTCTCCCAGGTTCAGTGGTGCCTCATCAACTGACTCCAACTGACTAAAATTTTTCCCTCCAAGCCTTTTATACTCCTAGGTCAGGTGACTCTCCCAAAGGCGGCAAAACATAACTCCTCCCACAGCCCGGAAGGTTCTGGAACCTTCTACATGCCTGGCTATGTGGCCCAGAGGCGGGGATGGAATGGATACTGTATCCCTATACCCCAGCCTGACCCTGGCTACTAGTGTGTATGCGTGTCAGGCCCCTCTGCAGTAGCAGGGGCCTGTGGCAGCCATCTTGAGTGAGTAAAATGGCTAGGGGAAAAACGAAAAATTTCTGGGAAAAAGGGCCAAGTCCAACAGCGACACAAGCCTCTGCCCACTCTGCGTGACAGTGTACGCTGGGCTCTTCCTCGGCGACACCTGCCTGTGTCCACACTGCATGACAGTGTACCCAGGGTCTGTCACTGTGACACCTGCCTGTGTCCACACTGCGTGACAGTGTACCCAGGGCTTTGTCACGGTGATACCTGCCTGTGCCCACACTGCGTGACAGTGTACCCAGGGTCTGTCACAGCGACACCTGCCTGTGCCCACACTGAGTGACAGTGTACCCAGGGCTCTGCCACGGTGATACCTGCCTGTGCCCATACTGTGTGACAGCGTACCCAGGGCTCTGCCACGGTGACACTTGCCTGTGTCCACACTGCATGACAGTGTACCCAGGGCTCTGTCACGGTGACACCTGCCTGTGCCCACACTGCGTGACAGTGTACCCAGGGCTCTGTCACGGTGACACCTGCCTGAGCCCACACTGCGTGAGAGTGTACCCAGGGCTCCGCCATGGCGACACCTGCCTGTGTCCACACTGCATGACAGTGTACCCAGGGCTCTGTCATGGTGACACCTGCCTGTGCCCTCACTGCATGACAGTGTACCCAGTACCCAGGGCTCTGTCACGGTGACACCTGCCTGTGCCCACACTGCGTGACAGTGTACCCAGGGCTCTGTCACGGTGACACCTGCCTGTGCCCACACTGCGTGAGAGTGTACCCAGGGCTCTGCCATGGCGACACCTGCCTGTGTCCATACTGCATGACAGTGTACCCAGGGCTCTGTCACGGTGACACCTGCCTGTGCCCTCACTGCATGACAGTGTACCCAGGGCTCTGTCACAGCGACACCTGCCTGTGTCCACACTGTGTGACACTGTAACCAGGGCTCAGCTGCAGCGACACCTGCCTGTGCCCACACTGCGTGACAGTGTACCCAGGGCTCTGTCACGGTGACACCTGCCTGTGCCCACACTGTGTGAGAGTGTACCCAGGTCTCTGCCATGGCGACACCTGCCTGTGCCCTCACTGCATGACAGTGAACCCAGGGCTCTGTCACAGCGACACCTGCCTGTGTCCACACTTTGTGACACTGTAACCAGGGCTCAGCTGCAGCGACACCTGCCTGAGCCCACACTGCGTCACAGTGTTTCCAGCGCTCCACCTCTGTGACACCTGCCTGTGCCCACACTGCGTGATATTGTACCTGCAGCTCTGTCTAAGCGACACCTGTCTATGCCCACAGTGTGTGACACTGTAACCAGGGCTCTGTCGCTGTGACACCTGCCTGTGCCCATACTGTGTGACAGCGTACCCAGGGCTCTGCCATGGAAACACCTGCCTGTGCCCACACTGCATGACAGTGTACCCAGGACTGTACCACGGCAACACCTGCCTGTGCCCACACTGCATGACAGTGTACCCAGGGCTCTGCCACAGTGACACCAGCCGGTGTCCACACTGCGTGACAGTGTACCCAGGGCTCTGCCATGGCGACAGCTGCCTGTGCCCACACTGCGTGACAGTGTACCCAGGGCTCTGCCATGGCGACACCTGTCTGTGCCCACACTGCATGACAGTGTACCCAGGGCTCCGCCTCAGCGACACCTGCCTCTGCCCTCACTGCGTGACAGTGTACCCAGGGCTCTGTCACAGCGACACCTGCCTGTGTGCTCACTGCGTGACAGTGTACCTAGGGCTTTGTCACAGTGACACCTGCCTGTGTCCACACTGCGTGACAGTGTACCCAGGGCTCTGCCATGGCAACACCTGCTTGTGCCCACACTGTATGACAGCGTACCCAGGGCTCTGTCACAGCGACACCTGCCTGTGTCCACACTGCGTGAGAGTGTATCCAGAGCTCTACAGTGGCGACACCTGCCTGTGTCCACACTGCGGGACAGTGTACCCAGGGCTCTCTCACAGCGACACCTGCCTGTGTCCACACTGCGTGACAGTGTACCCAGGGCTCTGTCACGGTGACACCTGCCTGTGTCCACACTGCATGACAGTGTACCCAGGGCTCTGTCACGGTGACACCTGCCTGTGCCCACACTGCGTGACAGTGTACCAAGGGCTCTGTCACGGCGACACCTGCCTGTGTCCACGCTGCATGACAGTGTACCCAGGGCTGTGCCACGGCAACACCTGCCTGTGCACACTGTGTGACAGTGTACCCAGGGCTCTGTCACAGCGACACCTGCCTGTGTCCACACTGCGTGACAGTGTACCCTGGGCTCCGTCGCGGTGACACCTGCCTGTGACCACACTGCGTGACAGTGTACCCAGGGCTCTGTCACGGTGACACCTGCCTGTGCCCACACTGTGTGACAGTGTACCCAGGGCTCTCTCACAGCGAGACCTGCCTCTGCCCACACTGTGTGACAGTGTACCAAAGGCTCTGTCACAGCGACACCTGCCTGTGTCCACACTGCGTGACAGTGTACCCAGCGCTCTGTCACAGCGACACCTGCCTGTGCCCACACTGCGTAAGAGTGTACCCAGGGCTCTGCCACGGCAACAGCTGTCTCTGCCCACACTGTGTGACACTGTAAACAGGGCTCAGCTGCAGCGACACCTGCCTGTGCCCACACTGCGTGACAGAGTACCCAGGGCTCTGCCATGGTGACACTTGCCTGTGTCCACACTGCATGACAGTGTACCCAGGGCTCTGTCACGGTGAGACCTGCCTGTATCCATGCTGCATGACAGTGTACCCAGGGCTGTGCCACGGCAACACCTGGCTGTGCCCACACTGTGTGACAGCGTACCCAGGGCTCTGTCACAGCAACACCTGCCTGTGCCCACACTGTGTGACAGCGTACCCAGGGCTCTGTCACAGCGACACCTGCCTGTGTCCACACTGCGTGAGAGTGTACCCAGGGCTCTGCCACGGCAACAGCTGTCTCTGCCCACACTGTGTGACACTGTAACCAGGGCTCAGCTGCAGCGACACCTGCCTGTGTCCACACTGCGTGACAGTGTACCCAGTGTCTGTCAGAGCGACACCTGCCTGTCTCCACACTGCGTGACAGTGTACCCAGGGCTCTGTCACAGCGACACATGCCTGTGTCCACACTGCGTGACAGTGTACCCAGGGCTCTGCCACGGTGACACCTGCCTGTGCCCACACTGTGTGACAGCATACCCAGGGCTCTGTCACAGTGACACCTGCCTGTGCCCACACTGTGTGACAGTGTACCGAGGGCTCTGTCACAGCGACACCTGCCTGTGTCACACTGCATGAGAGTGTACCCAGGGCTCTGCCACGGCAACAGCTGTCTCTGCCCACACTGTGTGACACTGTAACCAGGGCTCAGCTGCAGCGACACCTGCCTGTGCCCACACTGCGTGACAGTGTACCCAGGGCTCTGTCATAGCAACACCTGCCTGTGTCCACACTGCGTGACAGTGTACCCAGGGCTCAGCTGCAGCGACACCTGCCTGTGCACACACTGCGTGACAGTGTACCCAGGGCTCTTTCACAGCGACACCTGCCCGTGTCCACACTGCATGACAGTGTACCCAGGGCTCTGCCATGGCGACACCAGACTCTGCCCACACTGCGTGACAGTGTACCCTGGGCTCTACCTCAGCGACACCTGCCTGTGTCCACACTGCATGACAGTGTACCCAGGGTCTGTCACGGTGACACCTGCCTGTGTCCACACTGCGTGACAGTGTACCCAGGGCTTTGTCACGGTGACACCTGCCTGTGCCCACACTGCGTGACAGTTTACCCAGGGCTCTGTCACAGTGACACCTGCCTGTGCCCTCACTGCATGACAGTGAACCCAGGGCTCTGTCACAGCGACACCTGCCCGTGTCCACACTGCATGACAGTGTACCCAGGGCTCTGCCATGGCGACACCAGCCTCTGCCCACACTGCGTGACAGTGTACCCTGGGCTCTACCTCGGCGACACCTGCCTGTGTCCACACTGCATGACAGTGTACCCAGGGTCTGTCACGGTGACACCTGCCTGTGTCCACACTGCGTGACAGTGTACCCAGGGCTCTGTCACGGCGACACCTGCCTGTGTCCACGCTGCATGACAGTGTACCCAGGGCTGTGCCACGGCAACACCTGCCTGTGCACACTGTGTGACAGTGTACCCAGGGCTCTGTCACAGCGACACCTGCCTGTGTCCACACTGCGTGACAGTGTACCCTGGGCTCCGTCGCGGTGACACCTGCCTGTGACCACACTGCGTGACAGTGTACCCAGGGCTCTGTCACGGTGACACCTGCCTGTGCCCACACTGTGTGACAGTGTACCCAGGGCTCTGTCACAGCGAGACCTGCCTCTGCCCACACTGTGTGACAGTGTACCAAAGGCTCTGTCACAGCGACACCTGCCTGTGTCCACACTGCGTGACAGTGTACCCAGCGCTCTGTCACAGCGACACCTGCCTGTGCCCACACTGCGTAAGAGTGTACCCAGGGCTCTGCCACGGCAACAGCTGTCTCTGCCCACACTGTGTGACACTGTAAACAGGGCTCAGCTGCAGCGACACCTGCCTGTGCCCACACTGCGTGACAGAGTACCCAGGGCTCTGCCATGGTGACACTTGCCTGTGTCCACACTGCATGACAGTGTACCCAGGGCTCTGTCACGGTGAGACCTGCCTGTATCCATGCTGCATGACAGTGTACCCAGGGCTGTGCCACGGCAACACCTGGCTGTGCCCACACTGTGTGACAGCGTACCCAGGGCTCTGTCACAGCAACACCTGCCTGTGCCCACACTGTGTGACAGCGTACCCAGGGCTCTGTCACAGCGACACCTGCCTGTGTCCACACTGCGTGAGAGTGTACCCAGGGCTCTGCCACGGCAACAGCTGTCTCTGCCCACACTGTGTGACACTGTAACCAGGGCTCAGCTGCAGCGACACCTGCCTGTGTCCACACTGCGTGACAGTGTACCCAGTGTCTGTCAGAGCGACACCTGCCTGTCTCCACACTGCGTGACAGTGTACCCAGGGCTCTGTCACAGCGACACATGCCTGTGTCCACACTGCGTGACAGTGTACCCAGGGCTCTGCCACGGTGACACCTGCCTGTGCCCACACTGTGTGACAGCGTACCCAGGGCTCTGTCACAGTGACACCTGCCTGTGCCCACACTGTGTGACAGTGTACCGAGGGCTCTGTCACAGCGACACCTGCCTGTGTCACACTGCATGAGAGTGTACCCAGGGCTCTGCCACGGCAACAGCTGTCTCTGCCCACACTGTGTGACACTGTAACCAGGGCTCAGCTGCAGCGACACCTGCCTGTGCCCACACTGCGTGACAGTGTACCCAGGGCTCTGTCATAGCAACACCTGCCTGTGTCCACACTGCGTGACAGTGTACCCAGGGCTCAGCTGCAGCGACACCTGCCTGTGCACACACTGCGTGACAGTGTACCCAGGGCTCTTTCACAGCGACACCTGCCCGTGTCCACACTGCATGACAGTGTACCCAGGGCTCTGCCATGGCGACACCAGACTCTGCCCACACTGCGTGACAGTGTACCCTGGGCTCTACCTCAGCGACACCTGCCTGTGTCCACACTGCATGACAGTGTACCCAGGGTCTGTCACGGTGACACCTGCCTGTGTCCACACTGCGTGACAGTGTACCCAGGGCTTTGTCACGGTGACACCTGCCTGTGCCCACACTGCGTGACAGTGTACCCAGGGCTCTGTCACAGTGACACCTGCCTGTGCCCTCACTGCATGACAGTGAACCCAGGGCTCTGTCACAGCGACACCTGCCTGTGTCCACACTGTGTGACACTGTAACCAGGGCTCAGCTACAGCGACACCTGCCTGAGCCCACACTGCGTCACAGTGTTTCCAGTGCTCCACCTCTGTGACACCTGCCTGTGCCCACACTGCGTGATATTGTACCTGCAGCTCTGTCTAAGCGACACCTGCCTATGCCCACAGTGTGTGACAGTGTAACCAGGGCTCTGTCGCTGTGATACCTGCCTGTGCCCATACTGTGTGACAGCGTACCCAGGGCTCTGCCATGGAAACACCTGCCTGTGCCCACACTGCATGACAGTGTACCCAGGACTGTACCACGGCAACACCTGCCTATGCCCACACTGCATGACAGTGTACCCAGGGCTCCGCCACAGTGACACCAGCCTGTGTCCACACTGCGTGACAGTGTACCCAGGGCTCTGCCATGGCGACACCTGCCTGTGCCCACACTGCGTGACAGTGTACCCAGGGCTCTGTCATGGCGACACCTGCCTGTGCCCACACTGCATGACAGTGTACCCAGGGCTCCGCCTCAGCGACACCTGCCTCTGCCCTCACTGCGTGACAGTGTACCCAGGGCTCTGTCACAGCGACACCTGCCTGTGCCCACACTGTATGACAGCGTACCCAGGGCTCTGTCACAGCGACACCTGCCTGTGTGCTCACTGCGTGACAGTGTACCTAGGGCTTTGTCACGGTGACACCTGCCTGTGCCCACACTGTATGACAGCGTACCCAGGGCTCTGTCACAGCGACACCTGCCTGTGTCCACACTGCGTGAGAGTGTATCCAGAGCTCTACAGTGGCGACACCTGCCTGTGTCCACACTGCGTGACAGTGTACCCAGGGCTCTCTCACAGCGACACCTGCCTGTGTCCACACTGCGTGACAGTGTACCCAGGGCTCTGTCACGGTGACACCTGCCTGTGTCCACACTGCATGACATTTTACCCAGGGTTCTGTCACGGTGACACCTGCATGTGCCCACACTGCGTGACACTGTACCAAGGGCTCTGTCACAGCGACACCTGCCTGTGCCCACACTGCGTGAGAGTGTACCCAGTGCTCTGTCACAGCGACACCTGCTTGTGTCCACACTGCGTGACAGTGTACCCAGGGCTCTGTCACGGTGACACCTGCCTGTGTCCACGCTGCATGACAGTGTACCCAGGGCTGTGCCACGGCAACACCTGCCTGTGCCAACACTGTGTGACAGTGTACCCAGGGCTCTGTCACAGCGACACCTGCCTGTGTCCACACTGCGTGACAGTGTACCCTGGGCTCCGTCGCGGTGACACCTGCCTGTGACCACACTGCGTGACAGTGTACCCAGGGCTCTGTCACGGTGACACCTGCCTGTGCCCACACTGTGTGACAGTGTACCCAGGGCTCTGTCACAGCGACACCTGCCTGTGCCCACCCTGTGTGACAGTGTACCAAGGGCTCTGTCACAGCGACACCTGCCTGTGTCCACACTGCGTGACAGTGTACCCAGGGCTCTGTCACAGCGACACCGGCCTGTGCCCACACTGCGTAAGAGTGTACCCAGGGCTCTGCCACGGCAACAGCTGTCTCTGCCCACACTGTGTGACACTGTAACCAGGGCTCAGCTGCAGCGACACCTGCCTGTGCCCACACTGCGTGACAGTGTACCCAGGGCTCTGCCATGGCGACACCTACCTCTGCCTACACTGCGTGACAGCGTACCCTGGGGTCTACCTCGGCGACACCTGCCTGTGTCCACACTGCATGACAGTGTACCCAGGGTCTGTCACGGTGACACCTGCCTGTGTCCACACTGCGTGAGAGTGTACCCAGGGCTCTGTCACGGTGACACCTGTCTGTGCCCACACTGTGTGACAGTGTACCCAGGGTCTGTCACAGCGACACCTGCCTGTGTCCACACTGCATGACAGTGTACCCAGGGCTCTGTCACTGCGACACTTGCCTTTGTCCACACTGCGTGACAGTGTACCCAGGGCTGTGCCGTGGCAACACCTGCCTGTCCCCACACTGCGTGACAGTGTACCCAGGGCTCTGCCATGGCAACACCTGCCTGTGCCCATACTGTGTGACAGCGTACCCAGGGCTCTGTCACAGCGACACCTGCCTGTGTCCACACTGCGTGACAGTGTACCCAGGGCTCTGTCACTGCGACACATGCCTGTGTCCACACTGCGTGACAGTGTGCCCAGGGCTCTGCCATGGCAACACCTGCCTGTGCCCACACTGCGTGACAGTGTACCCAGGGCTCTGCCACGGTGACACTTGCCTGTGTCCACACTGCATGACAGTGTACCCAGGGCTCTGTCACGGTGACACCTGCCTGTGCCCACACTGCATCACAGTGTACCCAGGGCTCTGCCATGGCGACACCTGCCTGTGTCCACGCTGCATGACAGTGTACCCTGGGCTGTGGCACGGCAACACCTGCCTGTGCCCACACTGTGTGACAGCGTACCCAGGGCTCTGTCACAGCAACACCTGCCTGTGCCCACACTGTGTGATAGCGTACCCAGGGCTCTGTCACAGCCACACCTGCCTGTGTCCACACTGCGTGACAGTGTACCCAGGGCTCTGTCACAGCGACACCTGCCTGTGTCCACACTGCGTGACAGTGTACCCTGGGCTCTGTCGCGATGACACCTGCCTGTGACCACACTGCATGACAGTGTCCCCAGGGCTCTGTCACTGGGACACATGCCTGTGTCCACACTGCGTGACAGTGTACCCAGGGCTCTGTCACGTTGACACCTGCTGTTGTATTCCTCTTAGGGTGTCTGCATATAGGTTTTCCTGTATCATGTCCTTATATAGGCACAATTCGCCCTGTCCTCATATAGGCATAAAATCCCAGTCCTTATTTAGGCATTAAACCGTGCACTCCAAATACAGGCATGGTCTCTGACATCCGTCCACCCTAACGTCACAACGAGTTCTTGAAGAACAGACCCTTAGGCTTCGGGAGTTTCCCTAGCACAGGACTATTGATTTCTTCAAGGACTCATCTATTATGCATGAACCGTTATACTTTAGGGGTTCATTCATGACGTCTTCCGCTGTCCGATTCACGTCAATGCTAACATTCTGAGGTACCTCTCAGGTATAAATATACCTTCCCTAGCCCTTTTAAACTAGAGGAGACCTCGACTTCAGAGGAGCCCGTTTCCCGGCCTGACGCACTGAGAAGACGCTGTCATCACTGCACGCAGAGAGTCCAGCTTCCAGTGATCTGACTTCCCTTGCGGGGTGTTGGAGTTCGAGTCTGGCAAGAGATTCCTACCTCTCTCATTCTTAAGGTATGGAGCTGACTAGAACCTAGAGGGACTCTTGGCATACTAGGCATACTAGGCATAACATACTCTTAGTATATTATAGTAAGGAATACTTCACCTACTTCATACCTCTACCTACACCTAGGTTAGGTTAGGTACATTGAGGTAGAACTAGCTTAGAAACGCATCGTATGAGTACTCGCATTTTTAGTATGTGTTATTTATGTAAATGAATATCTACTAAAGATCATGCTAGCGCAGTATTATTTATTTCTACTGCTTACGCTGTACATTATTTATCTTGCATACTGTCTTGTGATCGTAACAGCACATCTTACTTACACGAGAAACAAGACTGTTCAATAAACCTTTTATTGAAACGCCCGTCTATTCTTTCTGTGTAACTTTGAGGAAAACTAAGCATGCACGATTGAGCTGAGTGAAATGGTTATCTATTGTTTCCACGACTCTGGGACACGTTCTGATTCTAAAGGGAAACAAAGTGGTCATGTTTTGCGGCTGCCAGAAACTACTCCCTTCTTGTTTGTCAAGGAGTTTCTAGTGGCCTCTGAGCTAGCTGGCACAAGTAATTAAGTTTAATATACTCGATAGGGACATACCGACCTCAGTCCTATGTCAAGCCTATAGGGTATATTATTCCAATGCGCAGAGCCTATTAGGGAAATAGGAGCTACACTACATGGCGCCCAACGGTTTGGTAAGGCGGTAATTTAACATTAGATACTGAGTAACTCAGCTGTGCTTTTTCTCTCAGAGACCCCTACCCATATACTCCAAAAGACGTCTGGAGTGGGCAGGATTAAGTATCCACCACGGCTACATAGGGAAACACCCTATATATTAGCTGTTTGGTTTGCTCCATGTTGAAGGATACAGTGTTCCAAAATATTGTGCACCTTATCTTTGTTTCCTTGAAACTTGTTCTACATTTTTCAAAAAACAAATGTCCATACACGGGGATGATGCCACCGGAAACGGTGGAGCTGCGGCTGATCCAGCCCTAGCAGCAGTTTTTAACATTACAGGTTTAATTGAAACCGAGGAGGGTGTTATAAACATCCCTCCAAACTTAAGAAGAGCCATCACTCTAAAACTCATAAAACACGGCCTACCACCAAGAGGCGGTAGAGCAGTTTTCGTGATAGAGGCACACGAATCCTTTCAGACAGAGATATTCTATTCATGGGTAATATTTCCTGAATTAAATCCAATAACACACTTGTTTCACTTCTACAAAAAAGATGATCCACCAGAGGAATATATACCAGGAGCATCAGCTCTGGTTTAAAGGCGCCCTAAAACATCACAAAAACATTACCAGGCTCGGTCCACTAGGTATACCAGGAGCAACATGGCCGATTCTAGCCGGCTACACACCTCATCCTGACATTGAAGAGATGTCAGACGAGGAATTACTTACTCAACTTACAGAGTTAATAAAAATCTACAGACAATTGGTCCAATATGTCATGCAGACTTTCACAGTCCAACCACCATTAACCATTCCAAATCAAACTCCCCAACAGGGGAATACACTAAAAATTACACCACAGACTCTATACGCAGTCATGGGCAAAATGCCCACAAAACGTGAGCAAATTCCATTCTGGATAGCTCAAATCGAAGCAGTATTTCCAAATACTAGCCCGTATGAGAAACACAGAATACTAACAATCAGTTTACCAATGGGGATCACACCACAACTGGAAGACTGTACCACTTGGGGCTCAGTCTTTGCTGCCATCTATACTAAAACACATGGTATTCCATCAATTGCGGTAATACCTGATGTCCTGAAACAAATTCAAAACGAATACGGGGCAGAGCCTGCTCTGAATTTAGGTATGAAATTACAGAAAAATTTCGACCAGGTCTCAACAATAATATTATCTAATATTAAAGGGGAGGCAGCAGCAGTGGCGATCCGCCAACGATTAAGGGAATTCGATGTTACAGAACATCAAACTGAGCTACCCAGAATAATTGAACAATCATATGCAGAATTAGGCAGAGTTAGTTTGGGTGGAAGACTAGTGAAACCAAAACTATCTGAAAGTCCTGAGAAGGACTCTATTAAACAAACTCCTACATCTTCTAAAAAGAAGTGGGAAACTACTAAACAAAACTCAAACGAGAAACGTTCTCAATCCCGAGGTAGGTCTCCTCAAAAGGAGCCCTCTGAAAGGAGGTATAACCTCAGGAATAGGGATAATTTGAGAAAACCTGACAGGTATCAAGATACTGATACACGTTCCTCTCGTACCTTTCAGATCTCGTCACGGACTTCGGAAAGAAGAGGACGGTCAGAAAATAGAGAAGAACGCGTGAAATCCAAGGAAGATAAACACGCTCCAAAAAATAAAACAAAACCTCAATTTTCCAAAAGAAAGTAGCAGGTCTAAAGATCAGACATGCCGAGAATACTGAGAACACAACTCAAGAACGGAGAATGGGCTCAGACAATGCTGGACAGTGCAGCAGAAGTCACAATAGTTCACCAGAATCTGAAGGAACTTCTGGAGATAGTGGACTTGAATGAGTACATTACAGTTGAGACTGTAGACACCAGGGTTAGTACTCCACAAAGGTTATATGAAATAACAATCCGAATGGAGGGAGACATACCTAGACAGGTGAAAGCACTCTTTTGGGAAAAACTTTCAAGGGGCTATGACATACTTCTAGCAGAAAAAGACTGGCCACCACAATTTGTCAGGGAGTGCCCACATGGCGAGGACATTATTATGCCTGCCTTCTCTAACTATATTCCAATTCATCTAAAATATACTTATGCCAGGAAATGGGCAGTAGTCCAGGCCCCAGCATTATATAAAAATCATGTAGGATGGGATGAGGACTCACCTCACCTCACCATAAAATACATCTGAAACATGAACCAACTGAACAAAGGCAGTATCCAATAAAGCAAGAAGCTAAAAAACAGGTCAGGGAGATCTTAGATCAACTTGAATACCAAGGGGTGATTGAAACATGCACCTCCTCAATGAACAATCCTTTGTTTCCTGTCTCCAAACCAGACAACACCTGTCGTCTAGTTTTGGATTACAGACACTTAAACACTTGTTGTAAAACATTTGCAGTGCAAAATGCACATAGCACAGCATTAATGAATAACATTGTGCGTAAAAATATAAAACCACATTGGACATCTCAAATGGTTTCTTTTGTCAAAACATAGCACCTGAAAGCAGGTACTTAACAGCATTCTCCATAATGGGGACCCAGCGTCAATTTTGTCGACTCCCACAAGGGTTCAAGAACAGCCCAGGGTTATTCTCAGCGAGAGTAACAGAGTTACTACAAATTTATGACAATGAGGCATTGTCCTATGCCGATGACATCTATCTGACGGACGATGACCTGGACAAACACTTGAACAGGGTAAGCACCATTATACTGGGCTTCGCCTCTGAGGGCTACAAGTTCAACTTTAAAAAGTCCCGAATTGCCCATCTCAATGTCCTATTTCTAGGATATGAGCTTTCAAGTGAAGGCAAGAGCTTGGCAGCTAACTTTTAGAAAAGTGTGCGCTGCTCCAACCTCCAAAAACGCAAACAAACTTACAATCCATCCTGGGTTTCCTAAATTTTGGAAGAACATACATTCTAAATTACGCAGAAAGGGTTAAACCTCTCTACGCATTAATCAAACCTGATTTTTCTATCAAGAATTGGACACAAGAACACACAGAAATCTTGCGTTCACTACAGGCTAACATGTTAGCAACAAATCACTTACAAACACGCGTAAGTCAACGCAATTTAGTGATCCGAATAATTTCGGGTCAATGCGAATTCACCTACTTAACATTTAATGAGGGTGAAAAATACCAATCGCATACAAATCTCATTTGTACACACAAGCGGAAATGCGCTTCACTTCAACTGAAAAAATTCTGACAGCAGTTCAAACCGCTGTAGCAAAGAGAGAGCCCTAGCCCAAGGGAAACGCATTATTGTCGTAACCCCAGTACCAGCTTTAGAAGCGGTCACAAAAGCAAGCATTCCAAATGCTAAAGCATTACATCCAAGATGGATACAGTGGGTTAATTCTCTTGCTGCAACAGATGTTGAATATGTTTTTGATCCTGATTTAAAAACACAAGCGTTCCTGCAATATGAACAAGAATGTCATCTGCCCACTGAAATCCTGCCTCTCGATCAGTACGAATTCATAATTTACACTGACGGACCCGCACAGCCCGCAACAGGGGGTAAGCAAGCTTACAGTGCAGCATGTGCAATCGTTAAAGGTCGCATGCGAGATGGTATCTTCAGACCTATGGTCACAAAAACTCAATCTCTAGGAGATTGTACAGCTCAGCGAGCTGAACTACAAGCATTCAAACTGGCACTTAGATCGAGAATTCCCCACACTAATAGTGTGCGATTCCTTTTACTGTGTTCAGTCGTATAATGAATATATACAAAACTGGCTTGAAAATGGATTCAAAGATGCGAAAGGTGGCACAATAAAGCATAAAACGCTTTGGGAACAAGTAGTTCAGTTGAAAAACGAACTACCAAAGGCTCACGTGATCCACACACTGAGTCATCAAAGTGATGGCGTTCACGTTGCAGGGAATTCATTGGCTGACGAAGCCGCAAAGGGGGCTGATCAGACGGCTTCCGTAGCTGCGATCACTCGTTCAAAAACAAAAATAGACAGTGAGATAATGTTGGCTGTCAATGCTACAAGCAAAGGCAGTGGTGCAGCGTTACCAAAAGTTTCCACTCAAGTACTCTTATGTAATTGATGCGAACAACGTTCCTTTTGCTCGAATCCCTGGAGTGGGGGATAGGGTAATTCCAAACATGGAACGTAGAGCAGCTTTGATTTATGAAACACATCTGGGGGAGGGTCTGTCATATCAAGGGATCTCTAAAACAATATTGACGTTAAAAGAGATGTACTGGTGGCCTGGAATGAATACACAGATTCACATCTTCATCCATGACTGCATAGACTGTAAGGTGCAGCGTGATGCAGAACGCCACCAGACACCATGCTACGTATGTAGCTGCCCAGTACAGACACCATTGTTAGACAGCATTAGACTATCTATGCACAGGCGTCCTCGTGGACAAGTGCAATCCCACAAATACTAAAATCAAGGTTCCTATGGATATGGCCTCAGCGCTCGGCTGACGCTCGAACTGTTATAAAAGATTTGCGAGTCTTTATCGGCACATACGCAATAGGCACACTACATTCTGACCAGGGCCCTGCGTTTACCTCTCGGGCTTACAAAAAAGCCATGGCCAGTCTGGGCGTTGCATTGCGGTGCTCCCCTCCATTCCATCCTGAGGGAAATTCGGTTGTGGAAAGGAAAAACCGGGACATAGAGCAGTCTATAACAGCTAGGGTATTAGGTTCGGGTGATGGGTGGGTCAAACATCTTTATGGGGTCCAACGCTCATTGAACAACCTGCCAAGAAGTTCTCTAGGGGGGGTCACTCCATATGAGGTCCTATTTGGGACAAGAATGTGGGTACCAGACCTCGATCACGTAGGCACAGTGCTGGAAAATAAACCGTTTGATATCAAAGATCGTTTGGCTGTTTTACAGGAACTCAATGAACTAAGATCGAAACAAAGCAACGTATTCCTGCAGCCAACCACCACTGGGGAAAACCGGCGGTCCCAGCAAGGCCTGTCTGGATTCCAAAAGTTGGGGATCTAGTCAGAGAAAAGATTGCGGACAAGAAGGAATTTGGACCTTCTTACAGACAACCAGTACCTGTCCTAGCAGTTCAAGGAACAAGAACAGTACTTCTGCCGCCCCTTGCTGGAAAAAAGGAGAAAAGATTTGTGTCCATCGACCTCATCAAACCACAGTATGTGGCCAATACTAAATAGTAGGCCTCGTGGACTCCGACCTAGTAGCAGACACACTCCTCTCGCTACTATCCAAGAGGTTCAGACTGAAAGACTGATAACCATCGAGACTTCAGCAGTAACAGATGAAGGACTAAGCAACAATGCAATGGAACTCATCACTCTTGAAAATCAAGTAACAGTTCGTCCAAATACACCTGTCTACACCAATGTAGCAAGTGATCAACTGGTTCCAGCGATTTCTACAAATCCTGATGCAATTTCAACAATTGACAGAACTGCTTCTGGCTATTTCATTAACTTTGATACGTTCTCAGAAGATCTGAGTGAACCTGAAACGACGCCAGCATCATTAACATTCAAGCAGCAAGTACAAGACTTTCTTCACTTTCTGAAAAAAACTTATCTGGTTTCACCATGGATTGAACTCTGGATTATTTCTGGAATATTTGTTTTCCTGCTTTGGCTAGCTTTGGTTATGACTATGAGCGTGCTTATAAATGGCAGATACATCCATGTGAACACTGAAAGAAAAGATGTGAACTTACTTTTGAAACCTCATAAATCTTCCCATCGTGAAGCAAGAGACTTGTCAAAAGTGAACATCACAGCCGTTCCTATAAAGGATGGTATAGTGTGGGACAAAACAGATTTTGATATCTTTGGCCCGACGGAACAATTGAACATTCCACATTTGTTTAAAATTTCACTAAGTGATCTCATTTCGTCCAGTACCTATTCTGATGATTGGGTCTTTGAGACTGTTAATGACATAATGTTTGACCTAGAAAAATCTGCTGCATTTTCTAAAAATGAATATTTAGAGGGTTCATCAGACTATGAACAGCTGTATTGCTATAACCACTATGGTCATCATTATTTGCATAAATCTGCATACCCTAGAAATGTGTTTATGTTTAACCAATGGGAGCATTGTCCTACACCACCAAAAGGTAGTTCAAAAACATTTGTTAATAAGTTTCCATATTTTTCAGGTTACAATACATCTGATCCAGAAACGTTTTACTATAAAAATGTAAACGAAACAGGACTGAAAATTATGTTAACAAATACAAAACAGATTTATTCTGCAGCATTTATTGCCCAACTGTCTAGACAGGGTTTCGACTTTTGGAAAGACACAATAGACACAAAAACTGTCTGGGGCACTAAAGAATGGCAAGTGCAGGGGATAGAAGCTTTATTTAGAGCCTGCATCATCCCTGAACAAATAATGTTTTTGAATGAAACTGTCCAACAAACATCTTGTCTTGGTCTAGCCAAGATCAAAGAGATAAAAACACCTTCTGTACCAACACCTGCAAGTGATAACAATACACAGGCAGCGGTTACAGTTGACAAAATACTACAACTCAACAGATCTAATCCTGATTGGAGAAAATGGTTGATCTGGCCCACGGACACGAACAACTTTCAGGATTGATTCCTGAATAAAACTCAGTGCTTTACTATTCATAGGCCAGACCCAAGATACATCCAAAGACAGCATCCGGGGGTAGTAACAACATACAGTGTAGGTAAATTATGCCTCGATTGGCTGCAGAAATCTACACTACAGGATGTGAAACAACACTTATCCTTACTTAAAGAAGACGCAGACCTTAGGGAATTCTTGCTTGGACCAAGAAAACCGCGTCAAAAACGTTTCATATATGCCGGCATTTATGCTGCCTATAATGAAGCATGGAAAGTGTCACAGATGGGGGCCGCAGAACGAATACGTGAACTTGATCGTATTAATTTAGAGAAAACTCTCTCTGTGGTCGACAATGGGTTAACAACTTTGTCCTCCAGAATATATTCATTGGACGGCATTGTATCCTCTGCTGTCGACATACTGGAACAAGATTTGGCGATGTTACAACAAGGCCAATCTCAATTACGTTCTATTGTGTTATTATGCTGGACGCTGCAATCTTTGCGTGCGGGCTATGTGCCTTGGCGTTTTATCAACACGTCAATTCTGTTTGCAGAATACAATCTAACTGATAAACAGATCGAACTGGCACAAAGAGGAGCAAAGTATACAGTGCTGGGCATTGAAAAACTGGAAAAGTTACCGTTCACAGTGGCAGAAAAACCAGCTACAGAATGGCTTATTCATGGCAAAATCACACTACCTGTGACTACTTTTCAGTTTCAGTATTGCCTCAAACAAATGCAAGCAGGCAAATATGAAAGGTTGGGTAAGGAATACATTAAGACATCTTGGAATTTACCATACACATATAGATGTTGGAGTGGGGATCGTGAGGTGTTTCTGAGCGGTACACACTGTAAAAATGCACTGAGCGGTTCACTAATATGTCAGGACATTTCTTTACACGGGGCTTGTAATGGTTCTGTGGCAAATTTGTCTTGCCACCAGCAGGGTACACCAGCTGCTGTGATTAATCCAACGTTTGGACAACTTTCTAATGGGAGTTACCTCATGTTGAATGATCAGAGTTGCTGCGGCATGTTGCCAGGCATCCCATATCTAGTAACGGTCAACTCCAGGGTCACTTGCTGTATGCAAGTATTGTTTGCCCCAATAGACACAGTCAGGGAGTCGCCTTTGTGGCCTTCGCTGAACGTCTCTTTTATAAGATTTGATACTTTAAGCAGAATGAAAGCCATGCTTTTACAACAAACAGTGCCTTTGACCTCGGCCAAAGAAACCTATGATCTACAAGTCGCAAGGACTTCAGCTGAGATACAGACTTTAATACGTACAAATTGCCCTATACATTTCGTGGAAATGATAGGATGTATCTTTAACATGTCTGATACAAGTGGAATTGTACATGTATTTAAGAGCATCTGTTCCGGTCTGTTAACACCTTTCCAGGCAATACTCGGAATAATCCCGAACTTTGCACATTCGGTGTTTGGTGGCATACCATTAATTCTAGCACTTGTTGCCGGAATTCTATTTCTCTTCCTGCTATTACGCCATGGCCAGCCTATTCGCAGACATCACTCCGAGCGAAGTGGAGAAAGCTCTCCTTGAACGAAAGTGCAGTGAGCGAATAGTACAGCTTTTAGGCATGAATCGTCTACGGGAACTTAATACCACGTGGTTCCTGTCGTTCAGACCAATCTGGCAAGATTGCATCTTACCTGTTCTACGATGCCTGCTATGCGGTGAAGAATGCGTGTTGGACACCTGTCTAACATTTCCATCAGCTACGCCAACGGATATCGATACTCTTCTGGACCCGATAACGGCCCATGCTCTGTGTTGTCCCCAGAGGCTACCAATCCTGATGATGGCATTCATTGAGATCTCACAGACGCTTCCGGCTGCTGCTGAGGTACGAGATGGATCTACAGGCACACAGGTAACAACGGTCGCGAACATTGCTACGGCATCCTATGCTGAAAGCGATGCTTCACATCTCTGTGCAATTAATCTACTACACGAGGTGTTCCGAATGTCACCAACTACAGTGGACGATATTTTGTCTACAGAAATAGATGATCTCATGTTTACACCAGACCCGTACACTGACTCTGATTCAGCCCACAGTGTTCCAGAGATGCAGTAACAATTTGGCCTTCATATTTCAAAAACTTGGAACTCTTCCCATATTGAACTTTTTTCCGTTTTTTCAAATTAAATGGCACAACAATCTGCTTGAAGTAGAACTATTCTTATAGTACGGACTTCAAGGTACTTCCACAGACACTTAGTCATCTTGTTTGTCTAAAAAGTTCATTAATTTCCGTGACATGAAATGACTTTGATTTTGAACAACTTATCGATCATTTTTTTGTCACATGTAATTATTACTGCTTATTTCATTCCAATTGCATTTTATTTTCAAATATATGCCTGAAATGAGAAGCAATGCTTAAAATGTACAGTACTTTTTGCATTCTAATAGGTTTTTTAAATGTCTTTTAATGCTTTTAAGAAATATTTTAGCAATATGCGGTACTCCATTTTATGTTTAGCATTTTAAATGTTTAGCATTTATATTATTATCGTACACACGAAAGTGGAGTGGGTGTTGTATTCCTCTTAGGGTGTCCGTATATAGGTTTTCCTGTATCATGTCCTTATATAGGCACAATTCGCCCTGTCCTTATATAGGCATAAAATCCCAGTCCTTATTTAGGCATTAAACCGTGCACTCCAAATACAGGCATGGTCTCCGACATCCGTCCACCCTAACGTCACAACGAGTTCTTGAAGAACAGACCCTTAGGCTTCGGGAGTTTCCCTAGCACAGGACTATTGATTTCTTCAAGGACTCATCTATTATGCATGAACCGTTATACCTTAGGTGTTCCTTCATGACGTCTTCCGCTGTCCGATTCACGTCAATGCTAACATTCTGAGGTACCTCTCAGGTATAAATATACCTTCCCTAGCCCTTGTAAACTAGAGGAGACCTCGACTTCAGAGGAGCCCGTTTCCCGGCCTGACGCACTGAGAAGACGCTGTCATCCCTGCACGCAGAGAGTCCAGCTTCCAGTGATCTGACTTCCCTTGCGGGGTGTTGGAGTTCGAGTCTGGCAAGAGATTCCTACCTCTCTCATTCTTAAGGTATGGAGCTGACTAGAACCTAGAGGGACTCTTGGCATACTAGGCATACTAGGCATAACATACTCTAAGTATACTATAGTAAGGAATACTTCACCTACTTCATACCTCTCCCTACACCTAGGTTAGGTTAGGTACATTGGGGTAGAACTAGCTTAGAAACGCATCGTATGAGTACTCGCATTTTTAGTATGTGTTATTTATGTAAATGAATATCTACTAAAGATCATGCTAGCGCAGTATTATTTATTTCTACTGCTTACGCTGTACATTATTTATCTTGCATACTGTCTTGTGATCGTAACAGCACATCTTACTTACACGAGAAACAAGACTGTTCAATAAACCTTTTATTGAAACGCCCGTCTATTCTTTCTGTGTGACTTTGAGGAAAACTAAGCATGCACGATTGAGCTGAGTGAAAAGGTTATCTATTGTTTCCACGACTCTGGGACACGTTCTGATTCTAAAGGGAAACAAAGTGGTCATGTTTTGCGGCTGCCAGAAACTACTCCCTTCTTGTTTGTCAAGGAGTTTCTAGTGGCCTCTGAGCTAGCTGGCACAAGTAATTAAGTTTAATATACTCGATAGGGACATACCGACCTCAGTCCTATGTCAAGCCTATAGGGTATATTATTCCAATGCGCAGAGCCTATTAGGGAAATAGGAGCTACACTACACTGCCTGTGTCCACACTGCATGACAGTGTACCCAGGGCTCTGTCACGGTGACACCTGCCTGTGCCCACACTGCGTGACAGTGTACCCAGAGCTCCACCTCAGCGACTCCTGCCTCTGCCCTCACTGCGTGACAGTGTACCCAGGGCTCCGCCTCAGCGTCACCTGCCTCTGCCCTCACGCGTGACAGTGTATCCAGGGCTCCACCTCAGCGACACCTGCCTGTGCCCACACTGCATGACAGTGTACCCAGGGCTCTGTCACGGTGACACCTGCCTGTGTCCACACTGCGTGACAGCGTACCCAGGGCTCTGCCATGGCGACACCTTCCTATGTCCACACTGCGTGACAGTGTACCCTGGGCTCCGTCGCAGTGTCACCTGCCTGTGACCACACTGCGTGACAGTGTACCCAGGGCTCTGTCACTGCGACACATACCTGTGTCCACACTGCGTGACAGTGTACCCTGGGCTCTGCCACGGTGACACCTGCCTGTGTCCACACTGCGTGACAGTGTACCCAGGGCTCTGTCACGGTGACACCTGCCTGTGTCCCCACTGCATGACAGTGTACCCAGGGTCTGTCACGGTGACACCTGCCTGTGTCCACACTGCGTGACAGTGTACCCTGGGCTCTACCTCGGCGACACCTGCCTGTGTCCACACTGCGTGACAGCGTACCCAGGGCTGTGCCATGGCAACACCTGCCTGTGTCCACACTGCGTGACAGTGTATCCTGGGCTCAAGTTTGCAGACACCTGCCTCTGCCCTCACTGCGTGACAGTGTACCCAGGGCTCTGTCACAGCGACACATGCCTGTGTCCACACTGCATGACAGCGTACCCTGGGCTCTGTCACGGTGACACCTGCCTGTGCCCACACTGTGTGACAGTGTGCCCAGGGCTCTGTCACAGCGAAACCTGCCTGTGTCCACACTGCATGACAGCGTACCCAGGGCTCTGTCACTGCGACACCTGCCTGTGACCACACTGCATGACAGTGTACCCTGGGCTCTGTCACGGTGACAGCTGCCTGTGCCCACACTGTGTGACACTGTAACCAGGGCTCAGCTGCAGCGACACCTGCCTGTGTCCACACTGCATGACAGCGTACCCTGGGCTCTGTCACGGTGACACCTTCCTGTGCCCACACTGTGTGACAGCGTAACCAGGGCTGTGCCACGGCAACACCTGCCTGTGTCCACGCTGCATGACAGCGTACCCTGGGCTCTGTCACAGCAACACCTGCCTGTGTCCACAACGCGTGACAGTGTACCCAGGGCTATGTCACAGCAACACCTGCCTGTGTCCAGTCCACACTGTGTGACAGTGTACCCTGGGCTCTACTTCGGCGACACCTGCCTGTGTCCACACTGCGTGACAGTGTACCCAGGGCTGTGCCACGTCAACACCTGCCTGTGCCCACACTGCGTGACAGTGTATCCAGAGCTGTACAGTGGCGACACCTGCCTGTGTCCACACTGCGTGACAGTGTACCCAGGGCTCTGTCACTGCGACACCTGCCTGTGACCACACTGCGTGACAGTGTACCCTGGGCTCTGTCACAGCGACACCTGCCTGTGCCCACACTGCATGACAGTGTATCCAGGGCTCTGTCACAGTGACACCTGCCTGTGTCCACACTGCGTGACAGTGCACCCAGGGCTCTGTCACTGCGACACCTGCCTGTGATCACACTGCGTGACAGTGTACCCAGAGCTCTGCCACGGTGACACCTGCCTGTGTCCACACTGCGTGACAGCGTACCCTGGGATCCGTCGCAGTGGCACCTGCCTGTGATGACACTGTGTGACAGCGTACCCAGGGCTCTGCCACAGTGACACCTGCCTTTGCCCACACTGTGTGACAGTGTACCCAGGGCTCTGCCACCATGACACCTGCCTGTGCCCACACTGTGTGACAGTGTACCCTGGGCTCTACCTCGGCAACACCTGCCTCTGCCCTCACTGCGTGACAGTGTACCCAGGGCTCTGCCTCAGCGACACCTGCCTGTGTCCACACTGCGTGACAGTGTACCCAGGGCTCCGCCTCAGCGACACCTGCCTCTGCCCTCACTGCGTGACAGTGTACCCAGGGCTCTACCTCGGCGACACCTGCCTGTTCCCACACTGCGTGACAGTGTACCCAGGGCTCCGCCTCAGCGACACCTGCCTCTGCCCTCCCTGTGTGACAGCATACCCAGGGCTCTGTCACAGTGACACCTGCCTGTGTCCACACTGCGTGACAGTGTGCCCTGGGCTCTGCCACAGTGACACCTGCCTGTGTCCACACTGCGTGACAGGGTACCCAGGGCTATGCCACGGCGACACCTGCCTGTGTCCACACTGCATGACAGTGCCCAGGGTACACTGTCATGCAGTGTACCCTGGGCTCCGTCGCGGTGACACCTGCCTGTGTCCACACTGCGTGACAGTGTGCCCTGGGCTCTGCCACAGTGACACCTGCCTTTGTCCACACTGCGTGACAGGGTACCCAGGGCTATGCCACGGCGACACCTGCCTGTGTCCACACTGCATGACAGTGTACCCTGGGCTCTGTCACAGCGACACCTGCCTCTGCCCTCACTGTGTGACAGTGTACCCTGGGCTCTACCTCAGCGACACCTGCCTGTGCCCACACTGTGTGACAGCGTACCCTGGGCTCTACCTTGGCGACACCTGCTTGTGTCCACACTGCATGACAGTGTACCCTGGGCTCTGTCACAGTGACACCTGCCTGTGCCCACACTGCGTGAGAGTGTACCCAGGGCTCTCTCACTGCGATACCTGCCTGTGTCCACACTGAGTGACAGCGTTCCCAGGACTGTGCTACGGCAACACCTGCCTGTGCCCACACTGCGTGACAGTGTACCCAGGGCTCTGTCTCAGTGACACCTGCCTGTGCCCACACTGCGTGACAGTGTACCCTGTGCTCTGTCACAGCGACTCCTGCCTGTGTCCACGCTGCATGACAGTGTACCCTGGGCTCTGTCACAGCGACACCTGCCTGTGCCCACACTGCGTGACAGTTTATCCAAAGCTGTACCGTGGCGACACCTGCCTGTGTCCACACGGCGTGACTGTGTACCCAGGGCTCTGTCACGGTGACACCTGTCTGTGCCCACAGTGCGTGAAAGTGTACTCTGGGCTCTGTCACAGCGACACCTGCCTGTGTCCACGCTGCGTGACAGTGTATCCAGAGCTGTACCGTGGCGACACCTGCCTGTGTCCACACTGCGTGACAGTGTACCCAGGGCTCTGTCACGGTGACACCTGCCTTTGCCCACACTGCGTGACAGTGTACAGTGTGCTCTGTCACAGCAACACCTGCCTGTGTCCACGCTGCATGACAGTGTACCCAGGGCTCTGTCACAGCGACACCTGCCTGTGTCCACACTGCATGACAGTGTACCCAGGGCTCTGTCACTGCGACACCTGCCTGTGACCACACTGCGTGACAGTGTACCCAGGGCTCTGTCACAGCGACACCTACCTGTGCACACACTGCGTGAGAGTGTATCCAGGGCTCTGTCACAGCGACACCTGCCTGTGCCCACCCTGGATGAGAGTGTATCCAGGGCTTCGCTGTGGCAACACCTTCCTGTGCCCACACTGTGTGACAGTATACCTATGGCTCAGTTGTGGTGACATGTGACAGTGTACCCAGGTCTTAGCCACGGCATCACCTGCCTGTGCCCACACTGCGTGGCAGTTACACCAGGGTTCTGATAATCTCAACACTATGCTGATATCTTATTCCCACGTTTACATCACTTATGTCTGTTCACCAGCAAACATATCTATTCCGTTGTGTAAGCAGCCCAGTAGCTCGCGAGAGTGGCATGCATTTAAAGATATCAGACACTCTTCAAAACGTTGTTTCCAAGTAGTCTTTCTGGTCTGGCAGGTGGCTGCCTCCTCCTAGCAGCTTCATTCACAGCTTTCTCAGGACAGCAGGATGCCTCCAACAGGTCAGTCTTCTGGAAAAGCGGCTGTAGCCAAATTTCTGTATCAGTAGACTCAGCAAATATGTATGAGAAAAGTATCAATCTCCGAAGACAGTAAGAGTAAGACTGTATGAGAGGTTCACAGAGATTGACTACTGGTCTTTTGAGAGACTCTAGCTGTATTGCTTGATAACCATCTCAGAGCCGCCTCCCTTCCTGGAAGCTTGCTGACACCGATCCTGATGTGAGAGGGATGAGGAGTTGCACTTCTTGAGGACCAGATGCTTGGGTATGCCTGTCCAGTAGGTTGGCCCCACCTCTCCGGTTCCCTTGCCTTGAATGCACCACTATCAGATGCACAACCAATGTCCGGTTGTTTATTTAACCCATGTTTGCTTATGTCTTAACCCATAACCAAATGACCAGTGTGGTATCTATGCAGCTGTGCATCATTTCTTTTCCTTATGCTTCTCTTCTATAGGACAGCCCCATGTCCAGCAGATTGTAATGGTTAGAACTTTGCACCACCAACAGTACTCCTGGCACCTTCTTGCTAAAACCACAGATATTCCACAAAAAGAAAACTTGCAACAGAACCTTCTCGGGCATTGCCCCGAAAATTTGGAACTCCATGCCTCCGGAAATCAGACTGATGCCCTCTGCTGCATCTTCCAAAAAAGAAGTTAAAACACTACTGATGAGCAAATTTCTGCTCGAGGTCACACATTTTGACTCTTTATCTTCACTCATGGTTATCACTCGTTTGTTGGATCATGTCTATTGTCCTCTTGTCTTGTCCAATGGAGGTTACTTTCCTCAATTTGTGAACTTACACAGTTTACACCTTTCTTGATTAGGTTGTGGCTGTTCTCTTGTTTCTTATTTCATTTAATCTGTAAAGCGCTCTGATACCCTGATGGGTCATGTTCGTGCTATATAAAACTTTATTTAAAAAAAAAAAAAATCTTTTAAAAAATCAGTGCCAAGGTGTTTGCCAACTCAACAGCACATCCATATCAAGCCATACTTGCATATTGCATACAACAACACATTAGACACTGCTCCTGCAATATCATGTGATTTACATGCTACACGCCATATGCTTGGCTAAGCATCTGCCACTTCAATTGTACATACATTCAAGTGACACTGGCACATCTAGAGCCTATCACACATCCATGTATAAGCCATCATAAAGAAGTTAACTTAAACCCACATATAGTTACAATGCCATCAATGCCCTATCTATAACAGTATCTTGTTGACCTCCCTCCAGTGTAACCCATCATGACTATATATAAGTCTACTGCACATGGCACACACACTGAATGTGTACAGACAGTGCCACAGGAGTCCTCATGTCAGCACCTGGACGAAGTGGGGATAGTAAGAGGGTGCCTCAAGAATTTGGCTGTCCAGATTTAGGGGTGGGTAAAAATATTCCGCTCCGCCGGCAGAGTTCACAGAGTTTTGCCCACTCTGCGTTCCGCTTTGAGTAAGGAGTTCTGGCAAAACTCTGCCAACTACCACGTGGCAAAGTTTTTTCTTGTGCGCAGCTCGCCAAAGTTAAGTTGGCGAGTGCGAGCGATAATTTGCGTCCCCTATCGTGATTTTCGGTGGGATTTCTCAGTGCGCCGGTTGCGGCAGGTCACGACCGTTCGCGTTGAGAAAGCTGCAGCTTGAGAAGAAAATCTACTCGAGCATCAGAAAGAAACAGCGCACTCTGGTATGCCGCATGGTGCCTTTCGCGCTGATTTTACAGGGCAGAATAAGCTCCTGGTGCTAAAAATCTGTGCGAGCAGCACGTCATGCTGAATTCTGTCCTCTCACGGAACTCCACGACATCTTGCAGAGTTTTAATGTAACTCTGCAGAATTCCACGTAGTGAAACTCCAGGAGTTACGCCCACCCCTAATCTGAATCTGCCTTCTTCCAACTCGCTACCAGCGCTGACTGTTATCACACCACGCCAGTTACTCAGACGTAGCATAGTAGTCAAGCATCCCATCCTTAGCACATAGCTGCTGGTTGTCTTTCCCTGTAAACAGCATTCAAACTAATTTCCTCCAGCCCTGGCTTTTTAGCTCACATCTTTTTATTTTTCATTGTTACAGACTTTGTTCCTATTGTCTCTAAATATGGTTGAAAAATCTGAGACTTCAGGTCCCAGAATGCAAAGTGCCGGTGGCCTAAAAGTAAGTCTGGGTGGAGTTCGAGGAGTTCTGCTATGCAGAACTCCACGAAGTGCAAAAAAATATCTGCCGCGCTACGCGGAGCTCCGCAAGCAGCGGAGTGCGTTAGATGGGAAACAGCCACTACAACGCGGGCATCACATTGCGATGCCCTTACAATGCGGTCATTACAACGACTGCGTTGTTACCACGCACTGCCATTACTACGCAAGTCATTACATCGACTTGCAGTAGATGGCGTGCTAACATTAGAAATAGTATAGTTTACTATTCCAACACCTTCCCTACTGTTACGTAGGCTGGAGTTGGAATAGTAAATTATACATTTCTAATGTCAGCACGCCATCTACTGCAAGTCGATGTAATGACTTGCGTAGTAATGGCTTTGCGTGGTAACAACGCAGTCGTTGTAACGACTGCGTTGTTATGGCACGCGTTGTTATGGCACGCATTGTGATGACTCGCGTTGTAACGAGTCATATTCGCGTTAGATAAATGACGTTCGCGGTGATTTTCAGTGCGAGGTGCTTGTCCGCACTGTGCAATCATTGCGAATGGCACCAGGCACAGCGGATGCTGCTTCGTTTCTGCCGCTCGAGTAGATTTATACTGGAGCGGCAGCTTTCTCAACACGAATGGACAGTTTCTCAACGCGAGTGGTCGCGAGCATACGCGACCACTCACAATGAGAAATCTGACCGCCCGCGTTGAGAAATCTTGCGGAGCTGAGTTTTACGGAACTCTGCGAGCTCTGCGTAACGCGGAGTGCGGAAAACTTCGCAAACTCCGCGAGCGGAGTTCACTGCCCAGACTTACCTAAAAGCCAAATTACAAAGGTGTCAGACAGACATGAGGCCCAGTGGTGGTCCTCCTCATATTCTGTAGGCATCTTTCTGTGGTCATTTCAGTTGTGGCAGTGTGCACATCCATGATGAAAAGTTCATGATCAAACAGCACTGTTCAGTTTTCACCATATCCACCTACGTGATGTTTGCAGCTCCGATGTATGGTGGCCTGCATCACAGGGTTCTTTCCTGGCTAAACCAGATAACTGGGTATTTTAACCCTGGATGTCGATTCACCACCCTGCCAGGGGTAGTGGAAGTGATATCACCTGACCTTTGACCCCCTTTCCAATGACTTCACAGAAAATTACACTATGTGACCCAATGTCTCCCATGAAGCAATGTTGCATGACCTTCGACCCTGCTGATAGCTCAGAAATTATATCTAAACTCTACAATAAGAGCAAGAATAATAAACTATCATGATTGTTACTAAAGCATCTACATAGTCGTTTTAGCCACCAGGTGTAGCTACCTTGCTCTGTTATGTCCTAGCCATGTAAAGTCATTATCCACCAAGCATTGCTCTATGCAAGGACAGACTGTGCCTGAGGATCGTATTATTTGTGCCCTGCCTGACTAAAGGCTCTGACCAAAGGATGGAAGCAAATGAGCTGCACATCTAGGATAGGATCTTATCCAGGATCTCATCCAGTGCTTAACTTGTAAAAAAAATAAAATGCTAGGGTCATTCTCGGGAGGCCACTGCAGCCTGCACCACACATTGCCCCTGCCAGCGCTGCCAATGACAATACAAACACAACTACTAACCATCACACTCCTACAAGTGTGACAGTTTAGACTATTCCAGGCGCCCAACACTATAAGAATGGCATGATCGGCAGGCATTTTTCTTTTTAATGGATACTGACTTATTAAACACTGTTGTTGTGCTCATCTCATAATTGGACAGATAGCACCACCATGTGGTAGACAATCACTAGAGCCAGTACTAACAATTAAGTGTTTGCTCAAATTAAGTACTCATCTCATTGCTTTCTGTCACCATGTCTGCCCCTCCCACAACTCTCTGTCAGCAATCATCTCAGCTTTGTAGCTCAGCTCTTGTTATCTCCTTCCTCTGACTTCACCTCTTTCTCTGTCACACCCCTCTATGTCTCTTTCTTATTTCACTTCTCTCTCCTGTCTTCCAGCCTCCCTTTAGCCACATAGCTGTCGCCTGCTGCATCAACTCATTCACTTTTTTATTAATTTGAAAATGTCCTTCTTTTCTTCTCACATCTCTACTTCATGTTCCCTTCCTCCGCCAACTCTCATTTACTCACTCCCTTCCCTCACATCTCTCCCAACACTTTTACCTGTCATTCTCACAACTCTTTGTTGGGCAGTCTTATTCGGTGCGGACTGAAGGATGATGAAAAGCAAGTTCCTTCGTGGGCTGGAATTCATGCTCTGATCTCCCAGAATACCGTCCCACTGAAGAAGGTTGGGTTTTTACAAGGAATACCATCTCCAGTTACAAAAAACGCAACTGTATACACAGCTCTAAAAAATTTCCAAAATGTGCATGCTCAGCTTGAAGACCAGCCTATCCTGCCAATTTTCTGCGATGAAAGTGTTTTCTGTATTGTAGCTGAAACTTTTATGAACCAGTCAGTAGAATTTGATCATCTTTATCCAATGATGGACGTTTTCCACATGACAAAAGTTGTGTTGCGGTGTGCAGGAAGTTATCTCAGGGGATCTGGCATAGATGGTGCACTTATTGAGGCTGAAATCTTTGGAAGCAAAACTGTCCAGTAAGTATTGAGCAGAACTCATTATGTTTGTTTATTACAAGATATGCTCATCATATCTGAGGCTATAGAAACATAGCTTTGGAATGCTTTCTGGAACAAGAATGACAAATTAGGTTTTGCATATCTTATCTCAGAAGTGAACAAGACACAGGGTGCACTTCATTCAAAAAACATAATGCAAAGACAGGCAATGCTCAATACACTCAGTTCAAAATCAGCAAACCTGAAAACCAAGTTCATAGAGTTTGTCAAAGAATGTGAAGAAAAATCAGAACATTGCAAGTACTGGGGAAATGTTTTACACATGATAGCTCTAGTGAAAAATGCTGATCGGTAAGGTGATTGGGAGCTGCACGTGAAGACTGTGGAGTCACTGATTACTGTGCTTTGCGAATTCGATTGCATAAACTATCTGAGATATGGGTCCTGGTATTTGGAAAGAGTGAAAAAGCTAGAGGTGGATAAACCATACCTCTACAGAAAATTCATCCAAAGACATTTTGTGGTGAAAGACAGAGAGGGAAGGGTCAATGCTGTGGCTCCAGATATGAAACTAAAACAGATGATCCAGAGATCACAGAAAAGCTCCAAGGGAATTGTTGGCCAGACACATAAAAGTGAATAAGTTGCTCAATGGCAGCTAGTCTACCATGAAGTCCTTTCTATTTGCAATGTTTTCGAAGAGATGACAAATTCAAAATGTATGGACCGTTGTGAAACTGTTCCTCACCACGAACTTGTGGGAAAGAGAGGGGAACGTTTTAATTAACATATTAACAGCCTTCTTAATTTCATGCAGTAGCAAGCAAAACCCTTTGAAATGACTAAGCCTGTGCGACTACACAACTTTGTGACCAAACAATATGCGGATAATGATATAAAGACATGTCTACTAGATGTCCTGGAACATAGGATCGAAACTATATGCAGAACTGAGACAGGAGAGGTCTGAGAGGTGGCGGGATCTGTACCTTTGTGCTAATCTTCTGATCCCACCAGGTCTGAGAGGTGGCGGGATCTGTACCCGTGTGCTAATCTTCTGATCCCACCAGGTCTGAGGGGTGGCATGATCTGTACCCTGGTGCTAATCTTCTGACCCCACAAGGTATGAGGGGTGGCAGGACCTGTACCCTTGTGCTAATCGTCTAACCCCACCAGGTCTGAGGGGTGGCAGGATCTGTACCCTTGTGCTAATCGTCTAACCCCACCAGGTCTGAGGGGTGGCAGGATCTGTACCCTTGTGCTAATATTCTGACCCCACCAGGTCAGAGAGGTGTCAGGATCGGTACCCTTGTGCTAATCTTCTGACCTCACCAGGTCTGAGAGGTGGCGGGATCTGTACCCCTAATCTTCTGACCCCACCAGGTCTGAGGGATGGCAGGATCTGTACCCTTGTGTTAATCTTCGGATCCCACCAGGTCTGAGGGGTGGCAGGATCTGTACCTTTGTGCTAATCTTCTGACCCCACCAGGTCTGAGGGGTGGCAGGATCTGTACCCGTGTGCTAATCTTCTGACCCCACCAGGTCTGAGGGGTGGCGGGATCTGTACCCTTGTGCTACTCTTCTGACCCCACCAGGTCTGAGGGGTGGCAGGATCTGTACCCTTGTGCTACTCTTCTGACCCCACCAGGTCTGAGAGGTGGCAGGATCTGTACCCTTGTGCTAGTCTTCTGACCCCACCAGGTCTGAGGGGTGGCAGGATCTGTACCCTTGTGCTAATCTTCTGACCTCACCAGGTCTGAGAGGTGGCGGGATCTGTACCCCTAATCTTCTGACCCCACCAGGTCTGAGGGGTGGCAGGATCTGTACCCCTAATCTTCTGACCCCACCAGGTCTGAGAGGTGGCAGGATCTGTACCCTTGTGCTAGTCTTCTGACCCCACCAGGTCTGAGAGGTGTCAGGATCGGTACCCTTGTGCTAATCTTCTGATCCCACCAGGTCTGAGGGGTGGCAGGATCTGTACCCCTAATCTTCTGACCCCACCAGGTCTGAGAGGTGGCAGGATCTGTACCCTTGTGCTAATCTTCTGATCCCACCAGGTCTGAGGGGTGGCAGGATCTGTACCCCTAATCTTCTGACCCCACCAGGTCTGAGGGATGGCAGGATCTGTACCCTTGTGTTAATCTTCGGATCCCACCAGGTCTGAGGGGTGGCAGGATCTGTACCTTTGTGCTAATCTTCTGACCCCACCAGGTCTGAGGGGTGGCAGGATCTGTACCCGTGTGCTAATCTTCTGACCCCACCAGGTCTGAGGGGTGGCAGGATCTGTACCCTTGTGCTAGTCTTCTGACCCCACCAGGTCTGAGGGGTGGCAGGATCTGTACCCTTGTGCTAATCTTCTGACCCCACCAGGTCTGAGAGGTGGTGGGATCTGTACCCTTGTGCTAATCATCTGACCCATCAGGTCTGAGGGGTGGCAGGATCTGTACCCCTAATCTTCTGACCCCACCAGGTCAGAGGGGTGGCAGGATCTGTACCCCTAATCTTCTGATCCCACCGGGTCTGATGGGTGGCAGGATCTGTACCCCTAATCTTTTGCTCCTACCAGGTCTGAGAGGTGGCAGGATCTGTACCCCTAATCTTCTGATCCCACCGGGTCTGAGGGGTGGCAGGATGTGTACCCTTGTGCTAATCTTCTGCTCCCACCAGGTCCGAGAGGTGGCAGGATCTGTACCATGGTGTTTATCTTCCAGGTACACCAGCTCTAGTGGTAATAGGATCCATTGTGCTAATCTTCTGAGCCCACCCAAATCTTGTGGCAACAGACTCTATATCGCTGTGCCAGTCATCTGAGCCCGCCCGGCCCTAGTCTTGACGAGCTCTGTACCGTGGTGCTAATCGTCTGAGCCCACCCGGCCCTAGTCTTGATGAGCTCTGTACCGTGGTGCTAATCGTCTGAGCCCACCCGGCCCTAGTCTTGACGAGCTCTGTACCCTTATGCTAATCATCTGAGCCCACCCGGCCCTAGTCTTGATGAGCTCTGTACCCTTATGCTAATCATCTGAGCCCACCCGGCCCTAGTCTTGACGAGCTCTGTACCGTGGTGCTAATCGTCTGAGCCCACCCGGTCCTAGTCTTGGCGAGCTCTGTAACGTGGTGCTAATCATCTGAGCCCACCCAGCCCTAGTCTTGATGAGCTCTGTACCGTGGTGCTAATCGTCTCAGCCCACCGGGCCCTAGTCTTGATGAGCTCTGCACCCTTGTGCTAATCATCTGAGCCCACCCGGCCCTAGTCTTGACGAGCTCTGTACCCTTGTGCTAATCACCTGAGCCCACCCGGCCCTAGTCTTGACGAGCTCTGTACCGTGGTGCTAATCGTCTGAGCCCACTCGGCCCTAGTCTTGACGAGCTCTGTACCGTGGTGCTAATCGTCGGAGCCCACCCGGCCCTAGTCTTGACGAGCTCTGTACCGTGGTGCTAACCGTCTGAGCCCACCTGGCCCTAGTCTTGGCGAGCTCTGTACCATGGTGCTAATCGTCAGCCCACCCGGCCCTAGTCTTGATGAGCTCTGTACCGTGGTGCTAATCAACTGAGCCCACCCGGCCCTAGTCTTGACGAGCTCTGTACCGTGGTGCTAATCGTCTGAGCCCACCTGGCCCTAGTCTTGACGAGCTCTGTACCGTGGTGCTAATCATCTGAGCCCACCCAGCCCTAGTCTTGATGAGCTCTGTACCCTTGTGCTAATCATCCAAGCCCACCCGGCCCTAGTCTTTGATGAGCTCTGTACCCTTGTGCTAATCATCTGAGCCCACCCGGCCCTAGTCTTGACGAGCTCTGTACCGTGGTGCTAATCATCTGAGCCCACCCGGCCCTAGTCTTGACGAGCTCTGTACCCTTGTGCTAATCATCCGAGCCCACCCGGCCCTAGTCTTGATGAGCTCTGTACCCTTGTGCTGATCATCTGAGCCCACCCGGCCCTAGTCTTGACGAGCTCTGTACTGTGGTGCTAATCGTCTGAGCCCACCCGGCCCTAGTCTTGACGAGCTCTGTACCCGTGTGCTAATCATCCGAGCCCACCCGGCCCTAGTCTTGATGAGCTCTGCACCCTTGTGCTAATCATCTGAGCCCACCCGGCCCTAGTCTTGACGAGCTCTGTACCGTGGTGCTAATCGTCTGAGCCCACCCAGCCCTAGTCTTGACGAGCTCTGTACCATGGTGCTAATCGACTGAGCCCACCTGGCCCTAGTCTTGATGAGCTCTGTACCGTGGTGCTAATCGTCTGAGCCCACCCGGCCCTAGTCTTGACGAGCTCTGTACCGTGGTGCTAATCGTCTGAGCCCACCCGGCCCTAGTCTTGACGAGCTCTGTACCGTTATGCTAATCGTCTGAGCCCACCCGGCCCTAGTCTTGACGAGCTCTATACCGTGGTGCTAATCGTCTGAGCCCACCCGGCCCTAGTCTTGATGAGCTCTGTACCGTGGTGCTAATCGTCTCAGCCCACCGGGCCCTAGTCTTGACGAGCTCTGAACCGTGGTGCTAGTCGTCTGAGCCCACCCGGCCCTAGTCTTGACGAGCTCTGTACCCTTGTGCTAATCGTCTGAGCCCACCCGGCCCTAGTCTTGACGAGCTCTTTTCCCTTGTGCTAATCATCTGAGCCCACCCGGCCCTAGTCTTGATGAGCTCTGAACCGTGGTGCTAATCATCTGAGCCCACCCGGCCCTAGTCTTGACGAGCTCTGTACCGTGGTGCTAATCGTCTGAGCCCACCCGGCCCTAGTCTTGACGAGCTCTGTACCGTTATGCTAATCGTCTGAGCCCACCCGGCCCTAGTCTTGACGAGCTCTGTATCGTGGTGCTAATCGTCTGAGCCCACCCGGCCCTAGACTTGACGAGCTTTGTACCGTGGTGCTAATCATCTGAGCCCACCTGGCCCTAGTCTTGACGAGCTCTGTACCCTTGTGCTAATCGTCTGAGCCCACCCGGCCCTAGTCTTGACGAGGTCTGTACCGTGGTGCTAATCATCTGAGCCCACCCGGCCCTAGTCTTGACGAGCTCTGTACCATGGTGCTAATCGTCTGAGCCCACCCGGCCCAAGTCTTGACGAGCTCTGTACCCTTATGCTAATCGTCTGAGCCCACCCGGCCCTAGTCTTGACGAGCTCTGTACCGTGGTGCTAATCGTCTGAGCCCACCCGGCCCTAGTCTTGACGAGCTTTGTACCGTGGTGCTAATCATCTGAGCCCACCCGGCCCTAGTCTTGACGAGCTCTGTACCGTGGTGCTAGTCGTCTGAGCCCTCCCGGCCCTAGTCTTGACAAGCTCTGTACCCTTGTGCTAATCGTCTGAGCCCACCCAGCCCTAGTCTTGATGAGCTCTGTACCCTTGTGCTAATCATCTGAGCCCACCCGGCCCTAGTCTTGACGAGCTCTGTACCGTGGTGCTAATCGTCTGAGCCCACCTGGCCCTAGTCTTGACAAGCTCTGTACCGTGGTGCTAATCGTCTGAGCCCACCTGGCCGTAGTCTTGACGAGCTCTGTACCGTGGTGCTAATCGTCTGAGCCCACCCGGCCCTAGTCTTGACGAAGTCTGTACCGTGGTGCTAATCGTCTGAGCCCACCCTGCCCTAGTCTTGACGAGCTGTGTACCCTTATGCTAATCGTCTGTGCCCACCCAGCCCTAGTCTTGACGAGCTCTGTACCGTGGTGCTAATCGTCTGAGCCCACCAGGCCCTAGTCTTGACGAGCTCTGTACCGTGGTGCTAATCTTCTGAGCCCACCCGGCCCTAGTCTTGACGAGTTCTGTACCCTTGTGCTAATCATCTGAGCCCACCCGGCCCTAGTCTTGACGAGCTCTGTACCGTGGTGCTAATCTTCTGAGACCACCCGGCCCTAGTGCTGACAGGCTCTTTACACTGTACCCTTGTGCTAATCTTCTGAGCCCACCCGGCCCTAGTGGTGACAGGCTCTTTACACTGTACCCTTGTGCTAATCTTCTGAGACCACCCGGTCCTAGTGGTGACGGGCTCTTTACACTGTACCCTTGTGCTAATCTTCTGAGACCACCCGGCCCTGGTGGTGACAGGCTCTTTACACTGTACCCTTGTGCTAATCTTCTGAGACCACCCGGCCCTAGTGGTGACAGGCTCTTTACACTGTACCCGTGTGCTAATCTTCTGAGACCACCCGGCCCTAGTGGTGACATGCTGTTTACACTGTACCCTTGTGCTAATCTTCTGAGACCACCCGGCCCTAGTGGTGACAGGCTCTTTACACTGTACCCTTGTGCTAATCTTCTGAGACCACCCGGCCCTAGTGGTGACAGGCTCTTTAAACTGTACCCTTGTGCTAATTTTCTGAGCCCACCCGGCCCTAGTGGTGACAGGCTCTTTAAACTGTACCCTTGTGCTAATCTTCTGAGACCACCCGGTCCTAGTGGTGACAGGCTCTTTACACTGTACCCTTGTGCTAATCTTCTGAGCCCACCCGGCCCTAGTGGTGACAGGCTCTTTACACTGTACCCTTGTGCTAATCTTCTGAGCCAACCTGGACCTAGTGGTGACAGGCTGCTTACACTGTACCCTTGTGCTAATCTTCTGAGCCCACCCGGCCCTAGTGGTGACAGGCTGTTTACACTGTACCCTTGTGCTAATCTTCTGAGCCTACCCGGCCCTAGTGGTGACAGGCTCTTTACACTGTACCCTTTTGCTAATCTTCTGACCCCACAAGGTATGAGGGGTGGCAGGACCTGTACCCTTGTGCTAATCTTCTAACCCCACCAGGTCTGAGGGGTGGCAGGATCTGTACCCTTGTGCTAAACTTCTGACCCAACCAGGTCTGAGAGGTGGCAGTATCTGTACCCTTGTGCTAATATTCTGACCCCACCAGGTCTGAGAGGTGGCAGGATCTGTTCCCTTGTGCTAATATTCTGACCCCACCAGGTCTGAGAGGTGGCAGGATCTGTACCCATGTGCTAATCTTCTGACCTCACCAGGTCTGAGAGGTGGCGGGATCTGTACCCCTAATCTTCTGACCCCACCAGGTCTGAGAGGTGGCAGGATCTGTACCCTTGTGCTAATCTTCTGATCCCACCAGGTCTGAGGGGTGGCAGGATCTGTACCCCTAATCTTCTGACCCCACCAGGTCTGAGGGGTGGCAGGATCTGTACCCTTGTGCTAATCTTCTGATCCCACCAGGTCTGAGGGGTGGCAGGATCTGTACCTTTGTGCTAATCTTCTGACCCCACCAGGTCTGAGGGGTGGCAGGATCTGTACCCTTGTGCTAATCTTCTGACCCCACCAGGTCTGAGAGGTGGCAGGATCTGTACCTTTGTGCTAGTCTTCTGGCCCCACCAGGTCTGAGGGGTGGCAGGATCTGTACCCTTGTGCTAATCTTCTGACCCCACCAGGTCTGAGAGGTGGCGGGATCTGTACCCTTGTGCTAATCTTCTGACCCATCAGGTCTGAGGGGTGGCAGGATCTGTACCCCTAATCTTCTGATCCCACCGGGTATGATGGGTGGCAGGATCTGTACCCCTTATCTTCTGCTCCTACCAGGTCTGAGAGGTGGCAGGATCTGTACCCCTAATCTTCTGATCCCACCGGGTCTGAGGGGTGGCAGGATCTGTACCCTTGTGCTAATCTTCTGCTTCCACCAGGTCCGAGAGGTGGCAGGATCTGTACCATGGTGTTTATCTTCCAGGTACAACAGCTCTAGTGGTAATAGGATCCATTGTGCTAATCTTCTGAGCCCACCCAAATCTAGTGGCAACAGACTCTGTATCGCTGTGCCAGTCATCTGAGCCCGCCCGGCCCTAGTCTTGACGAGCTCTGAACCGTGGTGCTAATCGTCTGAGCCCACCCGGCCCTAGTCTTGATGAGCTCTGCACCGTGGTGCTAATCGTCTGAGCCTACCCGGCCCTAGTCTTGACGAGCTCTGTACCCTTATGCTAATCGTCTGAGCCCACCCGGCCCAAGTCTTGACGAGCTCTGTACCGTGGTGCTAATCGTCTGAGCTCACCCGGCCCTAGTCTTGGCGAGCTCTGTAACGTGGTGCTAATCGTCTCAGCCCACCCGGCCCTAGTCTTGACGAGCTCTGTACCGTGGTGCTAATCGTCTGAGCCCACCCGGCCCTAGTCTTGATGAGCTCTGTACCGTGGTGCTAATCGTCTGAGCCCACCGGGCCCTAGTCTTGACGAGCACTGCACCCTTGTGCTAATCGTCTGAGCCCACCCGGCCCTAGTCTTGACGAGCTCTGTACCCTTGTGCTAATCGTCTGAGCCCACCCGGCCCTAGTCTTGACGAGCTCTGTACCATGGTGCTAATCGTCTGAGCCCACTCGGCCCTAGTCTTGACGAGCTCTGTACCCTTGTGCTAATCGTCTGATCCCACCCGGCCCTATTCTTGACGAGCTCTGTACCGTGGTGCTAATCGTCTGAGCCCACCCGGCCCTAGACTTGACGAGCTCTGTACCGTGGTGCTAATCGTCTGAGCCCACCTGGCCCTAGTCTTGACGAGCTCTGTACCGTGGTGCTAATCGTCTGAGCCCACCCAGCCCTAGTCTTGACGAGCTCTGTACCCTTGTGCTAATCATCCGAGCCCACCCGGCCCTAGTCTTGATGAGCTCTGTACCCTTGTGCTAATCATCTGAGCCCACCCGGCCCTAGTGTTGACGAGCTCTATACTGTGGTGCTAATCATCTGAGCCCACCCGGCCCTAGTCTTGACGAGCTCTGTACCCTTGTGCTAATCATCCGAGCCCACCCAGCCCTAGTCTTGATGAGCTCAGTACCCTTGTGCTGATCATCTGAGCCCACCCAGCCCTAGTCTTGACGAGCTCTGTACTGTGGTGCTAATCGTCTGAGCCCACCCGGCCCTAGTCTTGACGAGCTCTGTACCCTTGTGCTAATCGTCCGAGCCCACCCGGCCCTAGTCTTGATGAGCTCTGCACCCTTGTGCTAATCATCTGAGCTCACCTGGCCCTAGTCTTGACAAGCTCTGTACCGTGGTGCTAATCGTCTGAGCCCACCCGGCCCTAGTCTTGACGAGCTCTGTACCATGGTGCTAATCGTCTGAGCCCACCCGGCCCTAGTCTTGACGAGCTCTGTACCGTGGTGCTAATCGTCTGAGACCATCCGGCCCTAGTGCTGACAGGCTCTTTAGACTGTACCCTTGTGCTAATCTTCTGAGACCACCCGGCCCTAGTGGTGACAGGCTCTTTACACTGTACCCTTGTGCTAATCTTCTGAGACCACCCGGCCCTAGTGGTGACAGGCTGTTTACTCTGTATCCTTGTGCTAATCTTCTGAGACCACCCGGCCCTAGTGGTGACAGGCTCTTTACACTGTACCCTTGTGCTAATCTTCTGAGACCACCCGGTGTTATAGGGTTTCTGCACATACAGAGCTATGCACAGGATTATAGGACCTCGGAATATAGTGGTGAGCCAACCATATGCCTTAGCACCCAAAACCCCAACCCAACTAGCCTTAGCGTCCCATCAGCACCAATGTGCCAATGTTTAGACAACCCAGAACACGGTATCTCTCTCAGGACTCGCAGAGGCAAGAACACTCTTTCGTATCACTCGTACCTGTCCACAATGTGTGTAAGAAGAGTCACTGTATAGGTCAAAATGTTTATTCCAACTTACGTGCTCTAAGATACAGTACACGTGTCAGTGCTATTAGCATAATGCATAGAAATAACATAATCAGCATGGTTACAACTCCATAGAATACAAACGGGGAAAGCATCTCATAAAGCAGTGGATATATGTCTATCTAACATTACCACCCTCCCCGTGCTGGAAGCTAGTTTATTATAAAAATAGAAGACCTCTGGGCTTTGACTAGCGAACCCCCATACCTCAGTCTCTAGATGCAAAACTACATCAGCAGACAATCACAGCTCTTCTCTCTGGAAAGGTTCTCTCCATCTGTGTGCTAGTGTAGACTAACTACAATATTAAAAGCAGCTGTACATAGTGTTATGTCTAGGTGCTAGGGACTGGCCAAATCAGCAAGAACAAGAAGACGCTGTTATTCGACCTTGTACATGTTGTGCAGTCTGAGCCCAAATCGAACAAGAGAAAAGGTGAGAGACAGAAAATGCAGACAGCACTAAAAGAACTTGGCAAGAGCAGAGGTCGATAGAACGACGGCTCAGAGTAGCGTGTGCAAAGAAAAGCAGCATGGCAACCAGGCCTAAGACAACATATGAAGGGAGGCCAGGGGGCCACAAACCACAAGACACCGGCCCTAGTGGTGACAGGCTGTTTACACTGTACCCTTGTGCTAATCTTCTGAGACCACCCGGCCCTAGTGGTGACAGGCTCTTTACACTATACCCTTGTGCTAATCTTCTGTGACCACCCGGCCCTAGTGGTGACAGGCTGTTTACACTGTACCCTTGTGCTAATCTTCTGAGACCACCCGGCCCTAGTGGTGACAGGCTCTTTACACTATACCCTTGTGCTAATCTTCTGTGACCACCCGGCCCTAGTGGTGACAGGCTGTTTACACTGTACCCTTGTGCTAATCTTCTGAGACCACCCGGCCCTAGTGGTGACAGGCTGTTTACACTGTACCCATGTGCTAATCTTCTGTGACCACCCGGCCCTAGTGGTGACAGGCTCTTTACACTGTACCCTTGTGCTAATCTTCTGAGACCACCCGGCCCTAGTGGTGACAGGCTCTTTACACTGTATCCTTGTGCTAATCTTCTGAGACCACCCGGCCCTAGTGGTGACAGGCTGTTTACACTGTACCCTTGTGCTAATCTTCTGAGACCACCCGGCCCTAGTGGTGACAGGCTCTTTACACTGTATCCTTGTGCTAATCTTCTGAGACCACCCGGCCCTAGTGGTGACAGGCTGTTTACACTGTACCCTTGTGCTAATCTTCTGAGCCCACCCGGCCCTAGTGGTGACAGGCTCTTTACACTGTACCCTTGTGCTAATCTTCTGAGCCCACCCGGCACTAGTGGTGACAGACTCTTTACACTGTACCCATGTGCTAATCTTCTGAGACCACCCGACCCTAGTGGTGACAGGCTCTTTACACTGTACCCTTGTGCTCATTTCCGAGCCTACCAGCCCGGGAGGTCGCAGGGTCTGTATCCTCCTGCTAATCTCTGGGCCTACACACCTCCCTCTGACAGGTTTTAAAGCTGCAGTGCTTGAACACATCACATGCCCTGCAGGAATTCTGTGGTGGAGGCGTTTAGCATTTCCCACCTCTCACCTGACTTTGCTACTTTATAATAAATCTCTGTCTACTGCAAACAGCAGGCAGCACAGGGGACAACACAGATTAATGGGTGAACCAAGGTGAGATGTGGCCTCAGGCTGCGTGAATACAAACAATACCTTTCCGGTGAGAGCTTTCCGTGGGTAACAACAGGATCAGGGTGCCCTAATGGCATTTTATAGTCGTCTGTTGTCCAAGTCATATTTTGTACAATGCTAATACTTACATTGATCTTTGGGTCAACCCATTCCTTAGCTTTCTTGTCAATCTCATTTGCTTGCTTCTTTTTCGATGGATTTCCTTCTTCTTCTGTGTCAGTCCCTCCCTGGAGCATAGCTTCTTTACCATTCTTGTGTTTAGTGTCTTGTACCCTTCCACTGCTTACATTCAGGGAAGTATGTTTTTTATTTTGCTTTCAGCACTACAATAGAGAGCATGGGGCAGATTTACAACTTCTGGCGCATCCCTGCAAATCAGCAGGGATGCGCCAAGAAAGATGCATCACGCACAACTACCCGTGCGCCACCATGGATGCGCCGCATTTACAATGCGGCGCGCCCTGGCGCACGGATAGGCAGATGCGTGACGTATCTGCCGGCGTAAGGTTGGCGCAGTGCGAGAGTTGTGTCGCGGGCGCGACGCAACTCCAGCACTGTTCCAACCCGGCCTATCTCCAACATGCTGCGTCACGCCTTACACCTTCTTCAAGCAGGCGCAAGGTATTGACGCAGCTGTGTCGGAAAAGTGACTGAGTGGAATCTTGTAGATTTCACTCAGGCACTTTTCCGAGGCTTTACTGCGCCGGAACGCCCCCCCCGTGCGCCGGAACGCCCACATGAAAACTGACGCAGGTTTCATGTGGCGCAGGGCTTTACAACGTGACGCATCTCGCTAGATGCGTCACGTTGTAAATAGGGCGCAACGTGGCGCATGGTTTACGCCGCCGCTGCGTCACAAAAGTGACGCAACGGCGGCGCAAAAGTGGCGCAAGGGCTCGTAAATCTGCCCCCATGTGTTTGTTTTCTTGCTCTCTCTCCTGTGTGCTGTCACCCTGTCTACCAGGCTCGTCCGTTGCTTTCCCAGCCCCCCTCGTAGCGCTTGGCTTCTTTTTTTTAATCTTTTTTTTCCTCCCACCTAGCTCCCTCATAGTTCTCCCTCCCCTCCCTCTTCTAAAGGCCTCCCGCCCCTCCAGCTCCCCTGTTGCTCCCATGCCCACCAGTGTTTCCTATCCGGAATCTGCAATTTACTACCAGGTTGCTCCTTTCTGATACTGTGTGCACCCTTTAGTTTTTAATTTATTTACCAACCACGAGTGTCTGCCATCCTGGAACACTGAGTAAAAAAAGTCCATTTCAACTTCTTGAGAAATGTGTTCACTTGAGTGGTTCCTCATGCACGTGCATACATCATCCTGTTTTACCCACTTTTTGGCTTTTTTTTACCCCCTGATGCTGTTCAGCATAAGCAGCAATTTTTTTTTTTGCCTGTGCTGTTCAGCATCAGCAATAAGCTTTGGCAAAGCCAAAAGATCAGCTAATGCATTTTAAAGGCAAGATCTATTGACTCTGTCAATGCTTGTTAATTTAGGAAGAGTTGAACTATAGCACAGCTAGTAGACACTATTGTATTGGTATTACAAAAGTGGGGCCTGGGCTACTTGCAAAAAAGTTGACTCACTGTAGTGCATCATGTCATAGTGCACATTGTGAAAGCATGGCACACTGATCCTGTCGCATGTCATAGTGAATACTGGGTAAGCGTGGCACACGGATCCTGTCGCATATCATAGTGCACATTGTGTAAGCGTGGCACACTGATCCAGTCCACATGTCATAGTGCACATTGTGTTCGCGTGGCACACTGATCCTGTTGCATGTCATAGTGCACATTGTGTAATCTTGGCACACCGATCCTGTCACATCTCATAGTGCACACTGTGTAAGCATGGCACACTAATCCTGTTGCATATCATAGTTCACATTGTGTTCACGTGGCACACCGATCCTGTTGCATGTCATAGTGCACATTGTGTAAGCATGACACACTGATCCCGTCTGCATGTCATAGTGCACATTGTATAAGCGTGGCACACCAATCCTATTGCATGTCATAGTGCACACTGTGTAAGCGTGGCACGCTGATCCTGTCGCATATCATAGTGCACATTGTGTAAGGATGGCACATTGATCCCGTCTGCATGTCATTGTGCACAGTGTGTAAGCATGGCACACTAATCCTGTCGCATATCATAGTTCACATTGTGTTCACGTGGCACACCCATCCTGTCGCATGTCATAGTGCACATTGTGTAAGCATGACACACTGATCCCGTCTGCATGTCATAGTGCACATTGTGTTCACGTGGCACACTGATCCCATCTGCATGTCGTAGTGCACATTGTGTAAGCGTGCACACTGATCCTGTTGCATGTCATAGTGCACATTGTGTAAGCGTGGTACACTGATTCTGTTGCATGTCATAGTGCACATTGTGTAAGCATGGCACACCGATCCTGTCACTTGTCATAGTGCACATTGTGTTCGCGTGGCACACTGATCCCATCTGCATGTCATAGTTAAGCCTGGGCGGACTTCGCGTAGCCGCGCTACGAGGAACTCTGCGAAGCGGTAAAAAAATCCAATGCGCTATGCGGAGTTCCGAGTGGGGGCCGAGTTGCTTGTTCCACCCGTTTGCATGACGTTTCTGCCTTACGGCAACTCGGATTGCATGATCGGGGGTAAATATCGCACGAACTGCACCACGCGGTCACGCATGGGCGAAGCCATCTTGTTTTCTTCTCTCTGTTATGGTGCTGGTGCCTACTTCAATCCTGCCTTAATCTTTTCAAATTCTTCTTTCTCAAAACTTTTTTCTGATCTTTTTTATTTATTATCTTACCCTGTGTCTTCTTAAGTGTATATTTTGTGTTGTTTTCTACTTTTTGTGTGTTTTTAGTGCATTTTGAACTATTTTTCTATATTACTTGCTTTCTAATTTATTTTACATCCTTTCTTCTTCTCCTCCCTTAATTTTTTTACTTTCTACACTTTCTTTTCCGCCCCCCGCTCTCCCAGCATCATGGCAGAGAGTGCGACCCGGGCAAAGAGGAGCCGCCTCCCTTGCTGAAGGCAGCGCCCGGAAGGGGTGCAGGCCCGGGCCTTGTTTTTGGAGGTGGAGGTGGCAGCGCTTGTTTTTTTTAACAGCTCCACGTCCCCTCCACCCTGGCAGCAGGTGGCCGGCCTGGGTCTCGGTACAGGATCCGGGAGCGCCACCAGCGATGGGTGAGGGTGCGCCAGGCAGTGTATCGCTGCTCTGGGGTCCGGCGCACCCATAACCAACTGACGCACCGGTGGTCCGATATCCTGGACCGAGAGCAGAACCTGCTGGACCTGCTAGGTGTTGAGGTCGCGGGGCTTGGTGAGTAGCTAATTATAATAATTTTTTTTTTCCTAAATAGCAAGAATGCTGCTGCTCACATGCAGGTAAGTTACGTTTAAATATCTTATATTATGTGATCGTTATTCTGGTCAGGTGCTTGGCGCTACCTAATTGTACTTCTTTGCAACTTTGCACTCGCTTGGGTTGATTATGTAAGAGAACTTAAGTTAGGTAATGCAGATAAGAGAGACTCCTTTCCTTTGTCCTGTCACTAAGATAGTGGTAGTTGGTTAGTTGCTTAGTATTATGTAGTATCTTGTCCATGCGGGTGACTAGCGCGTGGACACTCTGTGATGTCATGGCTCGCGCTGTGACATGCAGAGAACGATTGTGAATAACTGACGGTTGGGCACTGTGTGGAAACGACATCCAACGGCTGGCTGGTCTGTGGGATGAGCGGAACTTTTACATGAATAAACGTCACTGTTACAACTAATGCTTTGGAGTCCTGTCATCTCTACATATTAGTTAGTAATTTAGCGGCCCGCGTCCTGTCACTTCAGTCCTTGACTCCTTAGTAGAACCTTTTTTTGTAGTTCGTACATTGAGTGAATAGCAACCAACCAATTTGGTGTATGCAATATGCATGCGTCCATCTATGCATTTAAGACTAAATGCAGACTTAGTGAATTGGTCTGTCAAAGGGGGTTGAGACTGAGAGATGATTGCGAATGAGATTGGAACTTAGAAGCATATATCATTTTTTTGCAATTCATTCCAAAGTCTTTGGAATAGGTGGGCTAGGTAGGTTTAGGATTCAGGAATCGGAATGGAACTGTGGAATAATAAAGATAGGACTGTCCGCAAATGCGATACTAGTTAGGAAAGGTCAATGTTATTGCAATCGCCGTTTCCTGTCCAAAAAATCTTTTTGGAGCGATTATTTAATATTTATTTAACACCAATCATTTTTTGTCTCTTTAATTATGTCTTACATGATCATCAGCATCCAGGGGCCAGAAGACGAGGTCTTCCGAGGCGGGTGCGGGAGATGGACGTGCCTCCCAGTGCAAGGAACGCTCCTCATAAGATGGCTCTGCTGGCCCCAGTAAGTCCTCCCGTTGTTAATATTAATATATATTTCCCTAACTTTTACCGCTCCTTATTTTGAACTATTATTTCCGTTTCCTAATTTTATTTTTTTCCAAATCCTCTTCAATCCATCTGTTTCTAAGGTCTTGTTATCCCTGCATTACCTACTAACTTAGCTATTTATATTTCTAGTGTCTCGTTTTTTTTTTACCTCAAACTGCCTCTGACTCTGTATTAGTCTGTCTGTAGCTTTCTTTCTTCTGGTTTTTCAGTCAGCTTTCCCTCTCCCCTTATATATTTTGTGGACTGCCTAGTGGTGGTACTGTAAGACTCAGAGAACCCATTGGTCCTTACTACTACTAGTACTAGTACTAGTACTACCACTCTGCTGTGCAGATTGCATGCCCAAGTATGGTATTCTACGCATGTTTGTTGGGATGAGAGGGCTTTCTTTTACTTTCTCATGATCAATCAGTAAATGATGTTCACGTTGGACACCCCAAAGTTGTGTCTTATTCTCGTCTAGGCCTAGTATTATTAGTAGCAGTTGTTGATGAAATGATTACCGTGCACCATGTCCGGAAGGGGTTATGAGGAGGACGGCACCATTACATTTTCCAACCAAGAAGACCTTATGTCCGATTGCCCGCCCAGTTGGCCTCTCTTTTTCTTTTCAAAAACTCAGATTCACCAATAGCTCTAGCCAATGAGTCCCGACCTTTGAGTTGTCCTTTTCCTGAGAGGCTTTTCAAAAATTGCCACAACAAAATGCCTAACCGGTTATTTTATTATTTTTGATAGGACATACTGTCTACTCTAGTCTGTGTACCCAAATTTTAGTAAATGTAAATCAGTATTTGTAAAGCACGAACTACTCACCCTTACGGGTCTCAAGGCGCTGGGGGCCGTTGTGGAAATTAAGTGAGCTATTGCCCAGAATCACATGGTGCTGAGCTGAGCTGCCGCCGGAGATCGAACCGGGAGACCTGTGCTCCGAAGTCAGCTGCCCTGGCCGCTGCACCACACCTCTCCACTTAGTGATGTGTGTGGTGTATGTATTGTATTTTCAATCTTGCTAGTGAAAAGAAAAAATAGGGAGAGGCATATATGGCATCTAAAAAATGTGTATTGTTTTTTTCTAGGCATACCGACCACCAGTGCCGGGGCCAGCAGGGAAGGTGGCGCCAGTCAGGAGGGAGCAGATACAGCAGCTGCAGGGGGTGAGCCAGCAGCAGTGGAGGGCGGTGGCAAGTCATATTCCTTGCTTATTGACAATCAAATTTATACACTCGCTGTAGGGTGTACACTGTACACTGTACTTTGGACACTAAGTTGTGAACAGTTGAAGAAGACACCCTTTACTTAGCATTAGCATTAGCAAGAGTTGAGTAACTAATGGCCTCTTCTATCTTCAACTCAGCAGAGAAAGTTTTATGAAGAAGACTAAGAATCAGACCTTGATGGGTTGGTGGAAAAGGGAAAGAAGGATGGAAGGAGGAAGGACGGGTGACATGTAAAATATGACTGGCAGAGAAGGATGCGTGGGTGAATGGGGCCCGGGTTGTATATAGGTGGCTGATAGGATGCATGGGTGGTTGAAGGATGGGTGAAAGGTGAAAGAAAGGAAGCCTGCCTGGGTAGGTGAAACTGTATGGGTGAAAGGAATCCTCCGGGGGATTTTATGGGTCAAACTCAAAGGCAAGCAAGGACACATGGGTGGTTAAATGACAAATGTATGTTGGTGAAGGGTTTGTTGAGAATAATAGCCATGTTTGGATGGCTGGATGCCTGGATGGTATTCAATTATAGGTGAAGACTGAATGAAGAGAATATAAAAGAAAATTAAACCGTGCCTGTTAGAAACGGGGTAGCGTGGTGCGGAGCGGGAGGGCTAAACCAGGAGCATTGTGTAAAGCATCCGCGCAGCACACACAGGCGACCCACCAGACACACTACAAAAAGGAGACCACACCAGTTGGAGTAAGAAAAACAGCATATGTATTATGCAATCAGCATAGCAGAATGTAACCACAGTGGTAACACGGCGCCAACCGGCACCCGGTAGTCATAAACAGTGGGGACTATGTACAGGGCAGCGCCAATCGGGCCGCTGCCAGAATCATTATAAGCACATTAGCATAGGTCACATTAGTGCGAGGCAGAAATTATTAGGCAGAACACCAACAGTATACGCCTTGGGGAAAAAGAACATCAGGCCTGAACCCATTACCATTAGGCATAACCTGATTAGCATTATACTATGACATTGGCATAATCACTGGAGCCTAAACCACATTGGCATGAAACATTGGTATAGAAGCATTAGGCATAACCTGTGGGTATAACCATGAAGCCCCCTAACGTGGCATGAAAGCATTAAACATGCACAATAGGCATATAAACATTAGCTTAGGGCGTACGCATGTGAGCACAGAGGCATCATCATTAAGAAAACATTAGGCATATAACCAATAGCATAGGGCGTACGCAGGTGAGAACAGAGGCACCACCATCATTAGCGACACAGCATTAGGCAACGGCCTGGGCATAAACAACCTTAGCAGGGCGCCCCCTAGAACACTGTCCTCACCATGGGGCAGAGGTACAACCGGGGAATCACAGTACACCTGTTCAAGGCTGCAGATTAGTCTCTGGCGCCACTGCGCCTAGGGAGCCCTTCTGGGACTCGGAGGTCAAAAGCAATGCCCAAAAAGAGTACTGGCACCCCCGTGCCCCTGGGAGCCCCACTCGGGGACTCGGGAATACAACAATTATGTGGCCCACAAAGTACTGGTCAGTTGGGGGTCCCCTCCTGGGACCCGAGGCTCAAGAAAAAGGCCTCCCGTTGCAGCGACCCGCAACTGTGGCGTCGCTGTGTAGCCCCCAGGGCACTGTGGCCCGGTCCGTAAGGGGAGCCCCACGGGGGCTTCAACACAAACGTGGCCCACAAGGAAAAAAACATGGCAGCAGCCCGCAACTGCGGCACCGCTGTGCAGCCCAACGTGGGAGAGGGATGAAGGATAGCTGCCCGCTGCCAACCGGGGCAGCTACCTGGCCAACCAGAGAAATATCGGCGGCCCCTCCCTGGGCACCGGGGGCCTCAGGCACCGACAATGTGCCTCGGCCGGCCCCCCCGGGGGTCGGAACACACAGCCCCACTCACCGGCAGTCCTGCAGGCGTCGCGCTGCTTCAGGCAGCACTCCACTCTTCACCCGAGGCCCCTCCTGGGACCCGGGACTTTGTCCTGGAGCCGGCGAGGCTCCAAACGACTCCGGCGGAGCCCGGGGCTCTCCTCTGGTCACGGGGAGCCCCGCCAACGCCAGCACCTTGCCGGACTTCACCCGGGCCCCCTCCTGGGACCCGGGACTTCGGTGGGGAGCCCGCCGGCTCCGGACCTATTGCTTCCTCCGTCGCGGGGCGGGCCTTCCGCCAGGCGCTCCTGCCGGCGCCAATCCCAGCGCGGCTCCCCTGACGTCACGGGGAAGCCCGCGCGGCGCTCCTGGGCCGGCGGCGGTGATTCCCGGCAGTTCCTCTTTTCCTCACGGAGGGGTGGGCTCCCTCCTGGTATAAGCACACACGCGGGGTGGGCACCCGCCAGTAGTCCCACACGGCAGGCAACCGCGGGGTAGGCTCCCGCTATATTTCAAAAGCAATAACGCGGCAGCAGGCGGGGTGGGCTCCCGCGAAGGTCACAGATATACGGGGTGGGCACCCGCTCTTCTCCTGCACACAGGGGGGATCTCCATGCCGGGATTTCCTCGGGCCCTTAAGGCAACACAGCGCTGCGGGGGATACACACGCCCCTCCACTCCCTGGCACAATTATAGCGCTTGAGCCGCAAAACGCTGCAGGTGACAGCCCCTCTGTTGGCACATTAGATATAGCGCTCCCCAGGCGTTAGGGTGCAGGCAGGCACAGACAAGTACAGTAAAGCGCTCCCAAGGCGCTAGGGACCTCACAGGTCCAGGGCCCACAGAGGGGGGGGGTTTGTCCACGCTCCTCACCTCCTTGAGTACAGGCAGTCCCAATATGGCGCTTACGAGGCGCTAGAGGCCAGGAGACAAGTAGTGCAGGGCGAGATCAGTGGCTAGCAGGGCGGCTCACCAGTCCTGAAGCAGCAGCTCCTCGGAACGGTCATCCTCCAGTAAGGTGGCAATCCTGCCAGCACAGCAGCCTCCACTCCGGCGATGTCTCTTTATTGGCCCTGGGGACAACGGGGGGGCAGATGGGCACAGGGGCCAGCACACAGGCCCAATGTGGCGGTACCTCCTGGCAGAGTTCCCCCTCAGTCACTTCTCCTGCTCTGTCACTGAGCAAATGGCAGCCCAGCCCCTCCTATATATCCGCCCCTCACCCCACCTACCAGAGAAGGCTGGCAACTTCTGGAAGGTTCCCTGGGGAACCGGTCTTAACTGGATTAGGGGGGGGTGTAGGGCACCCTGGCTGCCAGGTTTCCCACCAAAAGCTGGGAGTGCTGGGAAACAACATCTAGACCGCCACTCAACTCAGTCAGGCAGCACCAGGGCAGGCAGGAATGGCGTCCATTTTAAAAGTGACAGTGACACCATTACACAGTATTACCCTTTCACATTTTAGACACATCAGGTAAATACATAGGCCAGGGGGGAAAAGCGAAAAATTTTGGGAACATAAGCGCCAAGTCCAACACAACCCCCTCCCAGCCAAAAGCCAGGGTAGACCGATCAATGCCTTGATGGGCTTCCCTGCTTGGGGCAAGAACACGTGGACGCGGGCCCACAACTGCAGGGGCACCCGCAGGTTCTTCGCCACTCTGGAACCCGATGGTTCCCTCTCTCAACTCCTCCTGGACCAATTAGGCCACCCCCCTGGTGCTCCCTAGTTGGCTGCAGCCAGGACCGGCCCCATGGCCATCCAGATGTCTCTGGCCCTGGCTGTCTCACAGAGTGGGGGGCAGTAGCCCCAGGCCCGTAGTGCCCGTTGACCACTCTCCTCCTCCTCCGTGCAGCCCCAAACTGCCACTGGTCTTCCCACCTAGGGACCACACTCTCACACTGTCCACAAGGCAGGGGCGAGGCTCTCCTCCCCCTACCTCTCCTTCTGGGGTTCCGCCCTCTCCTCCTATGCGGGGCACCCTCAGAACACCACTCTCTCACTCGTCCAGGGCCGTGGCCCTGCAACCGATCCACCAACCCAGGGTCTAAACCCTTAGGTTGCCCCGGTGCCAGAGGCGAGTCCTCCCTCCCTCTGCACCCCCTCCCAGAGTTCCGTACCCTCCCAACTGGAGTGGTACCCCTGGAAGACAGCTCCGGAGGGACACTGCTTACAGACGTCCCTCCCGCCAGGTCAGGCAATACCTGAACCGGGCCTCCCAACCCAGGATCGAAGCCCTGTGGTTGAGCCGGTGCCAGAGGCGAGTCCTTCCTCCCTCTGCACCCCCTTCCAGAGTTCCGCACCCTCCCACCTGGAGAAGTACCCCTGGAAGTGAAACCGGTAGGGACCTTGATTACAAGTGCCCCTCCCTCCAGGTCAGGCAGCCCCTGAACCTGGCACCCCAGCCCAGGATCTAAACCCTGTGGCTGAGCAGACCCCAGAACCCCTGGAGCTCAGCTTATAGATGCCCCGGGTTCTCCTGACACTGGGGGATCCCCTTCCATGGATGGCCCATCGGGACAGCCTAGGCTCCCAACCTGGGGTTCCCTTATGGAACTCTCCAGGCCCTGAGACTGCGGTTGGGGCACCTCGGGACACCTCCCCGTCTCACTCCTTCCTATAGATAGGATGTGAGGCCCTACAACCCTCTCACTATCCTGGGACCTAGCTGGGCTATTCTCCACCTCTCCCACCTCGCTGGGTTGGAAGATCCCTGCACCACTCCCTTCAGGATCACTCCCCAATGCCCTCTCAGACTCTCTGGCACTCACCCAAAGGTCTGCCTCCCTCGCAAGCTCCCTGGGATCGGAGAGCCCACACTGCAACAGGTGGTGGCGCAACCTGGGAAAACAACTCTTGAGCACGTGCTCCCTGATAATCAGATGGAACAGCCCATCCCAATCGATCACCGCGCCACACACCATCCACTCCTCCAGTGCGGTCCAACACACGTCCACATACTCCCCCCAATACTGATGGGACAGTTTCTTGCCGCCCCTAAAATCCAACCTGCCCCCCTCCTCCTGGGGATCAGGCACCATCTTCCGGGCTTTGGGAGTGGGACTTCCTGCACTGGCTTCACTCTCACTGCCACCACTGGATCCCACCCTCACTGGTGAATCCAGACCACAGACACCACTCTCAGGGGACAACCTACCCCCCTGAGCTAGTCTCTCCCTGGCGAAGGCCCTCTCCGCCTCAGCCATTCTCCCCTGTGCTAGGACCCTCTCGGTCTCTAGCCTCTTTTCTTCAACTCTCAGCTGCGCTAGCTCCACTCTGAGCCTTTCCAGCGCCAGCTGATGCTCCCTTTCTTCCCTCCTATCTACCCACTCTTCTGGGGACAGGGAAAGGGGTGGGGCAGTGCCCCTGGGGCTGGACCCAGCACGGGACTCCCTCTCTATGGTGTCCTCATTCGCTACCAGTGTCTCTGCCCTAACATCTCCTTCCTCCTCAGAGTCGCCACCCTCCGGGGTTATGGACTGGGACCCCTCACTCTCAGAGTCCCACTCACGGTCTCTACCAGATCCACACCCTAAATATGCGGAGGGGTAATCAGAAAGGTCCCCACAGGGTTCTAAGGGTTCCCCCCTTCTCAGGGCCTCATAGAGGAACAACTTCCTGCTGGGGTTGCCTACTGTGGGTATCCCTCTCTCACGGCAGAGGTCTAACACCTCCTGCTCAGTGTACTCCCACAGGCAATCCTCGTCGTAGGTTAACCCCATCCTGGTGATACCCTCGGGATACACCACCCACAGTGCAACAGGGAGGCACAATCCCCAAAACAACACTTCCAGGAGGACATACAATCAGCAAAACAGTCCCCAAATCTGTGGTTACTCTCAAGTGCACCCTTTGTAGTGCAACCAGTTGTCGCTGTGGTACTGCGCAAACACAAGTCCTATCCCACCGCTGAGCACCAATGTTAGAAACGGGTTAGCGTGGTGCGGAGCGGGAGGGCTAAACCAGGAGCATTGTGTAAAGCATCCACGCAGCACACACAGGCGACCCACCAGACACACTACAAAAAAGAGACCACACCAGTTGGAGTAAGAAAAACAGCATATGTATTATGCAATCAGCATAGCAGAATGTAACCACAGTGGTAACACGGCGCCAACCGGCACCCGGTAGTCATAAACAGTGGGGACTATGTACAGGGCAGCGCCAATCGGGCCGCTGCCAGAATCATTATAAGCACATTAGCATAGGTCACATTAGTGCGAGGCAGAAATTATTAGGCAGAACACCAACAGTATACGCCTTGGGGAAAAAGAACATCAGGCCTGAACCCATTACCATTAGGCATAACCTGATTAGCATTATACTATGACATTGGCATAATCACTGGAGCATAAACCACATTGGCATGAAACATTGGTATAGAAGCATTAGGCATAACCTGTGGGTATAACCATGAAGCCCCCTAACGTGGCATGAAAGCATTAAACATGCACAATAGGCATATAAACATTAGCTTAGGGCGTACGCATGTGAGCACAGAGGCATCATCATTATGAAAACATTAGGCATATAACCATTAGCATAGGGCGTACGCAGGTGAGCACAGATGCACCACCATCATTAGCGACACAGCATTAGGCAACGGCCTGGGCATAAACAACCTTAGCAGGGCGCCCCCTAGAACACTGTCCTCACCATGGGGCAGAGGTACAACCTGGCAATCACAGTACACCTGTTCAAGGCTGCAGATTAGTCTCTGGCGCCACTGCGTCTAGGGAGCCCCTTCTGGGACTCGGAGGTCAAAAAACAATGCCCAAAAAGAGTACTGGCACCCCCGTGCCCCTGGGAGCCCCACTCGGGGACTCGGGAATACAACAATTATGTGGCCCACAAAGTACTGGTCAGTTGGGGGTCCCCTCCTGGGACCCGAGGCTCAAGAAAAAGGCCTCCCGTTGCAGCGACCCGCAACTGCGGTGTCGCTGTGTAGCCCCCAGGGCACTGTGGCCCGGTCCGTAAGGGGAGCCCCACGGGGGCTTCAACACAAACGTGGCCCACAAGGAAAAAAACGTGGCAGCGGCCCGCAACTGCGGCACCACTGTCCAGCCCAACGTGGGAGAGGGATGAAGGGTAGCTGCCCGCTGCCAACCGGGGCAGCTACCTGGCCAACCAGAGAAATATCGGCGGCCCCTCCCTGGGCCCTGGTGGCCTCAGGCACCGACAATGTGCCTCGGCCGGCCCCCCCGGGGGTCGGAACACACAGCCCCATTCACCGGCAGTCCTGCAGGCGTCGCGCTGCTTCAGGCAGCACTCCACTCTTCACCCGGGGCCCCTGCTGGGACCCGGGACTTTGTCCTGGAGCCGGCGAGGCTCCAAACGACTCCGGCGGTGCCCGGGGCTCTCCTCTGGTCACGGGGAGCCCCACCAACGCCAGCACCTTGCCGGACTTCACCCGGGCCCCCTCCTGGGACCCGGGACTTCGGTGGGGAGCCTGCCGGCTCCGGACCTACTGCTTCCTCCGTCGCGGGCGGGCCTTCCGCCAGGCGCTCCTGCCGGCGCCAATTCCAGCGCGGCTCCCCTGACGTCACGGGGAAGCCCGCGCGGCGCTCCTGGGCCGGCGGTGATTCCCGGCAGTTCCTCTTTTCCTCACGGAGGGGTGGGCTCCCTCCTGGTATAAGCACACATGCGGGGTGGGCACCCGCCAGTAGTCCCACACGGCAGGCAACCGCGGGGTAGGCTCCCGCTATATTTCAAAAGCAATAACGCGGCAGCAGGCGGGGTGGGCTCCCGCGAAGGTCACAGATATGCGGGGTGGGCACCCGCTCTTCTCCTGCACACAGGGGGGATCTCCACTCCGGGATTTCCTCGGGCCCTTAAGGCAAAACAGCGCTGCGGGGATACACACGCCCCTCCACTCCCTGGCACAATTATAGCGCTTGAGCCGCAAAACGCTGCAGGTGACAGCCCCTCTGTTGGCACATTAGATATAGCGCTCCCCAGGTGCTAGGGTGCAGGCAGGCACAGACAAGTACAGTAAAGCGCTCCCAAGGCGCTAGGGACCTCACAGGTCCAGGGCCCACAGAGGGGGGGTTTGTCCACGCTCCTCACCTCCTTGAGTACAGGCAGTCCCAATATGGCGCTCACGAGGCGCTAGAGGCCAGGAGACAAGTAGTGCAGGGCGAGATCAGTGGCTAGCAGGGCGGCTCACCAGTCCTGAAGCAGCAGCTCCTCGGAACGGTCATCCTCCAGTAAGGTGGCAATCCTGCCAGCACAGCAGCCTCCACTCCGGCGATGACTCTTTATTGGCCCTGGGGACAACAGGGGGGGGGGCAGATGGGCACAGGGGCCAGCACACAGGCCCAATGTGGCGGTACCTCCTGGCAGAGTTCCCCCTCAGTCACTTCTCCTGCTCTGTCACTGAGCACATGGCAGCCCAGCCCCTCCTATATATCCGCCCCTCACCCCACCTACCAGAGAAGGCTGGCAACTTCTGGAAGGTTCCCTGGGGAACCGGTCTTAACTGGATTAGGGGGGGGTGTAGGGCACCCTGGCTGCCAGGTTTCCCTCCAAAAGCTGGGAGTGCTGGGGAACAACATCTAGACCGCCACTCAACTCAGTCAGGCGGCACCAGGGCAGGCAGGAATGGCGTCCATTTTAAAAGTGACAGTGACACCATTACACAGTATTACCCTTTTACATTTTAGACACATCAGGTAAATACATAGGCCAGGGGGGAAAAGCGAAAAATTTTGGGAACATAAGGGCCAAGTCCAACAGTGCCAGAGTAGCAAAGCCAAGGGTGAAGAATAAAAATAATGCTAGAAGAACAATGCAATGATAAATGGAAGAAGAATAAACAAGGAATGTTTTTTTTCAAGGTTTTTGATTCAAAGGTTTGAGGTTGTATTTCAGACTACTCCCTTGACTCACAGTAGTTTGCAAGCACAACATATATAATATGTATGTACCCACCCATCATCAATAGCCTCCCTCCGACTCCGAGGCCTACTCCCTCCCTACCCATGTCATTTAGACAGTGTCAGCCATGGGTGGCCTGTCAGCTGCATGGTTTCAATAGTAGTACCTCACGTCACGTCACGTTGTGCCGTATATCATCATTCATATTACTAATCATATCATCTGCCTTGTTGTAGTAGTCAGGGTGAAAGTGAAATTGAGCATTTGCCATTGATTTAACAGAGTATGACCATAATAGAAAAAGAGATAATTGTGTAGTACAGCTGCCCCACCTGCAAACAGTAGTAAAGTAATGTGAGTCTGCGACACGAGTATGTCTGTCTAGGGCGCAAGCTGATCTGGCATGCCTACAAGATTAATTTAGCTAAACAAAAGTGAGAAGAAGAATACTTGTCTACTCCATAGTGCCTCATGCCTGAAACTCTAATCATCACATCCAAATTTTAGGGGCCGAGGAATCGAGGATACCACAAATGTTATGTACTGCTAGTGCTACTGTGCCACTATAATTTTATGGGTATACTTTTATGTGTTACTGTTTTGCTAAAAGTATTGGTTACAATTGTCTTTTTTTTCTTGATATAGCTACTCCTTCCCAACCCAACAGGCAGGAGATAGCAGCCAAGACCCGGCAGTGGAAGCTGGAGGCCATCAGGGCAGAATATCGGTGGCTGGTGGCTCTGGCGGAGGAGGAGGCAGCAGCTGCAGCCTCCAATGTCCCGGGCCCCAGCCAGGCTCCCCCAGTGCCTGCAGTGGTACGCGCCGTGGTCCAGCAGCCGCCCGCCGCAAGTCAACCACTGCTGCTCCCCCCTGTTCACATAAAACCTTTAAGCCCCGCTTGCTCCTCTGGATAGCGCGCCTGGAGGCCAGGATGGAGGAGCATTTCGACCAACTTGAGAGAAAGATCCGGCTCCTAGCCCACCGTTAGATGATAGACCGCTCTTGCCTCTTTTTGAATCTTTTTTTTGGTGGGTGGGATTTGTTGGTGAGAGGGTGGGAATGTGGGAGTTGGGGAAAACTTGGGTGTTTTTTTTTTATGGACATTTGAATTTTTATGGACAATTGGACTTACTTACTGTACTGGACATTGGTTGGGGTTAGGGAGAGAGGTGGGTCAGGTGTTGTGGGTTTCTTTCATTCTAGTTTATTTCTTAGGGGAATAAATGTATAGTTTTGCATATGATGTAAATCTTTTTTGGGGGGGTTACTCTTTTACTTTGCACTGTTTCCTTTGCTGCAGGACTGCAGCCAGTTTTTGAAATCTGCCGATAGTGTAACATAGCAACATATAGATGCGGTGCCCTCACTTGTCCTAGTACTGTCAGTCTCTCCTCCTAGTCTATGCTGTCTGCAACTAACCCCTATAGACTCAGAAGGGGTGTGGGCATGTGAATAAATTTCCATAGTATAGAGGTTATTGCATCTTGAATGAATCCCCCACACTTCTTCTCTCTTACCTGTGATTAGGCAAAGCGATGGCTGCATGCTGATGGTTTCCCAAGGTGCCATGGTGGTGATAGTAGTAGACAGTAGGAGCATGCTAGCGGACTAGACTAATACTAGAAGCACCAGATTCCGCAGCGAGGTTCCACTCCCTCCAAGCCAAACTCAAACTGTAGGATGAGGAATATTCATTGCAGGGAACTAAATAATTAAATTTACAGACTGTGTTAATGCCATTTGATATGCAAGCTTTGCAAAAAAAATGAGACAGTTACCTGAGGGAGACTAGACTGAGTAGAGTACGACTAGCAGTACACAAGAAGAAGACTGCCAAACGAGAAAACATGATAAGCAATGCTAAAGTAAAATAAGAATACTGAAAATGGTGATTTAATTGAATCCACCCACAAGAGATTGGTGATAGAAGACAGATGGTCTTGGGTTGGATGTGTTTCCTACATGGGTGGGAAGCACATTGTGTTCTTTAAATACCCCTCACACACCAAAAGGGCCCTTGGTGTCATGCTTCATCATAGGGGTCTTCGCGCCCCTCTACAGAACGCGGCATGCTACTAACCAGCGAAAACGCGGGAGCACTGATGTAACCACTATGTGTAGTGTGCGAGGGGGTGAGTGGTAGGGTCAGGAATGGATAAGTAAGTGAGTGTTAAAAAATACCTAGCATGTGAGGAATAAAAAGAATTTTAATAGGCCTCCGTGCCGGTATTGTTAAAAAGGTGAGGTGGAGGTGTGATGTATTAATGTACAAAACCTCCTGCGTGTGTCAACATGTTTCGAATCGTGCTGCTTCTTCTTCAGGACGGGTACACAGATCCCTACCCTACTCACATGGACAGTATAATACCGTCTATACACAGGACATATTATGTGTAGAAATAATGAATTAATGTTGCAAAATATGCCTATTATGATCAATAGTACTGCGACAAGGTAATGCCTTTATATCAATCTGAAAAGGAAACACAAAAATGTACGAAAAAACATCAGGAGAGTAGAAACACTCCCGACGTGAAGTTCGTGACCTGTAAAAGTGATATATACAGTGTCTACTGATAACCTTGGGGAGGACGAATCCACTCCCGGTGTCCGTCCGGACACACTCTCTCCACTCTCTCCTTTGGTAGTTATGGTACTGAAAATGGTGGGCTAGTACAAGTTACAAGCTGAAGTCGACTCGAGCTATGAAGTGGAGTGGACAAGTGTAACCTTTAGTGCTGGAAGGAGGATGATGCTGGCAATTATGATGGATGATGTTTCTCTGGAAAAAAATTTAATATCGAAAACTGTCTGTGCATGGGTGGGCAATCTAATATATATATGGCCAGTGTGGGCTATAGTTATACTTAGAGCAGAACTTAAGAAGACCCTCGCCCTGCCTGCCCTTGAGTTGGTGTTGCTTTCACCACATCCGCCCCACCAAGTGTGTGATCAAATAATGGTGTAAATTTAATTTAGTCACACTAATAAATCACACAGTTCCGGGGAAGAGAGTTAGGGGTTTGATAAATGGATGGGAAGGGGGATTTGAGGGAAAGGTTTGACAAAGACAAACACTACACAAGGACAACACATTCATCTTGGCGGCCAACCATCATAAATCTGTTATGGGAGGAAAAGGAAATGCATGCATGATGATGAGTAGGCCTGGGCGGAAAACTATGCTACGCTCGCGTAGTTTGCGTAGTTTGCGCAACTACGAGCTATGCGCATTGCACGTAGCACAGTGCAAAAACGCGTAGCGGGCATTTTTTGCTTGCTCGCGGTCCTCAACGTCAAGTTGGCGACCGTGAGCGAGCAAAATGACATCCCGGCAAGACTTTTTCTCGTTCGCGATCAGCAACATCAAGTTGCCGATCGCGAGCGTGGAAAATAAACCTCCCGGCGAGATTCTCAACGCGGGAGGTCAGGTTTCTCATTGCGAGTGGTCGCGTATGCTCGCGACCGCTCTCGATGAGAAACTACCAGTCCGCGTTGAGAAAACTGCCGCTCGAGTACAAATCTACTCAAGCGGCAGAAAACGACCGCTTGCACTGTGCAAGATGCCGTTTGCAATGATTGCACAGTGCGGACAAGCATCCGGCACTGTGCAATCATTGCGAACAGCATTTCCTACCGCACTACGCAGTTCGCGTAGTGCTACGCGTAGCTCGCGTAGTGCGAAGTGCACTTCGCGTAGCTACGCGTAGCGCTACTACGCGAACTACGCCCAGGTTTAATGATGAGTACTAGACTAGTACAGGTAAATTAATTTTCCGTCTTCCCCCAGAGAGACCCAAGTTACATTATGTTCTTGTAGCGGGCTTTGAAAGATAGCAAATAAAATTTAAATATCTGTAGGAGTCAAGTAAACAAACTTAAACAACACACACAGTTGTAATAATTGAAGAGAAAAAATTAGACTGTATTGCCAAATTGGAAGTTGCATCTCTGCATTCCTCTTGGACTGTCCGTTAGTCTCGGTTGCCTGGCGGATGCTGTTCAGTAAAGTAAGTGTGAGTTGTTTTTCCAGTATGGCGTAGGGCCAGGGTCTGTAGATAGAAAAAAAAATGATATTGAAGAATCAAGGGGAAAAGTTAAACTTCATAAAGGAGTGCAACAAGAAGACTTTGTTTCAGAGGCAGCATGGCTAAATGTCTGTGTCCGGCAGTTACCTCCAACAACAGGCCCCCCACCCAACCTCCACTTAGCTTCAAATTTGATCCAGACAGCACTGAGCACAGACACACACAGCAACACAGCAACATAGCATTTTCCCGATTGAGTAAAAAATCAATGCACCACTATCAGCCAGTTACACCACACCACACTCACCACCACTACACCGACATGTGTAGGTCTGGTGTTGTTTACCTTTAGGCCACTTCAAAGTCATCATCATCCACATCGGTTGGTTTCAGTAAATTTGAAAACTTCTATCTTCTTTTGGTGGAAGTTCTCGAAGTAGTCACGCTCACGCCCTGAGTCATTCTGATCCTCCTGAGTCTGAGTCCGACTCCGAGTATGGTGTCCAACTCCATACCAAGAGTGTCCCGAGTGAGTCCCGACTCAATGCAATGGATCGGCCTGCAGTAGTCCAATTTTGTTATTGAACAATAAGAAGGGAAAATTTGACTAGACTGAGTCACTTTTTGTGTGTAGAGTAGACTAGATTTGTGTTTGCAAGCTTTGCTTTAACCAAGTGACTGGTCAGGTCTGAGTGTTTGAGGAGAATAAGAAAGAAAGAAAGTAGCTAGAAAGCCTAGTTGTCAGGGAAGTAGAGCTCGTCCTCAAACTCTGGTGGTTCGCCCAGAAGTAGGTCACCTAACACACTACTTCCATGACCTGAGTCGCCGTCATCATCTTCCTGCTGTGGCACTTCAGGTATGGTGTGATCTGGTGTTATAAAGTGCTGATTCATTTTGATCATGGTTAACCTCTCCACGTTTTGGGGTGAGAGACTGGTCCTTCTCACTGTCAGAATTGCACCAGCAGCACTGAAAACACGCTCAGCTGAGACACTTGCAACGGGGCAAGCCAGATAGTTTATCGCCAGCCTGCTGACCACTGGCCATTGGCGCCTTTTCCCATACCAATACAGCAATGGGTTTTGATCAAAGTAGACCTCTGTTGGGTCATCCGGATAGGCCTGGACCATCTGCTCAATGGTCATGGGTGCTCTGCTTTGCTCGGCCTCTTTTGCCTGTGCCTCAGCACTAGACTTAAGCCCTGCCAGTAGAACCCATTCCTTTGCCGATTTTGTGGCTGATGCTCCTGTTTTTGTTGTCGTTGATGTTGTTCTTGCTGTTGTTGGTGGTTTTGGCTGCTGTGAACCAACCTCACTGCCCTCAAGCTCTGAAGTTGAACTTGAAGGCTGCCCTGCAGTACTTGTTGTGCCCTGGAGGAGCGGGCCTCTAATTCCCTGCCGTTCTTTTTCTAGCTGACTGGCTTGCACAGCTATACAAGGTTTGCAGTTGGCAACATCCTCATCTGAAAAAGGAATGAAAGTGTCCAGTAATGGTTTGTACCATGGATCAAGAATTGTGGCACAAATGTAATGGTTGGATGACACAATGCCTCTTTGCACCCTTGTATTTTCAGATAAGCGAAGAATCAAGCTCTCCACCAACTCATATGCTTCTTTTTTTCCTCCACACCTGCGTACATTGCAGACACCTCCTTTAGCTGTTCCTGTAGCATGTGCAACAATGGGATAGCTTGGCCCATGGTACAGTCCTCCTTGCTGACTTCACGTGTGAAGACCTCGAAAGGAAGCAGCATCTCTGTCAGGCATTCAACTAGGCCCCATTGGTCCATCTGAATGATCATGCCTTTCACAGTTGCATCCCCTCTTTTCATTACATATTCATTGATTGGTCTGTACTGCTCAAACAGACGTTTAAGCATGTAATAAGTTGAGTTCCAACGTGTTGGCACCTCCTGGATGCTTTAACTGGCATTCTATTATCACGTTGAATGATCCTCAGCTGCTTCCGGGCTTTAAAAGAATGGCTGAAATGTGTGCAGATTCTTCTGCAGGTGGTCAGTAAGTTGCTGACTCAGACTTCTTTTTTCAGAAAGTCTTGAACAATGATGTTAATGCAGTGCGCCAAACACAGGATCCTGAAATAGCCACGATCGGCCATGGCCTTAACTATATTACTGCCATTGTCCTTGGCAACAAAACCAATGTTAAGCCCTCTTGGTTGCAGACATTCAAAGACCTTAGTGTTAAAGTCTTCCAAAATGTTTGCAGCAGAATGGGATTTCTCCATGGCAATCATAGCTACTGTAGCATGCTTCCGAGCGCCATTAAAAATGTCATCAGTGTCAACACCTGCAGATATCTTTTCTCTAACCCCCACAAAAGAGATCTAGTGTTATGTTTGTAGGAAGCTGGCTCTGTATATACTATACCAAAGTGAGGTATAGTGTGCACAGAGTCCAGTGGAACCCCAAAGGTAGGCAGAGGTAAAGTAGATAGCACCTCACTCTCTATTTGTGGTAGTGTGGTCGAGCAGTAAGGCTTTATCAGAGGACAGTGTTAAGCATTTGTTGTACACACTCAGTCAGCAAATGAATTCACACACTCAAAGACTGAACTTCAGACCAATTGTTTTTGTATACAAATATTCTTTTAGTTATTTTATTTCCTAGAACCAAGCAAGCCTGGCACAGGTAAGTAATAAATACTGTGCAGTAAATATGCAGTTTGTAAACAGTTTGAATTGCAATTGTAAATGTACTTTGATTTGAATACAGTAGTGTTACTGGTAATGCAAAGCTTTTAAGAATACAGTACATATACTTTGTATAAGATCTTTAGTAAAATTACAGGTAAGTTACTTTTGAGATTACTTTTCTTACACAGTGCAGTATGCCTGGATACTGCACTGGGACATTTCCTGTAAACAGGTAAGTAAAAGCGTTTTTGTTAGTTAGTACAATTTTTTAAGAATTTCTTTAGGTTTTCCAACTCCACACTTAGAAACTTTTCATAGAAGAACATTCAATGTTATCCTATGGAGGAAAATAGTGTTATTAGTTTAAAGGTAAGTACTTTGTTGTGGGAGTCGGTGTTCTGGGGTTAGACTCAGGGTTCCCCCAGGGTCAAGGATGCACTCTTGTTACACCCTCAGCGGCACTAGGGCAGACGGGTGCAGAGTGCTGAGGCCCATAGTTATCCAATGGGGGATAGGGGGCCTCCGGTTGGTGGTTGCTGACGAGCAGGCCACTGGGTTGTGGGAGCAAAGCTCCTGGACTTAAGCTCAGGGAAAATGGGGGTTTAGGCCAGCACAAAAGATGTACCCTCAGCGGCATTGGGGCGGCCGGGTGCAGAGTGCTGTTTTGGCTTCCGAAGCCCTGTAGCTTTCAATGGGGAGTCTCCGGTTTGCAAAAGCACTGCAGGCTCGGGGACGAAGGTCTTCTGGGTGCGACTACAACTTGGAGAAGTAAGTTGGGATCTTAGGGGTTGGTTAGGCACCGTCGGTTGGGCCACCCAAGGCCGTGGGGCGTCAGGTGCAGGGGTGCCTTTTAGGGTCGGATCTTCTTACCAGCTCCTGGTCGCGGTGGGGGGACCTTCCGGTTTGAGGCTGCAGGCATTGGCTGGAGGCTTGAGGCAGGTCAGGGGTCACCAGATCTCGGGTCAAGATCACCAGGGGGACCTCCTCTTGGTGTTGGGCCACTCGAACTCGGGTCATGGGCGTCGGGTGCAGAGTGGTGCAGACCCGCGGATCCTTGCGGAACTGGAGTCTGTGTTTGAACAAATCCGGTGTTCACCAGAGACATAGTCTTAGGGATTGAAGGCAGGCAGGTCCTCTGGGTTTGTCAAGGTTGCTGGCTGCAGGACACACCGGGATTTCGCTGGAGCAGGTTCGAGGTGGGGACAGGCCAGTAGGGCTGGGGCCAAGTCAGTGGGCGTTCTCCTCTTGTTAGCTTCGGCACGGCTGTTCGGTCCTTCTTCTTCTTTTCTTCTTGCAGGTTCTTGTCTGCCAAAGCAAGGTTCAGTGGTGCCCCTAAATACTAGATTTAGGGGCGTTACAGGTAGGTAAAAAGGTTGGGAGCAATGGGTCCCTTCCCTGGGGTGAGTACACCCCCTATTATGTCACCTCCAGTGGGAGGGGGGCATAAGATTTTCCCTGGTTGGCTGGGTCCCCCATCTGCAAGATGGCGGGGACTGAGAGTTTTGCTTCACCTCGCCTCCCCCACCTGAGGGGTGGAGTTGGCAGAGGTGGGCACACGTCTCTTCCTCACTTGTATTTCCCGCTGGTTCTCCCACCCAAAGTGGGGGTCAGAACCAGTGGGGACCAGTTGCTGAAAGCAGCAAGTGGCCTGGGGAAGCTCACAAAGGCGGCAAGCCTTTGAAGCTTCCCCTTCGTGAACCCTGCCCATCCTGGGGGAGGAGGCTTGGCACCTCGTACCCAGGATGTGCATTGTTTCAGGCACCCGAGAGCAGCAGGCTTTTAACCCAGGGGTCCAGAAACATGTCTGGTGGTGGCAGCTGAAAGCAGCCACTCAGCCTCGACACTAGTGGTAGGTCATTTTTAATGGGGCATCTCTAAGATGCCCTCTGTGTGCATTTTTCATTAAATCCCACACTGGCATCAGTGTGGGTTTAATGTGCTGAGAAGTTTGATACCAAACTTCTCAGTTTTCAGTGTAGCCATTATGGTGCTGTGGAGTTTGTAATGACAAGCTCCCAGCACCATATACTCTTAATGGCAGCACTGCACTTACAATGTCTAAGAATGGACTTAGACACTGTAGGGGTTCAAGGCTCATGCACCTGTACCCTCACCACTGGTATAGTGCACCCAGCTAGAGGGCTGACTGATCTATGCTAGGGCAGTGGGTTGTAGGCATGGCACACAGGGATGTGTGCCATGTCGACTCTTCACTTCGTTCTGCACCAAAACACGCAGCCTGCAAAGGCAGTGTGTGAGTGTAATGGTACAGGGCCTCTAAGGGTGGCACAATAAGTGCTGCAGCCCTTAGAGGTCTTCCCTGGTCACAGTGCCTTGGGTACCTATGGTACCATTTACCAGGGGCTGACCTGTGGCCAGAGATGCCAATTGGGTTTTGTTTTCAATGCAGTTTTAGGTAAAAAACATAGGCCTTGGGTACCTGATTAGCAGGTGCCCAGGGCACACTCAGTCAAAGAACATCAGCAATTCAGCAAAAAGTGGGGGCAACCATGCAGAAAGAGGGCACTTTCTCACAATGTTTCATATAGGTACCCTAATATAGGCTCAGGTAGCAATTTCACCTTTCACCTATATTCTTCCCTACCATTACACACATAACGGTTCTTAGTACTGACCTTTTACCTAGTTACAGTAATGTCCAAAAATGACATGGGGTTTTCCCCGAAAAGCTTAAGCCTCATTCATTATGCATGAGGATTCTTGGAATCACAGCAGGACAGCATGCCTACCATCTCCTGCATAATAACTATGTATAAGGGTCATTCCTTCCGACATCCTAGTCCGACATGACACAGCAAGGTATATCCCCAGGGGGTACCACTTTGGGTATATATACACCATATCTTGCTGAGGTAGTCAGAGGAGAACAGGACTTCCATGCCGACACACTGACGCGAGACGCTGAGGTTCCTGCACGCAGACACTCCAGCTTGCAGTGGTCTGACATCCCTTGCGGGGTGTCCATCTCGAGACCAAGACGGGGTCCCACAGTCTCTCACTTCAGGTAATGGGGTTAACTTTATCCTAGAGGGATTCTTGGCTTTTACACCAACATACATGCTAGGTACACTTAGGTACATCTAGTTAGGGTCACATCGTAGGAGTACGCATTCTACTATCATGTATTTTATATACTTACCTGTATTCATTGTTTTGGCATGATGGTAAAAATCTACCATCCTTTTACTCTGTTAGTGCTTAAAATCATTTATATCTGTTACTGTCTAGTGGTTGTTTCAGCACACCTATTTTACACTAGAAAGACGCTGGGTCAATAAATGCTTATTGAAAAACGTCCCCACCATTTATTCTGTGTATCTCTCTGAGACAAAGTGAGCACGAGTGACTGAGCGAAAAGTATCGAACTGTTTCCACGATCCCTGATGGGACAGAGTTGTCATGTTCGATAGTTGCCAAGAACTATTCCCTCCTTGGTAAGAGGGGTTTCTAGTGGCACTGTGAGCTAGCTGGTATACAGGCTAACATACCCGGTAGGGTTGTCTAGAATCAGTCTAACACCAATCCTATAGTGTATGTTGTCTAAACGCGCAGATCCTATATAGGTTTATAGGAACTACACGACATGGCGCCGCCAACGTTGGTTTGGTACTTATTTAACGGTCAAATCTGAGTAGATCAGTCATGCTATTCTCATAGACCTCTACTCACATATCCCCAGAGACGTCTGGAGTGGGCAGGGAACTATCCACCACAGCTGAATAGGCATATCCTATGTATTGGCTGTAGGTTTATCAAGCTTGAAGGACAAATTGTTCTTATTGTGCATAAAACCTTATCTCAGTTTCCTTGAAACTTTTTCCTTCTTCAAAATAATGGCTGACGAAGACGCCGCTGCACCAGCACAATGTGCTGCAGTGAGAGGGAAGAAGAGGAACGTGAAATCAACATTTCAGAAAATGTTAGAAATGCCCTTACTCAAAAGCTAACAGACTACGGAGTCACAGCTAGGGGTGGGACAGTAACGTTTGTGATTGAGGCTCACGAGTCATATAGAACAGAGGTATTCTATTCATGGGTTAAATTCCCACAAGAAGATGCACAATCAAATACATTTAATTCTTACACTGAAGATGAAACACCAGATGAATACTGTCCGTATGAGGATATTGAAGTTCCGCTTACCTACCCGGAGCATATAAACTGGCTTAAAGGCGCCCTCCCCATACAAAAGACAAAGTAATACTCGGTCCGCTCAGAAGAGACAGAGCCACTTGGCCTGTCCTTGCGGCTTATACACCGCATCCAGACATCGACTCAATGCCAGTAGCAGACTTACGTCCACTTCATAAAGAAATAATAAAACTTTACAGAAACCTGACACAGTTTGTGATGAATGTAGGAAGGTGGAATCTGACTGCATGGTTGCCCCCACTTTTTTCCTGGTGTTTTGCTGGTTTTCAACTTAGTTTGGCTGGGATCCTGCTATTCAGGACCCCAGCCTATCTGCTTTCCCCTTAAATTGACTGCATGTACTTTAGGTACACTCCAGATTGGATTCTGGAGTACACTTATAAGTTCCTATTATATGGTATACTATATACCCAGGGCATAGGTACCCCAGAAGCCTCCCAGGGGCTTCAGCATGTATTGTGCCACCCTTTTAAAATGACACAACAGGTCTGCTACAGCAGCCTGTGTAAGGTGGTGTATGCACCCCTTACTGAGATATAGGTTCCCTATATCTCTCCATATCACTGCACATGTAAACCTATCAGTCACCCCTATGGCAGGCCTTAACAATCCTGAAGGCAGGGTGCTGGGTTTCATGTGAGAGGGTGCCCATGCATGAATCTTCATTCCGGGGTTGTTTGTGATGCAGCCAGACCATATACTCTTAAGTGCATTATAACCTCGCGGTAAATGCTAACTTGAGAATGGCTGCATGGAAACATGTTGTGTTTGGTGTCAAACACCTTGGAATCATACCTCCACCCCAGTAACTGGGGTGGGAGGTATGATTCCACCCTACTAGAGGGAGAAACATGGCACCACCGGTACACCCGGCACCAGCTTAACAGAACCCTGGCATCACAAAATGGATGCTGCAGCCACAGACACGAGTTTGCCCTCCTGCTGCTGGACGAAACTCCGGCAGGGGAGGCCTGGACAATAGGTTTCCTGTCACAGGGAGGTGTGACCACCTCCCAGACAGGCTTTAGTGTATTGGGGCTGGGTGGGTGCACTCCAAGAGTGCTTTGAAATCTGCACTGGGGGCACATTTGGTGTCCCTGTGCATAGTCCAGCTCAAACCGGTTGCAGGGGCTACCAGCCCCTGCTCTGGCGCGAAACTGGACAAAGGAAATGGGTGTAGCCACCCCTCTTTCCTGACCCTCCCATAGGTGGGTCCCCAGAGTTTGGCCCACCCCTTACTTGGGTATAAAGTAGGAACCCCTGACTACAGGACTTTAGATTACACCTGGACTAAACTCTGACACAGAAACCAATTACTTCGACGATCTACACTACGCTGGATGACTGAAGAATCTCCCTTGGAGTAAAGGAGTTACTCCCCTGCAAGGCAGGCACCTTTAATGCAACTGACCGGTTGGCATCTCCGAAGCTCCTGCGGACTCCGAAGAATATTGCCACACAGGAGGTGGGTTCCCGAGGTCTCTCAGGTCGATCTGTGCCCACAGCAAGTCTGAGGCCTGTATCCCTCGTGGAGACCGTGCAACCCAAACCCCTGGACACCGCGACCATTTGCAGAAGCATCAGCTTTCCGGCAACCCCTGAGGCTGAGCTTTGGGTTTCTTGTAGCCCTGACCCCGAGCAGTAATTACACCGAAGATTGCCAGCCTACACTTAACAAGTGTTCCGTGGGCCGCCATTTTGTGACTCCTCTCGAGGTCCCTTCGCGATCCTTGGTCCGTTGACCTGTGGGTCCCCAAGAAAGCAACTCTAACTTTAATTGAGCTTCCCTGATTGCTCCAGACGTGTCCTGACAATCCATCACTTGGGGAGTCCCCAGGATCTTGCTGGTCCGCACAGAAGCATCTTTTCTCTTCCTGCGTGGGTTGCTGTTGCCAAGGCTTGTTGTGCTCAATCCGAGCACCGACACCCCAGCACTCGACATCCTTTGTGGGACAGCTCGAATACAGCTCCTGGTTGTCCTTGACATCTCCGGGACCCCGTGGCAGCAGAGTCAAGCTTCACCTCTTCGCACCTGAAGCACCCGACATCGGTGGGCATTCGATTGCTCCGCTCCTGGTCACTGGCTAGTGACCCAGACTCTGTCCCCTCTGCTTTCAGGTTCTTCACATCTTCGATCCAGGCTTGGATCACCCCGGACACTTTTCTTCTTCACGGCAGCAGCACTTTGCAGCAGATCGCCATTGAAATCAACAACGATTCCCGACACCCTTTGACACCTATGCACCCGGCTTCCCTGGGTGAGGTAACTCGAGTACTCCGGTGCTCACGTGGGTGTTGGCCCTAGAACCCCTTAAGTCTAAAGGGGTTTGCTGAAAGTCCTCTCCTAAGTGTCCTTTATCTTTAAAATTCCAACCGCGACTTTCCTCATAGAATCCTACGGCGCTCGCGGCTGTGTTCTCACACTGCACATGTCCCCCGTGGGTCTCCTGTGTCACTACCTTGGGTGATTCCTTGGGGTCCCAGCGATTCTACGTGCTCTAGGCACTGTGTCTAGTCAAGTTGTGGTTCTTATACCACTTTCTTAATATATGGTTTGGTCCCCCTGGGGACCATTGTTTATTGTGCTATTTACTGTCGTTATAACACTGTGATATTGTGTATCTTGGACTCTAATCTCATAAAGAGATTAGTAGTTAGTGTTTAGAAATAAATACATATATTTTATATATATCTTGTGTGGTTCTCCTTTCATTTGGTCATTCAAGAGGTTATAATCTGGTAAACAAAGCTGCTTTACACTCCTTCAAGACTTAGCCTGAAGGCTGCTCTCCATAGCTACCACTAGGATAGCTTTCAATAAAGGTTGTCTTTAAACCTATCATCAATAAGGGTCGTTTGGACTGGTGCAAGGTGCCCACTATAACTAGTGGACAGCATATGCCAGGCCAACTTCTCACAATGAGAACACTCACACGTCAGCCAACAAGAGCTACACAAACAGGAGAAATTCAGGGATCTACAACTAAAATTACACCACAAACGCTACACGCAGTTATGGGGAAAATGCCCACTAAACGTGAGCAAATGCCATTCTGGATAGCTCAGAAAATAACACAGCTAGAGGCAGTATTTCCAAACACAAGCCCTCAAGAAAAACACAGGATGCTAACAATTTGCTTGCCTATGGGGATAGCTCCCCAGATAGAGGATTCTACCTCTTGAGGTACAGTTTTCGCTGCCATATATACCAGAACTCATGGTATCCCTCCACTAGCAGTAATACCAGACGTATTTAGACAAATACAAACTGAGTATGGAGCAGAACCTGCTCTGAACTTAGGGATGAAATTATTAGGTAATTTTGCCCAGGTATCAGCTACAATATTAGCAAATATAAAAGGGAGGCAGCAGCAGTGGCAATACACCAACGCCTGAGGGATTTCACTCCTTTACAACAGGAACGTGAATTACCTAAAATTATCACAGACACCTATGCTGAATTAGGTAGAGATAGTTTGGGAGCTAGAGCAACAAAACCTCAACACATGGGTGGTCCTGAAAAGGATAATGCCAAGCAAGCACCTGATTCTTCCAAAAAGAAAGGGGATAATAACAATAAAAACCAAACATTTAGAGAAAATAGATCTCTATCTAGGAGTGGGTCTCCTCAGCAGGAGCCCTCCGAAAGGAGATACAATCTCAGGAATAGAGATAACATTGAAAAACCTGACAGGTATCAGGATACTGATACACGTTCCTATCGTTCCTTTTAGGGTTCACCAAGAAAGTCCGAGAGAGAAGGACGGTCAGAACACAGACAAGAAGAGCGTACGAAGTCCAGAGACACGCAACACGCTTCAGACTACACTTCTAAAAAAGAAGAACAGCCAAAATCAAAACCTCAATTTAAAAAGAAGAAAGTAGCAGGTCTTAAAGTAAGACATGCCCAGAATTCTGAGGTCTCAGCTTCTGAACGGGGAATGGGCTCGGACGATGCTTGACAGCGCAGCAGAAGGAACAATAGCTCGGCAGAACTTGATGGAATTTCTGGTGACAGCGGGGTTGAATGAGCATATCACGGTGGAAACACCTGATACAAGGGTGAGTGTCCCACATAGGTTACATGAAATAACACTCCAAATGGAGGGGGACAAACCCAGAAAAGTTAAAGGTCTCTTTTGGGAGAACTTGACTTACGGCTATGACATACTTTTAGCTGACAAAGATTGGCAGCCTGAAATTGTTATGGATTGCCCAAAGGGAGAAACGATAATCTTACCAGCTTTTTCCAACCACGTTCCAATTTGCTTAAAACATACATACGCGCAGGAGTGGGTGGTTGCCTTTGCTCCAGCATTATATCGCAACCATATTGGGTGGGATGCTGAGTCAACTCACCATGTAATCCCAGTAAAAACAACTCCAACTCCACAGAGACAGTACCCAATAAGACAAGAAGTGAAAAAACTGGTCAGGGAGATCTTAGATCAACTTGAATACCAGGGTGTAATTGAAACTTGCACCTCTCCAATGAATAATCCTTTGTTTCCCGTAATGAGACCCGATAATTCATACCGTCTAGTTTTAGATTATAGACATCTGAACACATGCACAAAAAACATTTGCAGTACAGAATGCACATAGTGCCGCATTAATGAATAACATTGTGCTGAAAAAATACAAAACAACACTAGACATCTCAAATGGATTCTTCTGCCAAAATATAGCACCTGAAAGCGGGTATTTAACCGCATTCTTCGCGCTAGGCTTTCAGGGTCAATTTTGTCGACTACCCCAAGGGTATAAGAATAGCCACGGGTTGTTCAGCGCTAGGGTAACAGAATTACCTCAGAATTTGGATGAAGAGGCATTGTCCTATGTAGATGATATTTATCTGATGTATGATGATTTAAAGGATCACTTGGCCAGGGTGAGCAACATAATTTTGGGGTTCGCCTCGGAGGGCTACAAAGTTAACTTTAAAAAATCAAAAATAGCCTACCTCAATGTCCTATTTTTGGGATACGAGCTATCAAGTGAAGGTAAAAGCCTTCCAGCTAACTTTTTAGAAAAGTGCGCGCTGCTCCAAAATCCAAAATCCTTGAAGAATTTACAATCCATATTGGGATTTTTAAATGTTGGCAGAACATACATTTTGGATTATGCAGAAAGAGTAAAACCCTTCTACGACTTAATAAGACCTGATTTTTCAGTTAGGCATTGGACACAGGAACACACAGATATCCTTCGTTCACTGCAAGCTGACATGATAGCTTAAAAACACTTGCAGACACGCGTAAACAACCGCAACCTGGTGATCCGCGTTATAGCAGGTCAATCTAGGTACACTTACCTAACCTTCAATGAAGGAGAAACGGTACCCATAGCTTACAAATCACATTTGTACACAAACGCTGAAATGCGCTTTGCTTCTACAGAAAAAATACTGACAGCAGTACAGACTGCTGTAGTGAGAGAAAGAGCACTGGCTCAGGGGAAACGAAAAATTGTCGTAACTCCGGTACCAGCCTTAGAGGCTGCTACAAAGGCAAGGGTTCCTAATGCTAAAGCCTTACATCCAAGATGGATAAAATGGGCTAACTCTCTCACTGCAAAAGAGGTAGAATACAGATATGACCCAAGGCTAAAAACACAAGCATTTCTGCAATATGAACAAGAATATCCTCTCCCAAATGAAATAATGCCTCTAAGTATGAATACATTATTTACACTGACAGATCTGCTTAGCCGGCCGTAGGAAGTAAACAAAAATACAGCGCCGCTTGCGCGATTGTAAAAGGTCAGATGCAGGATGGCAAGTTCCATCCCAGCGATACAAAGACACAGTCTCTAGGAGACTGCACGGCTCAGCTGGCAGAACTAAAAGCCCTATTACTGGCACTAATAAATACGGATCGAGAATTCCCCAGACTGATCGTGTGCGGTTCTTTTTTTTGTGTCCAGTCATACAACGAATATCTTCACTACTGGGGTCAAAATGGGTTTAAGACTCAAAAGGTGGCACAATTAAGCATAAAATGCTATGGGAACAGGTAGCTGAGTTGAAAAACGAACTACCAAGAGCTCACGTGATACACACGCTGAGTCATCAACGTGATGGCGTTCACGTTGAAGGGAATTCATTGGCCGATGAAGCCGCAAAAGGGGCAGTACGTACTGCTTCCGTAGCTGCAATCACTCGTTCACAAACGAGGATAGACGGACAGATGATGGTAGCTGTCATTGCTTCATGCAAAAACAGCCCAGCCTTACCGAAAGGTTTTCCACTCAAATACTCCTACAAGTTAGATGCAAACACATTCCGTATGCTCAAATTCCAGGAGTGGGGGATAGAGTAATACCTAACATGGATTGCAGATTAGGCTTAATACTAACTGCACACGAGGGTCTAGGTTCTGCACACGCAGGAATTACCACAACAGTTTCTTTACTGAAACAACGCTATTGGTGGCCTGGTTTGATAAAACAGATGAAGAATTTTGTCTTAAAATGTGACATCTGCCAGCAGATGAAGGGTTCCACCGTGGCGCGTCCAGCACAGACACCTTTGTTAATATCTGACAGATCGCTCTCGTGTGCCTATTTGGATCACTGCGTCCCCTTACACTCAGATGGGGCTTATAAGTATATCTTGGTGGCAGTGGATTCATGCTCCAGATTCCTATGGGTATGGCCTCAGCGCTCGGCTGACACTCGAACTGTTATAAAAGATTTGCGAGTCTTTATAGGGACATACGCAGTTGGCACATTACATTCTGACCGTGGCCCCGCGTTTAGATCTAGGGCTTACAAGGAAGCCATGGAAGGTTTGGGTGTAGCATTGCGGTACTCCTCTCTGTACCATCCAGAGGGAAATTCAGTCGTGGAGTGGAAAAACCAGGACTTAAAGCAATCGTTAAAAGCAAGAGTATTAGGTTTGGGTGGTAGTTGGGTCAATCACTTATGTGGGTTACAGCGAGCCCTCAACAATACGCCAAAATGTTTTCTAGGGGGTGTCACTCCTTACGAGGTCCTATTTGGGATGAGAATGTGGGTACCTGATCTCGATTATGAAGGCACAGTGGCTGTTTTACAGGATCTGAATGAATCCGGGGCACTACTAAGCAACGTGCAAGTAAAACACACCGCCACTGGGGAAGTCAAATCAGTCACGGCAAGACCTGTCTGGATCCTAAAAGTCGGGGATCTGGTCAGAGAAAAAAATCGAGGACAAGAAAGAATTTGGGCCATCATACAGAAAGCCTGTACCTGTCCTGGCTGTTGAAGGAACAAGAACAGTACTTCTTCCGCCTCTTTCCGGAAGAAAAGAAAAGAGTTTCGTCTCCATTGATCTGATCAAACCACACTATGTGGCCGATACTGAATAGTAGGCCTTGTGGGCTCCTGGGTAGCCGATGCCCTCCTCTCGCTACCACACAGGAAGTTCAGACAGAAAGACTCATAACGTTCGAAGAGTCACCAATACAAAATGATGGAATTTCCAACAATGCAATGGAACTCGTTCCTCTGGAAACAAAACTTCAAGCTACGAATGAAAGACAAATATAAATTCAGCCTAACACCGATGTCTACATCAATATGCCTCGACAAGAGACACCTGCCAGTTCAACACAACCTGCTGAGCTACCAAAGATAGATCGAACTGCATCTGGCTACATCATCGATTTTGATACCTTCTCTCTTGATCCCAGTGAACCTGAGACAACGCCAGCTCCAGTTTCCTGTAAGCAACAAATTCGTGAATTCTACACTTTTCTGAAAAAGACTTACCTGGTTTCACGTTGGTTCCAGCTATGGATAATATCTGGAATATTGTTTTTTCTGTTCTGGATTGGCCTAGTGACTGTCTTCTGCTTACTATTGAATGGAAATTGTTATGCCCTGCATAGTTTACTTATATCTTGTTATTTATCTATCTTCCTGCTGCTCAGCCAGTGTGTGTGTTTAAAGTAGAATGTTGGGAATACAGTGATGCACGGAATGTTGGGTGTCTGTGGGAGTGAGGAATGACAGTTAGAGATGGGCTGAGCAGCAGGCAGGCTGCTCCTGGTGGGGTTTGCTATTACATGGAACTAAGGGTTGACTTCTGGCTAACCTACATCTACTTCACCTGTTTACCTGGACTACCTATCCGATTTACTTGTGTACCATCTTCATCTACTTGAACCAGCTACTGAATAAAGGTACACTTGAACTTTACATGGCTACCAGTGTCTATTTGTGTCACAGGATACAACATTTATTTTGGCGACGAGGATGGGAGAGTTGGAGACTTTCCCACTTGCCTACTGATCTCCACAATTGGTCAAGGAAGCAGAAGATGACATCTTTAATGAGTCGTGAGGGTGAGAAGGAGCCACAAGTCTTACTAGCGCAGACAACTAAGAAACGACGCTACATCAAGCATACAAGAGGCAACACGACAAGTAACACAAGAGGAACCATCGCAACAAGAGAATCTGGTACAGCATACTCAGCAACCCCACCAGTGTCCTGTACAACGGACAGCCCCAACGTAAGCATGCTGTACTGTGTGTTTGCCACAAGACCTGCGCTATCAAGGGAAGAATGTTCCTTGGTAATGACTTTAAACATGTTTAAACTGTGCTGGTATTCTGCACATGTCATGATCTGTCCTGCACAATGTCTGTCTGCCACTGGATGTGAGCGCTACTTTGGAGGTGCCAGGAAAAGGACTTTAAGAGCTACATGGATCTACAATGTGTGAAGAAATTTGTATGGTTGATCTCAAACAACGAATTGTACTTGTAATGGGGCACTGGCTGTTTTGGAGAATCTCAGCGTTGGGACTTCACAAGAAGGAAAGTTGTGGATTTAACTATAAAAATTTGCACTGGCAGTGGCTGACGGAGTGGTGCCAGTTTGTGCTGCATGCTTGGCGCTTCACAGTGGCAGTATCATAAGGGGCAGGGTCAGGTGAGAGACATTGTGTGACTTTGATTGTTGGTCTACTCTGAGATCTCATGTCTCCAGATACCCAACCATCATTTTCAAATTTTAAACTGGAGTAGCTCAATAGTACATGCGCTTACCTTAGAGCGTTCCTTCTCTCGTGATGTTCTTGTTGTGCAGAGCCCTACGCAGCTGCTGTGACGGAAGCTTCCCTTCAGCTCCGGTGATCCTTATTGTCGTTTTGGTGCACGCTAATGCTGAGAGCCACCCGGCGCAGCGTGAAAAGCGTGCCGCCATCTTGGGGTTGGCAATCGCCCACCTGAATTGCTGGTTCACTGAGCGTCAATATGCCAACCACGTAAATTTGCCAACCACGTCTCAATCTTCATTACGTCTTCTTCAGTGGTGCGGAATTGGATGCCACGAGTCTTCTCATCGTTTCTACGATCTGTTTTCATGCAGCGCTAGAGGGTCATCTGATGATCTCTTCGGTCTGATCATCTGACAGAGGTCTGTGGATGCAGTTTTTGGACACCGGTGGTGAGTTGAATTCTGTTTTGCTATTAACTACCATCCGGTGACAGAATCTGTTTGTTTTCTTGCCATCTTACACGTGGACAGTAAGAAAGAGTAACATGAAGACATACTCTTGTTCGGAAGTGGCAGAACACGTTTGAGAGACTTATTAGAGTAGCTCTCATTTTACAACACGAACTGTGACTTGTTTTTTTGTTTTAAAAAAAGATCAGTGGCTCGTTTTTTTGCTCAAGTGTGGCGTAAATATGTTCAAAACTGTTGGTATGATTTCTCAGTATTTTCTGCCTAGTGTTTTGCTGTCATTTAGTGCCAAGTTGGAATGTGACGTTTATATAGTAGAAATGAATCTCCAGTCCACGTCTGCTGCTTACATTTAACCTAATTCTAGCATGATCCGGGTGAGAGATCTCTCACCGGCGCAGTCTCTGGCTTTACTTTTTTCCTACAGAAATGTTTTTGCTTTGCTTGTACAATGTGTTTGTATGGTGTAGTATCCATGCTTGTGGTATTTAAGTTTACAGTGTATGTGTGCCAGCTTCCACAGTTTAGGTTTTCTTGCTCCAAGGACGTCCTTATCTAGTTTGTTTTAGTGGGTAGCTGCACTACATTTTCCCTTACATTAGGGATGGGCATGGGTTTGGGAACGTGTCCCTTTCTCATAAAGCGTTACACACGGCCCCTACACAGGGGTGGGTTAATATGAGTTCCTCTTTCATTAAGCGTTACACGCGGCCCCTACACAGGGGTGGGTTCATGGGTATGGTTCCCATTTACAGTTGTTAGATTTGTTCTATTTGGTAACCCTGACACGGGGTATGTTGATTGGGTCTTCTCCAATTAACGTAACATTTAACCCTTACACTGGGTTGGTTTTGGTTCATGGGTACGATTCCCATTAACAGTTGTTCGTTTAGTAACCCTTATGCGGGGTATGTTTATTGGGTCTCTACCAATTACCATAACTTTTAACCCTTACACTGGGTTGGTTTTGGTTCATGGGTACAGTTCCCCTACACAGGGTGAGTTTTCATGGTTTATGGTCCCATTTACATGGTAAAAGTCTCAGACCCTTACAGGAGGGAGGACTTTATGGGTCACAGTCCCAAGTGTTTGTACCTCAATTGAGGGGTGAAAGATTGGTTTTTATCTCCATCTTCACAGCGTATGTAAGTTTCCTTTAAGCCTGGGCAAAGCACTACGCTACGCTCGCGTAGTTTACGAAGTTTGCGCTACTTCACACTACGCGAATTGCACGTAGCACAGTGCAAACACGCGTAGCGTAGCGGTCATTTTTTGCTTGCTCGCGGTCCTCAACGTCAAGTTGGCGACCGCGAGCAAGCAAAATGACATCCCGGCGAGACTTTTTCCTCGTTCACGATCAGCAACATCAAGTTGCCGATCGCGAGCGTGGAAAAAAAACCTCCTGGCGAGATTCTCAACGCGGGGAGGTCAGGTTTCTCATTGCGAGTGGTTGCGCATGCTTGCGACCGCTCGCGATGAGAAACTACCAGTCCGCGTTGAGAAAGCTGCCGCTCGAGTAAAAATCTACTCGAGCGGCAGTAAAAGACAGCTCGCACTGTGCAAGATGCCGTTTTCAATGATTGCACAGTGCGGACAAGCATCCGGCACTGTGCAATCAGTGCGAACAGCATTTTGCACAGTGCACTACGCAGTTCGCGTAGCTACGCGTAGCTCGCGTAGTGCGAGGTGCACTTCACGTAGCTTCGCGTAGCGCAACTTCGCGAACTACGCCCAGGGTTAGTTTCCTTACGTGAGGAATCTCGTTTATTCATTTGTTCCCTTGCATTAGGGATCGGAGTTGCGGGGTGTGTTTTTGCCCTTTGCAATTCGCAACGTACTTTTCTCATTATATTTATTGGGAGAGGATGGGTTATTTTACTTAATTTACTTTTTGTAAGCTATCCATTCTCTCTGTTTCAAATGGCTCTGACCCTCTCGTGATGTTTACATAATTCCACATCCCTGGGTTTTGAACTGTTTATTGCATTTGTAATTTTTCTTGTGTATAGTTTTTTCTCTTAACCTTTACCTATATTTGTAATTTTCGTTTTTCATTTTAAAAGGAGGGGGATGTGTTATGCCCTGCATAGTTTACTTATATCTTGTTATTTATCTATCTTCCTGCTGCTCAGCCAGTGTGTGTGTTTAAAGTAGAATGTTGGGAATACAGTGATGCACGGAATGTTGGGTGTCTGTGGGAGTGAGGAATGACAGTTAGAGATGGGCTGAGCAGCAGGCAGGCTGCTCCTGGTGGGGTTTGCTATTACATGGAACTAAGGGTTGACTTCTGGCTAACCTACATCTACTTCACCTGTTTACCTGGACTACCTATCCGATTTACTTGTGTACCATCTTCGTCTACTTGAACCAGCTACTGAATAAAGGTACACTTGAACTTTACATGGCTACCAGTGTCTACTTGTGTCACAGGATACAACAGAAATTATCTCCCAGAACGCTCTGCAGTATGAAATGTGAACTTGGTTCTGAAACCTCATGCATCATCTCATCATGAACAAAGAGACTTGTTTTCCGTGAACATTACAGCTGTTCCAATTCCTGATGGTATTGTTTGGAACACAGTTGATTATGATGTATTTGGCCCTACTGAACTTTTGAAAATACCACATTTATTTAAAATTTCTCTAAATGATATCATTACCTCCAGTACATTTTCTGATGATTGGGATTTTGAAACTGTAAATAATATGTTGTCTGATTTAGAAAAATCTGCTGCCCTTTCTAGCAATGAAATGTTAGAGGACACATCTGACTTTGATAACATGTACTGTTACCATCATTATGGTGATCACTTTTTACACAAGTCCAGTATCCCACGAAATGTTTTCACATATCACCAATGGGAACATTGCCCGACACCACCAAAAGGTAGTTCGAAAACATTTGCACAGAAATTCTTATATTTTTCAGGGTTTAACACTTCTGACCCGACCTCATATTACTATAAGGTTGCACCTACACCTGCACAGAAAAATATGCTGACTAACACCAAACAGATTTATTCTGCATCCTTTATTGCCCAACTGTCTGAACAGGGTTTCGACTTATGGAAGGACACTATAGACACAAAATCAGTCTGGGGTTCAAAGGAATGGCAAGTTCAGGGAACAGAAGCACTATTTAGAGCGTGCCTCATTCCGCAACAGATAATATTTCTGAATGAAACAGTGCAACAGACTTCCTGTCTTGGATTAGCCAAGAACAAGGATTTGAACAAGCCTCGGATTCCCACACCTTCACACAGCAATTTTACATCATGTGGGGGGGATACAATAGATGACATCATGCAGTACAATACTTCAGACCCCAATTGGAATGGATGGTTAGTTTGGCCCACAGACACAAGCAGATGTCAATCAAGATTCAGGGGTACAACCGAAGGGTTTAGTATCCATAGGCCAGACCCACGATATGTACAAAGAGAACATCGGGGGTAGTGACATCATACAGTGTTGGGAAGTTGTGCCTCAAGGGGCTAAAAACCTCAACACTGTCCCAGGTGAAACAGCACTTATCCTTACTCTCAGATGAGGTGGATCTAAGGGCGTGGCTAACGAGCCGATGGCGACGGACGCGTGAGCTTGGAGCTCCGCGCCGGCCCGACTCATTATCCTGATAAAATTGCTGTTGCCTCGGTTCCGGGGGCATGTACCTGACCCCACTGAGCCTGGGGGGCACCTGGGCCTGTTTTTCGGAGGATTCGAGTGCCTGAGGAGCTGGGGCGCCCGTGCAGAGTGACCGAGGAGGCTCCGACCCTGAGTCTCCAAGATGGTGGCGCCCGCTGCTTCGGAGTGACTGATCCGGCAGCTGCGGAGGGAGCCCATCTGATCCTGGCGCTTCTACCCGGCCTCGGGGATGGTGTGAGATGCTCTGCTGAATTCAGGCTGACTGCGAGGGGCGGCTGAGGGGGGCGCTGCCTGGTGCGGTCTCTCCCGGCGTGGGAGCTCGCGTGCTGTGGCGGGGCCCTCAGGCGCCTCCTTGTGATCCTGGAGACTGTTTTGGGGCTGCTGATCCACATTGCTGCCAGGGCCTTGATGTTATATGGGACGCCAGTGGGGGCCCTCACCTGGACATAAAGCCCAGAAGCTACTCGCCGTCCGAGAGGATATTGCGGCCGGCGCCATTTTACAGCTGTTGCGGCGGGCGGAGCTCCATCGGAGCGGCGCTGCAGGAGCGCCTGACCCCATTCTTCGAGAGGTGTGACGGGGGCTCCCGGTGGCGGACTAAGGCTGAAGATGGGGTGCAGCTGTGTGGCCCGGCTGAAGTAAGTGCTGCTGCGCCTGCTGGGGACCAGAAGGTGGCAATTGGGACTGCCTGACGGGGAGCCGCGTGCCCTTTCCTGTTGCTGGGAGCTGCGCACAGTGGGCCTCGGACTCCCATCTTCGGAGGACCCCGCCCTGTAACCCCCCGAACTGAAGTGGAGAGCGGCCGAGATCCGACTGCCGCTGCGGGACCATTGACCTATTTGGGGAGACTTGCTTTTGTCAGGGGGGCGCCCGGGTTCCGTCCTTCCCAGGGCTACTACGCCCTGAACTTTTTGCCAGGAGGGAACCGGAGTACGTGCCCCTGAAGTGTTTTGTGCCTCCGGTCCTGGACCTACTCGTGGGGACTGGCCACTGGGATCTGGACCCGGTGTTCCGCGCAGGCAATAAGCAGGGGCGAGGACTGGGCGGTGTTCTCACTTTGGTGCGGGACGTTGTAACTCGCATCTGCTCCGAGATCCGCGTTGGTGGGCACCACTGTCCCTCGGTATCTGGCTGGTGACGTTGTACTCCTGGGGACATGGGGAAACCCAGGGGCAAGCAGACGGGGGTTCCCCAGGACCCGGATGACTCGGCATCGGAACGCAGAAGGCAGGATTCACCTGAGCCCCCGACCGACAGTTTAGTCCAGCAGCAGTTGGCCCAGATATTGCAGGCTATTGCGGACACTAAGGACACCCTGCATCAAGACATTGCTAATGTGGCGGTGGGGCTGGGGCTCCTACAGGCGGAGCATACCAAGTTGGCTGACCGGGTGAAACAAATGGAGGCCTCCCTGGCGGACATGGCGCCGGTGCAGCAATCCCTCTCTGCTCAGATGGGGGATATCTCCCACAGAGTTCAGTCGCTGGAGAAGAGAGCTGAGGATGCTGAGGGGCGCAATCGCAGAAACAATATACGGGTGCTGGGCCTACCGGAGGGAGTGGAAGGTTCTAACATGATTGATTACCTGGAGGGATGGCTCCGAGATGTGGTGGCACCTGCTGGCTTGACCCAGTTCTACACTCTGGAGAGGGCCCACCGGGTCCCTGCCCGCCCTCCGGGACTGGGGAGGCCTCCTCGGCCGGTGGTCGCTCGACTTCTTCACTATAAAGATAGAGATTTCCTACTGCAGAAAGCGCGCTCCTCAGGGCCCTACACAGTGGACAACTGCAAAGTGTCAATTTTCCCTGACTATACATTGGAGGTCCAGCGCCGCCGCACGTCGTTTTTGGGGGTCAAGAGGGCCTTGCGTGACGAAGGGCTTCAGTACTCCTTGATGTTTCCGGCTCGACTGCGGATAGTTTTGGATGACAAGACTCACTTCTGCGATGACCCCAAGGAGGCTTGGGACTGGATCGAATCCTACAAGACCGACGGAGCGAAGAAACACACCTACCATGGGGGAGCACCGCCCGCAAACAACTTGGCGAGCAGGGCGTCGACACAATTTCGTGCGAACACCCAGTGCCTCCCAGACGGAGAGGGAGAGGACGGCCGCAGTGAGAGTGGTGTCGGAACTATTGCAGGATCCTAAACCACCATCTGGAGCGGAAACTGGGTCGGAGAAAGTGTCGGATCGCTCGGCCTCTGATGTGTCCAATGATGACAGTGTTAAGTTGCCGCACGTTACCCCAGGGACTGCTGATGACATTATTTGAATGCTCTGTCGCCTTTTTCTAATTCTGCCTCGCTCTTTCTCTTCCCCCTTCTTTTTTCTCACGCTTGTTCGCTTCTTTGGTCTACTGGCACAGCATTGCCTTTTCATGCGCTGTTGGGCTGTTGGGGTGGTGGGGGGGCTTTGAGATCGTTGTAATGCGCCCTCGGGTCCGGGGCACTGTGTACTGCTTGTGGCATGGCGCTGCTTTGATTGTTGGCTACGTAGCAAGACAGCGCCGACTCGCAGCCGCCTTCCCCCTTGATCCTCTGTAGTTACTAGAGGGTACCGAATGTTTAGTTAGTTTGGATGGGGACTAGTGTTTTAGTGCCTGTTCTGGAGAGGGGGAGTTGGGGTTCTTTTCTTATTTGTAATGGGATGTTACTGGGGCCTCGGCGTGTCACTTTAAGAAGTCAACTAGGGTACTGTACACAACTCTATCATGGGTTCGTTGCTTGAATTGAAATGTATATCATGGAATGTCAGGGGCATGCATACTATGGTGCGCCGCCACAAGGTACATGCTTACTTAGTACGCAGGGGGATTCAAATCGCCTTCCTCCAGGAGACGCACATCACATGCCATGAGGGTCTCGCCCTGCAGCGTAGATGGAGGGGTCGGATTTTCCACACAACTTATTCTGCCTTTGCGCGGGGAGTATTGATAAGGGTTAGGGCGGGGGTGCCTTTCCACGCAGCACAACAGCTAGCAGACCCAGAGGGGAGATATGTGATGGTTACGGGTCAGCTCAATGGTAGGGATGCGGTGCTGGGCAGTATATATGCGCCCAGCACGGAACAACCGGCCTTTTTCACTCAATTGTCCGGGAAACTGGCGTCATATCTGACTGGATCAGTGATTATGGGCGGGGACTTTAACTCTATCCCTGATATTTCCCTAGATCGGTCACATCCGGCTCTCCCGACGCACCTATTCATAAGATCTCTAAGGCCAGAAGGGATTGGCAGCTCCGGTGGGGGTTGGTTGACACGTGGCGGGCACATCACCCGGGAGAGCGTGATTATTCCTTCTTCTCAGCGCTGCATGAGCTCCATGTTCGGCTAGATGCAATACTGTGCTCCCCAGATATACACACGGCAGTCAAACATAGCGAATACCTTACCAGGACACTCTCAGATCATAACCCACTGCTCTTACGGATATACTGGTCCCAGGCGCGCCCCGCAATCCCAACTTGGCGATTAAATCCAGAGCTCCTAGAAGATCAGGTCTTTCGGGAGGTAGTGGGGGCTGGTGTTACCCAATATTTCCTTGAGAACACGGGCACGGCGTCCTCGTCCGCTGTGGAGTGGGATGTCTTTAAGGTTGTGGTGAGGGGGCACTGTATTGCCAACATGTTGGGGGTGCGTAAGACCCTACTGCAAGATATAGAGACTGCGGATCAGCGCTTGCAGGAGGTGGAACGTGACCGACCCGAGCAGCCTAATAGACAGCAAGACTTGTTAGAGGCGAGGGAGGAGGTCGCCGTGCGGGTTGAGCGACTGCGCTGTTGTGATTATAAAAAATATATAGCGCGCGCTCATGCAGAGCGTGATAAATCTGGTGCGTTGCTGGCTTGGTTAGCCAACCCCGCTAGACGGGGGACGGTCATCTTAGAATTGTGTAGCCCAACAGGGGAAATTTGTTATACCCAGCAGGGGATTAATGATCAATTTCACGCATATTACACGGATCTCTATCAGAGCAAGGTGACGTTGAATGATGATGTTCTTGGGGAGTTTCTAGCTACAGCTGACCTTCCAAAACTTGATGGGACGCAGGCAGAGTTGCTAGGCCAATATATAACAGTAGGGGAAGTTAGAGGAGCGATCAAACATATGGCGCAGAAAAAGACCCCTGGGGTAGATGGCCTACCGATCGAGTTTTATCTGACCTACATTGACCTCTTGGCCCCTAAGCTAGTGACTCTTTATAATGAGGCAAAGAGCGCGGGACAACTGCCTGTCACTACTCGCGAAGCTATTATTATTCCACTGCTAAAGCCAGGGAAATCGCCCTCTGATAGGACCGCTTATCACCCGCTGTCCACGCTTACTACTGATTATAAGATTCTAAGTCGGATCCTGGCGACCCGACTGCTCCCGCACATGGTCCACTTGGTGCACAGGGATCAGGCGGGATTCATCCCGACAAGGAACACCGCCATCAATGTGAGGCGCCTGCTTCGCATATTGGAAGCTGATTCCTATCCGAGGGCATCTGCTGCCATTTTATCGGTCGATATAGAAAAAGCATTCGACAGTCTAGAATGGCCCTACTTATTTCAGGTCATGCGCAGCTTTGGCTTGGGCGATACTTTTGTGGCTTGGACGGCATTGTTATACAAATATTCCACCGCTCGGGTTAAAACGGGTGGATTGATCTCGGATGCCTGTGCGGTGAACCGCGGGACGCAGCAGGGATGCCCGCTCTCCCCTCTGTTATTTGCCCTGGCCATGGAGCCTCTAGCGGCCCAGGCCCGGACGGGGCAGCGGTATCCGGGACTCTGTGTGCGTGGCCTCACTCATTACATCGCGCTCTATGCTTATGTTCCTAGCAAATACGGCTGATGCCCTCGTCGGAGCGAAGCGCTTACTCCAGGATCTCGAGGTTGTTGCGGGACTCAAGGTGAATTGGGCGAAGTCCTGCCTGTTCCCCACTGCCCCATCGGATGGGGGCCCTTTAATTGCTGACGGTGTGCAGTGGGAATATCATTGCTTGATGTACCTGGGGACCCGTATTTATTATACGCAGGCTGACCTACTGGAGGGTAATGTGGGTAGAGCCATCCGGGGCCTTAAAAGTAACCTGGAATTCTGGGGGACCTTACCTCTCTCGGTGGCCGGCCGAGTGGCCCTTCTTAAAATGGTAGCCCTCCCTAGGCTCCTGTATTATTTTCGAACCCTCCCAATCTGGATACCTGCGTCGATTTTTAAACAGCTTCAATCGAAGATCACGGGTTTTTTCTGGGCTACTGGCAGACGAAGGGTGGCGCTAAAAACTCTAATGAGACCGAAAGCTGACGGTGGTCTGGCGGTGCCTGACTTTGAGACATATTATTTGGTGGCCCAATTACAGTGGCTTACCCAAGCAGTAGCGCTGGAATTTCGGGGGCCAGACGAGTGAGAGGATGGGCGGGTCCTTGGGCAGACATTCTCTTGTATTATTTTGCAGTTGCCATTGCGGCTCAAGGCACTCACTGGCGAGCTACGGACGTTTCGGCTTTGTTGGAACAGGAGTCAGCGGAGAGCGCAGATTGCGCGCCCCTACGCACCTGAGATCCCTTTGGCCATGTGCACTGCTCTACCACATGGGGGCAACTGGGCTGCGCTGATTGACTGGGGGGAGAGGGGTCTGTCTACATCAGGGGACCTATATGCGGATAACACCCTGCTTCCCTTCGATGCATTGCAGGATAGGTACAACCTGCCTCGTGGGGACTTTCTGCTCCACTCGGCCCTCGTCTCGGCCATCCAAAAGCACTGGAGAGAAGGGCTATCTGAGCCGCAGACCTCCATGGTTTGTCAGTACGTAGTACTAGCGGCAGGAACCTTTAAGGCAGTTACCTGTCTATATAGGCGTATGACGCGCGAGGTGCTGACTCCGTTGCTGGTGCTGCGACAGAAGTGGGAGGAGGACTTAGGCGAAGAGATCCCCGAGAAAATGTGGGCCGAGCTGGTTGAACGGGCGTGGAAAAGCTCTAGAAATGCCCGCTTCCAGCTGGTGCATTTTTTTATATTACATAGAGCGTACTTCACCCCGGCAAAGATTAACACATACTTCGGCACGGATACAGCGCTGTACCCACAATGCAACATGGAGAGTGCGGATTTCCGCCACATGATGTGGAACTGCCCCCAGCTTGGGACATATTGGGAGGAGGTGGTTACGCTATTGTGCGACATTACCGAGAGAGAGATAGAACCCGCTATAGGCCCTTGTCTGCTGCACTGGTTCCCCACACCTCCAAGAACAAGATCACTAGCAAATGTTTGGATTTGGGCCTCTTATTGGCCAAAAGAGACATTACAGCACATTGGAAATCCAAGCGGGGTCCCAGTGTTCAGAGGTGGAAAGCTGCCCTCCTTAAATGGGCGGAATGTGAGGGCACTATTAGACTACAGCTTGCTAGCCGCGCGAAAAGCGAAAAAGCTTCGGAGGCTGCGAGGGCTTGGGAAGCATTGGTAGTTTTATTGAAAGCCCCGGATGCTGATCTAGATGTGGACTCCACGGCTGGAGACCCGGCTGTTTTGCCCTGATGAATGTATGTTCCCATACCTGGCTATCTATACCTATTGTATCCCTGATTGCAATTACCTTTGTCGCTGCAGAACTTCCTGGTATACATTGTATGATATCTGTATTGTGAACTGTTGTGCTGCACCCTGATGTTATCATAAAATTTTGCTCTGTGTGACACGCCGGGGAGGGGGGAGGGGTAAGAGGGTGGGGGGGTTGGGTTCGTTTCGTTTTCTTACAGTGTGCGGCTCAGGTACCGCTCCTATGTTTCCCATTGCTAACTGGCCGTTATTACTATGTTTATTTCTCAACAATCTGGGTGCCAATTGGTGCTATTATCTTGAGGAACGGTATACAAAAACTGTTGGCTACGGATATGTAACTTGTACTTGGGTGCGACCAGAGTATGTTGTTGACAGATGAGCACCTGTTAGACTTTGTATCCTGATTATGTCTGAATACGTTTGTTTTGGAACTAATAAAAATATATATTTTTTTAAATGAGGTGGATCTAAGGGATTTTTTATTAGGTCCCCGAAAGCCACGTCAGAAACGTTTCTATTACGCTGTCTATAATGAGATCTGGAAAATCTCTCAACAAGAAGCTGCGGAGAGACTTTTTGAAATAGATAAAATTAACCTAGAAAAGGCGTTAGCTGTAGTTGACAATGGTATGACTACATTAACATCCAGGATTTATTCACTGGGCAACATTGTATCTTCTGCTATAGATATACCGAAACAAGACTTGTCCATACTACAACACGGACAATCTCAACTATGTTATATTATGCTATTAAGCTGGACGCTGCAATCATTGCGTGCTGTTTATGCGCCTTGGCAATTTATCAACAGTACGTCCCTATTTTCTGCATATAATTTAACTGAGAAGCAGATAACGATGGCACAAAGGAGAGCGAAATATACAATGCTGTGTATTGAAAAACTGTACAAGTTACCTTTTACTGTGGCAGAGTCACCATCCACAGAATGGTTAATCCATGGCCATATCACATTACCGGTCACCACTTTCCAGTTTCAGTATTGCCTAGAACAACGACAGGCAGGCAGATATGAAGCGATGGGTAGGGAATTCATCAAGGAATCTCGGGAATTGCCGTACAGATTTCGATGCAGGAATGGGGACATGGAAGTGTTCCTTAGCGGTACCAACTGCGAGAATTCCTTAAGTGGATTTCTCATATGCCAGGATATAATGCTTCACGTGGCCGGTAATGGTTCAGTTGCTAACTTATCTTGTCACTTGAAAGGGTCCCCAGCTACCGTGATTAATCCGGTGTTCGAGTTGCTTTCCAATGGGAGTTACTTGATGTTGAATGATCAAGGTTGTTGTGGGATGCTCTCGGGCATCGCATATCTTGTCACTGTAAACTCCAGGTGTTATATCCTGCTTATCTGAGTATATGTATCCCAGTTTAGCTATCTCCCTGCTGCTCAGCCAGTGTGAGTGTTGACAGTGGAATGCTTGGGTGCCTGTGTGGATGAAGTGTGACAGTTGGAAGATGGGCTGAGCACAGTCAGGCTGCTCCTGGTGGGGCTGGTGTATAAGGATTACCAGGCTGAAGAGCAGATGTACATTATTACCATCCTGCAACTTGAACTTAATAAAGGAACTTATAAAATACAACTCGGCTACGTCTGGTAAGTTACAACATATTTTGGCGACAACCTGGACCAAGTCTCAAGCGTGCTGCAAGATTTAAAGAACCTGTCTATGGTATGGACAAGGAGAAACTAAGGAAACGTACAGAAATGAAGAATATAGCATCTACAATGAAGCTCCAAGCGTGCCAGCCCACCAGTGTCCTTGTCAGCAGACAGCCCCAGCCTGGACATGCTTCATTGGTCTTCAAATATTGTTATTTATGCAAGTGGATAACTGGTGTGAGCCCCAACATTGTCTTCTACATCGGACAGCCAAAGTCTAGGCGTGTTGCACTATTTTACATCTTCTGGACAATGTGGTGAACGCTTACTACATTAAGATGTCAGCTACAAGATGCAGCTTGCTTCTATGGAGCATCGGTGTTTAAAGATAATAGTGGCTGCACAGAAGCGGAATATGGATGCATTTCACTTTGCTTTGGGGCAGGCTAGACTCTGTCTCAGAGCGAGGACGTCAAAGGGGCCACACTAGAGCGATGTGGTTGTGTACAAGTAAGCATGAATAATTTCATTTTTATACAGGCTGCAGCATTCGTACACTGACCGTTAGACACGACGGTCTGTGACATTTTTAAGTGCTATGGAGACGCATGGAAAGCGCGGGCACAGGGGCTGGGGAGTGTCCTAGTGAGACAATTTTTGTCCTTTGTTTTGTTTTTAAATTGAGGCCGGTCTGGTGTGTGGGCCGTTTGGAGCGCGTGCAGTTTATTCAAAAGGATCTACGTGTCTGTCACAGCGTGCGCAATCTTACCTGCATCTTGGAGTCGTGCAGTGCATTCGTGGGATGTTCTGTGAAGTCTATTCTTCTACCCAGCTTCTGGCTGCCGTGGGACGCTTTTTAGCACGCTGCAACAGTAAGCCACCCGGCACATGTCAACTTTACGTGATGCCATCTTGTTTTGGTGGCAGCTCCTAGTTCACGGGGCTGGGCTGTGTCCCGTATTGTTCTGCCGGTTTGTGGTTCGTTGAGCCAGCCCATGAGCATTGTGGTCGGTTTGGCCTTACATCGACTGCATGCTGGCAGACCCAGATTTTAGGTGACTGGGTGCTGTCTTCGTCGTGCAAGAATCTTCAGTAGTCCTTTCTAAAGCTCGAGCCTGGATGTGAGGTGGGACTTAATGTTTTTTTGCCTGGCGTTTCTATGCTACAAAGCTGCAGCGCAAGAGACATTAATTTCGATCAAGCTGTGGGACACATCATTAAACGCCCAGCACCGGATCTTCACTTGCACTCACCTTTGGTCGGGAGTTTGCTGCCGCACACTAGGCTGCATGTTTTGTGATACAGCGATTTTGCTCCCTGCTGTCAAGTTCAAGACTGCGCGAGTTGTAGATGCGCATTGTGCTCTGTTCATTCTAGTTTTGCCCAAACCGCATGCTGCATTGGTTTGCTGACCAGAGTGAAGGATATCCTGTGTACACCTCTCTCACGGTTTATCACTGCAAGCAGTTTGTGTGAGACATCGCTCACAGGTGGTTTTGCTGGTTTTGGTCTGATTACAGTTTTTTAAAAATACAAGAGACAAAGGAAAAGAGTTTGCATGATTTAGAGTTCATATTGGAGTAATAGTCATCACTTGCATGTGTTATAGTGATGCTAAGGTACTACATGGTTCTTACGTCTAAGTTTATGGAGTAACAGCAAATCAACAAATATTCAACATTTTTACATGCTACACTATGTATGTTAGTGGTTTTCTCTATATTTTTATGTCATTATTTTCACATTTTTTCTCCACAGGTATGTTGACATGTTGCAGTACTTATTATGCAACTTTTCTGCATCGCATTGTACATATCCCGTACACTTGGGATCACGTAATGGGTTTAGTTGCCCATTTACTGTGGAAGCATAGGTACCCTTATGCAAGGGAGGTCCTAGTCTTTTGGTGGGTGGTGTTCGCACATCTTTTGGTTTGGTCCTGCGCTCCCTTACATGAGGGAGGTTCTTGTCTCTTGGTGGGCGGTTTTCTCCCCTTTCTGTTTCTTAGTTACACTACTTTTCGTGTGGGTTCTGTTAAGGATGTGTAAGTCGCCATGTGCTACACATTTTGTCTGTTCGGTGTGTAAGTCGCCATGTGCTACACATCTTGTCTGTGCGGTGTGTAAGTCGCCATACGCTACACGTCTTGTCTGTTCGTGTGTAAGTCGCCACCCTCTACACGTCTTGTCTATACGGTGTGTAAGTCACCAGGTGCTACACGTATACATTGTTTTGTCACCCTTACGTCAGGGGTAGGTTATGGGTCTTAGTCCCATTTACACAGTTTATGTCAAAAACCCTTTCAAGAGGGATGACTTTTTGGGTTACAGTCCCAAGTGTTTTACCCTTTACATGAGGGGTGTCACAATGGATTTCTTAGTCCCATTCTCAGAGTGTTTTTCTTGTTCCTTATGTAAGGAATCTTGTCTACACTGTTCGCTCCCTTGTTGTTGGGATCGTTGTCTCGGGGTGTGGCCCACCTTTTGCTACATATTACATATTTTTCAAAATTGTTTTATTGGGGAGGATGGGTTATATTGCTTGTCAATATATTTACCCTTCCTTTCAGGTTACTTAGTGTTCAGACTCTCTCGTGAAGTTGTATTTTAATTTGCTTCCCTGAGTCTTGAACTTTTCTCTGCTCTTGTACATTCTTGTGTATAGTTCCTCCCATGTTATATTGTTCTTTTCATTTTTCATTTAAAAGGAGGGGGATATGTTATATCCTACGTATTTGAGTATATGTATCCCGGTTTACCTAACTCCCAGCTGCTCAGCCAGTGTGAGTGTTGACAGTGGAATGTTGGTGTGACTGTGATGCATGGAATGCTTGGGTGCCTGTGTGGATGAGTGGTGACAGTTGGAGATGGACTGAGCAGCAGGCAGGCTGCTCCTGGTGGGGCTGGTGTATGAGGATTACCAGGCTGATGAGCAGATGTACATTATTACCATACTGCAACCTGATCTTAACTAAGAAATACTTAAAATACAACTCGGCTATGTCTGGTAAGTTACAACACCAGGGTTACTTGTTGTATGCAAGTATTGTTTCCACGACCCATACAGTCAGGGAGGCGCCGTTATGGCCTTCATTGAATGTTTCCTTTATACGGTTTGATACTCTGAGCCGAATGAAAGCCATTCTTTTACAGCAAACCGTGCCCTTAACCTCCGCCCTAGAAACTTATGATGGCCAGGTTGCAAGGTCCTCGGCTGAGATACAGGCACTAGTACGAACAAACTGCCCTTTCCATTTCACAGAAATTGTACAACGTATCTTTAACATGTCTGATACGACAGGTATTGTCTACCTATTTAAGACCATAGGTTCTGGACTGTTAAGCACCTTTCAGACAATCCTCTGAGTTATTCCCAACTTCATACACTCCGTGTTCGGAAGCATTAATGGAGGGTTTCCGCTGATCCTGTTTCTAATAGCAGGTATCCTGATTGTCATTTTTCTGCTATGCAATGTACGTCCCAGTCACCAAGGAGATGGAAAAAACGATCTTGGAGCGCCGATACCGTGATTGCATGGTAATCCATCTGGGCACACCTCGTCTTCGAGAACTGAGCGAGTCTTGGTTCTTGTCATTTAGACCAGTCTGGATCGACTGTATTCTGCCTGTTCTCCGATGCCTGTTCTGCGGACAAGAATGCGTGTTGGATCTCTGTCTAACACTTCCAACAATTGCGCCACCGGGCGTTGATGCTTTGCTGGACCCGCTAAAGGACCATGTTCTGCAGTGTCCTCAGCGTATTCCAATGTTGATGTCTGCATTCTTAGAGCCACCACAGGATGCTTCAGCTCCTGTTGGAATGGGTACCGGCTCGTCAACAAATACTCAGGCCTTGGATGACACTCACACATCCCCAGCAGCGGCTGTGGTGAATACGGAGGAACATCTGTGCTCGATTGACCTGATCTGTGAGGTGTTGCAGGGACCGTCGTCTGCGATTGCAGGCAACAGTGATGTTGCGTCTCCCAGCCAGGTCACATAAACATGTGGCTTATCGTGTGCTGGAAAATTTCGTCCTTTTTAAAAAACAACCAAATTTGGACTTTTAAACAAATTACACTTTTGCTATACTGCATGGCTTTCAGTCACTCATTGTTCGAGCTATATATATATGAACTTACATAGTACAGACTTCTATCACATGCAATGTTTTTCTTTTTAACATTTTTTAGATATTCTACATTTTTAAAATACTATTTTTAATGGACTTATTAATAGTTTGTGTACAACATTTTAGCAGTACGTTAGGATATTTTAGTATGCGTGCAGTCGGATGAGGAGTGGGTGTTATGGTTCATATAGGTACCCTAATATAGGCTCAGGTAGCAACTTCACCTTTCCCCTATATTCTTCCCTACCATTACACACATAACGGTTCTTAGTACTGACATTTTACCTAGTTAGGGTAATGTCCAAAGATGACATGGGCTTTTCTCCCAAAAGCTTAAGCCTCATTCTTTATGCATGAGGATTCTTGGAATCACAGCAGGACAGCAGGCCTACCATCTCCTGCATAATACCTATGTATAAGGGTCATTCCTCCCGTCATCCTAGTCCGACATGACACAGCAAGGTATATCCCCAGGGGGTACGACTTTGGGTATATATGCACCATATCTTGCTGAGGTAGTCAGAGGAGAAAAGGACTTCCATGCTGATACACTGACGCAAGACGCTGAGGTTCCTGCACGCAGACACTCCAGCTCGCAGTGGTCTAACATCCCTTGCGGGGTGTCCATCTCGAGACCAAGACGGAGTCCCACAGTCTCTAACTTCAGGTAATGGGGTTGACTTTATCCTAGAGGGATTCTTGGCTTTTACACCTACATACATTCTAGGTACACTTAGGTACATCTAGTTAGGGTGGCATTGTAGGAGTACACATTCTACTGTCATGCATTTTATATACTTACCTGTATTCATTGTTTTAGCGCAATGGTAGAAATCTACCATCCTTTTACTCTGTTAGTGCTTATAATCATTTATATCTGTTACTGTCTAGTGGTTGTTTCAGCACACCTATTTTACACTAGAATGACGCTGGTTCAATAAATGCTTATTGAAAAATGTCTCCACCGTTTATTGTGTGTATCTCTCTGAGACAAAGTGAGCACGAGTGACTGAGCGAAAAGTATCGCACTGTTTCCACGATGCCTGATGGGACAGAGTTGTCATGTTCGACAGTTGCCAAGAACTATTCTCTCCTTGGTGAGAGGGGTTTCTAGTGGCACTGTGAGCTATCTGGTATACAGGCTAACATACCCGGTAGGGATGTCTAGAATCAGTCTGACACCAATCCTATAGTGTATGTTGTCTAAACGCGCAGATCCTATATAGGTTTATAGGAACCACACAACACTAGTGTGCAGTGATGCACATGTAATCAGTGGCTTGGCAACTGGTCCACATATCTGTCATCAGGTGAATAGTGTGAACAGCACTCTGCTGCAAGTCTTGTCCAAGCAATTCCAGCACGTCGTGATGTAGGGCTGGAACAGCAACTCTAGCAAAATAGGACTGGCTGGGAACCTTCCATTTTGGGCAGATGGCTGCCACAAATTCATGAAAATTCACCCCTTCCAAAAAAGAAAAAGGGAGGAGGTCCAGCACTAACATTTTAGCCAGCTTTGCGTTGTACAAATGTGCCATTGGGTGGTTGCGTTCGTACTACCCCTCTGGCCTAAACATGCCGAGAATGGTAGCCTGGATTTTTTTCTTATCTGGTGCCGATTCAGGTGACTTCTTGAGATCAGATATTGTTAGGCTCAATGCACGTTTTTTTGTTGCGGCAGTCACTGTATTCTCTTGCCTTGGACCCCTTGGTGTCTCGACCTGACTTCGACCTGACTCTTTTGCCATTGCAATGTTGCTGATGATGATGTGGGCGATACAACTGCACTGCTGGGGACAGGGCTCCCTCTTCTTCACCTTCCACCGTGATCGGATCTTCACCCCCGCCAACAACACTTGCAGTTTTTTGGCCGCTAAGGTGCGCCTCCCACTGGATCAAGTGGTATTTTCTTAGATGGGTTGTTTGCCTTCCGGTACCATAGTTTGTACCAAGCTTACCCCGACTAACACTTGCTCTACAAATGGAGCATATAACACTGTTCACCTCCTTCTGGCTAACCGAAAAGAAGTCCCAAACTGGGGAGGTCAACTTTCTGACGCTGCTGGTGCCACTTGCAATGTCGGATGAACTGGTAGGTGGGCGTGACGTTTTACTCTCTGCAGTACCTACTTCTACTGATGTGGTTGTGATGGTGGATGTAGATCGCTGCCGGGACTTTGTAAATATGGCAGCTGGAGGAGGTGTTGGTGGTATCTGTGTTGGTGGTATGCGTGCCACATCCCTCACAGCAATTTGGGATGGGGTAATGTCGGTCTCTACTGGGGCGGGCGAACGTCCATGATGACCGGCTCGTCATCATCCTCCCCTTCTACATCTACCTCCATAACTCTAAGGCTTTCCAGAACCTTCCTTTTCCCTAGCCTTGTCTCGTGGGCGTGGCGTGTCTCACTCTCCGACTGAGGCAGGATCCAAGTGGTGTCTAGATCATCAGAAGGGGGGCTTGGAGAAGAAGTCGATGGACTAACCCTCCTTTATCTTGCTGGGGATCTGGAAGACAATGGATCTTCTGAAAGAGTGGCTTGCTCTTCTTCCTCAGCAGGAAGCTCAATCTCCTGAACTGCCCCTACTTTGGTAGGAACTACTACTATTGGTGGTGGTTGCGGCTGTTGTTGCCCACTTATCTGAGGTTCCTGCATTGATTGGGTACTACTTTACGATAACGATAAGCCTATTTCAACGTCACTGCTCGTTATCTTTGTCGTGATTAGACTGGATGCCTCTGCGACAGACATGGGCTTGGGCCTAGGTTGGTGGGGTGGGTGCACTGATGCGGGGGTGCTGCTCCCAGCTTGCTCCTCAGACACCGCTGCTGCAAGCGCAATTTTTGGTTTCCCAAAAAAAGTCTTGGGCAACATACCTGTGGTGGTAAGTGGCAATGCCTTCTTCTTCTCACTGGCAAATTTGACTTTTTTGGTACTGGTACCTTTCTTTGGGGCCATCTTGAAGCTGTCAGTTAGCATGCAGCAGCACTTGTCTTAGATTCACAAGTTGAAGAGATGCCTGTGGTCACACGTCACTTGATGTCGTGCGCAGGCCTTCTGTCTGGCAGTACAATGGGTGATGTTGTCTCCTCCTCTTGTGCACCTAAAAGCAAAGAAGCAAGAAGAACATCAGTGAAATGTGGCATTGTTGTAGTTCAATTACTAGTACAAATAAATATAAGATATATAATTACGTGTGTGATCACACTTGTTAGTGTTACCTCAGTTATTAAAAAAAATACCAATACAGTGTAACCATTTGTGAGACTTTGACAACAACAAGGGCTTTCATGGTGTACAGTACAGTACACTCAGGAAGGATAGGAAAGAAGAACAACAACAACAAAAATACAAATGTAACGGTTTGACATTGTGCATCACGTGGGATGCGGCAGCGGCACTTAGGGAGCTGCAGCTGACAAATGACAATGGAATGGAACAATCCCTAGACAATGAATACTGTTGTGCACGTCATCATATAGCAGACATGGGGTTAATGGTTCATTGATGCCAAATCATGTTACTTTGAAACTGAAAAACAAAAAAAATTGAAAAAGAAATTTAAATTTATTTTTTACAAAAAAACTGCAAAAGAAATTAAAAAAAGAAAATATAAAAAAAGAAAAAAGAAACAAATTGGAAAAATTTAAAAATGTAAATGAAATGATTTAAAAAAAAATAAACAACAAAAAAATCAAAATAAATAAATAATTATAAATAAGTAAAAAATAAAAATTACCCTCGCACGTCTAATTATTAATTTATTAAAGATGCTATTATCTCATTGATCAACCATCCATGCAAGCATATGGCAAAGGGGCACACTGGCTGAACGCACAAAATGGCTGCCAGCCAGTGCCACATGGTCATCATCAACAACAACAAGCAAGAAGAAGGCATTTGAGAACAAAGAGAAGACATGCAGGCCTATGGCAGAAGCACACTGTCTGCCTTCACAAAATGGCCGCCAGCCACGTGGCCAGGCCACAACAAGAAGCAATATGCCAAGGGGAACAAAGGGAAGACACGCAGGCCTATGGCAAAAGCACACTGACTGCCTTCACAAAATGGCCGCCAGCCACATGGTCACAACAAGCAGGAGGCCTGGAAAACAATGAACACAAGCAGGCCTAAGGAGGACACAGACTTTACAAAATGGCCCGCCACATGGAGAACCAAGGCAAATGCATTGCTGGCCTACTTGCAAACACACTCACACACTGGCCAGACAAAGGAGGCATGCTTGCTAAACAACACATCTTTAATATAACAATGCCTAAAACTAAAATCTACAGGGCTAAAAAGGTTTGCAAGTTACAACCACACACATCCAACAAAGTCTTTAACACACATGAAAAAAAAGTGAAATACCACAAAAAAAACACATTTTGTATTTTAATCCAATGCCATCCAAGGCCAAAATGATGTTTAAATTCAACAGACACCACAGAAACAGTTGTTTCATGCACCCATGATGAGTAGCTCTGGGTCTATTGGCTGGAAAACCCATTGGCAGACTAGGCCACATCGTGAATCCATTCAAATCAATATTGCAAATTTATTAAAAACATGGAGAAAATGTAGTGAACTGTGCTACATTTTTGCTGAATAAAAGAAGACAAAATTGCATGCAAAACAACAACCAGCAAGAAGACATAGCCACAACAAAGAAGGCATGCAGGACTATGGCAGAAGCACATTGGCTGCCTTCACAAAATGGCCACCAGCCACATGGCCAGGCCACAACAAGAAGCAATAATAAGCCTACAAAGGGAAGACAATGCAGGCCTATGGCAAAAGCACACTGGCTGCCTCCACAAAATGGCCACCAGCCACATGGTCACAACAACAAGCAGGAGGCCTGAAAAACAATGAACACAAGCAGGCCTATGGACACAGACTTTACAAAATGGCCCCTGGCCACACCGGGAGCCAAGGCAAATGCTGGGGCCTACTATGACAAACACACTCACACACTGGCCAGACAAAGAAGGCATGCTAAACAACACATCTTTAATGCAACAATGGCAAAAAATAAAATCCACAGGGCTGAAAAGGTTTGCAAGTTACAACCACAGACATCCAAAAAAGGCATTAACACACATGAAAAAAAAGTGAAATACCACAAAAAAACACATTTTGTATTTCAATACAATGCCATCCTTGCCCTAAATGATGTTTAAATTCAACAGACACCACAGAAACAGTTGTTTCATGCACCCATGAGTAGCTCTGGGCCTACTGGCTGAAAGGCCTATTGGCAGACTACTGGGTTACATAGTGAATTAAATAAATATTGCAAATTGATTTCAAAGCATGGAGAAAATGTAGTGAACTGTGCAACATGTTTCCTTTATAAAAGAATAAAAATTACTCACAAAGAAGCAACTAGGCCCCTACAGAAGCTACAGCCACCCACCACAATAAATTTAAAAAAAATCAATGAAAAGTACAAATAAATCTAGGTGCATGGCCCCAACAACACCAGTTTTCCAACTTACTTGTGAAATCTCAAATTCAAAGTCCTCAAATCCAATTATATATTATGCAGCAGAAACAAAGAGTGATCCTTCCAGATCCAAATCCAAATGAAAAGTGACCAGGAGATGGACAAAGCACTGGGAGAAGCCTGCTGGACAGGAACAGGAAGTTGGGGACTCTAGGGCAATTCCTTCCTCTTGAAAAAAAAGTTTTAAAAAAAGGACTTACTCCAAATCGTCATTTCGAGAAGGTTTTGATGCTGCTCGGGGAGAGAACCTTCTCCAGATTGCAGTCGCATTAGATTCTGCACGTTCTGGATTGCGTTCTTCACAAAACTCCCGCCGGAAGTCCGCTGGCGCACTCGAATGACGTGTTGGCGACCACAAACTCTTGCGGGACCATGCAGCCACCTAGCAAATCTCATGCCACTCATGAACGGCTCAGAAATCTCGTTTGCGATCACGGGCACCCGGTAAGTCTCTCCCGCGCACGTGAAAACACATTTCGGGCATGCCAACACAAAAAAAACTCTGCTCCGTTGCAGAGTGCGGAGTATATTGGCAACTCCACGTTCTACGTGGAATGCGGAGTTGCCAAAACTCTGCAAACTCCGCGAGCGGAGCTGAGTTTTACGCCCAGGGTTAGTCGTAGTGCACATTGTGTAAGCGTGGCACATTGATCCCGTCTGCATGTCATTGTGCACATTGTGTAAGTGTGGCACACCGATCCTGTTGCATGTCATAGCTCACATTGTGTTTGCGTGGCACACTGATCCCATCCACTTGTCATAGTGCACTCTGTGTTCGCGTGGCATACTGATCCTATCGCATGTCATAGTGCACATTGTGTAAGCGTGACACACGGATCCAGTCCACATGTCATAATGCACATTGTGTAAGCATTCCTTGCCGCTCAGTACATTAACGAGTGGCCTCTCTCACCCTGCACCTTAATTTTGCAGGTGACTGTCCTTCGCTCTGTACAATTTCAGAGCCTATGCACCCTCGCCCAGTACTTGATTCCCATTGAAGGGATATACATGGTCATTTTAGAGGCTCTGGCCCCTTCATGCCCCGCATGTTATAGGTCACATTGTGTAAGTGTGGCACAGTGATCCTGTCGCATGTCATAGTACACATTGTGTAAGCATGGCACACTGATCCTGTAGCATGTCATAGGTCACATTGTGTAAGCGTGGCACAGTGATCCTGTCACATGTCATAGTGCACATTGTGTAAGCATGGCACACAGATCTTGTCACATGTCATAGTGCCCAATGTGTAAGTGTGGCACACTGATCCCATCCACTTGTCATAGTGCACATTGTGTTCGCGAGGCACACTATTCCTGTTGCATGTCATAGTGCACATTGTGGAAGTGTGGCACAGGGATCCTGTTGCATGTCATAGTGCACATTGTGTAAGCGTGGCACACCGATCCTGTCGCATGTCATAGTGCACGTTGTGTACGCGTGGCACAGTGATCCTGTTGCATGTCATGGTGCACATTGTGTTTGCGTGGCACACTGATCCTGTCGCATGTCATAGTTCACATTGTGTAAGTGTAGCACAGTGATCCTGTCGCATGTCATAGTGCACATTGTGTACACGTGGCACACTCATCCTGTCGCATGTCATAGTGCACATTGTGTTCGCTTGGCACAGTGATCCTGTTGCATGTCATAGTGCACATTGTGTAAGCATGACACACTGATCCTGTCCACATGTCATAATGCACATTGTGTAAGCATTCCTTGCCGCTCAGTACATTAACGAGTGGCCTCTCTCACCCTGCACCTTAATTTTGCAGGTGACTGTCCTTCGCTCTGTACAATTTCGGAGCCTATGCACCCTCGCCCAGTACTTGATTCCCATTGAAGGGATATACATGGTCATTTTAGAGGCTCTGGCCCCTTCTGGTTTATTTTTAAAGTAGTGTTTGTGTATTTAGTTCTAAGACATCTCATATGTTCTAATCCTAGGTACCCCCCTTCCCTTTCTCTACTGTCCTGAGGAAGACCCCATCGTAAGGGACAAACCGCCTACCCATATCCTAGGGGTCGAAACGTCGACATCTGTATTGTTTGCCAGCTTGATCAACAGCGATTAAACACTGTGATACTGTTTTCATTAATGGCTATTTATCTTTTGGGAATTTCTTTTGAATTTTGAGGTTTACAAAGGAGCCGTTCGTTCTCTATGTAATGAATTATGTGATTTGCACTATACCCTCTATACTTACCCTTCTATCCTCAATCCAATCACAATACTCACCGTATTACCCATATCTTCCTTCTTCTCCCTTTCTGGGGGCACTACTGTTTGTTATTGTTTGAAATAATCTTACAAATTGGAGTATGTTCAGTGTGATTAAATAACACTGAGTACTGATTATATTACGTGTCTTTCTTAGTATATGTTTTTTATCATTGTAATTTTTGTCGTGGATGAACTGTCTATTGGGACCACTTCTTGTAATGTACTGTCCTATACCCAGGTCCCAGTGACGATTTTGGGTTAACCCTTTTTGTAACCATTGTGTAAGCGTGGCACTGATCCTGTCGCATGTCACAGTTCACATTGTGTTTGCATGGCACACTGATCCCATCCACTTGTCATAGTGCACATTGTGTAAGCGTGACACACTGATCCTGTCTCATGTCATAGTGCACATTGTTTAAGCGTGGCACACTGATCCTGTTGCATGTCATAGCTCACATTGTGTTCGCGTGGCACACTGATCCCATCCACTTGTCATAGTGCACATTGTGTAAGCGTGGCACACTGATCCTGTTGCATGTCATAGTGTACATTGTGGAAGCGTGGCACAGGGATCCTGTCCACATGTCATAGTGCACATTGTGTTTGCGTGACACACTGATCCTGTTGCATATCATAGTGTACATTGTGTTTGCGTGGCACACTGATCCTGTTGCATGTCATAGTTCACATTGTGTAAGTGTGGCACAGTGATCCTGTCGCATGTCATAGTGCACATTGTGTAAGCATGGCACATGGATCTTGTCACATGTCATAGTGCACGTTGTGTATGCGTGGCACAGTCATCCTGTTGCATGTCATAGTGCACAATGTGTAAGTGTGGCACACTGATCCTGTCCACATGTCATAGGTCACATTGTGTAAGCATGGCACAGTGATCCTGTCGCATGTCATAGTGCACATTGTGTAAGCATGGCACACAGATCTTGTCACATGTCATAGTGCACAATGTGTAAGTATGGCACACTGATCCCATCCAATTGTCATTGTGTACATTGTGGAAGTGTGGCACACTGATCCCATCCACTTGTCATAGTGCACATTGTGTAAGCGTGGCACACTGATCCTGTTGCATGTCATAGTGCACATTGTGGAAGCGTAGAACAGGGATCCCATCCACTTGTCATAGTGCACATTGTGTTTGTGTGACACACTGATCCTGTTGCATATCATAGTGCACATTGTGTTCGCGTGGCACACTGATCCTGTCGCATGTCATAGTTCACATTGTGGAAGCGTGGCACAGTGATCCTGTCGCATGTCATAGTGCACATTGTGTAAGCATGGCACACTAATCCTGTCGCATGTCATAGTGCACATTGTGTAAGCATGGCACATGGATCTTGTCACATGTCATAATGCACATTGTGTATGTGTGGCACAGTCATCCTGTTGCATGTCATAGTGCACAGTGTGTAAGAGTGGGACACTGATCCTGTCCAGATGTCATAGTTCACATTGTGTTTGCGTGGCACACTGATCCTGTCGCATGTCATAGGTCACATTGTGTAAGCGTGGCACAGTGATCCTGTCGCATGTCATAGTACACATTGTGTAAGCATGGCACACTGATCCTGTAGCATGTCATAGGTCACATTGTGTAAGCGTGGCACAGTGATCCTGTCACATGTCATAGTGCACATTGTGTAAGCATGGCACACAGATCTTGTCACATGTCATAGTGCCCAATGTGTAAGTGTGGCACACTGATCCCATCCACTTGTCATAGTGCACATTGTGTTCGCGTGGCACACTATTCCTGTTGCATGTCATAGTGCACATTGTGGAAGTGTGGCACAGGGATCCTGTTGCTTGTCATAGTGCACATTGTGTAAGCGTGGCACACCGATCCTGTCGCATGTCATAGTGCACGTTGTGTACGCGTGGCACAGTGATCCTGTTGCATGTCATGGTGCACATTGTGTTTGCGTGGCACACTGATCCTGTCGCATGTCATAGTTCACATTGTGTAAGTGTAGCACAGTGATCCTGTCGCATGTCATAGTGCACATTGTGTACACGTGGCACACTCATCCTGTCGCATGTCATAGTGCACATTGTGTTCGCTTGGCACAGTGATCCTGTTGCATGTCATAGTGCACATTGTGTAAGCATGACACACTGATCCTGTCCACATGTCATAATGCACATTGTGTAAGCATTCCTTGCCGCTCAGTACATTAACGAGTGGCCTCTCTCACCCTGCACCTTAATTTTGCAGGTGACTGTCCTTCGCTCTGTACAATTTCGGAGCCTATGCACCCTCGCCCAGTACTTGATTCCCATTGAAGGGATATACATGGTCATTTTAGAGGCTCTGGCCCCTTCTGGTTTATTTTTAAAGTAGTGTTTGTGTATTTAGTTCTAAGACATCTCATATGTTCTAATCCTAGGTACCCCCCTTCCCTTTCTCTACTGTCCTGAGGAAGACCCCATCGTAAGGGACAAACCGCCAACCCATATCCTAGGGGTCAAAACGTCGACATCTGTATTGTTTGCCAGCTTGATCAACAGCGATTAATCACTGTGATACTGTTTTCATTAATGGCTATTTATCTTTTGGGAATTTCTTTTGAATTTTGAGGCTTACAAAGGAGCTGTTCGTTCTCTATGTAATGAATTATGTGATTTGCACTATACCCTCTATACTTACCCTTCTATCCTCACTCCAATCACAATACTCACCGTATTACCCATATCTTCCTTCTTCTCCCCTTCTGGGGGCACTACTGTTTGTTATTGTTTGAAATAATCTTACAAATTGGAGTATGTTCAGTGTGATTAAATAACACTGAGTACTGATTATATTACGTGTCTTTCTTAGTATATGTTTTTTATCATTGTAATTTTTGTTGTGGATGAACTGTCTATTGGGACCACTTCTTGTAATGTACTGTCCTATACCCAGGTCCCAGTGACGATTTTGGGTTAACCCTTTTGTAACCATTGTGTAAGCGTGGCACACTGATCCTGTCGCATGTCACAGTTCACATTGTGTTTGCATGGCACACTGATCCCATCCACTTGTCATAGTGCACATTGTGTAAGCGTGACACACTGATCCTGTCTCATGTCATAGTGCACATTGTTTAAGCGTGGCACACTGATCCTGTTGCATGTCATAGCTCACATTGTGTTCGCGTGGCACACTGATCCCATCCACTTGTCATAGTGCACATTGTGTAAGCGTGGCACACTGATCCTGTTGCATGTCATAGTGCACATTGTGGAAGCGTGGCACAGGGATCCTGTCCACATGTCATAGTGCACATTGTGTTTGCGTGACACACTGATCCTGTTGCATATCATAGTGTACATTGTGTTTGCGTGGCACACTGATCCTGTCGCATGTCATAGTTCACATTGTGTAAGTGTGGCACAGTGATCCTGTCGCATGTCATAGTGCACATTGTGTAAGCATGGCACACTGATCCTGTTGCATGTCATAGTGCACATTGTGTAAGCATGGCACATGGATCTTGTCACATGTCATAGTGCACGTTGTGTATGCGTGGCACAGTCATCCTGTCGCATGTCATAGTGCACAATGTGTAAGTGTGGCACACTGATCCTGTCCACATGTCATGGTTCACATTGTGTTTGTGTGGCACACTGATCCTGTTGCATGTCATAGGTCACATTGTGTAAGCATGGCACAGTGATCCTGTCGCATGTCAAAGTGCACATTGTGTAAGCATGGCACACAGATCTTGTCACATGTCATAGTGCACAATGTGTAAGTATGGCACACTGATCCCATCCAATTGTCATTGTGTACATTGTGTAAGCGTGGCACACTGATCCTGTTGCATGTCATAGTGCACATTGTGGAAGTGTGGCACACTGATCCCATCCACTTGTCATAGTGCACATTGTGTAAGCGTGGCACACTGATCCTGTTGCATGTCATAGTGCACATTGTGGAAGCGTAGCACAGGGATCCTGTCCACATGTCATAGTGCACATTGTGTTTGCGTGACACACTGATCCTGTTGCATATCTTGGTGCACATTGTGTTCGCGTGGCACACTGATCCTGTCGCATGTCATAGTTCACATTGTGGAAGCATGGCACAGTGATCCTGTCGCATGTCATAGTGCACATTGTGTAAGCATGGCACACTGATCCTGTCGCATGTCATAGTGCACATTGTGTAAGCATGGCACATGGATCTTGTCACATGTCATAATTCATGTTGTGTATGTGTGGCACAGTCATCCTGTCGCATGTCATAGTGCACAATGTGTAAGTGTGGCACACTGATCCTGTCCACATGTCATAGTTCACATTGTGTTTGCGTGGCACACTGATCCTGTCGCATGTCATAGGTCACATTATGTAAGCGTGGCACAGTGATCCTGTCGCATGTCATAGTATACATTGTGTAAGCATGGCACACTGATCCGGTAGCATGTCATAGGTCACATTGTGTAAGCGTGGCACAGTGATCCTGTTACATGTCATAGTGCACATTGTGTAAGCATGGCACACAGATCTTGTCACATGTCATAGTGCACAATGTGTAAGTGTGGCACACTGATCCCATCCACTTGTCATAGTGCACATTGTGTTCGTGTGGCACACTGATCCTGTTGCATGTCATAGTGCACATTGTGGAAGCGTGGCACAGGGATCCTGTTGCATGTCATAGTGCACATTGTGTAAGCGTGGCACACCGATCCTGTCGCATGTCATAGTGCACGTTGTGTACGTGTGGCACAGTGATCCTGTTGCATGTCATAGTGCACATTGTGTTTGCGTGGCACACTGATCCTGTCGCATGTCATAGTTCACATTGTGTAAGTGTGGCACAGTGATCCTGTCGCATGTCATAGTGCACATTGTGTACACGTGGCACACTGATCCTGTCGCATATCATAGTGCACATTGTGTTCGCTTGGCACAGTGATCCTGTTGCATGTCATAGTGCACATTGTGTTTGCTTGGCACAGTGATCCTGTTGCATGTCATAGTGCACATTGTGTTCGTCTGGCACAGTGATCCTGACGCATGTCATAGTGCACGTTGTGTACACGTGGCAGAGTGATCCTGTTGCATGTCATAGTGCACATTGTGTAAGCGTGGCACAGTGATCCTGTCGCTTGCAGATTGCTGTGGCTTCCCTGTGAATGGCTGCACATACCAGGTACCTCTTGGACCCTCATTTTGAGTATGTCTGTTTTAGGTGTGGCGATACCAGAAGACCAGAATCTCTGTTTTCGGATAGTATCCCTGCAACAAATTTCTCAGATTATAACTTTCCTCCCAGGCATAGAGAATAACTGCATAGAAGCAGTAACAAAATGTTTTTGCCCATGATTCTGCGTAGATAACTGCTGCTATTGTCCACCTACTCAGAGCAGAGTGTGAAAGTTTGGGGGTTTCAGGGCAGGCTTGAGCTACAGCTGGCTGTGCTGAAGTCTGCAGGCCCTGCCCCTACTGCAGCGAAGACAGGTCGGGTGTCCCTGGGTCCGGAATGATGGGGTGATGAGTTAGCGGTCCTCAGTGTCCATTTTTAACTGCACTTTGAAGAAAACAACTTTTTTCCAGATGATTACTCAAAAATAAACATGTGTAAAAACAAGAGAACAGTTCCTCATATAATATGGTCCTGTACTGCCACCTCAGGGATCTAGTGATGTTTAAAAATCACTCTGCTTTCGGCTTTGTGGTTTATGATGTCACAAGAACACCTCAAAGCAAATTTTTATTGTTTAAAAGTAACCTGTTTTCCTTAAAGAAAAATGGGATACATTAAAAAAAAGTAAAAGTTTAGGTAACATTTTTTAAGAGTAGGCAGTAGTCCTTGGGGACCTCTTCTCATTTGTGAATGGCTTACAATCTCCTTGGAGGAGGTAGTAAAGGTTAATGTTCTGCGACCGAAATTCAGTCGCAAAAGAATAATACATACCAATGCACATGCATTTGTAAAGGATGCCCCAACCATGGCCCTTCCAAATACCGATTTGTATTTTGGTCGCAAACCCAGATTGCGATTCAGTAATATTACTGAGTTGCAGTTTGTGGTTTACACATAGAGAAAAAGTATTTTTGTGGTCGCAAAAGGCCCAGTTTGGTGACGCTGATCTTTTGCGACATACATCTGGCCCTCAGCTCCTTGTGGTAGGAGCATGCAGCCTCTTGTGTGTGAGTGAGTGGATATCCGTGGTGTTCATTCGTGAGTGATAGCAGCTACCATTCCTGCTGACTTCACACCTTTCCCCAGGCCTGAAAGTAGCCTATGTCAAGGATGTTAATCAGTAAAATAAAACGATTTGGCACAGCCTACAGGGCGACACACCCCTGCCAAACATTGAGGAACAAACACAAGTTTTCCAGTCTTGAAGGGTTTGGGTGGGCCAGGATCCTCCTTGGGTGGGCCTGGCCCACCTGGCCCACCCTCTAGAACCGGGCTTGTCCAGTAAGTGGCACTCTGGTTGCCATGAGGGGAAGGATGATTGAGAGAAGAGGTGGAGAGCTCCCAGCTCAGTCTGGGCCGCTGTAGTCTGGCTGCAATGCCACCACAAGGGTGTGCCAGCAGCCGGCTGCACCCTTTTCTCTTTTGCTCACCAAACCGTTGCACTCCAGTGGCTCGCGCATTAACCGCTCCCACCTTTCCAACACTACAGGCAGTGGCATAACGAAACTTGAGGGGGCCCCCCTGCAAAGTATATGGAGGCACCTCCCTCCCCCCGGAGCCAGTCAGGAGCTCTCAGGGCAGGGGCCTGCGGCCCTTGCAGTGCCGGAGGGGGCCCCTACAGCTCGGGGGGCCCAGCACCGCTGGGACTGTGGGGGCTAATGTTACGCCACTGACTGCTGGTTGCAGTCACTGACCCCTACACATCCGGGGGTCGCACGAAAGGCTCTTTGCATCATCTGGTCTGTATGCTGGAGCATACTCGGGTTCAGTAGCAAGCCCCGCCCCTTCTTTTAGAGTACAGCGCTGTGAATGGTGAAACAGTTGAGAGAGATGGTAAGAAAGTGAATTGGAAAGAGAAGACAGAAAGAGACAGATTTAGAGGGGAGAAGAGAAAAAAGAATCAGCGTTAGTGAACGATTGCGCAAGAAAGCCTGGAAATAATGCACCATGCATGAGGCACAATTACTGCACAACTGAAACTAATCTAAACTTGACCAGGATGCAGTATCCATCAGAGAACGGACAAGGCACTGGCAGGATAGTGAGCTGATGAGGTTCTGACTACTCGGCTACACCACGGACTAGATTTACTGGCAAATTCACTAAAAAGTGCCACAACATAGCCGGCTCACCAACTAAAGTTGCTGCACTGCGTTGCGTGAAAGGGAGAGAGCAGAACACTGCTGTATCTCATAAGAAATGGAGCTGTTTCTCTCTCACCCTGGTTAGGAAGTATTGCGTCACACGCACTTCCTTGCACATTAGCGGTCGTGCTTTAACATAGTTTAACACTTTTTTTACTTAGACCATTGTGAGAAGTTGGCCTGGCATATGCTGTCCACTAGTTCTAGTGGGCACCTTGCACCAGTCCAACCGACCTTTATTGATGATAGGTTTAAAGACAACCTTTATTGAAAGCTATCCTAGTGGTAGCTATGGAGAGCAGCCTTCAGGCTAAGTCTTGAAGGAGTGTTAAGCTGTTTGTTTTACCACTGGTAATCTCGTGAATGACCAAATGAAAGGAGAACCACACCAGGTATATATATAAAATATATGTATTTATTACTAAACACTACCCAATAGTCTCTTTATGAGGCTAGAGGTCAAAGTACACAAGTTACAAGTCAAATAGCACAGTAAATTAGCACAATATACGATTAGCCCTAGGGGCGTACCAAACCATATATTAAGAAAGTGGTATAAGAACCACGACTTAAGTAGACACAAGGCCTAGAGCCTGTAGAATCGCTGGGACCCCAAGGAATCACCCAAGGTAGTGACACAGGGGACCCACGGGGGCTGTGTGCAGTGTGTGAACACAGCCGCGAGCTCCGTTAAAGTCTATGGGAAAGTCGCGGTACGAGTTTTAGAGTTTAAGGACACTTAGAAATGGACTAGGACCAAACCCTCTTGGACTTAGACAGTTCTAGGGTTAACACCCACGGGAGCACCGGAGTACTTGAGTTACCTCACCCAGGGAAGCCGGGTGCATAGGTGTCGAATGGTGTCGGGTCGCGTCGTCGATTTCAATGGCAGCCTGCAAAGAAGTGCTGCTGCCGGGATGCGAAGTGTCCGAAGATATCCAAGCCTGAGAAGAACCTGAAAGCAGAGGGGACAGAGTCTGGGTCACTTGCCAGTGACCAGGGGCACGATATGCGAATGCCCACCTATGTCGGGTGTTTCAGGTGAAAGAGGTGAAGCTTGACTCTTCAGCCACGAGGCCCCGGAGGCGTCGACGATGACCAGGAGCTGGATTCGAGCTGTCCCACAAAGGATGTCGAGTGCTGCAGCGTTGGTGTCCGGATTGAACACAACAAGCCTTGGCAACAGCAACCCACGCACAAAAGAGAAAGATGCTTCGGGGCAGACCAGCAAGGTCTGAGGGACTCACCACTCAGTGGGGAGTCAGGGCACGTCTGGAGCAACCAGGAAAGCCCAAAGAAAATCAGAGTTGCCTTCACAGGGACCCACCAGTCGACGGACCAGGGATCGCAAAGGAGCCTCGAGCGGAAATGCAAGAAGCGGGCCCACGGAACACTCGTGGAGTGTAGGCTCACAATCTTCGGTGCAGATGGTGCTCGGGGCCTTGGCTACAAGTAACCCAAAGCAGGACTTCAAGGGACGTCGAGAAGTCAATGCACTAGCAAATGTGCACGGTGACCAGGAGTTCCGGTTCCACGCTACTCAAGAAGGCTGCGGGTCTCAGCATTGCTGGGGACTCGGGTCGGCCTCTGAGATGTCTAGAAATCCTCTTCCTGTGTTGCAGATGCTTCGGAGTCCGGCGGGAGCTTCAGAGATGAGGACCGGCAAAATGCTTCGTTGGTGCCTGCCAAGCAGGGGAGTCACTCCTTGACCGCAAGGGAGATTTCTTCAGTCCTCTAGTCTTGAGTAGAGCATCGAAGTTCCAGGATTCAGCTTCAGAGTTTCGTCCAGGGATATCTAAAGTCCTGTTGCCAGGGGTTCCTTACTTATACCTAAGAAAGGGGTTGGACTAGCTCTGGGGACCCACCTATGGGAGGGTTTGGAAAGAGGGGTGGCTACACCCATTTCCTTTGTCCAGTTTCGCGCCAGAGCAGGGGCTGGCAGCCCCTGCAACCGGTTTGAACTGGGGTATGCACGAGGACACCAAATGTGCCCCCAGTGCAGGACTTCAAAGCACTCTTGGAGTGCACCCACCCAGCCCTAATCCACTAAGGCCTGTCTGGGAGGTGGTAACACCTCCCTGGGACAGGAAACCTATTGTCCAGGCCTCTCCTGCCGGAGTTTCGGTCAGCAGCAGGAGGCCAGACTCGTGTCTGTGGCTGCAGCATCCATTTTGTGATGCCAGGCTCTGTAAAGTCTCTATCGGGTATACCGGTGCTGTCATGTCTCTCCCTCTAGAAGGGTGGGATCATACTCCCACACCAGTTACTGGTGTGGGGGTATGATTCCAAGGTGTTTGACACCAAACACGACATGTTTCCGTGCAGCCATCCCAAAGTTAGCATTTACCGTTTAAGATATAATGCACTTAAGAGTATATGGTCAGGCTACACCACAGACAACCCCGGAGAGGAGATTCCGAAGGCTGCAGAGGGGCTCTGCTCATGCAGGGGCACCCTCTCACATAAAACCAAGCACCCTGCCTTCAGGATTGATAAGGCCTGCCATAGGGGTGACTGATAGGTTTCTATATGCAGTGATAGGTGAGATATAGTGAATCTATATCTCTGTAAGGGGTGCATCCACCACCTTTCTCAGGCTGCCGTAGCAGTCCTTTGGTGTCATTTTGGAGGGCCTTCCAGGGGTGGCACAATACATGCTTCAGCCCCTGGTAGGCCTCTGGGATACCTATGCCCTGGGTACATAGTATACCATATACTAGGGTCTTATAAGGGCACCCCAGAATCCAATCTGAAGTGTACCTAAGGTACCTGGAATCCATTTAGAGAGGAAGCAGCTAGGCTGGGGTCCTGGATAGCAGGGCCCCAGCCAGACTAAAGTGGAAAAACAGTGATACATCAGCAAAAAAGTGGGGGTAACCATAAGAGGCAGATCCTACTCTCCTACACAACCCCCCCCCCAAACGCAGGGACATTAAACTAACCTTGACCAGTTGAGTCTTCATGTTCTAAGTGGAAATATCTGGAGAGTCCATCTGCATTGGCATGGTTACTCCCAGGTCTATGTTCCACTGTATAGTCCATCCCCTGTAGGGAAATGGACCACCTCAAAAGTTTGGGGTTTTCACCCTTCATCTGTTTTAGCCATAAGAGGGGCTTATGGTCTGTCTGAACAATGAAGTGAGTGCCAAACAAGTATGGCCTCAACTTCTTCAGAGCCCAAACCACAGCAAAGGCCTCCCTCTCAATGGCTGACCAACATTTCTCTCTGGGGGTCAGCCTTCTGCTAATAAAAGCTACTGGCTGATCCTGACCTTCATCATTCAACTGTGATAGTACAGCCCCTACACCCAACTCAGATGCATCTGTCTGCACAATGAACTTTTTGGAGTAATCAGGACTATGCAGAATGGGAGCAGTGCACATGGCCTGCTTCTGGTCATCAAATGCCTTTTGACAGCTAACTGTCCACTGAACCTTTTTGGGCATTTTCTTAGAGGTTAAGTCATTCAGGGGTGTCACTATTGATCCATACCCCTTGACAAATCTTCTGTAATACCCAGTCAGGCCTAAGAAGGCTCTCACCTGAGTCTGGGTAGTTGGAGCAACCCAGTCCATGATGGTCTGGATTTTGCTCTGCAATGGTTGAACCTGGCCTCCACCCACAAGGTGGCCCAGGTACACAACCTGACTCTGCCCTGTCTGGCACTTAGTGGCCTTGATAGTTAGGCCTGCTTTCTGCAGGGCCTCCAAAACATTTCTGAGGTGGACCAGGTGATCCTCCCAGGTGGAGCTAAAGACAGCAATATCATCTAGATATGCTGCACTATAGGCTTCCAGACCTGTAAGGACTGTGTTCACCAACATCTGAAAAGTGGCAGGTGCATTCTTCAAACCAAAGGGCATCACCACAAATTGGTAAAGCCCACCAGGGGTAGAAAATGCAGTTTTTGGCTTTGCATCATCAGCTAGTCTGATCTGCCAGTAGCCAGCTGTCAGGTCAAATGTGCCTAGATACTTGGCTGAGGCCAAAGTGTCTATTAGCTCATCTGCCTTGGGGATTGGATGGGCATCAGTCCTAGTGACTGCATTGAGGCCCCTGTAGTCCACACAAAACCTCATCTCTCTCTTGCCATCTTTGGTGTGAGGTTTAGGCACCAGGACTACTGGACTAGCCCAAGGGCTATCTGAAGGCTCAATGACACCCAGTTCCAACATTTTCTGGACTTCTGTCCTGAGGCAGTCCCTGACCTGGTCAGGTTGCCTGTAAATCTTACTTTTAACAGGCAGACTGTCCTCAGTGTCCACTTCATGAGTGCACCAGGTGGTCTGACTTGGAGTTAGAGAGAACATGTGTCTGAACTGATTGAGCACTTGTCTACAATCAGTTTGCTGCTGGGCAGTGAGGCTGCCTGCCAAGGCTACACCATCTACTGACCCATCATCAGGGTTCTGTGAGAGCAGGTCAGGGAGTGGGTCACTCTCTTCCTCCTGTCCCTCATCAGTTGCCATGAGCAAGCCCATGTCAGCCCTGTCCACATATGGCTTTAGCCTGTTGACATGGAGCACCCTATGGGGGCTCCTGGGAGTTCCCAGGTCTACCAAATAGGTAACCTCTCCCTTCTGTTCAACAATTGTATGGGGGCCACTCCACTTGTCTTGGAGGGCTGCTGGGGCCACTGGCTTCAGCACCCACACCTTCTGCCCTGGCTGGTAAACAGTCAGCACAGCCTTTTGGTCATGCCAGGCTTTCTGTAATTCCTGGCTAGCCTCAAGGTTTTTGGTTGCCTTTTTCATATACTCAGCCATCCTGGAGCGGAGACCAAGTACATAGTCCACTATGTCCTGTTTAGGGGGTTTGAGAGGTAACTCCCAACCTTCCTTCACCAGATACAATGGACCCCTGACAGGATAGCCAAACAAAAGTTCAAAAGGGCTGTAGCCAACCCCCTTTTGAGGCATTTCCCTGTATGCAAATAAAAAGCAGGGCAAAAGTATGTCCCATCTTTGCCTAAGCTTTTCTGGGAGACCTTTAATCATGCCCTTCAAGGTTTTGTTGAATCTCTCAACCAAACCATTGCATTGTGGGTGATAGGGTGTGGTGAATTTATAAGTCACTCCACACTCCTTCCACATTGCAGTCAAGTAACTGGACATAAAGTTTGCATCTCTGCCAGATACTACCTCCTTAGGAAAGCCCACTCTTGAGAAAACTCCCAGGAGGGCCCTTGCCACCACAGGGGCTGTAGTGGTCCTAAGGGGAATGGCTTCTGGGTACCTGGTGGCATGGTCCACCACCACCAGGATAAACCTGTGCCCAGATGCTGTTTGGGGATCCATGGGACCAACTATGTCAATCTCCACCCTCTCAAAGGGAACCCCCACCACAGGTAGTGGTATCAGGGGGGCCTTTGTGGTGCCACCTGCCTTCCCATTGGCTTGGCAGGTTACACAGGAGCGACAAAACTCCTTGGTGTCCTCAGACATGTGGGGCCAGTGAAAGTGAGGGACAATCCTGTCCCAAGTCTTGTTCTGGCCCAGGTGACCTGCTAAGGGAATATCATGGGCTAGTGTCAATAGGAAGCCACTGAACTTCAGAGGTATAACCAACCTCCTGGCTGTTCCAGGCTTGGGGTCTCTACTCTCTGAGTACAGGAGTCCATCATCCCAATACATCTTATGGGTGCCACTAGCATTCCCAGCAGCCTCAGCAGCAGCTTGCTGTCTGAGGGGTTCAAGAGAGGGGCAGTCCAGCTGCTCCTGGCTCAGATCTGCCCTGGAAGGGCCCCCTGTCCCCAGGAACTCAACCTGATCAGGTTCAAGCTCCTCTGGGACAGTTCCTTCTTCAGGCCTGAGATCATCTTCCTCAAAAGACTGATCTTCTTCCTGAGCCAAGGGGGAAGGCACTGCCTTAACCCTACTGCTCCTCCCCTTGGGAGGCACCTGGTCCATTATTCCAGAATCCAGGGCCTGTTCAGTTTTTGACATTTTTGCCTGTGACCTGGTCACAGCAAAGACATGTGCAGGGATCCCTAGCATTTCTGCATGTTTCCTGAGCTCCACCTCTGCCCAAGCTGAGGTTTCAAGATCATTGCCAAGCAAGCATTCTACTGGTAGGTCTGCACTCACCACAACCTTCTTAAGGCCAGTTACCCCTCCCCAGGAGAAGTTAACAACTGCCAGAGAATGGTCTGTTCTGACATTGCTAGCATTGGTCACTTGGTACATCTCACCAAGTATAATCTGCCCAGGATCCACCAGATCTTTTGTCACCATTGTGACACTTGCTCCTGTGTCCCTGAATGCCAAAGCCTCTCTTCCATTAATTAAAGGCTGCTGTCTGTATTTGCCCAAATTATTGGGACTCACAAAGGGGGACATATCCATGCCCCCATCACAGACTAGGACAGCCTGAGTTGGCACTCTGACTAGGTCAGAGCCCATCTCAGTACCCAGGGTCAACCCTACTAAACTCTTATTCTGAGTACTTCCACCACCACTTGTAGCTGGACTAGGGGGAACAGTTGCCTTAGGGGCAATGGTGGCTGGATTAGAGTCTTTGGACTTGGTGCAGTCACTGGTCCAGTGAGTTTTCTGCTTACAGATTTTGCACCAAGGTTTCTTTTGGCCTTTTCCTTTGGTAGATTGGGATTCCCCACCAGATGCAGATTTTTGGGGACCTTGAGAAGACTTCTGGTCTTTACCCTTCTCCCCACCCTTGTCAGAGTTTTTGGAATCTTGCTTCTTCTGGTCACCACCTTGGTTCTGTACCTTCTGCTTCACCCTGGTTCTGACCCATTTGTCTGCCTTCTTTCCCAATTCTTGGGGAGGGGTCAGATCAGAGTCAACCAGGTACTGATGTAGCAACTGATTCTGACAGTTATTAAGAATCTGCTCCCTCATGATTAAATTATACAATCCTTTGAAGTCACACACCTTACTGCCAAGTAAACAGCCTTCCAGAGCCTTAGTAGCACAATCTACAAAGTCCACCCAGTCCTGTGTCTGTGCCTTTTGGGTATCTCTGAACTTTAACCTGTATTGCTCAGTGGTTAGGCCAAACCCATCTATCAGTGCACTCTTCAGGACATGGTAATCATCTGCATCCTCTTCTCTTACAGTGAGGAGCTTGTCTCTACCTTTGTCTGTAAAGGAGAGCCACAGGATTGCTGCCCACTGCTCCTTTGGGACCCTCTGAACTTTACAGGCCCTTTCCAGTGCAGTAATCCATTTGTGGATGTCATCCCCACTCTGGTAGGGAGGGACAATCTTGCTCAGGTTTCTATGGTCATAAGACCTTTCCCTACCACTAGGGAAGTTGCTGCCACCATGGGACTTTAGTCCCAACTTTCTTCTTTGTCTATGAAGCTCTAGGGACTCCCTGTCTATAGCCAACTGCTCTCTTCTGATCCTAAGCTGAGCTTCTCCATACTTGAGCAGTCTCTCTTTCCTTTCATGAGAGAACTCCCTCCTATGAGAGGAAACAGAGGTCCCTACTGAGGTGTCAGAATGGTTAGACTCCTGAGAAGGAGATCTGGACCTTCTAGGCACACTCACAACTCTTCCTGGTGGGACAAAGGGGAGACCATTCTGGTCCTCCTCCTCATCTGCAGGAGGAGCTGGATTTTCCAGGTCAAGATCATTGTCATCTTCCTGGCCAGTTTCAGAGGTCAGGTCCTGGGTTTCTTCACCCCTGGTCCCTTCCTCATCTTCTGCCCCACCCTCTCTGCCTACCCCTTCAGACCCTGTGGGTCTTCTGAGATCATCCAACAGAAGCACCTCTATGAGGCGTTGGGTGGTGGCACTTTTGCCTGTCTTCAGCTTCCTAGTACTGCATAATGCTCTCAATTCCAAGAATGGGAGGTTATCATACTTGGAGGGAAGAAGCCCATTGGCTTCTGGCAGGGACCCACTGGTTCCTGGCCTTGAAGACATTACTAGTGAGGTGTGGTGTATGCACTACCTACTCTAGTGTGGCCTACTAAACTCTCTTGAGTTGTAGAAAGGGTGTGCTAAGCCCTTGACACACAACTCTAAGTTCAGTAGAACTTACTGTATTTCTAAGCTTGAATTTATATGCACCTGAGGTACCTTTAGTGGTTTTCAGTTAGTCACACACTTGAGATTATCTGGTAAAACAAAGGCAAGCTTGAATCCAACCGCTGCACACCAATGTGAGAAGTTGGCCTGGCATATGCTGTCCACTAGTTCTAGTGGGCACCTTGCACCAGTCCAAACGACCTTTATTGATGATAGGTTTAAAGACAACCTTTATTGAAAGCTATCCTAGTGGTAGCTATGGAGAGCAGCCTTCAGGCTAAGTCTTGAAGGAGTGTTAAGCTGTTTGTTTTACCACTGGTAATCTCGTGAATGACCAAATGAAAGGAGAACCACACCAGGTATATATATAAAATATATATATTTATTACTAAACACTACCCAATAGTCTCTTTATGAGGCTAGAGGTCAAAGTACACAAGTTACAAGTCAAATAGCACAGTAAATTAGCACAATATACGATTAGCCCTAGGGGCGTACCAAACCATATATTAAGAAAGTGGTATAAGAACCACGACTTAAGTAGACACAAGGCCTAGAGCCTGTAGAATCGCTGGGACCCCAAGGAATCACCCAAGGTAGTGACACAGGGGACCCACGGGGGCTGTGTGCAGTGTGTGAACACAGCCGCGAGCTCCGTTAAAGTCTATGGGAAAGTCGCGGTACGAGTTTTAGAGTTTAAGGACACTTAGAAATGGACTAGGACCAAACCCTCTTGGACTTAGACAGTTCTAGGTTTAACACCCACGGGAGCACCGGAGTACTCGAGTTACCTCACCCAGGGAAGCCGGGTGCATAGGTGTCGAATGGTGTCGGGTCGCGTCGTCGATTTCAATGGCAGCCTGCAAAGAAGTGCTGCTGCCGGGAGGATGCGAAGTGTCCGAAGAGATCCAAGCCTGGATCGGAGGTGAGAAGAACCTGAAAGCAGAGGGGACAGAGTCTGGGTCACTTGCCAGTCACCAGGGGCACGATATGCGAATGCCCACCGATGTCGGGTGTTTCAGGTGAAAGAGGTGAAGCTTGACTCTTCAGCCACGAGGCCCCGGAGGCGTCGACGACAACCAGGAGCTGGATTCAAGCTGTCCCACAAAGGATGTCGAGTGCTGCAGCGTTAGTGTCCGGATTGAACATAACAAGCCTTGGCAACAGCAACCCACGCAGAAAGGAGAAAGATGCTTTGGGGCAGACCAGCAAGGTCTGAGGGACTCACCACTCGGTGGGGAGCCAGGACACTTCTGGAGCAACCAGGAAAGCCCAAAGAAAATCAGAGTTGCCTTCACAGGGATCCACCAGTCGACGGACCAGGGATCGCAAAGGAGCCTCGAGCGGAAATGCAAGAAGCGGGCCCACGGAACACTTGTGGAGTGTAGGCTCACAATCTTCGGTGCAGATGGTGCTCGGGACCTTGGCTACAAGTAACCTAAAGCAGGACTTCAAGGGACATCGAGAAGTCAATGCACTAGCAAATGTACACGGTGACCAGGAGTTCCGGTTCCACGCTACTCACGAGGGCTGCGGGTCTCAGCTTTGCTGGGGACTCGGGTCGGCCTCTGAGATGTCTGGAAATCCTCTTCCTGTGTTGCAGATGCTTCGGAGTCCGGTGGGAGCTTCGGAGATGCAGACCGGCAAAATGCTTCATTGGTGCCTGCCAAGCAGGGGAGTCACTCCTTGACCCCAAGGGAGATTTCTTCAGTCCTCTAGTCTTGAGTAGAGCATCGAAGTTCCAGGATTCAGCTTCAGAGTTTCGTCCAGGGATATCTAAAGTCCTGTTGCCAGGGGTTTCTTACTTATACCTAAGAAAGGGGTTGGACTAATTCTGGGGACCCACCTATGGGGAGGGTTTGGAAAGAGGGGTGGCTACACCCATTTCCTTTGTCCAGTTTCGCGCCAGAGCAGGGGCTGGCAGCCCCTGCAACCGGTTTGAACTGGGGTATGCACGAGGACACCAAATGTGCCCCCAGTGCAGGACTTCAAAGCACTCTTGGAGTGCACCCACCCAGCCTTAATCCACTAAGGCTTGTCTGGGAGGTGGTAACACCTCCCTGGGACAGGAAACCTATTGTCCAGGCCTCCCCTGCCGGAGTTTCGGTCAGCAGCAGGAGGCCAGACTCGTGTCTGTGGCTGCAGCATCCATTTTGTGATGCCAGGCTCTGTAAAGTCTCTACCGGGTATACCGGTGCTGTCATGTCTCTCCCTCTTGAAGGGTGGGATCATACTCCCACACCAGTTACTGGTGTGGGGGTATGATTCCAAGGTGTTTGACACCAAACACGACATGTTTCCGTGCAGCCATCCCAAAGTTAGCATTTACCGTTTAAGATATAATGCACTTAAGAGTATATGGTCAGGCTGCACCACAGACAACCCCGGAGAGGAGATTCCGAAGGCTGCAGAGGGGCTCTGCTCATGCAGGGGCACCCTCTCACATAAAACCAAGCACCCTGCCTTCAGGATTGATAAGGCCTGCCATAGGGGTGACTGATAGGTTTCTATATGCAGTGATAGGTGAGATATAGTGAACCTATATCTCTGTAAGGGTGCATGCACCACCTTACTCAGGCTGCTGTAGCAGTCCTGTGGTGTCATTTTGGAGGGCCTTCCAGGGGTGGCACAATACATGCTTCAGCCCCTGGTAGGCCTCTGGGGTACCTATGCCCTGGGTACATAGTATACCATATACTAGGGACTTATAAGGGCACCCCAGAATCCAATCTGAAGTGTACCTAAGGTACCTGGAATCCATTTAGAGAGGAAGCAGCTAGGCTGGGGTCCTGGATAGCAGGGCCCCAGCCAGACTAAAGTCGAAAAACAGTGATACATCAGCAAAAAAGTGGGGGTAACCATAAGAGGCAGATCCTACTCTCCTACAACCATCATTACGAGAGTCTGTGTTAATTGTCGTATGTACGGTCACTGCTGTTACAGCACAAAACCCAATTATGAGTTTTGAAAAAAATATCTGAACGTCAAACCTGTATATATTTATTAGGGGAAAACTGCCCAGTATTTACCAGAACATTTGGATTTGGGGTAAGCACCAAAACCCACATGTTCTTTCCCCAAGAACTCAGAATTGAGTGGTATTTATTGCATCTGATAAATTCCTTCTCGGCTTACCGATTATCACACTAATTATCGGGCCACCATATGTGTGCTGCATATGTGTGATGTCTCCATCACCTCACACCAGATTTTCTCCCCCGATCAACAATGAACACATCCTACCCTCATCTCTTTCCCAACCGCGTTCTCCCCTATTCCTTTAACCCAGACTCTGTCCAACATAGAACGCAATCTCTCAACCTTGACGACTGAACTCACACGGCTGAGAGAAGATTTCAACTCCCTCTATTCCAAGTCCCCCTTCAATCGCTCTAACTCCTTCGGCTCTGGATCACAAAGCATCTCTAATCCTAAACTGTGGAACACTACACCCCTCAGCTGCCGTACCCATAGGCCCCACCGTGCATCGAGCCATCTCACCTCTTCCGACCTCCTTGACCTCTGCAACTCCTACCTTCCAAATTCCTCGATTAATGTTCCTCCCCCCTCTCACTCCAACATTCCCATTATTGTGGGGACCAGCAGAATCCCCTCCTCTCCCGTCTCCCCCAGACCTCCACCCCAACGTACCACCATCCATTCATGCTCTCCCCCGAAAGACTTCCCTAAACCCCTCGCCTGCATTCTCCCTCACTCCAACATTCCCGTTATTGTGGGGACCAGTAGAATCCCCTCCTCTCCCGTCTCTCCCAGACCCCAACCCCAACGTTACACCATCCATTCACGCTCTCCCCCCAAAGACTTCCCTAAACCCCTCGCCTGCATGCTCGTGAACTGCCGTTCGGCCGTCCGACATGCGATCGAAATATCAGAAACTATCCTTAGTGAAGCTATTGACATCGCCTTCCTCACGGAAACCAATGACCACTCTACGTCCAGCCTTGACTTACTTTCCCCCCCGGGTTACTCTATCAACAGAAAAGACAGAAATGAGAGAATAGGGGGTGGATTAGCGATTATCTTTAAAAACGAACTTCAACTTTCGCTTGTTAAGAACTCTGACTGCAATACCTTTGAATACCTTGAAGCCGAACTTAAATTTCAAGGTTCTCCCCCGATTCGACTGCATAATATCTACCACCCTCCTGGTGACCCTCTTCCCTTCGCTGAGGAACTATCTTACCTTCTTACTCAATCCTCACTCTCTAACTCAAAAAATCTCTTCCTTGGAGATTTCAATCTCCACTGGAATGTGACCGATGACCCCTCAGTCAACCTCCTCACTAATCTTCTAGAGATCAGTGACCTCAAACAACTCTGCCATTCTCCTACCCACACCAAAGGGGCCACTCTTGACGCCATCATTGCCAACAATGACTTGGCTTCCCTCTCCAACATCATCCCCATCGACTGGTCTGACCATCACCTCATTCTGTTCTCAATCGCCACCACGGCTCCACCCCCCCCACCAATAACATTAAAGCCACAAAATGGACCAGAAATCTTAATCGCATCCCCACTGGTGAACTGGAGTCTAAACTCCAAGCACAACTTCTTCTCACCCCTCTCTCCCTAAATGCTAACGAACTCACCGAGCATTTTAACAAAACTGTCTTCGTTGTCTTAGACCAAATTGCCCCGTCCAAACTAAAAACCCTAACAAACATTCCATCTAAATCGTGATTCAATTCTAATCTCAATGACGAAAGACGTACACTTAGACTTACAGAAAGAACATGGAGACAACACCATTCCCCCGCCCATCTTGCCCTCCTCAGATCCGCCAGAGCTACGTACAAGAAACACATTTTCACTGAAAAGGCTTCCTTCTTCCGCACACAACTCGATCGTGCAAAAAATAGACCCAGAGAGCTGTTCAACATAGTTCGAAACCAAACTTCCTCTGCCCCTCCAAAACTGACGGCCACAACTGATAGATGTGAAGAAATTGCTAACTTCTTCTCCGAAAAAATAGCCAAAATAGACCAATCCTTCCTTGCATCTCAGATCCCTCCTTATCCCCTATCTATCGCCGACTCTACTTCTCAACCTCCCTCCCTATTAACTCTCCCCCCCTCGATTCCTCCTACCTCCTTCCTGCCACTACCCCTCCGGATAACAGCCTTTCTAACTCACAGCCTAAAAACAACGCCTCCTGGCACAATTTCCACCCCGTAACTGAGCTTGAAGTCTCTAACATCATCTCCAAACTTAAACCATCCTCACACACCAAAGACCCTCTCCCTGCTAACCTTGTCCAGGAGCTTAAGCACATCATTGCACCTTATTGGACCTCTATCATCAACTCCTCCCTTACCTCGGGATGTGTCCCTGCCTCCCTCCAACTCGGACAAATCACTCCCATTCTTAAAAATCCCAATGCCAACCCCAACGACCTTAATAATCTCCGCCCCATCTCCAACCTCCCCCTCCTTTCCAAAGCCCTTGAAAAATGTGCCCTTCTTCAACTGGACAAACACATTGACACCTTTAACCTACTCGACTCCTTACAATCCGGCTTCCGAAAAGGCTGCAGTACAGAAACTGCCATACTAAATATTGTTGACGACATCCACCACTCCCTAGATAATGGCGAGACCTGCTGACTCATTCTCCTTGACCTCTCTGCAGCATTTGATACTGTTAACCACCCTGCCTTACTTAATGCGCTCAAAGTTCGATTTGGCCTTAATGGCCCTGTACTCAAATGGTTCTCCTCCTACCTCCAACATAGAACACAACAAATCAAAATCTACAACTGCCTCTCTAACCCCACACCCGTCTCCCTCGGTGTCCCCCAGGGTTCTATTCTCTCTCCCTCTCTCTTTAACCTCTTTATGGAACCCCTTACCCTCATTCTAAAACAAGCTGGCATCAACTACCACCTCTATGCTGACGACACCCAACTTTACTATAAGATTAGATCCCACTCCGATGTACTACACCTTAACAACACCCTGGCAAAAATCCAATCCTGGTTCCACTCCAGTCATCTCAAACTCAACCCTAATAAAACTGAAATCATTCTCTTCTCTCCTAAAAATAACACTCTTCCTATCCAAACATGGATCTCTGACCTTAATTCCCTCAACTGTCCGCTCTCCCTTTCCAACTCAGTAAAATCTCTTGGCATCCACCATTGACAGCAGCCTAACTCTCCAGGACCACATAAAAAACTCGGCTAAAGTAGCACTCTACACTCTCTGTCATCTCAAAAAAAGTAAACCCTTCATTCCAGCGGACGACTTTAAATCGGCTGTCCAATCTCTAGTCCTCTCAAGAATTGACTATGGTAACGCTATTCTCTCTGGAACCCCCAAAGTTCACCTTGCCCCACTCAAATCTGTGCTCAACCTAGCGGCCAGACTAATCACTGACTGCAAATGGTTTGACCACATCTCCCCAACCCTCAAAGCCCTTAAATGGTTACCCTTAGAAGGCCGATCCTCCTACAAGATTGCATGCATTACGCACAAAGCCCTTCATCAAAAGGCCCCGCTGTATCTCACTGACAAACTCAACAAAGCGGGCTGCTCCTGACCATTAAGAAGCACCAACGCTCTCCTCCTTGTTACACCTCTGTTAAAAAAGAAAACCACACAATCTCGCTCTTTCTCCGGAAACGCCCCTAACATCTGGAATGCCCTCCCTAAAGACCTGCGTTGTAACCTCTCTTACATCAGCTTCAAAAAAGACCTCAAACTGCACCTGCTCAACAAATATTGGGGTCCATAATCCCTTTCATTTCGCTACTCTTCTACTCTCTCCCTTCCCCCTCCTTTCACCTCCCGCCCTCCCCTTTTCTTTCCCACCTCCCTCCACACGCCCTCCCTTTAGTTTCTTCCTCCCCTTCCTCATTGTATTCTTCTTCGCCCTTACTCTCGCCTAATCACCCTCCTCCCTCCTACCTTCTAGCCTTCCTTCATCTCCTGTTATTGTTTAATAATTTGATTACCTGTACCCACCTTATGTATGTTGATTGCTCCTTCTTGCCCCTCTGACATATGTAAATTGTATTATGTTATTTGTTCTTGGTATTCCTTACTGTTTGAACCCTACATTAGGAACAATTGTTTACTCCTGTACTATATCCATACCCTTGTAAAGCGCTCTGATACCCCCGGGTCAAGCCAGCGGTATATAAAACCTTTAAATAAATAATAAATAAATTTCATCTGTTTCCTTGCCCACTTGACAGCGGGCAGGGATACAGACGAGAACTCAGCTCACAGCAAGCTGGAGCAGTTTCACAGCTCCCGCTTGCTGTGGGTGGAGTTAGTGTTTGGTCTGACTTGGCGGGAGCTTTCACAGCTCCTGCCAAGTCAAAGCAAACAGCTATGTCCCGGGGGTGGGCACTCCGGGACATAGCAGGAGCCGGCCCTGGGGGGTGGTGGTCCCCAGGGCCAATAATGGCACCAGAAGGGGGGCCACGTGGCCCACCCTCCTTTTACTTTCACGGGCCTGCTCCAGGGGGGGTGGTACCGGGGCTCCGTGCACCCCCCTCTTTTTCTTTTATATGCTCCAGTGACCTGGCCCACCAGGGGGCTCTTTTCAATACAAGCGCGGAGCCTGTGCTTGTTTTTTTTTCATGGGATTCATGGATCCTCCCACGATTCCAGCTGGAAAAACCTGCCCCCTTTTCTTTTTTTTTAATGTTTTTTTGTGGGACTCGGGTGAAGCCGAGTCCCGAGATGGCTGCGAACACTTCCTGGCTGAAGTGTTGGCAGCTAATCACATTTCAGCATGGGGACTGTTGAATCATCGGAGGATCCACATCCCTTTACATACCTATTTGTTTTTTTTTAATTTCGCAAAAACTACTGAACATATTTACACCAAATAACAAAAAGGGTTCTTTCTGGACCAAGAGCTGCCTTTCTGCCACATTTGGTGTAATTCTGCCGAGCGGTTCGTGCTGTAGTCACAACTAAAATCTCTATGGGAATTAACATGGGAAACACACTTTTTTTACCCCCACTGTTTCTTGGCCCCTGCTTGACTGATCACCCCGAAACTTTCTATGCACAACAAGAATCACAGAGGCTCTTTTTATTTAAAATTTCGTCAAGATGAAACATGGTCCTAACTAAATCTACCTACTTGCAACCGGCAGTAGGTACTATATATATATATATATATATATATTCACTGAAAAAACCATAGGTTTCAGGGACGTTATAGTTAGAAATTAGCATTTAAAAAAACCTTTGAAATTCATGAGTGACTGCATGGATGAGTGACTGTATGGGTGAGTGAGTGGATGTGTGGGTACACCTAGGAATCAGTGAGTGGGTATGTACTAACTGGTCTTGGCGTGTCTATGGTTTCGAGAATGGCAGTCTGTATTCTAGAGTGGGTGTATCAAAGGTTATATTAGGGTGTGAGGAGGTGCATCAGATGATCACGTGGATGATGTCATCAGTGATGTCATTTGAGATGTCATCAGTGATGTCACTGACCATGTCATGAGTGAGGTAATATGTGACGTCATCAGCAGTGCATTGCGGGGGCACGAGTTATAGTTAGCTCAACTAACTATAACGGCCGAATTTCTCTGGTTTTGTACAAGTGAAATGTCTAACTAACTATACGTCCCTGATACCTGTGGTTTTTTCAGTGAATTTCTAAGGTTTTTTAAATGCTAATTTCTAACAATAATGTCACAGAAACCTATGGTTTTTTCAGTGAGTTTTTCAAAGGTTTTTTAAATGCTAATTTCTAACTATAACGTCCCTGAAACATATGCTTTTTTCAGTGAATATATATATATATATATATATCAAAACAATACCCTTTCAGGCATAGAGTGATGCATAAATTATGCAAAAAAGAAGCAGAGAACTCTGGGTAGTTCTCAAGTTTAGGCGGAAAGCAGCTTTACCTTTTCCTCTCTGAATAGCTCTAAGTAGAGCGAAACACTGTGACAGGGGTTGCTTTTACTCATTTCAGGTGGCCTTGGTTGGTATTTCACCAATTCAAAGCTGTAATACTGTGCCTGGAGTGGTAATTGGCTTTTGTCATTTTACAGCTCGGCATGGACAGCACAGTGCTAGTCCTATGCTTAAAGACTTTGCTGTAGAAATGGCAAAAGACTTTGTCTCTTTCTATCTCGGCGTGGATGGCACTGTGCTAATCCTATGCTTAAAGACTGATAGAAAAGCAGACATTGGAGGTGAGCAGATCTAGAGTGTCGCTGGTGTCGAGAGTGCTCTATACAGGAGATGCTTTCCACCTAAACTTGAGCAAAAGACACACAATTGATGGACGGCACAGGGTCAAGACTGATTTGCATATGGCCAGGTCTAAACTGGGGTGGCATGGTGAGCAAAAGAATGATGGATTTAACTCAGATCTCTTGACTGGGGGTGAATGTTTTGATTTGTTCTGCATTCCGTCCATCAATTGTGTGTCTTTTGCTGCTAGAGCAAACAGCAGTGTCCCGGGGGTGAGCACCCCGGGACACTGCAGGAGCCGGTCCTGGGGGGTGGCAGTCCCCAGGGCCATCACGGGCTCCAGGAGGGGGGCCGCGCGGCCCCCTCCCTTCAATTGCAAAACCCTGTGGAGGTGGTGGTCCCCGGGGCTCGGGGGTCCGTAACGGACCCCCAAATTAGCATAGTGCCCCGGGGAGGTGGCGGTCCCCGGGGCGTGAGGGGGGGGGCTCGAGCCCCCCCACACAGGTATATATATATATTTTTTAAAAGAAGCCCCGGGGGGTGGCGGTCCCCGGGCTGCGGGGGGGCCATGTGCCCCCCGCAAATAATTAATGAAAGCCCCGGGGGTGGCGGTCCCCGGGGTTTGGGGGGGCCTTGGAGGCCCCCCCACACATTTCCAAATTAGCCCCGGGGGGTGGCGGTCCCCAGGGCTGCGGGGGGGCTGCGTGCCCCCCCGCAACAGAAATCAAGCCCCGGGGAGGTGGCGGTCCCCGGGGCAGTGTGGTGGGGATTGGGCCCCCCCACACTTTTTTTTCACTGCCCCCGGGACCTGGCCCTCCCGGGGGCTTTAATCCAACGAAGCGCCGGAGCCCGCGCTTCGTTTTTTTAAATTTTCTCGGCCGGATTCGCGCACCCAGCGCGAATTCGGCAGATTTAAAAAAAAAAGAAGCTTTTTTGGGCCCTGAGCCGGCCTAGGGGGCCAGGGTGTTTCTACCCTGCCCCCTTTTCTTGTTTTTGGGTTTTATTTTTCTCTTTTCTTGTGACTCGGTTCTACCGAGTCACAAGATGGCTGCCAACACTTCCTGGTTTGGAGTGTTGACAGCCAATTAGAATAAAGCTCATGATCGGGAGGGTGCGCGGATCCTCCGTGCCTCTAAATATCGAAACTTTTATTTTTTGATTTTCTCAGCAACTACTGAACGCATTTACACCATTTAAAAAAAAGGGCGCTTTCTGAACCAAGCACTACCTTTTTGCCAAATTTGGTGTAATTCCGTTCAGCAGTTCGAGCTGTAGCCATGTCTAGAGTTTCCTATGGGAAATTCATTTTTCGCCCTCTTTTTTTTAAATTTCTCAGGAACTACTGAACGGATTTACACCATTTAACAAAAAGAGTTCTTTCTGAAACAAGGGCTACCTTTTTGCCAAATTTGGTGCAATTCCGTTCAGCAGTTCGGACTGTAGCCGTGTCTAAAGTTTCCTATGGGAATTAACATGGAGAAAACACGTTTTGGGACCCCCCTTTTTACTCGGCCCCCGCTTGCCGAATCACCCCAAAACTTTCAAAACAGGAGCTGACCGGAGCGCCCCATTAGTTTTGAAAATTTCGCAATGATTCGTCAACCGGCGCCAAAGTTATTGGGAAAAGAAAAAACGCTTTTTGAATAGAAACAAGGTCCTAACTATAACTATCTACTGGCGCCCGCCAGTAGATAATATATATGCGTCATGTGATCAAGATCCTCAGGGATCGAAACGCGTCATGCTGTGGAGTTGTGTGGAGCTGAATAAAGTTTGATTCCACATCCATGTTCGGGTCCGTACTCCGTTTTTTGGCGGTCAGAGCAAGAGACCGCAAAAGGAGATTCACCGTATATATATATATATATGTATATATATATATATATGTATATATGGTAGAGAGCAAGATCGAAATTGAATAAATGAAAAGAAACTGATTGGCGTCTGCGCCTGGTCCCTTGGGGGATACAATAAGGATTACAGGAGGTGGAGGATATATATATAAGATCTGAGCTAGTGTGAGCATCTTGAATTTCTCTTTCTTGAGGAAGTAGTTCAGGGTCCACAGGTCTAGAATAGGACAAAGCCCTCCATCCTTTTTTGGGACCAGAAAGTAGCTGGAATAGCAACTATAGCTCACTTCTGGCACCTGCCCCCTCTCTATGGCTCCCTTTGCCAAGAGAGCCTTGACTTCCTCGTGGACAAGGGATAGATGATCCTCCGTCAGCCGGTCATGAGTTGGTGGCACGGAGGGAGGGGCTGTCATTAAGGGGAGGGAGTAGCCCCTTTGGACGAGTTGCAAAACCCACCTGTCCGATGTTAGGGACTGCCAGTGGGGCAGGTGATGGCGAATCCTGCCACCAACTGGATGTCCATGCTGGTAATGGGCAGATTAGGAGGGTTTGGAGGCTGCAGCTGCCGGGGGTGGTGGTGGACTGACCAGACCGCTGGCTGCCTGACCCACAAGGTCTGTGGGTAACACACGCTCGGCCATGAAGAGGCTGAGCAGCATGCGCAGCTCAGTGGCTGGGAGGGAATTGGCGCAGCTGGAAGTCCCTTCCATAGCCATGAAAGGAGTGAAAGGTGGATTGAGGGTTAGGTGAGGCCATAGAAAGGCCCAGGGACCTGACCATAGCCCGACTATCCTTGAAGCACTCCAGAGCGTAATCCGCCTTGTCCCCAAAGAGACAGGTGCCATCAAAGGGCATGTCCATAAGAGAGGATTGGACATCCATTTGAAAAGGATTTTCAAGGATTTGAAAAGCCAGTCGTCCTCAACTAGGCGTGGCTCCTGAAGGCCACTGTCGACGAAACTACTCTGCCCAGAGAGTTGATCGTGTCAAGTCCACAACAGATAGTGAACTTCGCTGCATCTCTCCCATCAGAAACAGCCTGAGAGAGTACGGCTCCGGCCTCCTCTGCGACTGTTGGCAGCTCCTGCGCAACCGTGTCCCACAGAGCATGGGAATAACAGCCCAAAGGGCATGCAGTGTTCATGGACCGCAATGTCAGGCTGGTGGAAGAAAACATCTTCTTCCCCAAAGAGTACAGCCTCTTGGATTCCCTATGCGGGGAGTTTGGGTCTCCTGGGGTGGGGTGGTGGTTGCGGGTGATCATCCTATTCACCGGAGCCCCTGAATGGGGTTTGGACCAAGTCCACAAAGTACGTCAGTGAGGGCTTCATTGAGCGTGAGTAAATAAATAAATCCGGTATTTGTAAAGCATGAACTACTCACCCCTAAGGGTCTCAAGGCGCTGGGGGCCGTCGGGCGATTAAGTGAGCTATTGCCCAGAGTCACATGGTGCTGAGCTGAGCTGCTGCTGGAGCCGGGAATCCAACCGTGAGACCTGCGCTTCGGAGTCACACCCCCTGGCCGCTGCGCCACACCTCTCCAGTTCTGAGTGACAGACACCCAGTTGCAGCACCTCTGTCAAGACGTTAGTTTTGACTGCCGCTGAGGGTAACTGAAGGTCGAGGACCTCAGTCGCCCTCCACACCACCAATGCATAAGAAGCTCCCTCCTCCGTAGCCACGGTAGAGGGAGAAAGCATGCCAGTATCTGGAGAAGTATCCAGTCCGCTGGCTTCACCCAGTTCCTCACACCAGACCATGTTAGGGTCTTCTTCATATGGCTGGTATTCTTCAGGGTCTAGCGACCCCTCCCATTCCTCCCCAGGTCCTAACCCAAGAGAATAGGTCTCAGGCTCTGATCTAAGAGGCAAGACTCCTGTCGGTGCCAGATACGGCATCGGGCAGCGCTCCTCCGACTCTGTATCGGAGCTGGGGATCAGAATGGGGATGACGTTGCCGGTGGGTGCCCAGCAGCGCCGGGAGTGTCAGCATTAGGGAAGGTCGAAATGGTTCGACCGGCGCCGGTCTGGATAGGAGAACAGATCCTTGGGGCCCGACTGAAGCCAGGGCCCGGGCCACCAGCACAGACCCAGATGGTGCCCCATCCAACCCAGCGGGCCCGAAGGCATACCTGTGGGGTGTGGCCGGGGTGACCCAAAAATGAGGTGCATTGCCTCAGAAAACTTTTCCAGTTGGGTGGGGGTCGCGCTGGCTCCCGGAAAGTCGATGAGGCGCAGTCGGCCCAGGCACAGGGTCTACCGCAGAGCCAGGACTTGAATGTCTAAGGTCCATTGTCTCATCGGCCAACGGATGAGGAGAAGTCGAAAAACTCTTCAACTTCTTATGTCGATAATTACCCAAATGTCCTGAGGATTTGGGGTGGGATGAGTATCTTAGACTCCGCGACCACTTCTGAGACCTTCCCCTCGACCGGGACCTCGAGTGTTGCGGCATCGCCTGCTGAGCCACCATGAGCTTGAGGTACCACTCCCGCAAGCCCTTCGGGTTCATGATGTGGCAGTCAGAGCACGACTTTGGGTCATGGTCGTGCTCAAGATACCACTGGCATACAAGATGCGGCTCCATCCCCGACATTGGTCGATGACAGGCTCCGCAGGGCTTGAAGCCGACTTTCCTGGAAGACATCCCTGCCACACCAGGAGGAAAAAAACCTCAATAGAGTCGACAAAAAGTCAAAAAAGTCTGGTCAAGCGGTGACTGAAGGGGTAGCTCTTCTCTGGATCAGCACTGGCTGGCGTGGAAAGAAAAAAAAATCTGATGTCAATGCACCTAGGCGGTGCCATGGATGTCACTTCTGGTGCGGACAACGCTGATGATGCACCCATAGCTGAACAACGCCACCTGCAGGGGTACTGCTCATGCAAAATCTTCCAGATCTAGTCTGACTCCTGGGTAATTCAAAGGTAAGGAATCTGCAGCTAGAAGTCTCTGTCAGATCATACACCTACGTTTGCAGAGACCTCTGCAACCAGGATAGAGATCTCTGCATAGAAAAGATAGGAGAGGTGGAGGCCTCAGGACATAGGTTTGTGAATAGTATTTTGGGGTACGTGAGCAGTCCTATTATAGTACTACTGAATGTACTACTAAGTGAAGTTTGTGAGTAGGCCCCTTTGTGTGTGAATAAATGTGCACCGCTGCTGATCGTGATGAACCTGTTCTGTCTCTAAGGGAATCTTGCGCGGTTGCTGGTGGTGCTGAACCAGTTTTGTCAAAGGAAAGCTTATATTGCTGATGCGATGAGGAATCTGTTTTGTTTCAGAGGAGATTTTGCACTGCAGCTGGCTGTGGTGAACCAGTTTTGTTTCAAAGGAAAGTATGCATTGCTACTTGCCGTGATGAACCTGTTCTTTCTCTAAGGGAAGTTTGAACAGCTGCTAGCTGTGTTGAACCAGTTTGTCTCAGAGGGAAGCTTGCACTGTTTCTAGTTGTGCTGAGCCAGTTTTGTCTCAGAGGGAAGCTTGCATTGCTGCTGAAAGTTATGAACCTGTTCTGGCTCTAAGGGAAGTTTGCACTGCTGCTGGCTGTGATGAACCAGTTTTTTTCTCCGAGGGAAGCTTGCATTGCTGCTGAAAGTGATGAATCTGTTCTGCCTCTAAGGGAAGCTTGCACTGCTGCTCGCTGTAATGATGAGAGGTTCTGAGGGTGCCGCTTTTATACCCAGTGCCAGCCTCTGTGTCCCTCTCTTTGTCTACCCTAAACCAGTTCTGGACAGTTCTTTCCCTGGGCTTGGCTCCAAACTGTCCAGGGTAACATAGGGCAGGCAGGCCCAGGTGTCAGCGTCATTTCCCAATGACTGGGCAGGCAGCTTCAGATGTCAGGATGGGGGTGGGCACAGACCTCAGGCTACCCTTTGAAGCTCAGGAAGGGTTGAGTACTACCCTCAGGCCATCCTGCTCAGGAGTGAAACACCCTTCCAAACACCCAAGCCCTTTTGTCTCCTGTCTGGAGGAAAGACACATCACACCACAGGAGAGCCATTACAGTCATATGACCCTGGCCACTGGCAGAAAGGCACATTTGGTTTAGGCAGGAAATGCCAACTTTCTAAAAGTGACATTTTCAGAATAATAACTTAAAATCCGACTTCAACATTGAAGAGGGTTTTAAATTGCAATTAAAATTTGTGGAATTAGTACTTTGCTATCTGCTTCCAAACTGAAATTATCACTTAATAAGGTAACCCAGTGCTAGTCTGTAGGAGAGGTAGCCTTGCTACAGTGAAAAACTACTTTAGTAGTTTTTCACTGTCAGGACATCTAAAGCTTAAGGACCCATGTCCTACTTTTTGAATGGGTTCCTACAGTTTCCTACAGAGTTATACTGAGATGCAACATCTGTGGGGGCATCTCATAAAAAGTTTCGGACTGGCCTCACACACCGCCCGGTGTCATGCTTTATCATAGGCTGTCCTCGCCCTCTAAAAACTTTGTTTGATAGAGGGCGGGCATACACCTGGAGAAAGGGATGCACTTCTAAAGCTAAGTGGTGGCCGTGTGAAAGTGAAAGGTGATCTAAAAACCATTACATCTGTCACTAAACTGTGTTTATTCAGGGAGCAAATGTATGGTATTAAAATAGGTGAACGGTGATCTGGGACGTTATTCTCCCTTCACCGTGTTAAGTGTGGTCAACATGTTTCTGCGTTAGTGTCCCCGTAGGGTACGTCGCATTCGTCAGGACCAAAGGGTTTCTAACTGTGGGCACTACCTTTTTGCATCTAATGTAAGAAGGTGCTGCCAATCTGGGGATGGGGGCTAAAAAGATCAAACTACCCGTCTGGTGTAGTAGTACTGTAGGTGATTCTATAGGATAAAGAGAAACAAAAAAGAAAGAACATACAAACCAAACGTGTAAGTATATATATAAATGGCTAATTTTGTCATCCAGAACAAGTCACACCTATAGCGCGCGTGGTGTGGTCTTTATGAGACACGTGGCAGCTGTACGTGTCATCATATAACCAAAAACATGATGGCATTCCATTTCTTACCCTAAAATACTATCCTCTATACTCCATGGGAGGGCGAGGGCCTACTTGTGACTTTCTGTAAAAGAGATGTACCAATTGGGAGATAATAAGCAACTATTCGTGCATCCACAGGATATTAACACACATGACTAGCATGCACTACAATGCAATGAACAAGTTGTGTGCCCAGTTTCAGTGATGAACACACTGCTGGCTATACGAGCATCCCCCAGAGGCGTACATTGGAAGTGGTGGAACGTATCCTCCAGGACCAGGATTGGACTTTCATGACACCGACTCATTTCATCATGGAGTGCGCAGAACTAGCCCTCATGGAGAACTTTTTCGAATTTGAGGACACATTATACCACCAGGTGAAGGGCACGTCCATGGGCAGCACTTTTGCACCTAGCATGGCGTGCCTGTACGTCCATCAGTTTGAAGAGGACTACATTTTTTTAATACCATACATTTGCTCCCTGAATAAACACAGTTTAGTGACAGATGTAATGGTTTTTAGATCACCTTTCACTTTCACACGGCCACCACTTAGCTTTAGAAGTGCATCCCTGTCTCCAGGTGTATGCCCGCCCTCTATCAAACGAAGTTTTTAGAGGGCGAGGACAGCCTATGATGAAGCATGACACCGGGCGGTGTGTGAGGCCAGTCCGAAACTTTTTATGAGATGCCCCCACAGATGTTGCATCTCAGTATAACTCTGTAGGAAACTGTAGGAACCCATGCTAGGGGCAGCCCATTTTGTGTTTACATATCAGATTGGAGGCTGGCTAGCCCCTTGGCCCCGTGCCTCTAGTTCCCATCCTCAGCCTAGTCTGAGGTGAGTGTGTGTGGACTACTTTTTGAATACCATGCACCCTGCCCAATGAGTCTTTAGGGCCTACATTAGGGGTAACTTATAAGTATTAAATAGGATGGTTTAGGCCTGTCAAAAGGTTTATTTTGTCAAGTCAAAATGGCAGCTTGAAACTACAAGCTGCAGTTGCAGGCCTGGGACATGTTTTACAGGGCTACTTGAGTGGGTGGCACAATAAGTGCTGCAGCCTGCTAGTAGCATTTAATTGACAGGCCCTTGGTATCTGCAATACCATATACTATGGACTTATAAGTAAATTAAATGGACCAGTCAGGTGTATACCAATGTTACCATGCATACTAGGGAGAGCACAAGCAATTTACCACTGACTAGCAGGAGTAAAGTAGGCAGAGTCCTAATGCCAACAAAAAGGGATTCAGCTAAATTGGACAGTGAAGGCAAGCAATGTCGGGGAATACTACGCTAAAGGTGTCAGGTCTAACATGCATGAGGAAAGGCCAATCATGCAACTTTTAATCATGCAATCAAATTCAATTTATGCAGCCCATTCGTTGCCTTTATTTAGAATTTTTAACACGCCTTGATAGAAAGTGGAACTCATAGCTAATGAAATTAAGGAGTTTTCTTACAAAAGAAAACAAAACACAATTAGCAGATCCGAATAAAAATATCGGTCAGTTAGTCAAGAACTTAATTCCGGCACAAGGTCATAAAAGCACATAAAACACAAAGCATTCCATCAATACAGTTTCCTACATGTGGTACAAAATGTGCGAACAATTTATGTACATATATGATCAGGAAACACATCCTAAATGGGAAAATGTCCTCGTAAGGCTAAAATGAGAGAGAGAAACCATCATGAAACAGAATAAAAATATAATTTTCCATCAGGCAATGATTTTTGTTTGCGTGGAAACAAATGAACATCATCTTATTAACTCTATCCTAAAAGTTTTGCGTTTTATTTTTTTTAAATACATGACATGTTTTAAAACAAAGGGACACATTCCTACCCAAAAACAATCCTCTAAGGCTGTTTCCTGTGCGCTGCAGAATAATATATAGATATTTGTCCTCGTTGTGCCTCCCCGAAGAAGGCGCAGCATTCTGATGCATTCCCAAGTTTACCAGTGTTGGCGAATGCGCCAAAACCCATCGGTGGATGCGCGTCCCAGGGCGGAGGGATGCAGGGCATGACTTGCGATGCTTTGCGTTACTCCAGACTTATTAAGCAACACAGGGCAATGATAGGGGGTCTTGCGCTGCTTGGTAAATCTGAGTTAGGGGTTGCGTTGCCCTTGCAACACCCTGCATGATCACACGCAGTGTCTTACCTCAGTGCTTCGAACATATGCAGTGTGGAACCCGGGGCTTCAAACACATGCAGTAACCTACCCGGGGCTATCATCACATGCAGTGCCCTACCCAGGGCTTTAATCACATGCAGTGACCTACCCAGGGCTTTAATCACATGCAGTGACCTACCCAGGGCTTTCATCACATGCAGTGACCTACCCAGGTCTTTCATCACATGCAGTGACCTACCCGGGGCTTTAATCACATGCAGTGACCTACCAGGGGCTTTAATCACATGCAGTGACCTACCCTGGGCTTTAATCACATGCAGTGACCTACCCAGGGCTTTCATCACATGCAGTGACCTACCCGGGGCTTTCATCACATGCAGTGACCTAACCGGGGCTTTAATCACATGCAGTGACCTACCCGGGGCTTTTCACATGCAGTGACCTACCCGGGGCTTTCATCACATGCAGTGACCTACCCGGGGCTTTCATCACATGCAGTGACCTACCCGGGGCTTTCATCACATGCTGCCTTACCCAGAGCTTCAAACACACGCAATTTGTAACTTGGGACTTTAATCACATGCTGTTTTACCCAGAGCTCCGAACACATGCGGTGTATAACCTGTGAGTTTCAAACACATGTATGTGTAACCCTTCGACAGGAGCCGCTCCTCCATTAGGGTGGAGGAGCACCGCCCACTTAAAAGTGCCTCTTGATGAAAAATAAAATGGTAATAAAGTTAATTTATTACCATTTTATTTTCCACTAACCCGTGTCCCGAGCCGAGTTTCAGGGCGGGGCAGGGCCATTGCTGCTGAGTGGCAGCAGCAGGAAGGAGTGGTGGGCTGAGTCCTTAAATTTAAAGTGCACGTCACTTTGGCTGGCCGTCTTGCGATGGCGATCCAGACATGCACACTTTAAACTTCTCCAAACCAGCTGCCTTAGACAGCTGGGTGAAGAGCAAGTGCAGCATCCAGTGCCCTTGGAGCGCTGAGAGAGCCCGCTCCATCCAATCCTGATGCTTCTCTCATGATGCATCTGAACTGGTTAGGGGAGTTGGCTGGGGCCAGCGCTGGATGAGAGAAGAACACCAAGACCGGAGCGAGGATGTGCAGCAAGGTAAGTGAAAGTTTAATTTTACTTTATTTACGGTGCACTAAATCACCGACATGCATTACATTAACTTTTTAAGTTAAACATTTTATCTTTAAAACTACAATGTAATGCTTTTCTGCAATGTAGTTAATGTTAATGGCATGCATGCACCCCACTCACCCATTTGCCTGCCCCAACACTTTCAGTAGTTGCATAGTTGCCAACATTTGAAAAAAAGTTCCAGGGACACTTTGCAGCTCAGCTATCAATTACTTGAAACTTTACCACACCCACTCCCCCAAAGTTCTGCCCACTCCACCCAACCCACATAATTACCATAATTTAACTCCACCTACTTAAAATTCTGTCACAGATTGTCACTTGCATTATAAAATAAGCAATGTCCTATTAAAGTTCATACATACAGTCAAGACCATAACAGCACCTTCCCAAGTGGACAAAACTATCAGTCTCAAACAGCACAGTGACAGACATTACTTGCTCAATCTCTCAGGACCTCAGCACTGCCAAGTACCACGCATCAGGGGTTAGAGTAACGCATTTTAATGCAGATGACCGCATCACCGCATTAAAATGCATTAGTCACGCTTAATTAGAACTCATCCGACTTCTATATATTTCGGAGACTTCTGAGGTGTTTCTGGTGTGGGGCACGCATGCAAGCCTGACCGGGCGCTGTACCTTATCTTGGGTCATCAGGGTTACAATGCAAGAACCCCGCCCTATCCCGCCTTATGTCAGAACGGTGTGGGCAAGCAGCACTGCATGCCGTTTAAAGTGAGCAAATGTTTGGATTTGTAGAATATGTGCGGTCAATTCGTATAATGTTATCCTGCAATGTGACAGCATGGGAGGAGAAGCGAGTTTGTAATTGAAAGTCCACTTGTTAGGAAACCACTAAGTTCTTTCTGTCTCTAATTATATCTGAAAACCCCAGCGTTACTGTTGAAGGGCCATGAGTTCTTACTAAAGAGTGTTTATTATAGAAAGTTAACCAGCATTTCATCGAAAGTGTTGCTCTTTTAATAATGGCACACACACCCTTCTAGGATGTACTTGCAGCAAGTATTTTACTTATGTTCATGCGTTATCGTGGTGTCCTGGTTCCAGCTGGGGCTTGCAGATCAGAAGTGTCCGTTACAGTTTTGCTTTATATTGGTTTGTTTTTATCTGTTCAATTCTTGATGATGTTCACTTTAATTTTTAGAGGAACACGTTTAGATTTAGGCGCACTCCCAGAGCCAGTGTACGTGAGACAGAGGATTTGAAATAGAGCAGGGACTTCACATTACTAAGATAAATTACTGATTTAAATATTGCACTTTAATTTATTATCACGGGCAAAACCAGGGCATTTATTTTAATTATTCTATAAACAGTGCACAGCCCTTTTATTAGACTGTGCAAACTAAAATCAATCAGCCAAAGCCTTACATTCTATTGAGTTCCAAATGCCTTGTGTCGTAGGTACCACTTCCGCACCAGACACCAACACACTGAACAAGGATCTCTCTACCTGTGTGCGTCTGGCGGCTGTGAACGGGGAACCCCCAGGGGCTGGAGAAAAGCCCTTTTTAAAGCTTCTCAGGCTTCATTCGTTTATTTTAGTGGCTGCAGCAGCACCAGGAGAGCATTGAATAAATTGAAAGGGTCAAAGACTGAGCAGGTTTATAGGTTATAACAGAATGCCCCTCCCTCCCCCCCAGTCTTTCATTATCCTAATCTTGCTAAAAGGGGTTACTTTGGGTAGAAATGCAATCTTATTAGTAAAGCCAATCCCAACCCCTGTGGTGCGTTTTAAATCCCGAGTTTGTGCTTCTCCAGACCAGACACTCTTAAAATATACTGTCTACTAGTATGGATGACATGTGATGCTCATTCCTACACCTTGTAATCCTCATTGTTTTATATAACATTTCCTAGAATGAATTACCCACAAACGATTCATTGACTGTGTATAATATGTGTGTGATGTAAAGTGCCCTGACACCCTACACTGGTATGAGCAGCGCTATAAAACAAATGAAATGCATGTGAGATAGGGGCTATGAAGAGATGACGGGCACGAAAGTGTCACTCATAGTCGTTGAATGTCACTGATAATTACACTGAGACTATGAAAATGTCACACATAAGCAATCTGAAACCTTGGCAACTATGGGACCTGCAGATGCACCAGTGGCGTAGTTAGGCACTCTGCCCCCCGTGGCGGTCCCTGCCTTTGCCCCCCCCCCCCCGCAAACCCATGTAAGGGCGGGGGGAGCCGCCATCACCCCCAAAACTCGTGCCGCCCGGTGCGGACTGTACCCCCCCCTCCTTGCTACGCCACTGAGATGCACCCTTCGATCGATTCTGATCACATGCAATATTTAACTCTGGGGTTTGGATCTAAAGCCGTGTCTAACCCCAGGGTTTCGATGAAAGAGAGTATAGTCCAGGGAAATCAGTCACATTCAGGGAATATATAATGCTGGAATTCTCCTCCTGCTACGCAGAGATTTAAGACCATTTTGATGATTGCTTTCAGCTATAACTGCTTGGGTGTGGTGCAACGCACACGATTGATTTGAACAGCGTTTTAAACCTACCAGTGGCACCTATCTATATTGGCCACAGGGTGGCACTACAGCACTGCACACAAATGAAGAGCCAGTCAAGCGATGAATGTTTGCTTCAAGAATAAAACATTACCTCTTAGTTTAAAAAACTTCCCGATTTGCTGAAAACATTCCCCGACCTTCTCTTGACGTTGTGAGGTGACACAAGTTATGGTGCCTGCATGCTTCTATAAATATTTTGGGGGTCTTGTCTTTGCTGGAGACTAGAAAATTTTCCAGCTCTTGCAACAAGAATTTTAGATTCTATTAAGGACACAGAGGCGAGGATTATGCTTCTCAAGCTTTACTACTCCAATAAACAGCAGCCAATCATGAAACAGTAAACCATAAACACTACATCTCCCACGAGGCTTTGAACCACGCCTCTGTGAAACCCACCAATTAACAGTGTCCATCATATACAAAATAGAGAGGCACCATCTTTCTGCCTCCTTCTTTGCAAGTAAGCAGTCACTAAAAGAACAAAGTCCAAACGAGAACAAGCATACAGTTCCGACTCTCAACAGAGAGTTTACCAGGATCCAAGAAGAAGTGAATCCAAAAAGACTTGTAACATCCATAGATCCAAAGGGAAAGAACACCAACTGGCAGCCATTGCCAAGCCATGATCGTTAGATTTTTTTTAATCCGATCCTGAAACAAAAACGTAGTTTGTGTCTCAACATATCTTAATCTTGAATAAAAAGGGGGAAAACAATGCCACCCATAAACCATATGATACACTGCCAGCATAGAGATTTCAATCTTACAAGTCCCAACAGGTGGGATAATCCTCGCCTCCGTGTCCTTCATGGAATCTAAAATTCTTGTTGTAAGACATGGAAATGTTTCTGTTCTATGGCAGGACCGGAGGCTCCGATTATGCTGGTTCAAAGCTCACCAACAACAATAGAAAATGCATGCACAATAGGTTTATAATAAAAGATCTTAAACATGGAGTCAGATGACCAATCAGCCGCTCGAAGGATATCCTCTAATCTAGAACCCATAGCAAAAGCTTTGGAAGCCATGGCTCCTCCAGCAGAATGAGCACCATACACTGAAATGTCAATTCACGCTTCAGACATGACCCAACGAACCCAGCGGGCCAAGGTCGCCACAGACACTGGACAAAAAGGTTTCTGGATAGCCAGAAGTAAGGGACCTAGAAGATATGTTCTATGGGACAGTGTACGTTCTTCATAAACCTTTAAGCATTTGACTACACATAATTTAGCATTGTGTGGAAAAGCAGGATAATCAATAGAGAGTGACATGGTCTTTGTACGTTTGGAGATAATAAAAAAAAACACCTTCAGGAGAAAACAACCTACCTGCAAGATCCAGAGCATGTACATCCGACACTCGTCGGCACAAAATCAAGCATAAAAGCATAGTCAATTTTGCAGAAATTTGTTTCAACATCAAATCTTTATTATCAGGGCAAGACTCCAATACAGATAAAACATTCAACCCATCCCATAATTGAGTATACCTGGGTCTCGGGCGAGCCACTCAATACCTTAAACAATTTGCATACCATAGGATGGACACCCACGGGTTTGCCATCTATAAGGTTATGTCCCGCTGACAGCGCTGACCTAAAGTTATTCACTGACCTGTAACTAAGTCCGGAATAGAAATTCAGAATGTCCTTGAATTCGGATCCCACGGGATCCACCTCCTGCTGAAGGCACCAACTCACCCAGCGTTTCTATGCAGAAGAATTTCGTTTAGGGGTGGAAGGAGCCCGAGCTTGATGTATAAATTCTGCAGCTGCCGCTGAAATTCCTTCGTTCTGTTCATGTCTCCTGAAATCTTCCAGATCATGAGGGTCAGTTGGTCTTGTCTTTCTTTCTTTTCCTCTTATTATCGATCTTGTGGGTTGGCTAAACAAGCGGGACACACGGTCTTAGGACTCATATGTATAAACTTTTACCTGGGACAACCTATGCTAACCCTGTAATAGAATTTCTGTTTTGTTCTTGTATAAAAAAATCAATAAAGCATTTTGAAATAAAAAAAAAGAATTAGAGGATGAGGGGAACCCACTGGATCCAGGAGTAATTAAGGAGAAACTGGAAGGAGGATGGGAAGAGCTACAGACAATTCCAGAAGAGTCGGGAACCATGATTGTGTCTTCCACAGAGGGGTAATTAACACCAGAGTCGCTGATTGCCATCGCACCTGAGCAGCCACCCTCGGGATCATGGCAAAGGGAGGGAAGGCGTAATTCATCTGAGCTCCCCAAAAAAGAAGGAAGACATCTGTCCCCAAAGCCATCGGATCCAGTCTCCAACTGTAGAATCGTGGAAGTTGAGCGTTGAGCCGCGAGGCAAACAGGTCCACATAACACAGACCCCGGGATGACATCATCTCCTGAAAGATAGAGGGATGGAGTTTCCAGTCGCTGTAGTCCCTCAGGAATCTGGAGTTCCAGTCTGCTACTAGATTGTCTTTACCCGGAAGATACTCCGCCAAGACCGTGATTTTCTGAGAAAGGCAGAAATGTCAAAACTCTTGAGCTATACTGGCCAAGAGGCGAGATCTCATACCCCCCAAGCGGTTGATGTAGCGAACCACCGACACATTGTCCATCCCAAAGAGGATGCAGCAATTGCTTTTGATGGGAGATATTGAGCTTATGGCAAAGTAGCCTGCCAGCAGCTCCAGACAATTGATATGAAGACGTAACTCTTCGGCTGACCAACGACCGCCTGTAGAAAATTCTCCGCATCGTGCGCCCCAGCCCCAACGACTGGCGTTGGACTCGATGACTACGTCTGGTGAGACACCAAAAATGGCCTTGCCATTCCAGGCTTCCATATGAAGAAGCCACCATTGGAGTTCTTCCTGGGCCTCGTCAGTCAGCGGACTCAGATGAACGTAGTTGAATCCTTTCTGTAAATAATGAATTTTCAGGCGTTGAAGGGCTCTGTAGTGAAGCGGGCCTGGGAAGATTGCTTGAATTGAAGACGCTAGCAACCCCACAATCCTGGCTACGGATCTCAAAGATACCATCTGTTTCGACAGAGTTGATCTCAGTTCTCTCTTGATGGATTTCACCTTCGCTGGAGGAAGTAGCAATTGCGCTGAGAGGGAGTCTATCTGAAAACCCAGGAAGTCCACCTGGTGTGCGGGAACCATCATGGATTTCTTGGAGTTTATCACGAAACCCAGATTCTGGAGGAGGGACACTGTCCAAGACAGGTGCAGTAAAAGAAGGGCTCAATCTTGGGCCAGGAGAAGCATATCTTCCAGATAGATGATGTGGACCCCTGTCTCTCTTAACCGGACCACCACAGGTTTCAAAAGTTTGGTGAACACCCAGGGGGCCGAGGAGAGGCCAAACAGAAGGGATTGGTACTGGAACCATTGACTTTTCCAAAGGAATTGAAGGTATTGCTGATGAGAGGGGCAAATGGGCAGACAGATAGGCATCTTTGAGGTCTAGGCGAACCATCCAATCTTTTTCTTGAAGAAGATCTCTCAGAAGATGGATGCCTTCTATCTTGAAGTGACGATAAATCACAAAGGGATTGAAGAGTCTGAGGTTCAGCACTAACCTTTGACCTCCACCCTTCTTTTGCACCAAGAACACATTGCTGCAAAAACCTTCAGGGTGCGGAGACGTCAGGGCAATTGCCTGTTTTGAAAAAAGTTCCTGAAGACCGGAGTCTATAAAAGGCTCTTTTTGTTGGGAAAAACTGAGAGGGGGGAATGAATCTTGACAAGAAGGGTGTGACAGTTCTATTTGGTACCCCTGAACTGTATTTAAAATCCACAAATCGGAAGTAATCTTTGCCAAATTGGTCACAAAATATCTCAGTCTGCCCCCCAGAGGAAGCTGTGGAAGGGTTGTGGGAACCATTACCTGTATATTGGTTGTCGTTGTTTTAGAAACTCCTTTTAACTCCTCGATTGAAACAGCCTCGGAAGCCTCTGGACCTGGTAGGGTAAAACCCTGCTTGGGCTGGATCTTGGGCATAACCTTTACTCCTGGGGTTAAATCTACGTTGAGGACCTTGCTGGTTGAAGCGGCTGGCCGAGCGCCCCCTGCTACGACCAGCCCTGCCAGAAAGGGGGTTGAAGACTAACTTGAGCGAAACTTGAGCGAAACTTGAGCGAAACTTGAGACTTATCCAGAGAGGTGAACGTATTAACAAACTTGGCTATGTCTTTGACAAAACGGTCCCCGACCATCTGGCCTTCTGCCAGGGGGCCCGGTTCTGCTGTGGCCAGTTCAACTAATTGAGGGTCAATTCGAAGCAGTATGGACTTACGGTGTTCTGAAGCTAATGCACAGTTAGCGTTGCCCAAGAGGCAAATTGCTCTCTGGGTCTGACATGCTAGCACCTCTGGATGGATAGAATCCCCTGTCTCTTGGGCTTGGAGGGCCAATTCTAGAATTTTTGCTAAGGGGCTGGAAACGTCAAGGAGTTTGTCTTGAAAAGCACGCAGTACCCTATCGATACCTTTTTGGGGTCTTTTTGATATATTTCTTGAGGAAAGTTTGCATAGAAGTGTCTATATCTGGGGTGAGGGCAGTTTTGTGGGGCAAGTCTGGACGCGGGCATTCGGAGCGTAGACGGGATCTGACCTCTTTGTCAAAACTCTTGCACAGATTCAACAACTGCATATATTCAGCAACTGTGGAGGCGGGGGCCCAGTCGGAGGACCTGGGGTGTACAATGCTTGAAGGTTCAAAAGTGAAAGGGGACTCAGTAGAGGGGGAAAAGGCATGTTTGCGTCTTTTTGATCGCTTGCGAGCTTGGGATTCATGGGAAGAGGATGTATCAGTGTCAGTATCCATGAGGGAGCCGGGGGCAAGAGTAGAGAAGGTGTGGGGGCAGGAAGGGAGCCTGCACTGTAGTCATGGTCATGAAGAGCTCCTTCGGTCACTTTCACAATCCATTTCACATGTGGCCATGACGGGGCAGAGGGGGAGGGCGAGTAGGGGAAGGGAGGTTACCAGAGAGAGAAGGGGAAGACGCGCGCCCTCCCAGCTTATCTAAGCGCTGAGAAATAGGGAGGAGCGCTGAAGACAAGGCCTTGTCTAAATTTCTCTGCACAGATTTATCAATCATGGCTTCCATGCCCTCATCATAGCAATAATCTCCATCTTCTTCTGGACCATAAGCAGCCAGATCATTCTCGAAAGTCTCGTAATCAGACATCTCACATAGAGGCGGGGGCACCTCAAGCGCAAAATCCCTAGAGGGAAGCCAAGGTCTACCAGATTAAGGAATCACAGGAAGGGGTGGAAGACCACAAAACTGTAGCAGGACTTAAGCAGGGAGAGGTGGAACCCTGGCAGCCTGCAGGAGGAAGCCTCAAAAATCTATCTTTAATATTTTAATTATTGTAATTATTTTTTATTCAGCCCTGGTACCAAAAAGATCCTGCAAGTCCCTATTTTTTACAGCCTGGGGGGAGGCGGCTCCAGCGGTCCATTTCCGAAGCTGCTCCGTGTACAAGAAAGACACGTGGCAGTCTTCCTCAGAGGCGTGCGTGTGTAGCCCAATTGGGCTACACACGCGACCTCGCTCCCGGGAGGAGCTGGGGTCAAAGTGCAGTTGCCTAGGAGCGCAAATGCAGAACTGCAGTGGTGAGAATGCCGCGGGAGAAAGACGGGGAATTTGTAGGGAAAAGAGGCAAAGAGTGAATGAGCAACATGTACTGGGTTAAAGTAGTGAACCCTGACCACACAGCGGTCTCTAAGCCAATCGTGCGAAGAGCGCTGATCGAACCTAGAAGGAAGAAACAATTAGGGAAAGCAGCACGGCAATGCCGTCCGAAGTAACCATTCACATAAATACTTTGCACAAAAATCAGTATACAAAACTCTCACCCATATACAAAGTAGAGAGACACTTATCTTGACTGCGGAGCAGCAAAGAAAGAGGCAGAAAGATGGTGCCTCTCTATTTTGTATATGATGGACACTGTTAATTGGTGGGTTTCATAGAGGTGTGATCCAAAGCTTCATGGGAAATGTAGTGTTTATGGTTTACTGTTTTTTGATTGGCTGCTGTTTATTGGAGTAGTAAAGATTGAGAATCATAATTGGAGCCTCCATTCCTGCCATAGAATCCAGTTAAGGTTGCAAGTATAATTCTATCTCTGAGGTCTGTAACTGTGGGAGGATTTAAAAAAACGCACAACGTTTTCCCAAAATTGTGCTGGGCCAGATTATTGCTTGAACTTGAATGAGAGCAGTTGTTTGGGGTACAAGGGGGTGGAAATTCATAAAACATATTTTCCGATTCAGAATTCAATATTGAGTGGGATTTATTCGTTCTTGAGTTTTTAAGCATTCTCGAACCAGACTCCACCAGACTTGGCAGTCTTTAGCGGCAGATTCACAATGAAATTTGAAAAGTACAACAGTAGCCTTGGGGTGTCAATCACATGCAATGTTTAAATTACGGACCTCAGTCATGTGTAGTGTCCACCCCTTCAGTTTCGAACACATGTATTGTGTTTTATCCCACAATTTCAGTCACATGTATTGTGGCTTCCCCTTCAGTTTCGATCACATGCATTGTGTCTAAACCCTCAATTTCAACCACATGCATTGTGTCTAATACCTGTTTCGATCACATGTATTGTGCATAATCCCTCAGTTTCAAGCACATGAATTGTGTCTAATCCCTCAGTTTTGATCACATGCATTGTATATAATCCCTAAATTTCGATCACTTGTATTGTGTACAATCCCTCAATTTCAACCACATGCATTTTGTCTAATCCCTGTTTGATCACATGTATTGTGTATAATCCCTCAATTTTGATCACATGCATTGTGTCTAATCCCTCAGTTTTGATTGCATGCGTTGTGTCTAATCCCTCAGTTTTGATCACATGCATTGTGTCTAATCCCTCAGTTTTGATCAGTTGTATTGTGGTCTAATCCTCAATTTCAATCCCTTGTATTGTGTCTAATCCCTCAGTTTCTATCACATCCATTGTGTCTAATCCCTTAGTTTTGATCACATCCATTTGTGTCTAATCCTCAATTTCGATCACATCCATTGTGTCTAATCCCTCAGTTTCGATCAGATCCATTGTGTCTAATCCCTCAGTTTTGATCACATCCATTTGTGTCTAATCCTCAATTTCGATCACATCCATTGTGTCTAATCCCTCAGTTTCGATCACATCCATTGTGTCTAATCCCTCAGTTTTGATCACATCCATTTGTGTCTAATCCCTCAGTTTCGATCGCATCCATTGTGTCTAATCCCTCAGTTTCGGTCACATCCATTGTGTCTAATCCCTCAGTTTTGATCACATCCATTTGTGTCTAATCCCTCAGTTTCGATCGCATCCATTTGTGTCTAATCCCTCAGTTTCGATCACATCCATTTTGTCTAATCCCTCAGTTTTGATCACATCCATTTGTGTCTAATCCTCAATTTCGATCACATCCATTGTGTCTAATCCCTCAGTTTCGATCAGATCCATTGTGTCTAATCCCTCAGTTTTGATCACATCCATTTGTGTCTAATCCTCAATTTCGATCACATCCATTGTGTGTAATCCCTCAATTTCGATCACATCCATTGTGTCTAATCCCTCAGTTTTGATCACATCCATTTGTGTCTAATCCCTCAGTTTCGATCACATCCATTTGTGTCTAATCCCTCAGTTTCGATCGCATCGTTATTCAGTTTCGATTGCTTCGTTATTCATTTATTCCGTTTTTGATAGGACGTTATCCAGCAATGTTAGAGTGCTTTACATTAGCAATCGAACATTACATAAGAACCATGAATTGCACCAGTTATAAATATTGAGTAACAAGATGTAAACAAGCACAAGACTCAAGAAATATCATACAATCTGGAGGTAGAAGGGTACGCCTCAAGGAAGGCTCCTTGCAAACTCGAAGTCCAAGAAGAATTGTAGAGAGAAGAGAAAGCAGCTAAAATATGCTCTGACTAGGTGGCCTTTCCGTTCAGAGTTAAATATTGTCAGTGAGGTAGTGGTGTGTAAACCCAGAGGTTACGAGTTCCATACTCTTGTAGCACTTGCTAATCCTTATATCAACAAGCATTCCTACTTAGTGTAGCAAAGTATCTCACACTTTGCTTTCAGTCTCATGTTCGGTTACAGTCACATACAGTCAATGCCTTAAGTGGGCTGGCGTTTCTAACAGGAGAGTACCGCATTGTCTCACCCTTCGGGTTCCATCTCATCCTTCAGGATCGATCACATGCAGTCAATGCAATCAAGTGACACGCATTTCTACTGGGAGAGTACCAGTGTCTCACACTTTGGTTTCAATCACATGCAGTGTCTCACCTTTTGTTTGTGATCATGTGTCATGTCTAATCCATGAATTTCAATCACATGTGCAGTGCTTTATTTGAGCCGATGGCTGCCAGGGGAGGCCACCAGCACTAATTTTTTAGGACCGGCACCTATTTTTCCACATCAGATATTTACCAAGAGCAAGAGAGGGAAAAAAATATCCAAATCAGAAAGACGGAGGAGGAGAAAGATGGAAAAACTGTCACACACGAAGACAGCAGGAATAAGCAAGCTTGACATAAAGGGGCAGGGAGTGTCTGGTGAGGGATTAAAGAGGCATGAAGTGGTTTTAAGACTATGCAGCCTTGGTATTGGTATATGGTTTATGGTTTAATTGTGCCGGGCTGCGGGCCTCTGAGCAGGAGCTTCGAGCACCAGCAGGCTTCCTTTTACAAATTAAGCACTGCACATGCGCTCTCTCTAACCCTTTGGTTAAGATCACACAGTGGTTGAAGTGGGCGGGATCTGAGGGGCACGACTACCCATACTTTTCTAAATGAAGGTCCCTTACTTTTTTTGTGAAAAGACAACCGTCCCAGGATGGTTTATTCCAATAGTCAAAATGCTTCAGCTGTGGTGTAAGGCAGGGAGTCTCCTGTGCTGTGAAACCAAAGGAGGAGCAGAGAGCTAAACAAGCCTTCCTGCCAGGGTGCCTGCTTGCCTGAGAGAACTGTAAATATATGCAACTGGTTAATCTTGAAATGTAAAGGGTGCGTGGAAACCAGTATTGGCTTTAATTGATGGAATCAGTGGAAGTTTCCTGATGACACAGATTTACTCCTTTTGAGTGGTATTGTAAGGGAGCTACCAGCTAAGCTGTGAAGGGTGTGCTTTTAAAGGACAGTATTTAAAAAAACAATTGCACTATGTACTGTTTAGGTATTGTTAAATTTATATTTTGGAAGCATCTTAAACGTTTTTGCGCATTTTGAAGCAGCCTATCTTATTCTGTGTGTTATGCAAGTTTAAAAGCATGACTTACATATTCGCAGCGCTTTCTATCACAGACTGGGACCTCGTAGCACTAAACATGCACAAGTCACTGTTCTCCACTATATCAACCGGGATTCAGTTCTGTGGCTCTCTGGTTACAGACACAGATCTCTGCAGTGCATTAACTAATAGAAGTTCCATAATGTATGATAGTGCATGTCCCAGATTGACTTAACTTGCATTTATTGTTCATTTAAGCTGTGCCTCATTTATTATATGTAGTTACCTAAAGGTGAAAGACTGCAAAAAGTTACATAACATATTGTCAGGCCTTAGACCCCAGCCCCACACACACCCCGCACCCTTTGGCACAACATCACACTTCCCATAGTTTTTCAATGCACTTCGACTGCCGAGATCACATGGCTCAGTTTTGATCATATGCCTTTAAATGGACAAGCATTTCTAGTGGGAAAGTACCATAGCGTCTCACCCCTCGCTTTCGATCTCATTCTTCGGTGTCCATCACATGCAGTGTAATGATTTCAAACAGGAAGCCCTCTTCATCATCTCCATGCCAACCTTGGGTCTCAACCAGGGCCACTGGAAATATGCGATTGTGCGGCTTAGGCGATTTCGTATACTTATAGATGTTCCACATTTGCCACACAATCCATCATCTGCCACATAATCTGAAGGTTTTGACAAGAAAAATGTATTGTAGCTCTAATGGTTCAAAACTTACAAAAAATGCAGCGACGCATGTTGCCACGCAGTCTAAGGCCCTTTGCAAAGCTGGAATGGTCACCTTTCTGTTGCTTATTGCTATATTTGCGCATTAAACTGGCACTAATTAGGTGCAACCTATGCCCAGTCAGTGTCACCAAGTTTAAAAAGCATTGGCAAAGCCAATGGGTCTCGCCTTCGAGACTATTGTCCCTGGCTTTTCCTTTTGTTCCTGTGAATTGGAATTATTTGGTGTAGAGTGAAATTATGTGGTCTGGGGTGCAATTGTGTGGCATGTAATTGTTGCGTTAAGTGGAATTTTGTGGAGTGGAATTATTTTGTATGGTATAGAGTGAAATTATGTGGACTGTAAGTATGTGGCATGGAGTGCAATGATGTGGAATGGTATTGAGGAGTGGCATGGATTTGAATTATGTTTTGTGGGGTTGAATTATGTTTTGTAGGGTGGAATTATATTGTATGGGGTGGGTGGAATTATGTGGTATGTGGTGTGGAATTGTGTAGCATAGATTTTTATTGTGTCAAGTGGAATTATGTGGAATTGAATTGTGTGGTGTGGAACTGTGTGGTGTTGAGTGGAATTACCTTAAGTGGGATTATGTGGCATGGAGCAGAGTTGAATTTTGTGGAGTGCAATTATGTGGTGTGGCGTGGAACTATGTGGGTTGGAATTATATGGCATGGAATTATGTGTAGTTAAGTTCTGTGATATGAAGGGAAGTGGAATAATATGTTATGGAGTAGATGCATGTGGTGTGGAGTTGAAATGTATGTAGTGTAAATATGTGGCATGGTGAGGAGTGTAATTATGTGGAGTGTAATTATGTTTCATGGAGTGGATGTACGTGGAGCGACATTGTGTGGTATGTAGGGCCATGTAATTATGTAAAAAGAACAATTGATGGACAGAATGCTGAACAATGTCAAACATTTACCCCTGTACATAAATCTAGGAGCATAACACAGAAAGCAAAGTACCCATGTTCATTACCCAGTAGGAAAGCTTGGGGTGAGCCCCTGCTAGCTGCATAAGTGCATAACACATAAGGTTATCCACAACCTGTGTTTTTATAGAAGAGTTTAGAATTATCACTTCAAATGTAAACAGGAACACATGTCAGACCAGCAAGCCTGCGTGTCACACGGTATCAGCTTGTGTCACATGGTGACCCGGTGAACAGACATAATCACACTGGGGACCTGAGTGTGTTTTCACCTGGTGTCTGGAGAATGTGCCTTGCATTCATCCGTTGTGGGTTTTACTAGTGTTTGATGACTTGGAATGTCCTTGCGCCATGGAGAAGGGGGGTGCAGCTACAGCTGGGTGTACAGAGTGGCCCCTATAAGGTCCCTCGACGGACCGACCCCTCTCCAAGCCCCCCTAAACTCCCCTACCTGCCCATGGATGGACCACAGTGGGCATCAGTGCAATGCTGCCCGGGCTGGAGGACACCTGTGGGAACACACTGAACTCAATTACGATAATGCATACATGCACGCTGACCACAGCCCCCTCTTCCCACTAGACAGATGGCCCACTGGAATCTAGGGTATCGTTTCACGAGCTTTCACAATAAGAATGCCACAGAATTGCTAAACACTCAACCATTTCAGTGCCAAGAGACATGAAGTTTGTGAGCTATATGCACTGTAATATTCTGGGTGGCCACGTTTGTTAAACCAGTGTAATAAACACATTTACTTCCCATCACCACTGACCGTGTTACTCGCCTTCCTTGCCCCCTTCATTGCTGTGCCCGTGGTGCGCACGCTATGTATGTTTGAGGCTGATTCGCTGACGTCAGACATGGCATCTACTTAGTACTGTTATGCTCATCTCATCTTATGTGCTTGGCTTGAGATAAAAACAACTTTGCGAACAAGTACGGATCCCGGAGCTATTTTGTGACCGACAGACCTGTGCCAGTGCCGGGGCAGGCCCATGCCAGCGCCGAGGCTGGCCTGTGCCAGTGCTGGATCGGTTGTGGCACGGTAAAACAGCCAGTGCTGGAGACGAGAAAGCCCTTGCAGGGGGCTCTGCTACAAGACAGAGGAAGCTGGGTTAAAACAAGGAGAGGGGCGGGAGCAAAGACAACATGAGGAGCGCCCAGAGACAGGAGCAGATTAAAGATACGCGCAAAGGCAAGAGAGGCCAAGGGCAAGCACAAAACGTCGCGGGCCCACTGAATGTAAAAAAAATAATATAGTGCACCGAAGACACGATAAATAAGCCCTAAAGTAAAGACACATGTAAAAGGGGCAGTCGCTAGGAAAGTCAAAACACACCCAAAGGGGGGACAAAGACGAGCGTTTCACCAATAAAATGAAAGGAGTTTCAAAAGGCACAATAAACAACAAATGGAAAGTAGTGGGATTGGTCTAACCCCACAGAGAGATTACTGCATGCCCCGCAGAGCAGTGCATGCGCGCTGACCCTAGGCTTGACCTAAAAATGACAAAATAATGAAGTAATACTTTTACAAAATGTGCAGCATTATGCCACTCAGTTTGCCTTTGCTTACCGCATAATTTGCTCAACCCTGCCACATAATATGGACCTCTCCTGCCGCATAATTCCAGTGGCCCTGGTCTTAACTCAATGCCATTCTCTCTCTCTCTGTCTCCCTCTCTCTCCTTTTAAGCTGCTTAGTGCACCTGCCCGTATTGCCCACATGATGGCGCTACAGCACTCCATACAAATGATCAAGCGGGCCAAAAAGTGGATGCTGGTTGTTTGCTTAAAGAAAAAAACATTGGGGCAGATTTACAAGAAACTGACGCATCTGTAGAGATGTGTCAGTTTCCCTGCGCCTCCATGCGAAACCCTTGCGCCACCATGGATGTGCCGTATTCACAATATGGCGCACCATGGTTCAAGGATTGACAGATGCGTCAGAAATTCTGACGCATCTGTTGGCGCAAAAGTCACGCATTGCTGGAGTCGTGTCGCAAGCACGACGCAACTCTAGCAATGCATGGGGGGGCCTATACTGATTGTACTGCATCACTCCTTACGCCTGCTTAAAGCAAGGGGCTTGTAAATCTGCCCCTACGTTTCTAAAGTGTAGAAACAAGGTGTGGCCAAGGTGTGCCGGTCCTGGTTTCTGGATGCTTCTATTGATCTTTGGTGGAGGTTAAGATTACAAGTGTGTCTTAAAACGCAGCGTTTTACAAAACGTGCGCTGGCTGCAGTAAGAGCAGTTATGGAGCGTCTGCTCTGTCTGGGGTCGGGAATTCCCAAATATACATGTTCTCATTAAACATTCTCTTAGATGCATTCTTTTTTCAACTTTAAGCCCTCTCGAAACAAACTTCACCGGATTTGGCACACAATGGAATTTGAAAAGTAGCAAAATGCGCCTTGAACAAATTGACACCTGTGCCCAGAAAACACACACGTCAAATGTGTGTATTTATTTCTATAGTTAGATAATGTTATATGTGTCACAGACTTTGGCGCGGATTATTTGCATGTCCGAGTGACAGGCCTATGTCAGGCCTCTCCCAGCACGACCCATGCGCCTGCATTTCTGATGTGTCTAATCTGGGTGATATGTGCTCATTGGCGCACCTTATGTTTGCACACTTTCTGCTCCTCCACTTATTGAAAGCCAGAGAAGGGCATTTCCCCATTCTCTGCTGTGGGGCAGTTGCAGATTTGACCTTGTAAATGTTCCTTGACTATGGAACTGAAAGACAGAATAAATACACAGGTTCTGTATGCTTCCCGGGAAAGAACAGATGCTTTGAATTTTTATCATGTGATCCAAGTGTGCAGTGCCCCACCCCCCGCCTTCCTTGAGCCTAATGCTAGCCTCTGTACTAAGTATACCCCTTATCTATACCCTCTGCCCTCAGCCTAAGCCTGAAACTAACCTCTGTCCTAAGTAAAACCCCTGACACTACCTCCCACCCCACTCTCAGCCTAAGCCAAATGCTAACACTAAATGTAAGAACAACATCCCTGCCTTGAGTCTAAGCTCAATTCTAACCCCAGTCCTAGGTGGTACCCCGTGCCCGTAACACATGCCGCCAGCCAAAGCTTAAAGCTAACTCTAAACATAAGTGTAAACCCTGACCATAACCCCTGCCTTCAGTCCAAGCCCAAGTTTAACCCACGACACTAACCCCCACCCCAGCCTAAGCCTAATGCCAGCCCTAACCATGCTAACCCTGCCCATAACCGTTGCCCTGAGTCTAAACTTAATTCTTAATGCAATGCACCCCTTGCCCATAATCCATGCCCTCAGCCTAAGCCCAAACTAACCCTAATCCTAAATGTAACCCCTGTGCATAAACCCTGACCTCATCCAAAGCCTAGTGCTGACCCTATCCCAGTATAATCCCAGCTCGTAGCCCCTGCTGTCAGGCTGACCCTGATGTTAATCCTTAATCTGACGTCAGGCCCGCGCCCTAACCCAAACTCAGAGCCCTTTGTCAAACACCCCAGGGTGGCCACATCCTGTCTGTTACCTGAACTCCACCAGAAGAGATCCCGTCCACCAGGTAGTCTAATCATTCCAAGCACTGACTCAACCTGTTCAAAACCAGGCGACTTACCTGACTCCGAACCACAGGTGTTCATGGGAGTCCTACCATCTACATCTGGAACACTAAGGAGGGATCAAACAAACCTATGTCATGGTATATGTATTTGTATAGCGCCTAGCTCACCCAGGAGGGTATCCTGGTGCTGAAACTTGCTTCTGCTGACTAGCATGCTGACTACCTTTTAGCTAGGGGGGACATAGTCAGTCTTTAGACATCAGTCTTACAGACATGAGAATGGATTTAAAGGCATTCCCTATGATTGCAGAAAGGATGGACTGAAAGGCATTCCCTATGATTGCAGAAAGGGTGGATTGAAAGGCATTCCCTATGATTGCAGAAAGGATGGATTGAAAGGCATTCCCTATGATTGCAGAAAGGATGGACTGAAAGGCATTCCCTATGATTGCAGAACGGATGGATTGAAAGGCATTCCCTATGATTGCAGAAAGGATGGATTGAAAGGCATTCCCTATGATTGCAGAAAGGATGGATTGAAAGGCATTCCCTATGATTGCAGAAAGGATGGATTGAAAGGCATTCCCTATGATTGCAGAAAGGATGGATTGAAAGGCATTCCCTATGATTGCAGAAAGGATGGATTGAAAGGCATTCCCTATGATTGCAGAAAGGATGGATTGAAAGGCATTCCCTATGATTGCAGAAAGGATGGATTGAAAGGCATTCCCTATGATTGCAGAAAGGATGGATTTAAAGGCATTCCTATGATTGCAGAAAGGAAGAATTTAAAGGCATTCCCTATGATTGCTGAAAGGATGGACTGAAAGGCATTCCCTATGATTGCAGAAAGGATGGATTTAAAGGCATTCCCTATGATTGCAGAAAGGATGGATTGAAAGGCATTCCCTATGATTGCAGAAAGGATGGATTGAAAGGCATTCCCTATGATTGCAGAAAGGATGGATTTAAAGGCATTCCCTATGATTGCAGAAAGGATGGATTGAAAGGCATTCCCTATGATTGCAGAAAGGATGGATTGAAAGGCATTCCCTATGATTGCAGAAAGGATGGATTGAAAGGCATTCCCTATGATTGCAGAAAGGATGGATTGAAAGGCATTCCCTATGATTGCAGAAAGGATGGATTGAAAGGCATTCCCTATGATTGCAGAAAGGATGGATTGAAAGGCATTCCCTATGATTGCAGAAAGGATGGATTGAAAGGCATTCCCTATGATTGCAGAAAGGATGGATTGAAAGGCATTCCCTATGATTGCAGAAAGGATGGATTGAAAGGCATTCCCTATGATTGCAGAAAGGGTGGATTGAAAGGCACTCCCTATGATTGCAGAAAGGATGGATTGAAAGGCATTCCCTATGATTGCAGAAAGGATGGATTGAAAGGCATTCCCTATGATTGCAGAAAGGATGGATTGAAAGGCATTCCCTATGATTGCAGAAATGGTGGATTGAAAGGCATTCCCTATGATTGCAGAAAGGATGGACTGAAAGGCATTCCCAATGATTGCAGAAAGGATGGATTGAAAGGCATTCCCTATGATTGCAGAAAGGATGGATTGAAAGGCATTCCCTATGATTGCAGAAAGGATGGATTGAAAGGCATTCCCTATGATTGCAGAAAGGATGGATTTAAAGGCATTCCCTATGATTGCAGAAAGGATGGATTGAAAGGCATTCCCTATGATTGCAGAAAGGATGGATTGAAAGGCATTCCCTATGATTGCAGAAAGGATGGATTTAAAGGCATTCCCTATGATTGCAGAAAGGATGGATTGAAAGGCATTCCCTATGATTGCAGAAAGGATGGATTGAAAGGCACTCCTAGGATTGCAGAAAGGATGGATTGAAAGGCATTCCCTATGATTGCAGAAAGGATGGATTGAAAGGCATTCCCTATGATTGCAGAAAGGATGGATTGAAAGGCATTCCCTATGATTGCAGAAAGGATGGATTTAAAGGCATTCCCTATGATTGCAGAAAGGATGGATTGAAAGGCATTCCCTATGATTGCAGAAAGGATGGATTGAAAGGCATTCCCTATGATTGCAGAAAGGATGGATTGAAAGGCATTCCCTATGATTGCAGAAAGGATGGATTTAAAGGCATTCCCTATGATTGCAGAAAGGATGGATTGAAAGGCATTCCCTATGATTGCAGAAAGGATGGATTGAAAGGCACTCCCTAGGATTGCAGAAAGGATGGATTGAAAGGCATTCCCTATGATTGCAGAAAGGATGGATTTTTGCCTTAATAGTCATACCTTCTCCTTCAACAACGGCGTTCCTACAAACCCAGGAGACGGGGGCAGGGGCAGATTTCACTCTTCCCGAAGTCTGTCCCTTCATGGGGCCACTGGAGAGAGGATAGCTGTATGAAAACAAGTTCCAAGGATCCCCCTCACATGTGATCATGTGGATTAGATCCATTGACAATGTACTGCTCCTAGGGCAAGGGAGGCGTGACCTACTCAGGGAATCTATCAACCACACCAATCAGAACCCTTACAACATCAAACTAACCTCCAGTATCTCAAACACCTGGAAGCTTTCTTCATCGTACAATCAACATAGCAACACAAAGTCTTAAACAATGGTACACACCTCCCTCTATCAACAAATCACTGCAGCAAGCTCCATACTACATGCAACTAGCTGCCACCGGGTATCTACCACCAGAAATATCGCGAGGAGTAAAACACTGAGAGTTGGAAGACATCGCACTGAAACCGCCTCGCTCTTGGCGGCTATGACCACCCCCCCAGGCGGCAGGAGTAGACCGTACTTGAGAACCAGAACAGCAATAGGATGGTATTTCTTACTTAGTCTACAAGGATGAGAGCCTCTTCCTCACCAGTGACCTTCATTACCTACTACCATGAAGGACAACACTCTACATGCGAGACACCACAGAAACAATGGAACTTACTTAAGGAGAATCTGGACTTACAAGCGATCATATCTCCATCTTCAAACCTCAAAGGCAAGCTCTACAACCCAGACTACAGAGACCTAAGGACTCAACGCAGAGAACAATTTAGAAAACCAAGAGGTATCTATGGAGGTTGTAAAGTAAGACGCAACAAAACCCTGTACTTGAAAGGCTGCAAAGGCAACGAATATATCATGCACCACTGAACTGCACACAGGCCCATGCTGCACATTTGATTTATTGTTCATGGAATCAAATTTTTGTTGGGAGTACCATCCATGCAGTTAAAAGCCAGATTTAGGGACATTACTGTAATGTCAATAAAGGTGACCCAGAGAAACCCCTCCCGGAACACTACAGCAGACACCCTGACAGGTCATTCCTGTTCCAGGCCATTTATCAAGTAAAGAACTCTCCTAGAGGTAGCAACAGAAAGCTCTCTGGCTGAAGAACAGAAACAAAGAGAATTACTGGACACACATAAAACAGTGCACGAAGAAACACTATGTCAAAATAACATAGTATTTAAAGGTCTAAAGTTAGACTTTAGGTCTAAAGTTAGACTTCGGGTCTAAAGTTAAACTTTAAGTCTAAAGTTAGACTTCAGGTCTAAAGTTAGACTTCAGGTCTAAAGTTAGACTTCAGGTCTAAAGTTAAACTTTAGGTCTAAAGTTAGACTTCAGGTCTAAAGTTAGACTTCAGGTCTAAAGTTAGACTTCGGTATAAAGTTAAACTTTAAGTCTAAAGTTAGACTTCAGGTCTAAAGTTAAACTTTAGGTCTAAAGTTAAACTTTAGGTCTAAAGTTAGACTTCAGGTCTAAAGTTAGACTTCGGGTATAAAGTTAAACTTTAAGTCTAAAGTTAGACTTCAGGTCTAAAGTTAGACTTCAGGTCTAAAGTTAGACTTCAGGTCTAAAGTTAGACTTCGGGTCTAAAGTTAGACTTCGGGTCTAAAGTTAAACTTTAGGTCTAAAGTTAAACTTTAGGTCTAAAGTTAGACTTCAGGTCTAAAGTTAGACTTCGGGTATAAAGTTAAACTTTAGGTCTAAAGTTAAACTTTAGGTCTAAAGTTAGACTTCAGGTCTAAAGTTAGACTTCGGGTATAAAGTTAAACTTTAAGTCTAAAGTTAGACTTCAGGTCTAAAGTTAGACTTCGGGTATAAAGTTAAACTTTAAGTCTAAAGTTAGACTTCAGGTCTAAAGTTAGACTTCGGGTCTAAAGTTAGACTTCGGGTCTAAAGTTAAACTTTAGGTCTAAAGTTAGACTTCAGGTCTATAGTTAAACTTTAAGTCTAAAGTTAGACTTCAGGTCTATAGTTAAACTTCAAGTCTAAAGTTAGACTTCAGGTCTAAAGTTAGACTTTAGGTCTAAAGTTAGACTTCAGGTCTAATTTTACCCTGTGAATCGGGCCCTAAGTGTTTCTGTTGATTTACTATAACCTCTTACGAAAACCATCTATGACTTATAAGGCGTCCCTCCTGTGTAAGACATACTAGCAACAATGCACTGTAAATATGCACACTTTAAATGTGATGTGCCAATCCAGACTTACAGAACATACTCTTAAAATGGTACTCAGCTACATCTCACCTGCACGTTACACCATGTTCTAGATGACATAAGCATGTATGTAGGAGGAAGCTTCTCTCCCACGACAGACTATATTTTGGAACAGCATGTCAGAAATCAGCCTCGGACTCAGCATTCTCCAGTGGTCAGGCTTTCAGAAAAGCACCTGGAAAGGACTCTTTGGGCAAGCAGAACACCCTTCCCTAGCTTGCAAAACTAGTTGCCCCAGTGGCACAAACACACACAGGCCTGGAAACTCTGGGAGATGGAGAAGGGAGACTGAGAAGGCCATTTGTGACTGGTGCTGAGTAGCTTGCGGGTTAGAAACAGGTTACACTTCCGGGGCATAAGCAGCGGTATCAGTAAAACAAGCATTTGCAATGCAATAGGTCTTGCATTTTTGAAACTTTGACCCATTGGCATTGTAAATGTCAATGCCTTTCATTTATGTGCATTGTGTACTTCTAGTTGCTGCTTGCGGGTTTTCAAAACATAAATAAAAGGCATTGTCATTTACAATGCCAATAGCTAAAAATTTCGCAAATGCGAGACCTATTGCATTGCAAATGCTTGTTTACGATGAAATGCCGGTTAACTTTCTATAATAAACACTCTTTACTAGGAACTCATGGCGCTTTATCAGTAACGCTCGGTTTCCCAGACATAATTTGAGGCAGAAAGAACTTAGTTGTTTCTTAACAAGTGGACTATTAATTACAAACTCACTTCTCTTCTCATGCTGTCAGCCTTACATATTCTCCAAATGCAAACATTTGCTCACCTTACACGGAATGCAGTGATCCTTGCCCCCACTGCTCTGCCATGCGGGTTTGGGGGATTGGTGGGGGTGCTTGCAGTGTAAGCCTGATGACCCAAGATAAGGTACAGCTGCCCGGCCAGGCTTGCATGCGTGCCCCACACCGGAAACACGTCAGAAGGCTCCGAAATACATAGGAAGCTGGGATTAACGTGCTGGCAGTTTCTTCATTAAAGACACCACTAGTCTCAGTGGATTCACGTGGCCGGGGAGGCATGACCTCAGCTTACATTTTTTTTTTAGGAACAGGACATCTGCGCTGGCGACCGCGCCAGGGGCACTTGCTTTTTATTCAGTATGTCACCAAGTTTATTGTGACCATAGCGAAACAAATTAGTCCAAGGCACGGCCGGCCAAGCATTTTGGCTTTGTTCTGTTCAGTGTTAGGTTGGCGTGAGTAAGCCAAAATACTCGAGGACTATCAAAACACGATGGTGGGGGACCCCCACAATGGACTACTGCTGTGTGCCCCTGACTGGGAACCGAAACGGCGCATTGTTTCCCGCCTCCCAGCCGAGCGTTAGAAGCCCTGCGGTGAAGAATGAAAGGAGCAGCAGAGCCAATGAATGGCCACGACTGCGAACAGATGTTGAAAGGACACAAACATAGCTGTGCGGGTGCGAGAGAACGAAGGGTTTGGGTTCGCTCCCAGGTCAATGCGTATATCAGTCACAGAAATTAGAAAGGTTCAAATAACCAAAACATCCAGTGAAGCGTTTAATTAAACTTCGTCCGAGATTATTATCTCTGTGTTTACGGAGGGGGCTTCCTCGGGAGAGTTCCAGTGTCTTGTCTGCTTGCCTCTCTAAAGCCAGTCATTTATTGTCCTGACGACCCCTCAGCATAGACGACTGCTGCAGGGGCTGTGTCCGCTGCTCGTTTGTTAAGTTACTGGGCACCCCTGCACGCTTCCAGAACCGTGTTTGCACACGGATGCTCACCTGCATGCAGAAGTGGTGCAAGCACGTCACACTCCTGTAAGCAGACGGGTGCTTGCCTTTCCTCCGCATGTGTTGTAGCACAGATAACCACAGAGGGGCATATTTACGTTCCCTGGCGCATCCCTGCATATCAGCAGGGATGCGCCAGGGAAAATGCGTCACGCAAGTTTACCCTTGCGCCACATCCGATGCGCCGCATTTACAATGCAGCGCATCGTGGCGCAAGGATAAGCAGATGCGTGACGCATCTGCCGGCGGAAGGTTGGCGCAGTGCTGAAGTTGTGTCGCAAGCGCGATGCAACTCCAGCACTGTTCCAACCTTCCCTATCCCTAACATGGTGCGTCAATCCTTACGCTTGCTTGAAGCAGGCGTAAGGATTTGACGCACCAGCGTCGAGAAAAGTGACTGCGTGAAATATTGTAGATTTCACTACGTCACTTTTCCGAGGCGTTCCTGCGCCGAACGCCCCCTGCGCCGGTGCGCCCACATGAAACCTGACGCAGGTTTCATGTGGCGCAGGGGTTTACTACGTGACGCATCTCCCTAGATGCGTCACGTTGTAAATATAGCGCAACGCGGCGCATGGTTTGCGTCACCGCTGCATCACATGCGTGACGCAACGGCGGCGCAAAAGTGGCGCAAGGGACTTGTAAATATGCCCCACAGTGTTTTATAAATGAATGCCTAGAGCCGCTGTCAATCCTACACGGTGGGATTTAACTGCGTTACACCCGTGCACTTCAAGTGGTGCCCTGTACAACCAAGGCACACCAGGTTAAGCACACCCCGGCTTCCCATCTTTAGGCTGTTCAGTTTTAGGCAATTAATCATACAGACACTGTGCATTAGCACATACTTTGTAAAAGCCGGCGCACTGCGCAGTGCATGCCTGCTCTCCTTAATGCATTCCTTGTGTCTGTCTGTAACGCAACTAGTGCTCATGTAAAGCGCCCTGATAACTTCGGGTCAACTTCGTGCTATATAAAAGTGCAAAAAGAAAGGCTACCTCTAGCACGTCCATTTGCACCTGCCACCCAATTTTACACAACTGCTCTGCCGTTCTTCGTGCCTGCCCATCAAGCAAGCCGGTTGGCTAACTGCTCATGCAGGGTCTCAGCTCTTCATCTGCGCTTCTGTGTCATCTTGTACAAGCTTGCATTACTCTGCGATGCCACAGGCCTTCGGGTCTCTGTACTGCATAACTGCACCCGGCACCGGGTGAGCTCCATGACAGACATAATTTGTTGCGGGGCAGACACGCTGGTCCCATGAACTCATGGGCATTGTTGTGTCGCAGCTGTGACGAAACAGCAGCGACAGTTATGGTGCCCCCAACTGTACATAGTTGCGGGGGGTCCTGGTAATACTCCCCTGTTGTGACCGGGCTGTATGGTATGGTCCCGGTCACGTGGTGCATAAGTTAATAAAGCGGTCACCGCGCACATGACGTCAGGAGACGCGTGTACGCGGCAACCATCACCTGTAATACCTCTGGCTCCGAGTCTTTATTGAAGCAGGCCTCAACTCCTGACAACGGGTTGTGGTCCGGGTAGTGCATGAGTCCCAGAGCACTACACAACACTGGCGACGAGGGCGGGCGTGCTCCCGCCGTGTTTTCCGTGCCGGGGCGGCCGCGTGAGGGTGCTGACTGCACCGCGGTGCTCGTGCCCCCGACGGTCACTGCCGGCGCCTGCCGCTGCGGGAGTCTACAGAGCGACAGTGCAGGTCAGCCGCGTCCGTACTGCTCAGGCGAGCGCTACCCTACGTGCGCTGCGCCCAGTATTCTCTCGTTCTGGTCCCTGCGATCATTGACGCGGAGCCCCGTGTCCTGACGACTCGGCGGGCCGCGCGCATGCGCATTGGTGCCGTGAGGACACTCGAGCCGGAGAGACCACGGTGCAGCCCGCTCTCATGCGGCGCTGCCCCCAGAGACCCTGCAGTGTTGCCTTGTGCTGCAAAACAGCAACCAGTGATTCCCAGACTGGGCACAGACAACGTTAGGCCTCATCCCACTGCCTACAGTCCTAATCAGTCTGCTTGGGGTGATAGTGACCAGGCCCATCGGCTCAAGAGAGGAGGAGGTGGCCCAGCAGCAGGGGCACGTGGAAAACCCATCTGCGCACTGGAAAAGGGATTAGTTGGACAGCGGTGGAATTGGCTTATGTCGCAATTTCATCCAGAGGAGGTAATCAGTGCGAAATACTGCGTGTCCCCAGCATAGTCCCCTGTGGTGGCTCACTATGTCGACCATCCCGCCTATTGAACCGTTTGTGGTGGAGGGATCTCCATCTGCCCAGGCTTCCAAATGGAAGGAGTGGGTGGAACGCCTCACCATATTCTTCGAGGCCACGAAGGTCCACAGAGACCAGAAGAGGGCTATGCTACTTCATTTAGGAGGGAAGGATATCTACCGCATCACAAAGACCCTCGTGGAGGCGACACCCAAGACTCACATTACCCTTATGAATGCGCTCACAGCCCATTTCGAACCCATGGCTAACCAGGATTACGAACGCTTCATTTTTCGTCAAGCTAGACAACTATCCGACGAATCACTAGACACATTCCATGCCAGACTCAAGCTCCTGGCATCCACGTGTGGGTTCAGAGATGAGACAGAAGAGATAAGGGGGCAAATTATACAAGGATGTGCCTCGGCGAAGCTACGCGAGCGGATCTTAGAAAGAATCAGGCAAGCCACTACCAGATATTCTAACCCTCGGACGTACGAAAGAGCTGTCCAAAGCCCGGGCAGCGCACATGGAGGCGGCACTGCAATCCCCCGTAAAGCGGAACCAGTAAACGCAGTCACGACGAAACCGACAGAACGTTGAAGAAACAAGCAATTTACCAGTGGTCCACAAGGGACTCGGCGATACTGCGGGTACTGTGGTGGCCCACCTCATAAAGCAGATGATTGTCCAGCAAAGGGCAAGAAATGCACTGGCTGCGGCCGGTTCAATCATTTTGAAAAGGTATGCCGTTCCAAGCAGTACCGAAAGCCCAAGCAGGCAGTTAATACGATACCTGAGCGAGGTGATGAGTCAAGCGACATGGACGACGACGAAGAGGAAGAAAAATCGGTACACAAAGTGCACATGATCGGAGCTGCGTCAAACAAGAGCAGGCGTCTTCCCCAATGCCGGGTTCAAGTAGGAGCACAAGGCATCACGGCTGTCGTGGACACTGGAGCCACCATAAACCTAATGGCAGCCGCTCTCTACAAGTCCATGCACCCAGCACTCAATCTTCAGCCCACCAAAATCACAGTTTTCGCTTATGGGCAGGACAAGCCGCTGGAAATGAAAGGCAAGTTTAAGACCACGGTGACCCACGAAGACCGATCAATCACCACCATGATATATGTCACCAAGGAGGGGCAAGGCATGCTTCTGGGATGTCGGGCAGCAGAGGACCTAGGCATCGTGTCATTTGCATTCGGGATCCATCAAGAATCGGTCCAGCACATACTCATGGAGTTTGCATCGGTTTTCGAGGGCATCGGAAAGTATAGAGGGAAGGAAGTACACCTTCATATTGACCACACAGTGCAACCCGTAGCACTGTGCCACCGACGTGTGGCTTTCCATCTACGCCCGTTGGTGGAGCAGGAGCTGCTCAAACTGGAGCAAGCGGGAATAATTGAGAAGGTGTCTGGTCCTACACCGTGGGTGTCCCCGATTGTCGTTGCCCGAAAACCGAAACAGCCCGGCGCTGTAAGAATATGTGTCGACATGAGATTGCCGAATGCAGCCATCAAACGGGAGCGACACATCACCCCGACCATTGATGACTTGATTGGAGAAATGGCAGGGGCGTGCTGGTTCTCGAAGCTCGACCTGCGGTCGGGATACTACCAACTGGTCCTCGATCAGGCGTCCAGGAATATTACAACATTCTCCACTCATATCGGACTGCGCAGATACACCCGTCTGAGCTTCGGGATATCTAGCGCCGCAGAGGTGTTCCAGAATGCAATCCACGAGCTGATCATGGACATTCCTGGAGTCATCAACGTGAGTGATGATATCATGGTACGCGCCAAGTCCATCCCGGAACACCACACCCGCCTGGTGCAAGTTCTCCAACGGATCAAAGATGCCGGACTAACACTGCACAGAGAAAAATGTGAATTTCTCAAGAACAAGTTGCAGTTCTTCGGCTACACCTTCTCGGCTGAGGGGGTAAACCCTGATCCAGACAAGGTCAGAGATATCAAGAATGCACCTGCCCCAGTCAACGTCACGGAAGTCCGTAGTTTTCTTGGCATGGTGAACTACTGCGGGCGCTTCATCAGAGACCTCACGACCATCACCCAACCCCTGAGGGATCTTACCAAGGACTCAGTCCCGTGGGTGTGGGGAAACACAAGCCAAGGCATTCCAGGACATTAAAGACGCCCTATCCGCCGCCACCACTGTGGCATTCTTTGACCCACAGAAGCTCACGCTGGTGGCAGTTGACGCGGGCCCAAAGGGACTGGGTGCCGTGCTCATGCAACGCCGCACGGTTGAAGAGGACTGGGCCCCGGTGGCTTTTGCCAGCCGCTCGCTCACTGACACCGAGCAGCGGTATTCACAAATTGAAAAAGAGGCTATTGCGATCCACTGGGGGTGTCGCCATTTTCATCTGTACGTCTACGGCAAGCCGTTCGTAGTAGCCACTGACCACAAACCCCTTCTGCCTCTATTCTCAGGCACCTCTTCAAAACCCCACCGAGGATAGAGAAATGGATGCTGCAACTGCAGAACTATAACTGTCGAATTGAATACCAGCCGGGAGCCGTAATCCCGCGGATTATCTGTCAAGACATCCCAGGAGTGCCACGACCCAAGAGGAAGAAGATGCTGCCGACACTGAGGAATATGTCAGATGCATTACAGAGAGATCATGTCCCATCCCTCTCTCCATGGAAGACCTGAAGAGGAAACTGACAAGGATGAGTGTATACAAAGAGTCAAAAAGGCGGTGAAGTGCGGCAACTGGCACAAAGCTCGAGAAGAGTGGAAAATACTTACCGACGAAGCCCGCCGGATACTAGAGAGTCTGTATCATGTCCGTGACGAACTGATGGAAGATACCACAGGATGTCTGATGCGAGGTCACCGGTTAGTAGTGCCTTCCTCACTGACTGCCAGGGTCATCCAGCTGGCACATAGCGGCCATCAAGGAATGGTTAAAACCAAGTCGTGGCTGAGAACCAAGGTCTGGTTTCCTTTAATGGACGAGCTCGTGGAGGCTGCTGTTCGCGAGTGCCAGTGGTGTCAGGTGACCGGAGGAAGCCCCAAACCTGCGCCTGTGATTACCGAGCCAAGGCCCCCTCGTCCGTGGATGAGTGTCAGTCTCGATTTTGGAAGTCTGCCCGATGGGAGACATACCTTTGTAGCCATCGATGACTACTCCAAGTATCCAGAGATTGAGATGGTGAATACCCTAAGTGCCGTGGAAATAATCCCGAAGTTAGAAAAAGTGATGGCAACGCATGGCATTTTTCAAGAGCTCAAAACCGATAATGGGCCGCCTTTTCAAAGCCAGGAGCTGGCCACCTATCTAGCATCACTGGGCGTCAAGCATTGGAGGATTACTCCTCGCTGGCCGCAAGCGAATGGGGAGGTTGAGCGATTTATGCGGACCTTAAATAAGGTCATCCGCATAGCACACGAACGTCACCAATCTATGGAGTTAGCTCTTTTCACATTCCTGCGGAACTATCGACAAACTCCGCACACCACAACGGGCCTGGCCCTGGGACATTTGGCAATGGGCCGAGTTGTCACGGACTCCATTCCACATCATCCCCAATGGTGCCCGGAAAACCCTGATGATTGCAAGATAGATGCGCAGAGGCAAAAGGTGCATGAGCAGGTCAGTCAGCGCCGAGGAGCTCTCCATGCTCATCTGCAACGAGGAGATAAAGTACTGTTAAAGAACCGCATGACCAAAGGCAAGTTCCAGCTCCCGTATGAACTGCGCCCCTGGACCGTCATCAGAGTACACGGTACGAGAGTGGTGGCCCGGAGGGGCGGAGAGATTGTGACGCGGAACACTTCCCATTTTAAAAGATATCATCTCACGGAAATCACCGCATCGGACTCAGAGGCCAATCGGAGTCAGTCCCCTGTCCACACTCCGGTTGTCCCCATGGCCGAGGGAGAAGCGGCAATTACCCTGTCACCGACACTGGAGATGGATCCTAATCTGTCAATGAACACTGACACTGGGGCCACCGGGCATGATGACATGCCCGAAACCTCCAGAGAATCCTCACCCCGAACGTCGAGTGAAGAAGTTGGAGTTGAATCCAGTGGGCGCGGAAGCTCCCAGTATCATCTCCGACGCAACCCTGAACCGAACAAGAAGCTGAGAGACTATTTCATGTAATACTGTTCCTTTTGGGGTTTTATATTGAGGATCTGGCGGGGTGGTGTGGTTGTAAAGTTTCATGGACTATGGTGGGAGTAAGTTTTGTTTTTTGGGAGGAATGTTGTGTCGCAGCTGTGACGAAACAGCAGCGACCGTTATGGTGCCCCCAACTGTACATAGTTGCGGGGGTCCTGTAATACTCCCCTGTTGTGACCGGGCTGTATGGTATGGTCCCGGTCACGTGGTGCATAAGTTAATCAAGCGGTCACCGCGCACATGACGTCAGGAGACGCGTGTACGCGGCAACCATCACCTGTAATACCTCTGGCTCCGAGTCTTTATTGAAGCAGGCCTCAACTCCTGACAACGGGTTGTGGTCCGGGTAGTGCATGAGTCCCAGAGCACTACACAACAGGCATGTAGCCGTCGTCCTGCATCTGCACCGCGGGGTAACAATGCAGGGGCAGAAAGGTGGGCAGGAAGCAGGGCCGGACTGGCCATAGCGGGCACCGGGCGTTTCCCCGGTAGGCCGCCAGGGTAGGGGCCAGTTTTAGGCCCTGGGGGGCTGTTTTTGTTACCGGGGGCCGGAAATATCGGCCCCCTGTAACAAAATCGGCCCGAAATCGACTGTACCAAACAGCTCGGCTGCAACCCCCCTCCTCACCCCCAGGGGGGCCGGCCGAGCAGTTTGCCAAGGCCGGTTTCGGGTCCCAGTCCGGCCCTGCAGGAAGGCAGGCAGTCAGCAGGGCTGTGCCATGGCAGTGTAGTTCTCGGTGCAGGCCAGGCTGTTGGCTGGCGGGAGGCGGTGCAGAGGTGCTGGTCGAGTGTGCCAGCTTCCTCAAACACAGATCTTGGGCTGGCGGGGGCCGGCGAAGCGCTGGGACCCCGTGGCCATATAGATGTAGGCCAGCCCGTCGGTGGGCAGAATGTGGCCGGGTGAGGCCAGAGTCACGCTGCAAAAGGGGCTGGATCCATACTCGGCCGATATGATGCTTATCTCACTTCATGTCATGGGCACACTATTACACCATATAGGCTTTCATGCAACAACCTAAAGCATTGTGGGTTATGGTGTACTTCCATTCAGCTGAATAGGCTAATTTAATTATAGCAACTATTTTTCTTTTTTTGCAGTTTTTATTTAGCGCGAACTCTACCCGAAGGTAGTGGAGCCTTTAATGAGTACCAGTTACATTTCACAAGAGGACACATACGTTTTTGGTAGGCACAAGATTAACAGGCACATGCATCAACCATTTTGCGAGCGCAAACGGTGCGATTCGCAAAAATCGGCCGTTTGCGCCCGCAAAATGGCCTTCGCGATGCATCAAGGTTCAAGGCACTCGCAATTTGAGAATTCGCAATTAATTGCGAGTTCTCAATTATGATTACATTTAAGGAATCGCAATTTGCGATTCCTTAAATGCAATGCAAGAACCACTTTAGAATAAGCGATTTCGCTATTAGGGCGCAAATTACCATGAAGTTGAACTTCATGGTAATTTGCAAAACTGTGAAAAATGCACTTTAGTGCATTTTTCAAAGTTCCATGTTGCGCACACACATGCCCTTGGGGCATGTGTGTGCGCAACATGGGTGCACATCACTTTTTCAGGGTGCAACAGGGTGTCATTTTGACACCCTTGCACCTTGAAAGTGCATGCGCAATTTGCGAGTACCTATTGGTACTCGCAAATTGCGCATGTAATCTTCCCATTCATTCCTATGGGCCTGTAGGCCCATAGGAACGAATGGGAGCCATTCCTAATTGCGACTCGCAATTTGCGAGTTGCAATTAAGGAATTTGTAGGAATCAGCTATTTTCTCAGCGATTCCTACATGCATAGGCATTTGCGCTTCCTTATTAGCGAATCCTTATTTTTCGCTAATAAGGAATCGCAAATGGCATGTTTGATGCATGTGCCAGTAAGTGATTTGCCCAGAATCACAGGATGTTGAGCCTACGCCGAGACTCGAACCCGTTTCCCGCCCGATTCCACAGACGGCAGCTCTGGCCGTAACCAGACTCCCTCTCAAAGATATGCCCTTGAGTAATGGCTGTCTGACTTGTCGTGGTAATAACGCGCTGCATTGTATGCAGGGACTGAGTCAGCACAGTCACTCCACTGAATCACGCTTTTCTTTGATATCAGAGCAGGCCACATTAATGGCTCTGGAGAGGGGGAGTAGTGTAACCCGAGAGCAGGCAGGGTCTCCAGCGCACCCTACGCTAATCCCTGCAGGATGGCCGTAACTGGGACCAGCTGGGACGCCGGGATGGAACTATGGTAACAAGCAGCGGCAGAGGGGCCATTCAAAGTGTATTTAAAAAAAAGGGGGAAACAAGTCTCACCTTGAGGTAGCAACTGGGGACTGCCGGCCTCTGGGCACTGCGAGTCCGGCACCAGGTAGAGCTGACCGGGCCTGTCCGATCACATTACGTGGAACAGTAACCCCATTGCACCATGGGAAAGCGACGCTTATTACACAGTTGCTCTGCGCATGGAGGAGACACACAGAAAGCTCAAACGGGGTACATGCAGTTGTCTGAGGCGAGGAAAGGGAAGCCGCACAGAGGTGCGGCATGGAGGGAGATAGCCCCTGGTGGCACTCCCTTCACCCCACGGAAGAATTGGCAGTCCTTGCCTGACAGCTGTTGATCACGCCGCCTGCCTCCTGCGCAGGCACCGGGGTCGTGAGGGGGCAGGGCTGGCACGGCGGTCCAGAGGGCGTGGCCTCTGCCTGCGGGCCTGGATTGGGGGCGAAGAGCAGAGAGGGGATAACATTATCTTTTTAAAAAGGGCGTGAGAATCCCCACCCCTGTTTGCCCTCAAGTAGTGCAGAGAGAGCCTACTCACAGTGGGCGCTAACTTAGACAAGCACAAAGGTGACAGGCCCGCTGTAGTGTTTAATTGCACACCCTTTCAGTGAACATGTGCGGCATTGCAGTGAGATGGGCTGAGCGTGAGATCACCGGGAGCCGCTCAACCACCGCGAGCCGCTCAACCACCATCCAGTGTCCGGCTGCTGCAGCCACCATGTATTTTACATATTACACGCGGCGCTACAATGTAACTGAAAGCGCGCTATCAAAGTGAAAGCGCGTAAAAGAAAGTTCCCCACAAAAGCGGACGAAGACAGTAGTTAGGTGCCGCTGCTTCCGGACTAAACGGATGTGCCGCATCTGATCGCAAGCCAACCATAAGCCCGCTAACAAAATAAATGCCAGAGTTAACGAATGGCAAGCGGCAGAGAAACTACCGGCAATAGGCGGAGTTTCACCCAACAGATACAGATTACTTGATGCCTCGTAGAGGCAGCGCACGCGCTGCCTATGCGAGACCTAAAAAGGACAATAAACATGGAGGTTGAGGCAGCCATTGTTGGGCTTCCGCCACTTTCATCCTAGTTCACACCTGTCTGGCCATCCTGCACTTTTCTTGTTTTTCACTGTAGGAAGCTGGCTCTCTATATAGTGCACTAAAATGAAGTACACTTTGCAGAGACTCCAGTGAATCTTCAATTGGTACACAGAGGTAAAGGTAGATCATTCTAATGCTCTTTTCGTGGTAATGTGGGCGAGCAGTTAGGCTTATCAGAGGGTAGTGCTAAGCATTTGCTGTCACACACAGAGACAATAAATGAGACACACACTCAAGAAAAAATCTGCGACCAATTTATAAAAATAAAGTAAATTTATATGTATTTTTTAAGAACAAGAACCCAGTTCTAAGGTAGGTACTTTTCAAGTTATGAGTTTTCAAGTGTTTGGAAAATGTTTTTTTACTTGTTTTTATTCAATACTGCACAGGTATCACGTTACATGTCAAGCCATCAGGCCGCGACAAGTCAGAGAAGGATAACGGGAAAAAAACACCAGTTAACATACACTCCAGAGTAGCAGTGCGACGTGTCCCATCGTTCTACATATCTGCCCATATGCTACGCTCAGGAGCATCATTGCTGGGTGTGCAGAACCTGTACGGTTTACAGAACAGCTCCCATAGAGAGAGATTATGCGCAGTAGTAGCCAATATAAACTGTAACGAAAAAACAGAAAAGAGAACCTTGGCAGCGACTGGTGGCGGGCGATAGCCTCTAAGAAGAGAGAAGGAGACCTAAAAAGGATCAGCAGGCAGAGGAACCAGCATGGACAAGGGTAAGGCCCCTTAGTTCCCCGGGAGGGGGGCACAACAGTGCATCTGAGCGGGGGGGACAGCAAGAAATGTACCCAGGCAGCAGCCCAAAGCAGTACAGTTTGTGGAGATAAAGGCATATGACGTCAGCTGCGTCAGGACCCCCTTTAGGGGCCTGCGTGAGAAACCGGCTCCCTTTCGTCTCCCTGAACCCACACTCCGAGGCATTAGCCCACCCCGTCACTGGCCAAGTCACCAGCATTCCGATCCGCTCGTCCCACACAGACACAGACTGTACAACAGCTCAATCAGCCCAGTAAGGGGCCATCCTCCAAAGTCGGCACAGGGGTGGCATGTTCCAGCATTTGTGTAGACACCTCAGCCCCCTCGCTCGACCCTCAGCCGTCGCCATGATCTCCAGCATACCTCCCCACATTTCCAAATCACTCTCCATATTCTCATCTGTGCATACGGCTCGCAGTCGGCACTCCTCAGCCACGCCACACTCGCGCAGGTCTGCCCTCCACTTGTCCAGCCGGGGGGACATAGAGTGCGTCCAGTGTATGGCGATGCGGCGTTTAGCCAGCATGAGGCCCAAAAGAGCAAATTTATATCTCATACGAGTTCCCCTCTTGGGAATCGGGAGCACGCCTAATAGACACTGCTTAACTGACGCTTCAAAATACACGCCCGTGGCTATTCGTAATACATGCAGCACTTCTTGCCAATATGATTGTAATTGGGTGCAAGCCCAGGTCATATGTATAAATGTCGGCGGGGGCCTGCCGAAAAGTGCCCGCAGTATAGCGTGCCAATCTTTGAGACGTTAAATACATGCAATGCAAAGAAAAAAACTGGGTGAGCTTAAACCTTGCATTACTCGCCACCTCACGGACCTGTGTGAACGCCCCCTTCCACTTGCCTTCGGTGAGCGGCGACGGTAAGTCTGCTGTCCATCTGTCCTGAATTTTTGACACCTCAACCTTACGATCCGCCTTCAGGGCTTTGTATGTGCGGGAGATCAGTCCTCTGGTGGAGCCCAGGTCAAGCAACAGCACTAAGGTTCGTGTCTCCCCAGGCTCCTCCGGAAACAAGGTCCATATTTCATGAGTCGTGCACGATATTTTCGCGCACTGTAGAAAATAACCATCCGGCACTTGGAAACACTCCCTCACCTCGTCGAAAGATTGGAAGGTCCCATTAATGTACATATCTCCAGCTGTCATACAGCCCCCCTCATACCATCTCATGAGATCCATGACGGACTGGATCCGGTGAAAACCCTGAAGCCATTGGAGGGGGAGTGACCGAGCGTATGGGGCCCAAGAGTTCAGAAAATGTTTCACAATTGTGCGCAGTTACGTACCATAGGAATCAATGGGAGGTAAATAGAAAATTACATTTCAAATTAGGCAATACTTTCATGGAGTTCACCTCGTTTTAGGTCGATGCCGGGACCAGGTCCAAAGTTCCAGCAGGAGAAGTTCAGGAGTGCCCTGGATCGGCCGGGAGCAGAGTGCTGAGATTTGGAAGCTGGTGCTCAAAGACGAAGGGGGCCACTTGAAAATTCACTGCACAGGTGGACTTACTGGTAAGTCCGGTGGGTCTCCTTAGAGGGAGGAGGCCGCAAGGGCCTGGGACCATGGGACCATGGCAGGTTAGTTGGCGCCGGGGCTGGTGGGGCTGGGTGCAGAGCAAACAGGTCTGCCGGGTGTCGTGCGTCTTGGGGTCCTCTGGGTCAGGGGCAGGCAACTTGGAGAGGTGATCTCGGGGCAGCTGGGCCTCTCAGGAAGTGGGTCTCAGGTGTCTTGACATCCCTCAACGGGTGCTTGCTGCTGGTGCTTTGGGAGTCCGGTGGGGACTCTTCTTCTTAGTTTGCACCGCTGGGGGTCCGGTACCCTGATTATTGGTACACCGTGGCTCCGGTAGGTCCTGGTGCCTTCAAACTTGGTGGAGAGGCAGATCTGGCCCTCCAGAGCTGTCGTACCTCTTTTTGCTTCTGTGCTGCATCGAGGTCATCGGGAGCAGCACATCAACAAACCGGACTTCAAGCAATTGGTGCCTGTGGAGTGTAGGGGAATGAAACCTTCACTCCATGGGAGCTTTACAGTGATTTCTCGAAGACTGTAGGTGCTCCGGGGTTCTTGGAGTCCTTTCAGGTCTCAGGATGACACAGCAGTGGCGATTGTTGAGTCCTTCTTGCAGCGGGCAGGGTTTGGTGCCTTTTCTTTCTGCAGCAGGGCTTCTGCTCTCATGCAGCGGGTCTTCTATGTCCTGGTCTTCATTGGTGCCATGAATCTGAGGTTCAGGTCTCAGGGAGCCACCTAAATACTGAATTTAGGGGTGTTACAGGTGGAGATAGGTAGTAGCAAATGGACTACTTACCTTTAAGGTGTCTACACCCTTTAGTGACCCTTTCTGATGGAGGGGACACTACCCTAGCCCTGATTGGAGGTTTTTCTGCCATTCCAAGATTCTGGAAATTCAGGAGAGGGGTTCACCTCACCTGCCCCGCCCTAGAGGTGGTGCAGGCTAAGTGGGGACCCTCCTCCTCATCTAACTAATGTTCCCACCTTTCCTTCCGCCAAAAGTGGAGCAGGAAAGGGGATTTGTCTTCCCCCACTATCTGGGGGTTCCTGAGTTGGATTTCAAAGGCAGCATTGTCTTTGATGCTTCCCACCCAGGAAGGCCATCCTGTCCTGGAGGAGGTGTGAAGCACCTCTGCCGAGATCAGGTTTTGTCTCTGTCCTCTGAGAGCGTTGGCTCTCACTCTATGAGGTCAGGAACATGTCTGGTGGTGGCAGACTGACGATAACAAGTCAGGAACCGCACTAGTGCTGGGTAGGTTTTAAGGGGACCCTCTAAAGGGTCTCCTGTATGAATGTATTAAACTGGCATCAGTGAAGATTTATTAAGACAAGATATTTGGTACCAAATATCTTAGGAATCAGTGAAGTCATCAAGGAGCTAGGAAACTTGTGTTGACAAGTATCCAGCCCATGTAATCCTTATGACTTCCCTGTTCACTTACAACATCACAGAATGGATTGGACATTGTAGGGGCATATCTGCTCACGATGATATAACCTCACATAGGATATAGTGCACCTTGCCTTAGCGCTAAAGGCCTGCAGTAGGGGTGGCTGACCTTTATCATATGCAGTGTATGGGTGGCATGGCACACAGTGCTGTGCTCCATGCCGACTCTGGATTTTCCCACAGCAAGGCACTCAGCCTGCAATGGCAGAGTGCACAGCCTTGGTGAGGGGTCCCTGGGCTGGCACAACCAGTGTTGCAGCCCCAGAGGATCATCTTCAGTACCATGCCCTAAGGGACATCTTAAGATTTCGGGGGCTCTGAGCCAAACGTATTTTAGGGGCCCCTGATCAGAATAGGTTTGAATTTATGATCCAGTTTCAGCTGTTTCATGCCCTCTTTGGCCAGATCACTGACAGAGCACTAGCACACTCATCCAAACTCTGAATGTGTTTACATCTGATATTCAGGAATAGTGACGTGTGTTTTCAATACTGTAACAGAGCAGCAGCAGCAGCTCACTAATATTACTGCAAATAATCTCTGTGACGCCCTCGTATTTCGCACGTGAGCTACTATTTTGATCTAAAAGAAACTTTTTTATGGATGTTGCATGAAACATAAACACAGCATTTCTCTGCAAAATGTCTGTAATAGACTCTCACACATCACCCACATTAAAAACAAATGAAAGGAATACGGTATTTAAAACAATCTGTTTAATAATTATTCAAGGTCATTGTGAGAAGTTGGCCTGGTATATGCTGTCCACTAGTTATAGTGGGCACCTTGCACCAGTCCAAACGACCTTTATTGACGATAGGTTTAAAGACAACCTTTATTGAAAGCTATCCTAGTGGTAGCTATGGAGAGCAGCCTTCAGGCTAAGTCTTGAAGGAGTGTAAAGCAGCTTGGTTTACCAGATTATAAGTAACCTCTTGAATAACTAAATGAAAGGAGAACCACACAAGATATATAAAAAATATATGTATTTATTTCTAAACACTAACTACTAATCTCTTAATGAGATTAGAGTCTAAGATACACAATATCACAGTATTAAAACGACAATAAATAGCACAATACACAGTGGGCTCCAGGGGGAGACCAAACCATATACTAAGAAAGTGGTATAAGAACCACGACTTGACTAGACACAGTGCCTAGAGCACGTAGAATCGCTGGGGCCCCAAGGAACCACCCAAGGTAGTGACACAGGAGACCCACGGGGGACGTGTGCAGTGTGAGAACACAGCCGTGAGCGCCGTAGGATTCAATGCGGAAAGTCGCGGTTGGAATTTTAAAGATAAAGGACACTTAGGAGAGGACTTTGAGCAAACCCCTTTAGACTTAAGGGGTTCTAGGGCCAACACCCACGGGAGCACCGGAGTACTCGAGTTACCTCACCCAGGGAAGCCAGGTGCATAGGTGTCAAAGGGTGTCGGGAATCGTCGTCGTTTTCAATGGCGATCTGCTACAAAGTACTGCTGCAGTGAAGAAGAAAAGTGTCCGGGTGGATGCAAGCCTGGATCGAAGATGTGCAGAAACTGAAAGCAGAGGGGACAGAGTCTGGGTCACTAGCCAGTGACCAGGAGCGGCGCAATCGAATGCCCAACGATGTTGGGTGCTTCAGGTGCGAAGAGGTGAAGCTTGACTCTGCAGCCACAGGGTCCTGGAGACGTTGACGACAACCTGGAGCCGGATTCGAGCTGTCCCACAAAGGATGTCGAGTGCTGGGGTGTCGGTGATCGGATTGACCACAACAAGCCTTGGCAACAGCAACCCACGCAGGAAGAGAAAAGATGCTTCTGTGCGGACCAGCAAGGTCCTGGTGACTCCCCAAGTGATGGAGAGTCAGGGCACATCTGGAGCAACCAGGGAAGCCCAATAACAGTTAGAGTTGCCTTCTTGGAGACCCACAGATCAATGGACCAGGGATCGCGAAGGGACCTCAAGAGGAATCACAAAATGGTGGTCCACGGAACACTCGTTGAGTGTAGGCCTGCAATCTTCGGTGCAATTACTGCTCGGGGTCAGGGCTACAAGTAACCCAAAGCTCAGCCTCAGGGGTCACCGGAAAGCTGATGCTTCTGCAAATGGTCGCAGTGTCCAGGGGTTCGGGTTGCACGGTCTCCACGAGGGATACGGGCCTCAGACTTGCTGTGGGCACAGATCGACCTCAGAGACCTTGGAAAACCCACCTCCTGTGTGGCAATCTTCTTCGGAGTCCGTCGGAGCTCGGAGATGCCAACCGGTCAGTTGCGTTAAAGGTGCCTGCCTTGCAGGGGAGTAACTCCTTTACTCCAAGGGAGATTCTTCAGTCATCCAGCGTAGTGTAGATCGTCGAAGTACTTGGTTTCTGCTATCAGAGTTTAGTCCAGGTGTGATCTAAAGTCCTGTAGTCAGGGTTTCCTACTTTATACCCAAGGAAGGGGTGGGACAAACTCTGGGGACCCACCTATGGGAGGGTCAGGAAAGAGGGATGGCTACACCCATTTCCTTTGTCCAGTTTCACGCCAGAGCAGGGGCTGTGTGCCCCTGCAACCGGTTTGAGCTGGACTATGCACAGGGACACCAAATGTGCCCCCAGTGCAGACTTCAAAGCACTCTGAGAGTCACCCACCCAGCCCCAATACACTTAAGCCTGTCTGGGAGGTGGTCACACCTCCCTGTGACAGGAAACCTATTGCCCAGGCCTCCCCTGCCGGAGTTTCGAGGGCAGACTCGTGTCTGTGGCTGGTAGCATCCATTTTGTGATGCCAGGGCTCTGTTAGCTGGTACCGGGTATACCGGTGCTGTCATGTCTCTCCCTCTAGAAGGGTGGGATCATACTCCCACACCAGTTACTGGTGTGGGGGTATGATTCCAAGGTGTTTGACACCAAACACGACAGTTTTCCATGCAGCCATTCCAAAGTTAGCATTTACCGTTTGGTTATAATGCACTTAAGAGTATATGGTTTGGCTGCATCCCAAACAACCCCGGAATAAAGATTCTGAAAGCTGCAGAGGGGCTCTGCTCATGCATGGGCACCCTCTCACATGAAACCCAGCACCCTGCCTTCAGGATTGTTAAGGCCTGCCATAGGGGGGACTGATAGGTTTACATGTGCAGTGATATGGAGAGATATAGGGAACCTATATCTCAGTAAGGGGTGGATACACCACCTTACACAGGCTGCTGTAGCAGACCTGTTGTGTCATTTTAAAAGGCTTCCCAGGGGTGGCACAATACATGCTGCAGTCCCTGGTAGGCCTCTGGTGTACCTATGCCCTGGGTACATAGTATACCATATACTAGGGACTCACAAGGGTACCCCAGAATCCAATCTGGAGTGTACCTAAAGTACATACAATCAATTTCAGGGGATAGCAGATAGGCTGGGGTCCTGAATAGCAGGATCCCAGCCAAACTAAGTCGAAAACCAGCAAAACACCAGGGAAAAAGTGGGGGCAACCATGCAGTCAGATTCCACCTTCCTACATAACCCCCCCCCAAACGTAAGGAGATAAGGCTAACCTTGTCCAGTTGAGCCTTTATTGACTAAGTGGCCATATAAGGAAGAACCTGCACTAGCATGGTTACCCCCTGTCTTATGGTCCACTAAGCAATTCCTAACCCCAAGGGTATTGGATGATCTCCACCATTTGGAATTACTGCCTGTGGTGTGTTTTGGCAAAGCAAAAGGCTGGTGGGGTGTCTGAGTATAGAAGTGAGGCCCTAATAAAGTTGGCCTCAGCTTCCTCAGATCACTGGTCACCATGGAGGCCTTTCTTTCCATGACTGAGTTGTATCTGCCCCTAAGGTTCAACCTCTGGCTGCCTACAGCTGGGGGCTGGGTCCCTTTGGCTGGAATACTGGAGGGACATGGTAGGTTTGGAACTACTTGGTCCCAAGTTTGCCTTTGCCCAAAAGAATCTATCTGGGGGAGGTCCCTATCCAATGGTAAGAGGGTTCCCTCAGTGTGCTGCGGAATTTTCACCTTGCTAGGGCTACTAGACTGGGTGCCCCTAATCTGTGGATGAGGGGGTTCCTCTGGACAGGGAGCCCTTAGGGGTCCACTGACCTCTGCAGCCCTGGGCTGACAGAGGGAGGGTAGAGAGGGGCAGGTTACCTGCTCCAGACTGGATACCACCTTGGAAGGGTCCCCTGCCACCAGAGGGGTTTCCAGGCCAGGCCTGACCACCTCTGGGGCAGTTCCTTCACTAGGGGTAGGATCAGTTCCCTGAGGAGGCTGACCCTTACCTATTGTCTGGGGGGAAGAAGACTGTTCTTCAACCCTTCTGCTCTCTTGTGGAGTAGAGTGGGCCATTCTTTCAGGCTCCACTTCTCCAAAATTTCCCTGGGATGGGGCCGAGGCCCTAACAGCCCCACCAACCTTCACAGAGAGGCCCAACATTTTTAAATGGGCCTGGTATTCAACTTCAGCCCAGGCTGAAACCTCCAGATCATTGCCCAACAGGCAATCTACAGGCAAGTTTGGGGACACTGCCACTCTCTTTGGGCCAGTGACCCTCCCCAGCTGAGATTGACTATGGCCATGGGATGATCTGTTCTGATACCATCAATGTTGGTCACCTGGTACTTGAACTCAGGTAAAAGCTGTTGAGGGGGACTAGTTTCCCTGTCACCATGGTGACACTAGCCCCTGTGTCCCTGAATGCCAACGCCTTCTGACCATTGATTAGGGGCTCCTGTCTGTACTTGCCCAAAGTATTGGGACTCATAGTAAAAGTGGCAAATCCCATGCCACCATCACAGACTAAGGAGGCCTGTGAGGAGGATCTTGATAAACTGGGGTCCACCTCAGTTCCCCATGAAAATGCACATAACTTTTTGGGTGCATTACTACCACCTGGGGGATTACTACTTATAGTACCAGGAGGAGTGGTAGTATTGCTGGGAGGAACATTTTCCTTATTGCCAGCCTGTGAGCAACTGGGGTTATTTTTCCAGTGGCCAGGCTTCTTACAGTTATGGCAATAAGGTTTCTTTTCAGGGGAGGAAGGAATTTGGGACCCACCCCCAGGAGAGGACGTTTGGGGCCCTGTAGTGGATTTATCCTTGGATTTATCCCCATCTTTCTCTTGGGACTTGGTAGAATCTTTCTTCTGGTCACCACCCTGATTCTTTGGCTTTACTCTGGTTCTGACCCATTTGTCTGCCTTCTTTCCCAATTCTTGGGGAGAGGTCAGATCAGAGTCCACCAGGTACTGGTGTAAAAGCTGGTTTTGACAATTATTAAGGATCTGCTCCCTCATAAACAAATTGTACAATCCTAAAAAGTCATGCACCTTGCTGCCATGTATTCAACCTTCCAGAGCCTTAGTAGCACAATCTACAAAGTCAACCCAGTCCTGAGTCTGTGCCTTTTGGGTGTCTCTGAACTTTAACCTGTATTGGTCAGTGGTTAGGCCAAACCCATCAATCAGAGCACTCTTCAGGACTTTATAATTATCAGCATCCTCTTCTCTTACAGTGAGGAGCTTGTCTCTACCTTTGTCTGCAAAGGAGAGCCACAAGATTGCTGCCCACTGCTCCTGAGGGACCCTCTGTACTTTACAGGCCCTCTCCAGTGCAGTTATCCATTTGTGGATGTCATCCCCACTCTGGTAGGGAGGGACAATCTTGTTCAGGTTCCTATGGGGATGAGTCTCTTCTCTACTCCTAGGGACACTGTTGCTACCACCATGGGGCTCTAGCCCCAACTTTTGAAAAGCTTTCTGAAGCTCCAGGGATGCCCTGTCTAAGGCCAATTGCTCTCTCTTGATTCTAAGCTTAGCTTTCTCAAACTCAAGCAGTTGGCATTTCTTCTCATAAGAGGATGCCCTTTTATGAGAAGCAGAGGACCCTATAGAAGTACCAGAATGATTAGACTCCTGAGAAGGAGATCTTGATCTTCTTGGTAGACTATTAACCATTCCTGGGGGAGTGAAGAGGGGGCCACTGAGGCCTTCCTCTCCTTCAGGAAGAATTTGATTTTCCAGGTGGGAATCATGTTGATCCCCTGGCCAGCATCAGAGTCTGGGTCATAGTAGTTTTCACTACCTGGCCTTTCCTCTTCTACTGCCCCACCCAACTTGCCTGCCTCATCAGACCCTGGTGTCTTTCTGAGGTCATCTAACAGCAAAGCCTCTATGAGGCGTTGAGTGCATGCATGTCTCCCTGTTTTCAGTCTCCTAGAGGTACACATATTCCTCAATTCCTGGAATGTGAGATTGTCATACCTAGTGGGCAAGGAGTCACTTACTTCAGGCCTTGCAGACATTCTAGTGTGGTGTGGTGTATGCACCTACCTACTCTAGTGGGAACTGAGACTCTCAACTTGATTTATATGTACCTATGTACCTATAGTGGTTTTCAGTTAGTCACTTCAAAGAGATTATCTGGTAAAGCAATAGCAAGCTTGAATCCAACCGCTGCACACCAATGTGAGAAGTTGGCCTGGTATATGCTGTCCACTAGTTATAGTGGGCACCTTGCACCAGTCCAAACGACCTTTATTGATGATAGGTTTAAAGACAACCTTTATTGAAAGCTATCCTAGTGGTAGCTATGGAGAGCAGCCTTCAGGCTAAGTCTTGAAGGAGTGTAAAGCAGCTTGGTTTACCAGATTATAACCTCTTGAATAACTAAATGAAAGGAGAACCACACAAGATATATATAAAATATATGTATTTATTTCTAAACACTAACTACTAATCTCTTTATGAGATTAGAGTTTAAGATACACAATATCACAGTATTAAAACGACAATAAATAGCACAATACACAGTGGGCTCCAGGGGAGACCAAACCATATACTAAGAAAGTGGTATAAGAACCACGACTTGACTAGACACAGTGCCTAGAGCACGTAGAATCGCTGGGACCCCAAGGAACCACCCAAGGTAGTGACACAGGAGACCCACGGGGACGTGTGCAGTGTGAGAACACAGCCGCGAGCGCCGTAGGATTCAATGCGGAAAGTCGCGGTTGGAATTTTAAAGATAAAGGACACTTAGGAGAGGACTTTGAGCAAACCCCTTTAGACTTAAGGGGTTCTAGGGCCAACACCCACGGGAGCACCGGAGTACTCGAGTTACCTCACCCAGGGAAGCCGGGTGCATAGGTGTCAAAGGGTGTCGGGAATCGTCGTCGTTTTCAATGGCGATCTGCTACAAAGTACTGCTGCCGTTTAGAAGAAAAGTGTCCAGGTGGATCCAAGCTTGGATCGAAGATGTGAAGAACCTGAAAGCAGAGGGGACAGAGTCTGGGTCACTAGCCAGTGACCAGGAGCGGAGCAATCGAATGCCCACCGATGTCGGGTGCTTCAGGTGCGAAGAGGTGAAGCTTGACTCTGCAGCCACGGGGTCCCGGAGATGTCGACGACAACCAGGAGCCGGATTCGAACTGTCCCACAAAGGATGTCGAGTGCTGGGGTGTCAGTGATCGGATTGACCACAACAAGCTTTGGCAACAGCAACCCACGCAGGAAGAGAAAAGATGCTTCTGTGCGGACCAGCAAGGTCCTGGGGACTCCCCAAGCAATGGAGAGTCAGGGCACGTCTGGAGCAATCGGGGAAGCCCAATAACAGTTAGAGTTGCCTTCTTGGGGACCCACAGGTCAACGGACCAGGGATTGCGAAGGGACCTCAAGAGGAATCACAAAATGGCGGCCCACGGAACACTTGTTGAGTGTAGGCCTGCAATCTTCAGTGCAGTTACTGCTCGGGGTCAGGGCTAAAAGTAACCCAAAGCTCAGCCTCAGGGGTTGCCTGAAAGCTGATGCTTCTGCAAATGGTTGCGGTGTCCAGGGGTTCGGGTTGCACGGTCTCCACAAGGGATACGGTCCTCAGACTTGCTGTGGGCACAGATCGACCTCAGGGAGCTTGGAAAACCCACCTCCTGTGAGGCAATCTTCTTCGGAGTCCGTCGGAGCTCGGAGATGCCAACTGGTCAGTTGCGTTAAAGGTGCCTGCCTTGCAGGGGAGTAACTCCTTTACTCCAAGGGAGATTCTTCAGTCATCCAGCGTAGTGTAGATCGTCAAAGTACTTGGTTTCTGGTATCAGAGTTTAGTCCAGGTGTAATCTAAAGTCCTGTAGTCAGGGTTTCCTACTTTATACCCAAGGAAGGGGTGGGACAAACTCTGGGGACCCACCTATGGGAGGGTCAGGAAAGAGGGGTGGCTACACCCATTTCCTTTGTCCAGTTTTGCGCCAGAGCAGGGGCTGTGTGCCCCTGCAACCGGTTTGAGCTGGACTATGCACAGGGACACGAAATGTGCCCCCAGTGCAGACTTCAAAGCACTCTGAGAGTGCACCCACCCAGCCCCAATATACTAAAGCCTGTCTGGGAGGTGGTCACACCTCCCTGTGACAGGAAACCTATTGTCCAGGCCTCCCCTGCCGGAGTTTCGTCCAGCAGCAGGAGGGCAGACTCGTGTCTGTGGCTGGCAGCATCCATTTTGTGATGCCAGGGCTCTGTTAGCTGGTACCGGGTATACCGGTGCTGTCATGTCTCTCCCTCTAGAAGGGTGGGATCATACTCCCACACCAGTTACTGGTGTGGGGGTATGATTCCAAGGTGTTTGACACCAAACACAACAGTTTTCCATGCAGCCATTCCAAAGTTAGCATTTACTGTTTGGTTATAATGCACTTAAGAGTATATGGTTTGGCTGCATCCCAAACAACCCCGGAATAAAGATTCCGAAAGCTGCAGAGGGGCTCTGCTCATGCATGGGCACCCTCTCACATGAAACCCAGCACCCTGCCTTCAGGATTGTTAAGGCCTGCCATAGGGGTGACTGATAGGTTTACATGTGCAGTGATAAGGAGAGATATAGGGAACCTATATCTCAGTAAGGGGTGGATACACCACCTTACACAGGCTGTTGTAGCAGACCTGTTGTGTCATTTTAAAAGGCTTCCCAGGGGTGGCACAATACATGCTGCAGCCCCTGGGAGGCCTCTGGGGTACCTATGCCCTGGGTACATAGTATACCATATACTAGGGACTCACAAGGGTACCCCAGAATCCAATCTGGAGTGTACCTAAAGTACATACAATCAATTTCAGGGGATAGCAGATAGGCTGGGGTCCTGAATAGCAGGATCCCAGCCAAACTAAGTCGAAAACCAGCAAAACACCAGGAAAAAAGTGGGGGCAACCATGCAGTCAGATTCTACCTTCCTACAGTCATCAGGGCAAGACTCTTTGCAAAACAGAGCTGGCTCTTTTAGGGGGCCCCCTGAAAATCTGGGGCGCTGGGCCAGAGCCCACTTTGCCCATGCCTTAAAACTTCTCTACATGCCCTATGTACCTGGGGTACCATTTACTAGGGACTTACAGGTGTAACTGAAGCTGTGCCAATCATGGTACAGTATTTGGGAAAGAGGTCTGGCACTGGGAACCTGGTTAACACAGTTCCAAATCACATCAGGTAAAAAGTGGGGGCTAGCCATGCAAAAAAGGCACTTTCCTACATTCCCCTCTCCAGGTTACCTCGGAAGTTAAGTCCTGCCTAGATGCGATTCTGGTTGTTTTACTCCTTCTCCTCTGTGTCCTTAAATTCCTGCACTACTCACCATGAGGAGTTTCTCCAAATACATACTTTGCCTCCTCTGGGACTCTGAGACCAAAGACTCTTTCTTGCCCTGAGCTTCCCACCCTTCCGGTTCTCCGGCTGTATCCTCGTAGCCGGAGGGCTACTTACAGCAGACCCTCTACCCAACCCTGAAACCGGAAGGTCTAGTGAGTGTTTGAGAATATCTTTGAAAGTGAGGAGTCACCTCAGTACCAGGACACTGCTTGTCTCTTTCTCCCTTTACCCCTCTTGTCCCAGGGTGGCATTATTCTTAGACCTGTCCCTGCACAGATGAGGGGTCTGCTGTCTTGGGAAGAGGCGCGGATTATCTTCGCTCCTAAGAAACCTAAACCAACCCCGAATCCTGACACAGTGCTTATGTAAGCTTATGTAAGCTCATCTAATGTTAGTTTCGGTTTGGTGTTGCGCTGCTTACCAAATCAATAATAGCCTTCTAGACCCAGCGGGGCCCCATTATCTATGCATTAATTGTATGACACCATACCTTCTTGGGTGGTCCCTCCACACATGAAACGTCTCGAGGTGACTATTAGACTATTGTAACCCTGACATGTGGCTTTTACACTAAGATCAGTCCTGACAGGACACACACAATTTCTAGCAAACAAGTTTAACACCCAGCTGATGCCCATTTGACCACTATTTAATTTGAGCTGTGGCGCGTCCACTTTTATACCGAATACACATACGGCAGCCTCTCGTTAACTGTTGTTAGTTATAAATAACTTCTTCATTGCTCCATATATATCTTACCACGTACCTACAACATCTCACGTGTTGTGCTTTAATCTCTTTTCTCTTAAACTACGAACCCACACAGTACATAGGGAAATGCCTTATGTGAGACCTGCCGGGTATTGATGAAGTATAATGAGAAACCCGAATGGGGTGAGTTCATCATTTCTTTCTGCAACCATGGTGGTGCTCCACCATACGTGCCTGTGTGATTTTCATGATAAAAGTTTGTGAGAGTCACCCACACGGCACTCACGTTGTGTATGTTTTTAGCCATCACCACTGTGTGTTGTGAGCTTGTCACACAGGGAACACAAGAGTTTTTGTTTATACTGTATTCTCAGATCTTAATAATTGTTTTTATTCCTTCACTAGGTTGGTCATACTCTATCAGGTACTACACATAGTATGTGTTAGGTGGGTTTAAAGAGGTAGATTACACCATATAACCACCCGTGTGTAGATAGATTTGATTAAATAAGGTCCTGACGAATCGCCACCAGATTGACTGACTACTAGGCGAGAAACCTGTTGACCCTACAATAGAGCGCCCTACCTGAGACATAACCTCATGCATGCGCCTTCGTTTCTTTTAATCAGGTTGGGAGACCTATTGATTAAAATTGTTTTTGTTGGCACTTCCACACCTGTTTTAAACTTCCTTCAGGTTACACACCTCCACTCACTCATCTACACTGGTTAGGCCCCTCACCCCCACGTCACCAAACGGCAATTTGGAATAAAATATCGCCGCCAAAGAGCCCCTCATAGGGAGCCCGTCAGGTATTGCAGCGCCGACCTGACGAGGAGCAGCCCTATGATGAAGCATGACACCCAGCTGGGTGTGTGAGGGCCCTAAATTCCAAGAGGCGGAATCCCCATCCTCCTGCATCTCATGAACACGCATAACCTGTTCCCCTTGTTTACCTCTGTCTCTTAATTAGGAACAGCATACCCTCTATATCTCAGCCAACTAGGCTGCCCAGTGGGCCCGGAGTCCGATTTATAGTGTGGAAGATGTTTGTAGTGTGCTGAAAGAGTATGAACCGTTTGTACAGCAGCATGCCCTCAAGCATATGTCGGCTACTCTGATTGGGTTGTGGGAACAGTGTTTCAATGGTGTCTCCCCCCAAATTATTTATGACATCCGGGACCGTGTGTATTCTGCTGACATGGCCCCTAACGACGTTTTTAGTAATGTTGCAACGTTGATTGGATATCGAGGCAGGCTGCATCAGAAGAGCCCGACAACAGTGTCCCAGTTTTCGTTGAGGGAAGTACATCCTATTTTCCACCCTGAGATACCGGAGCTGCGAGATCAGCATGATGCTGTAGTCAGACAGCAAGTAGAGGCCCTTTTCCAGGAGCAATGGGTTTATACTCCCTGGAAAAGGAGTGAGGTTTTGCCTCTTAAGACTCAGTTACCCGACCCTAGGAAAAATCCAACTGCATATTATAAAGAATTAACAGAGGCTGCGTTGTCCACGGTGATGTTAGCAGACATTGAGATGTTCTTCGGTTTAATATCACATGGCTGAGAATCTACTTTAAGAGGAAGATCTGGAAACAGAAAGCTTACACAGAGCCTGGTCTCAGAGAGAAGAGCGAACCCTCAGGTTAGAGACATCTTAGAGGTCTGTATTCATCCTACAGGTGGTACCAAGTGATGCTGGAGCACAGAAGAGGTGTCTATAAATCAACAAATGCGTGCACGTGAGTCACAACACATCCCACAGCCACAGGAGGACAAGAATGATGCAACACCTGGAACAATCTGCGTTCCAAACCAGCATGAATCATCAAAACATCAGCTTGGAATGGGTCATACGCACTCTTGTCTCCAAACATCAGTCTGGCATCTTAAGCAAATAAACTCGTGTCCCCAAACATCAGCTTATTATTTTCATACAATATACTAATTTTGCCCACAATTGCCAACTTTAATTTTCAGTAAATTAACTGATGCATCGAGCTCCACTCACTGTGATGTTCTCCAGATTGCCAGAACAAACCACACTTACATTACAATTCTTTGTTTTTTAGAAAACTTCTTGCAAATCCTGGTTTGGGAGTGCCCGGGCGTCTAGGAGTCACTGGGCTCCGTTTGTTGTAGAGGAGTTTAAGTCTGGTGTCCTGGCACGTGGCCCACCGTTGGACCCCAAACTGGCACCAGGTAGGCACTTTCAGCACTTCACTCTCAGGACCACAAGACACAGCAGTCCGAGGCCCACTCAGAGAGGTGATAAGGCTACACACTAAAAACTCACTGAAGCACCCTCTAGCTCTCCTTAATCTAATGTCCACCCAGGACTTTACTTTTACAAAAATAATAGTCCCTTATACATACAAACATGTATACTCTACAGAAAAGACTGATGGACAATGGAAAGCAGCGCTCTCTCGACCCTTCCTAGATAGAGAGTGGAGTCCAAGGTTCTCTATTGCGCCTAGGCGCCTGGCACCAAACGCTGTGGCTCTTGTAGAGTTTACAAACACCGGATGTGAGACCCAGGCTGCTGCACGCGCTCTCAGGAGGCCCACACAAGCCACCGTCCAGAAAGGTCCAGAACAGCCATCTCAGTCTGGGAGGGCTGGGCACGGGGCACAAAGCGGGTCGAGTTTAGGGCGCAGTTATCGGAGTCTGCAACCGTAGGGGGGCAGAGGGTGAGCTTGGTGCCCGTACATCGGGGTCCCAGAGTCTCACAGGGGTTTTAGGATACAAGGCAGGATATCTCGATGACCGCAGTGTTGGTGGAAGCGTTAAAGGGTCTTATCTTCAGAGCCCCAGTGATGGTGAACATTGGCCCAGGCTGAGAGGTGCTCACAGCTGGGAGGTGCTCACATCTGAGAGGTGCTCACACCTGGGAGGTGCTCACAGCTATGAGGTGTTCACATCTGAGAGGTGCTCACAGCTGAGAGGTGCTCACAGATGGGAGGTGCTGACAGCTCCACAGCTCTGGTGACAAGGAGTGGGGGGAGGGTGGGGAGGGCGGGGACAGTTTAGTATCCGTGCTTAGACTCTTATCTTCAGAGCCCCAGTGATGATGAACATTGGCCCAGGTTGAGAGGTACTCACAGCTGCCATGTGATCACAGCTGAGGGGTGCTCACAGTTCTGAGGACAAGAGTGGGGGGCAGGAGCAGTTTATCACCCGGGCTTTAAATGTTGAATCACTCCACTACGGCGCATCTGATGTGAAGGTGGTTTGAGGCAAGGAGCTTAGCGAAGCCTCACCCAGGTACCTCTCTGACAACCTCCACGCCTGGTAGGTAGGAAGAAAATAAATGTATTAGGACAATTGTCCATAAAACATCCTAAACAATACATAAAAACAGTTGCAGTTTAAAATTGACTTCAAACCCATCAGGCCCACCCATCACCCCGCTCCCTACTGTAACCCATCATTAAAACTCTATTTAACAGAACGTAAAAACCGAGCAATTCCTACGGCCACATCTAGGTAACGCATTTCTGACAGCAACTCTACAGCCTTCATCCTTTGTACTGTTCTGTATTTAAAAAACAAGGGCCTTAGGAACTTAATCTGGTGCGGAAGATAAAACACAGTCCATAACAGGGGCGTAACACAGGCCCCCGCAGTCCCTGAGCTCCAGGGGGCCCCCTCAGCACAACACTCTGGCTGCAGAGCTCCTGATTGAGCCCGGTGGGGGCCCCTCCACGTGACTTGCAGGGGGGCCCCCTCAAGTTTCGTTATGCCAGTGGTCCATAAGTATATGCAACAAACAGCATTTTTCATTCAGGGGGCAGCGACAAAGACCATCATTATCCCAGACCCTGGCCCAACAAGAGCGGGATGAGTAGATTGGATTGCACTCCACTCTTACCCTTAGAATTTTATTTTGCAGGCCAGGATCAGGTACCTGCGCCAGGTAGGGAAAAACTGTATCCAGACCTAGAGAGGGTATCGAAAAACTGATCGGAGGTTTCTGACTCAGGTAGGCCAGGTCAAGAGTCCCGGCCACCTTTGCTATAGACTCTTTCAATGCTTGTTTACCTGGAAAAGGGGACCATGACGTGATTGTACCACACTCAGAATGGAGGTTCTTAATACCTCTTAATCTATTCCTTACTTCCCTTGCCCACCTTCTTTCACTGCCTTGGATCTCATCCCAGCAGAGTTTAGAGACCTTTATCGCATCACCGTCCTCCAAGAGCCTGTTAAAGAATCCCAAAGCCGGGGAAAATGCCAACCAATTCCAACAGGTATGAGTCAGCTTCCTCGTTATACCCTGGCCCGTAGTGTTTGGTGGAAGCGCATAAGTCTTCTAAGGGCCGCCCCTCTAACCGGTCCCACTCACAGGAGAGATCAAGGGAAAAGACCCAGGGGGGTATTTCCTTCATAGGCCTTCAATAAAGGAATAAGAGACAACCCTCCATATTTCCAATCTAAGCTGGACAAACTGCTGGCTCGCAGCAACGACTTCTGCTTAGTATTATCCCAATGTGTGTCCCATCTTAAGCTCCTCGTAAAAGTCAAACCTAAATATTTATAGGAATCAACAGGCTCCACCTCCCGGGCGTATAAACGCCAGTTACATTTTTTTACTCTTTTACCAAAGACCAACACATTAGTCTTCTCTAAATTAATTTCCAACTGGTTCTGCTTTCCATATGTTTCAAGAGCGTATAGTTTCCTCAGAGGACCAATTGGGGTGCCGTCCAAGAGCATCAGGTCATCTGCATAAAGCGGACAGGCAATGTGCTGATTCCCGACTTTAGGACAGAAGGACTTTGTTTGGGATATGAAAGTAGGGAGGTCGGCTAGAAATAAAGAGCAGGGGGGCTTAAACACACCCCTGCCGAAGGCCATTCTTAATGGAGATTTTCAGTGACAGCTGGCCCGATTTATCTAGCTCCCCCTGGGCCCAATTGTTGGCGTGTAGGGATTGTAATACACTAAGGAGGTTCAGAGGGAGCTCCCAGGCGGCAAGTTTTATCCATAGAGTTTCTCTGTCCACCGAATCAAAAGCTGTCCATTGTCAACATAACAATAACACAGCCTTTATTCCAGAGCCTTTTGAATGATGGTCCATAAAGCAAAGCAATGCTCTATAGTGGAATGGCCCTCCCGAAAGCCCCCTTGCTCAATTGGGATTATCTTAGATTCGAAGGCCCAGTCTTCCAATTAGATAGAATAATTTTGGAAAACTCCTTGACCGAGATGCCCAAAGGCTAATCAGCCGATAGTGTGTAGGATCCGAGCCATGCCCTTTTTAGGTTGAGCATTCGAGACCTCTTGTATATACTTTAGTATATACTTATTATATACTTATATGTGTATGTACTTTGTGGGCTCTGGAGATCAGCCCTAGGACTTGTCGGCTTCCGCTAGGGACTTTTTTTTCTGTTCAACTGCCTCTATTTAACTGTCTTGATAGAAAACGACCAGCAGAGGTCAGTAAAATACAATAATTGCTTTCTGCTGAGGGACTTTCTTTTTTTAAAATTTTCTGGCAACTGCCTCTATTTAACTTTCTTGATAGAAAACGACCAGCAGAGGTCAGTAAAATACCAGAATCACTTTAGCATTCTCTAGATTGCAGTCCATAGAAATTGTCTTCCACGAGCACCCGTAGACAATAATATTTTTTTCAAATCTTGTATTTTCAGTGATATGACCACCGAAGGCCCTGATTTTATATTAAAAACAGAGCTTTGGACTATACCATTTCCCGCTGAAAGGCAATATTTCTCTCCATGTGTTCCCATACCTGGCGTGGCACGCAGTTTGGTGCTTACTTTCCCTCCATGTTAAAGAACAGTAGATGTTTCAGCACCCAGGCTAAGGTGGTGCATAGCTAAATACATATAAGGTCCCAAAAGTGAGACCGATTGCATTGCAAATGCTTGTTTTAAGATGGGTTTTACTATGCCTGGTGCCCGTGCTCCACATTATGAGCACCGGCCCCCCCGTTGTCCTAGCAACCGAGATACACTGGGCGCGTGCTCTTGTGAAGCAGGGCGGGCCAAACCATGGCATGACTCAACCCCGGTCCTCGAGGGTCTCCCCAGAGACCGCATGTCTGCAGCAAGGCCGCCTCACTAGAAAGGAGGTACTATATGCCCCAAAAATGTACCGTACTCACTGGAATAGAAGCGCACAGGTGCTCCCACGTGCACTGACTGAATATCCGGCCTGAATGACTAGATCTGGACCGGTATTTAAGAAATTTCTATCGGTGCAACCTTGTGTTTTCAGTGCAAGTATTACTTCCAGCCCCCGTACCTAGTTGATCGGGAGGGATGCGGTAGCACTGTGTTCCCTGGGAAGTACTTCGTAGGTGTTCCACCATGGAGAAAGCTTGTGTGCCTTCTCTGACTTTCCCAAAGTACATTTAGTAGAGCCGCAGGTACTTCTCTACCTGTATTTACGGGGCAGAGACAATGCCACATGTCCACACTCTGAATATTTGGGAATGTATCATGCTAACCTTCTTTGCTACAGGACAACAAGTGGTACTTTCAAAAGTACATGCACTGTGATGTTTTGATGTTGTGTAGTATGCACAATAATTATGATTTCTGTCTTTTTTATTCTTGCCTTGTACAGGATAACGAGTACTATCAGTGTATTTGCATGGTAGGCGAATTATTTATGATTCATGTCTTTTGGCTGGTTTTATGTACAATATACTATATATTTTAATATAATCCTGTGTGGAGTCTCTTTTGTGGTGTATTCATTGTGTTCCTGTGTGAGTGTGTTGCATAAACGCTTTACACATTGCCTCTGATGATAAGCCTGACCACTCTGTGCTAAGCTACCTGAGTGTGAGCACAGGTTATGTTTGGTGTGTAACTGACTTGCCCTGACTAGAGGCATGCATACCGTAGCCAACCAGATACCCTATTTCTAACATCCCTCTTATTAAAGAACAGGAAGAACCTTTCAAACTGGGGAGGCCACTGGGCATCTCCCTCTGAATGAGACAGATAAAAAAGCCTGTCCCTCCCTATGATCAACACTGCTCAGGTAGAGAGGGCAGTGCTCCCAGGTACTCCACCATATCGACTTCAATGTTAAAATGTCTTCACCTACCTCATCTTATGGCAATCAGCACCATCATGTTTTCAGGTACCCCCATTTTACGGCAGTCTGTACCATCATGTTTTCAGGTACCCCATCTTACGGCAGTCTGTACCATCATGTTTTCAGGTACCCGATCTTACGGCAGTCAGTACCATCATGTTTTTGATCTTACGGCAGTCTGTACCATCATGTTTTCAGGTACCCCATCTCACGGTAGTCTGTACCATCATGTTTTCTGGTACCCCATATTACGGCAGTTGGTACTATTGGAAAGAGGTGTGGCGCAGTGGCCAAGGCAGATGACTCCGGAGCGCGGAGCTCACGGTTCGATCCCCAGCGCCAGAGGCAGATCTACTCAGCATCATGTGACTCTGGGCAATAGCTCACTTAATCTCCCCGACGGCCACCAGCGCCTTGAGACCCTGAGGGGTGATTAGTTTGCGCTTTACAAATACCAGGTAATTATGAGGTACCCCATCTTATGGCAGTCGGTGCCATCATGTTTTCACCTACCCGATCTTACTGCAGTTGATACCATCATGTTTTCAGGTACCCCCATCTTATGGCAGTCGGTACCATCATGTTTACACACCTACCCCATCTTATGGCAGTGTGTACCATCATGTTTTTAGGTACCACATCTTACGGCAGTCTGTACCATCATGTTGTCAGGTACCCCATCTTATGGCAGTCTGTACCATCATGTTGTCAGGTACCCAATCTTATGGCAGTCGGTACCATCATGTTTTTAGGTACCACATCTTACGGCAGTCTGTACCATCATGTTGTCAGGTACCCCATCTTACGGCAGTCTGTACCATCATGTTGTCAGGTACCCCATCTTATGGCAGTCTGTACCATCATGTTGTCAGGTACCCAATCTTATGGCAGTCGGTACCATCATGTTGTCAGGTACCCAATCTTATGGCAGTCGGTACCATCATGTTGTCAGGTACCCAATCTTATGGCAGTCGGTACCATCATGTTGTCAGATACCCCATCTTACGGCAGTCTGTATCTTCATGTTGTCAGGTACCCAATCTTATGGCAGTCGGTACCATCATGTTGTCAGGTACCCAATCTTATGGCAGTCGGTACCATCATGTTGTCAGATACCCCATCTTACGGCAGTCGGTATCGTCATGTTGTCAGGTACCCAATCTTATGGCAGTCGGTACCATCATGTTGTCAGATACCCCATCTTACGGCAGTCGGTATCGTCATGTTGTCAGGTACCCAATCTTATGGCAGTCGGTACCATCATGTTGTCAGGTACCCAATCTTATGGCAGTCGGTACCATCATGTTGTCAGATACCCCATCTTACGGCAGTCTGTACCATCATGTTGTCAGGTACCCAATCTTATGGCAGTCGGTACCATCATGTTGTCAGATACCCCATCTTACGGCAGTCGGTACCATCATGTTGTCAGGTACCCAATCTTATGGCAGTCGGTATCGTCATGTTGTCAGATACCCCATCTTATGGCAGTGTGTACCATCATGTTTTTAGGTACCCAATCTTATGGCAGTCGGTACCATCATGTTGTCAGATACCCCATCTTACGGCAGTCGGTATCGTCATGTTGATCAAAAAATCAAAGGGGGGGAGTGAAGAGAAAAAAAAGTAGAATCGTCCTCCTCATGATATCGTAATTCAACAAAGGGATTCTACCATTATCTACATAAAGATATATATGTGTATAAGTGTATACTCAGTTTTACTGCAGGTGTTTTTAATGTGTTCTAATGATGATGTCTGGAAAAAATCCTTCTCTAGTTTATAGGAAGGGCAGTGTTCAAAAATTGTAAAATACCCCTCACACACTGAAACCTGATTCAGTGTCATGCTTCATCATTGGGGTCTTCCCGCCCCTCTACGGGACGGGCGTGCTACTACCTACGTAGACGCGGAGCACTTAATTTAGTGATTAGTGTGTATGTGTAGTGCGTGGGATCGTGAAAAAATATATATAAGTGTTGATTTAAAAATTCCCTGGCTAGTGGAAAAAATACACTTTATTGGCTTCCCTAGCTGAGAATAGTAAAAGTGGGGAGGTGTAGATAGTGTACTTTGATAGGTCACTTTCTCCAGGGTCAACATGTTTCAGAAGCCATCCCCTTGGCTTACTTCCTCAGGACCAGAACGATCCAAATTGCACCTCACTGGGTGATATTATAAATGTACATATGCCTGCTGGTCACACATACTCTTCCATGTACCCGGAGAGCCACGAGAAGGTAATCCTTGGTGATTGAGCACACCCAGCATTATCAATGTGAAGGCGCCTTTACACCCCTCGTGGCATCTCATGGAGCGGATACGTTAATATACGAATGTTTCTTTACAGGATATACAATTGATATATTGTGTCTACTGCCCTAATAGGGTACATGTAAGAGTATGTGTGACCAGCAGGCATATGTACATTTATAATATCACCCAGTGAGGTGCAATAGGGATCGTTCTGGTCCTGAGGAAGTAAGCCAAGGGGATGGCTTCTGAAATTAGGTTTCAGTGTGTGAGGGGTATTTTACAATTTTTTGAACACTGCCCTTCCTATAAACTAGAGAAGGATTTTTTCCAGACATCATCATTAGAACACATTAAAAACACCTGCAGTAAAACTGAGTATACACTTATACACATATATATCTTTATGTAGATAATGGTAGAATCCCTTTGTTGAATTACGGTATCGTGATGTTGTCAGGTACCCCATCTTATGGCAGTCGGTATCATCATATCGTCAGGTACCCCATCTTACGGCAGTCGGTATCGTCATGTTTTCAGGTGCCCCATCTTACAGCAGTCTGTACAATCATGTTGTCAGGTACCCCATCTTACGGCAGTCGGTATCATCATGTTGTCAGGTACCCCATCTTATGGTAGTCGGTATCATCATGTTGTCAGGTACCCCATCTTATGGTAGTCGGTAACATCATGTTGCTCTTCTGTCTGAAGTCTGAGTTTGTAAGATGTGTGTCACCTGAGGCATAGCTCTGCTGTCTGAAGTCTGAGTTTGTAAGATGTGTGTCACCTGAGGCATAGCTCTGCTGTCTCAAGTCTGTTTTTGTAAGATGTTTGTCACCTGAGGCATAGCTCTGCTGTCTCAATTCAGAGTTTGTACGATGTGTGTGACCGCAATGGATAGCTCTTCTATCTGAAGTCTGAGTTTGTAAGATGTGTGAAACCGCAATGGATAACTCTGCTGTCTGAGTTTGTGAGATGAGTGTAACAGAAATGAATAGCTCTGCTGCCTGAGTTTGGTAAGATGTGTGTAACCGCGATGGATTGCTCTGCTGTCTGAAGTCTGAGCTTGTAAGATGTGTACAACCGCGATGGATAGTTCTGCCGTTTGAGTTTCTAAGATGTGTGTAACCGCGATGGATAGCTGTTAGACCTGGCACCAATGGCGTGGGTCTCCCTTCCATCTTTCGCTTTTGTCTCCTCTGTGTTTGCTGGTGTTAGATGCTCTGGGCGCTGTGCCACTGCCATTCAGTGCTATAGCGCGAATGCACCCTTTTGTAAATTGCCTGTATGAATTGGTATTCCCATAATTGGCTCATTTGATTTACCTGTTAGTCCCTAGTATAGCGCACCGTGCGTGCCCAGGGCTGGTAGACCGAATGCTGCCGGTGGGCCTGCAGCGCTGATTGCGCCACCCTCAGAAGCAGCTTGTAAAGTGTGTCTCAGACCTGCCATCGCAGAGTCTGTGCGCAGTCCAGAACTGCCATTTTTGACTGTGAAGTAAACCCACTTCCCAGTCCCTCAACCTTCCCTTGGCATCATGTAAGTCACCCCTATGGCAGGGTGCATTGTATGTGAAAGGTAGGACCTGCCTTGGTCTGTGTGGCATGTCCTGATAGTGAATTACACTCCATTTCGTTTTTCACTATTGCAAGGCTATCTGTTCCCTTAGGCCAGAATGGGCAGTTTGATTATTACATCCTATAATCCTAGCTGACCCAAGGAACATGTTTGGAAAGTCGAATTTAGTATGCCTGAGCTCAGAATATTAAAGTACATCTTTTAGTGAGGATTATTTTTATATTCTGTGTTTGAAAATACCACTTTTAGAAAGTAGGTATTTTCTTGCCTAAGTCTTCCAGTGTGCTCTGCTGTTATGTGTATTGGCTGTCTGGTCTTGGAGGGACAGGGCAGGCTGAGCCCGACCTGTATTGAATAGGGAGATCTGCAGTTGGAGTATGGGGAGGGGTGACCCTTTGATCTGAGCAGGGCTGTGCCTGGCAAGGTGAATGATGGCTCCACCTCCCACTGTGGGTCTGATGGCAGACCCCCTCTTCCTCAAAGGCAGGATGCAGCCTTGTAAACAAAGTGCTCCAGGACCACACCGAACTGGTTCTGGCTGGGTTCAATGACTTGTGACTTTTGAGAACAAAGACCTGTGGGGTATAAATATCTGTGCCAAAACCCCTACACAGTGTGTTACTTCTGAATGTCAAGACGAACCTCTGTCCGTGTAACTATAGGGAAAGGACTTTGAATCTTTCATCCATCTTGCTGAAGCAACTACCCAAGGGCCTGATTTGAGCTTGCCTCCTGCTGAAGTCTCAGGGACATTAGACTTCACCCATCAGCCTTCTGAATTCCTATTGAGGGGGATTCTACTCGCAGGTGAGGCTTCTGTCGAGAATTCCAGAGCCTCTGGGTCTACTGCGGGAACGCGGGCTGAGAATCATCGCTATCGCTATTGTGGGCCGCTGCAGCCGAGGAGCTGTTGCCGCTGAGAGCCCGCATCTGTCAGTGCTACGAGAATCATCGCTATCGCTGTGGGCCGCTGCAGCCGAGGAGCTGTTGCCGCTGAGAGCCCGCATCTGTCTGTGCTACGAGAATCATCGCTATCGCTATTGTGGGCCGCTGCAGCTGAGGAGCTGTTGCCGCTGAGAGCCCGCATTTGCCTGTGCTACGAGAATCATCGCTATCGCTATTGTGGGCTGCTGCAGCTGAGGAGCTGTTGCCGCTGAGAGCCCGCATTTGCCTGTACTACGAGAATCATCGCTATCGCTATTGTGGGCCGCTGCAGCCGAGGAGCTGTTGCTGCTGAGAGCCCGCATCTGTCTGTGCTACGAGAATCATCGCTATCGCTATTGTGGGCCGCTGCAGCCGAGGAGCTGTTGGCGCTGAGAGCCCGCATCTGTCTGTGCTACGAGAATCATCGCTATCGCTATTGTGGGCCGCTGCAGCTGAGGAGCTGTTGCCGCTGAGAGCCCGCATTTGCCTGTGCTACAAGAATCATCGCTATCGCAATTGTGGGCCGCTGCAGCTGAGGAGCTGTTGCCGCTGAGAGCCCGCCTTTAATCACCGTCTCAGGATCATCGTGAGTGCACGCCGCGGACCGCTGCAGCTGGGAGCTGTGGCCGCTGCGAGTCCGCCTGTCATCATCGCAGCTTCCTCCCGAAGTAGCGTGCCGTGCCCCTTTAAACCTCAGGTACATTGTGCATCACCGGGTCGCGTAGACCCCGGCCTCGAACTAAGGTCGTTTCACATGCTTTTGAGTGCTTGTATTGCCTTTTAAGTGAACCTATATTTACGTGCGTTGTGGCTTCTTGATTGTCTTTGAGCCCTGTGTTAAGCTTATATAAAGATACTCATTTTTCTATAGCTACTTGTGTGGTGTCCCTTTGTGGTGTCTTCACTGTGTTATTGTGTATGGTCATAAATGCTTCACACACTGCCTCTGAGATAGGCCTGTCTGCTCGTGCTACGTTATCACAGGGTTGAGCAGGGGTTATCAAAGGGTGTAGCCCCCTTACTCTGACTTAGGAAGAAGGGTCCCTACTTGGACATTGGCGCCAGCCACTGCCAACTAGAGATCCCCATTTCTAACATTGGTGGTCAGCGGTGAGGATCAGGACTTGCATTTGTGATCCACATACAATAACTGGTGTACACTACTAGTTAGTGCAGACCTAAACGCAACCACATACGTGTTTGATCTTGTTCTATTTTTGATCGTAACTGCCAGTTATTTCTACAATGGGTAAGCCAACATCCAATGCTTCGGAGGATCTCACCTTTGAGGAAGAGAGGTTAGAAACATACACTGCCAAACAGCTAAAGTCTTTTTGCAAGCAATTCACCGTCCCTATTGCAGGTCTCTCTAGGAAGGAGGAGTATCAGAAGGCGCTAAAGGCCTGGTTGGAGGCGAGGAAGTCCCCCGGGAATGGGGGAGAGCCTGTGGACGGGGGAGAGAATGCCGGAGGGCAGCAGGATGATGAAGTGGATTTAGTGGGAGGTAAAGCACTTTCCAGTCCAGGTACTAGTGTGTCCTCAAAGGGCCTGTCTCCAGAAGAGATGGAGGACAGGGAGAGAGATAGGAGGCATAGTTTGGAGATGGCCAAATTAGAAGGTCAGAAGGACCTAGAGAGTAAAAAGTTGGATATTGAGAATAACAGGTTGGCATTTGAACTTGAGAAAATGAAACTGGAGCATGAGAGAGTATTGAGGGAGCTGGAGATCAAGGCTAAGAGTTTAGAGATCTCCCCCTCTGGTGGCAGCATACCTTTAGTACCTACAGGGAGTAGAGTTTATATACCCAAGGATGTCATCAAGGATTTCCATAAGAGTGAGGATATTGGGCAATGGTTTGCCGCCGACGAGATAGCAATGGTGTCCCACCGGGTCCCTGAGAAGGATTGGGGAGCGGGGTTGTGGGGACGCTTTGTGTGTGATGGGAGGGATACCCTGTTGGATCTGCCTAAAGAGAGCAGGATGGTGTATGCCCATATGAAAGAGGCCTTGATGACGCGATATGGTTTGACCCCAGAAATGTCCAGGCAAAGATTTAGAACCTGTAAGAAGTCAGAGGGTACCACTTGGGTTGAATATGTGTCTTTTTTTTGCAGAGCAATGGATCGCTGGGTAAAAGGTAGCAAGGTGGAAACTTTTGAACAACTGTATGATTTGTTTGCGTGGGAGCATTTAGCTAGTAACTGTTTTCCAGAGCTACGCCAGCACCTTATTGATATCAAGCTAACTAACCCTAGGAAGCTTGCTGAGGAGGCGGACCGCTGGGTGAGCACCCGGGTTCGCAAGGGTCATGTGGGAGACTTCGCAAAAGGTGGGCAGGGTCCCCAGCAGAGAAGTGGGGGGACAGGGGTAAACAGAGGGAGTTCCAGAGAGGGCCCCAAAGTAATTCCTAAGGGAACCCAGGAGTGGTGTCCCAGTCTTCCCCTGAGAAGAAGCCAGTGCCCCCGACAGGTAGGCCTGTTCATAGGGGGCCCCTTACTTGTTTTAAATGTGGTCAAGTGGGCCACCGGTATTATGATCCCCAGTGTCCCCAGAGGGACCTCAATGCACCACCCCGTGCACCAACCCGCCAGCTTGCTAGTGTAGCCCTGGGAGGGGAGGAGATGGGTGCCCAAGGTGGGTGGGATCCCGTAGAATTGACCCTTGTCTCGCTAGGAGACTTTGAGAAGATCCCTAACCCCACGCTGCCTGATAACACTAAGAAGTACAGGCAGTGGGTGACCATCAATGGCCATAGGGTGGAGGCTCTGAGGGACACCGGAGCGAGTGTGACTGCTGTCAGCTCCATGTTGGTGTCCCCAGAGCAGGTTGTCCCCCATGCATTCTGCCCAGTAGTGTCAGCAGACAACTCTGTGAGCCAGTGTGAGGTGGCTCAAGTTCCCTTTGAGTGGGGGGGGGTCTCAGGAACTCTTCAAGTAGCTGTGAGGCCAGCCATGCCGGTAGACTGTCTGTTGGGCAACGATTTAGAGAATTCCCCGTGGGCTACGGTGGAGAGGAAATCGCACTTGGAAATGTTGGGTCTGCCTGAGTGGGCGTGCGCGACCACTCGGTCCATGGCAGCCAATAAGGATGTTCAGAAGGACCTGGAGCCTGAAAGTATGGCCCAGGCCCCTGTCTTAAAGAGAAGGGGTAGGGGGCGTGGGAAACCGGCCCCCATAGTTCCCACGGTCCAGGAGGGAGCAGACCTTGAGGGGGATGCCCTGGAGCCTACAGGGGAACAAGTAGCCGAACTGGGGGACCTGCCTGGGCTGACCCATTGGCAGCAGGAAGGAGGGCCCACCAGGGAGGAATTTTGTGAACAGCAGAGAACGTGCCCTTCTCTTGAGGGGCTGCGGCGACAGGCTGCAGCCCAGGCAGCAGGTGATCAGTCAGGGTCACATCTGATCTATTGGGAGAATGACCTCCTTTACAGCGAGCCTAAGGTTGCTGAGCCTGGGTCAGCCCGTTTTCTGGTGGTACCCCAGTGCTTCAGAGCCTTCCTACTGGGGTTGGCTCATGATGTGCCATTGGCAGGACACCTGGGGCAGACCAAGACCTTCAAGAGGCTGGTCACCCACTTTTACTGGCCCCAGATGCGCAGGAGCTCAGATGCTCACTGCAGGACATGTGAAACTTGCCAGGCAAGTGGGAAGAGTGGGGGGAAGATCAAAGCCCCACTCCAGCCCTTTCCAGTTGTCAGTACCCCATTCGAGCGAGTGGGCATTGACATTGTGGGGCCTCTGGACCGCAAGACAGCCATTCGCAACAGGTTCATCCTGGTCTTGGTGGACCATGCCACCCGGTACCCTGAAGCCATCCCACTCCGGACAGTGACGGCCCCCGTGGTGGGACGTGCACTGATGGGGATTTTCTCCCGTGTGGGGTTCCCCAGAGAGGTGGTGTCTGATAGGGGTACTAACTTCATTTCCAAATATATGAAGTCTCTGTGGGAGGAGTGTGGGGTAACTTATAAGTTTACCACCCCTTACCACCCCCAAGGTAATGGGCTGGTTGAGAGATTCAACCGGACCCTCAAAGGCATGATTATGGGCCTAGAAGAGTCCATGAGGCGTAAGTGGGACATCCTCTTGCCATGCCTGTTGTTTGCTTACCGTGAGGTGCCACAGAAGTCCCTAGGGTTCAGCCCCTTTGAACTACTCTATGGTCACCCGGTAAGAGGGCCTCTGAGTCTGGTCAAGGAAGGCTGGGAGCAATCTCCCAGGAAACCTCCCCAGGATGTGTTTAGTTACATGCTGGCCTTCAGGAACCAGACTCGGCATTTCAGAAAGCTTGCTGAGGCAAATCTGGAAGCCAGCCAGGAAGAGATGAAACGTTGGCACGATCAGAATGCCACTCTGATTGAGTTTCAGCCTGGTCAAAAGGTTTGGGTCATGGCCCCAGTGGAGCCCTGTGCGCTCCAAGATAAGTGGACCGGACCATTTGAGGTGGTGGAGCGCAAGAGTCCTGTTACCTACTTGGTGGACTTGCGGTCTCCCGGAACCCCTTGCGGGTCCTGCATGTCAACCGCCTGAAGCCCCACTTTGAGAGGTCCGAAGTGGGCATGCTCCTGGCCACAGATGCTGGGATGGAGGAGGAGAGTGAGCCTCTTCCTGACCTCCTGTGTGCAAAGGAGCAAGATGGGTCAGTGGAGGGTGTGGTCCTCTCCCCACACTGACCCCTGAGCAGCAGAGTGATTGTCGCCAACTGTTGGGACAATTCAGTGATCTGTTCTCCCTGGTGCCTAGTGTCACTGATTGGTGTGTCCATGAAGTGGACACTGGGGACAGTCCTCCTGTTAAGCACAAGGCTTACCGAGTGACTGACCGGGTTAGGGCATACATTAAGGAGGAGGATTCCAAAATGTTTGCTTTAGGGGTGATTGAGTCCTCTAGCAGCCCTTGGTCCAGCCCAGTGGTCTTGGTACCAAAAGCTGCAGCGCCTGGTGCCACCCCAGAACTTCGGTTCTGCGTGGACTACCGAGGTCTCAATTCAGTCACAAAGACTGGCACGCACCCCATCCCCAGAGCTGATGAGCTCATAGATCGGCTAGGGGCTGCACGGTACCTCAGCACGTTTGATTTGACGTCTGGGTATTGGCAGATCGCCTTGACTGATGGGGCAAAGGAGAGGTCAGCATTCTCCACACCGGATGGGCACTACCAGTTCAGGGTGATGCCCTTTGGGATGAAGAATGCCCCTGCCACCTTTCAGAGGTTGGTCAACAGGGTGTTGGTTGGGCTGGAGGATTTCAGTGCCGCCTACCTGGATGACATTGCAGTGTTTAGTTCCTCATGGGAGGACCACCTGCGCCACCTCTGGGAAGTGTTGATGGCACTGCGAAGGGCAGGCCTCACAATCAAGGCAAGTAAGTGCCAGATTGGGCAGGGTTCTGTGGTGTACTTGGGACACCAGGTTGGGAGCGGCCAGGTGGCGCCCCTACAGCCCAAGATTGAAACCATCCTGGCTTGGGAACCCCCAAAGACCCAGACACAGGTGAGAGCCTTTTTAGGACTCACGGGTTATTACAGGAGGTTTGTCAAGGGGTATGGCAACATTGTTGCACTCTTGACTGAGCTGACTTCTAAGAAGCAGCCAAAGATTGTGAACTGGATTGACACCTGTCAGGAAGCCTTTGACGCCCTGAAGACTGCCATGTGCACAGCGCCTGTACTTCAGGCGCCCAACTTTTCAAAAGAATTTGTTGTCCAGACAGACGCTTCAGAGCATGGTGTGGGGGCTGTTCTGTCACAGATCAATGAGGAGGGCCTAGACCAACCGGTAGCCTTCATTAGTAGGAGGTTACTTCCACGGGAACAGAGGTGGAGTGCAATTGAGCGTGAGGCATTTGCTGTGGTCTGGGCACTGAAGAAGCTGAGGCCATACCTGTTTGGGACTCACTTCCGGGTTCAGACGGACCACAGGCCCCTCCGATGGTTGATGCAGATGAGGGGTGAGAATCCAAAGTTGTTGAGGTGGTCTATTTCCCTACAGGGGATGGACTTTACGGTGGAACACCGCCCGGGTACAGAACACGCCAATGCTGATGGTCTGTCCAGATTTTTCCGCCTTAGTGATGAGAACCCCCAAGTGGGTGGTTAGTTCTCCCCACATTTCAGCTGGAGGGGACACGTGTTAGACCTGGCACCATTGGCGTGGGTCTCCCTTCCATCTTTCGCTTTTGTCTCCTCTGTGTTTGCTGGTGTTAGATGCTCTGGGCGCTGTGCCACTGCCATTCAGTGCTACAGCGCGAATGCTCCCTATTGTAAATTGCCTGTATGAATTGGTATTCCCATAATTGGCTCATTTGATTTACCTGTTAGTCCCTAGTATAGTGCACCGTGCGTGCCCAGGGCTGGTAGACCGAATGCTGCTGGTGGGCCTGCAGCGCTGATTGCGCCACCCACAGAAGCAGCTTGTAAAGTGTGTCTCAGACCTGCCATCGCAGAGTCTGTGCGCAGTCCAGAACTGCCATTTTTGACTGTGAAGTAAACCCACTTCCCAGTCCCTCAACCTTCCCTTGGCATCATGTAAGTCACCCCTATGGCAGGGTGCATTGTATGTGAAAGGTAGGACCTGCCTTGGTCTGTGTGGCATGTCCTGATAGTGAATTACACTCCATTTCGTTTTTCACTATTGCAAGGCTATCTGTTCCCTTAGGCCAGAATGGGCAGTTTGATTATTACATCCTATAATCCTAGCTGACCCAAGGAACATGTTTGGAAAGTCGAATTTAGTATGCCTGAGCTCAGAATATTAAAGTACATCTTTTAGTGAGGATTATTTTTATATTCTGTGTTTGAAAATACCACTTTTAGAAAGTAGGTATTTTCTTGCCTAAGTCTTCCAGTGTGCTCTGCTGTTATGTGTATTGGCTGTCTGGTCTTGGAGGGACAGGGCAGGCTGAGCCCGACCTGGATTGAATAGAGAGATCTGCAGTTGGAGTATGGGGAGGGGTGACCCTTTGATCTGAGCAGGGCTGTGCCTGGCAAGGTGAATGATGGCTCCACCTCCCACTGTGGGTCTGATGGCAGACCCCTCTTCCTCAAAGGCAGGATGCAGCCTTGTAAACAAAGTGCTCCAGGACCACACCGAACTGGTTCTGGCTGGGTTCAGTGACTTGTGACTTTTGAGAACAAAGACCTGTGGGGTATAAATATCTGTGCCAAAACCCCTACACGGTGTGTTACTTCTGGATGTCAAGACGAACCTCTGTCCGTGTAACTAGAGGGAAAGGACTTTGAAACTTTCATCCATCTTGCTGAAGCAACTACCCAAGGGCCTGATTTGAGCTTGCCTCCTGCTGAAGTCTCAGGGACATTAGACTTCACCCATCAGCCTTCTGAATTCCTATTGAGGGGGATTCTACTCGCAGGTGAGGCTTCTGTCGAGAATTCCAGAGCCTCTAGGTCTACTGCAGGGAACGCGAGCTGAGAATCATCGCTATCACTATTGTGGGCCGCTGCAGCTGAGGAGCTGTTGCCGCTGAGAGCCCGCATTTGCCTGTGCTACGAGAATCATCGCTATCGCTATTGTGGGCCGCTGCAGCTGAGGAGCTGTTGCCGCTGAGAGCCCGCATTTGCCTGTACTACGAGAATCATCGCTATCGCTCTTGTGGGCCGCTGCAGCCGAGGAGCTGTTGCCGCTGAGAGCCCGCATCTGTCTGTGCTACGAGAATCATCGCTATCGCTATTGTGGGCCGCTGCAGCCGAGGAGCTGTTGCCGCTGAGAGCCCGCATCTGTCTGTGCTACGAGAATCATCGCTATCGCTATTGTGGGCCGCTGCAGCTGAGGAGCTGTTGCCGCTGAGAGCCCGCATTTGCCTGTGCTACGAGAATCATCGCTATCGCTATTGTGGGCCGCTGCAGCTGAGGAGCTGTTGCCGCTGAGAGCCCGCCTTTAATCACCGTCTCAGGATCATCGTGAGTGCACGCCGCAGACCGCTGCAGCTGGGAGCTGTGGCCGCTGCGAGTCCGCCTGTCATCATTGCGGCTTCCTCCCGAAGCTGCGTGCCGTGCCCCTTTAAACCTCAGGTACATTGTGCATCACCGGGTCGCGTAGACCCCGGCCTCGAACTAAGGTCGTTTCACACGCTTTTGAGTGCTTGTATTGCCTTTTAAGTGAACCTATATTTACGTGCGTTGTGGCTTCTTGATCGTCTTTGAGCCCTGTGTTAAGCTTATATAAAGATACTCATTTTTCTATAGCTACTTGTGTGGTGTCCCTTTGTGGTGTCTTCACTGCGTTATTGTGTATGGTCATAAATGCTTCACACACTGCCTCTGAGATAGGCCTGTCTGCTCGTGCTACGTTACCAGAGGGTTGAGCAGGGGTTATCAAAGGGTGTAGCCCCCTTACTCTGACTTAGGAAGAAGGGTCCCTACTTGGACATTGGCGCCAGCCACTGCCAACTAGAGATCCCCATTTCTAACAATAGCTCTGGTGCCTGAGTTCAGTAAGATGTGTGTCACCTGACACATAGCTCTGCTGTCTGAAGTCTTAGTCTGTAACATCTCTGTAACCACAATGGATAGCTCTGCTGTGTGAAGTCTGAGTTAGGTAAGATGTGTGTATCTGCGATGGATAGCTCTGCTGTCTGAGTTTGATACGCTTTGTGTAACCTGAGGCATAGCTCTGCTGTCTGAGTTTGTAAGATGTGTGTAACCATGATGGATAGTTCTGCTGTTTGAGTTTGGTAAGATGTGTGTAACCAGAGGCATAGCTCTGCTGTCTTATTTTTGAGTTTGTAAGATGTGTGTAACAGCAATTGTTAGAAATGGGGGTCTCTAGTTGGCAATGGCTGGCCACTGTCCAAGTAGGGACCCTTCTTCCTAAGTCAGAGTGAGAGGGCTACCCTCTTTAATACCCCTGCTCAACCCTGTGGTAACGTAGCACGAGCAGGTAGGCTTATCTCAGAGGCAGGGTGTGAAGCATTTATGATCATACACAGTAACACAGTGAGGAACACTACAAAGGGACACCACACAAGTAGTTATTATAAAAAATAAGTATCTTTATATAACGGCAGATTTATCACAAGACCAATAACTGTAAAAGCCACCATACTGTCAAAAATAGGATAGCTGTTGAAGGGCTGTCAAAAATAGTTCAAAGGTTGCAAAAATAAGGTTCAAGTTCAAAGCAGTGGTCTCTGCGACCCTTTCTTTCACAAAGTACCTGGGTTTAGTAGCAAAACCAACAAAGTGTCGCAAATAAGCTGTAGCGATGATTCTCAGCACGCGAGGCCGGCGATGCGTTGAAATCCTTGCCGCAAGGGAGGATGATGCGCCGATCTACGGGATGCATGCGGAGACGATGCGACAAACTTCTGCACGCTGGACCGCCGATGCGATGACTTTCTTGCCGCGTGGGAGAAGTCGATGCGGTGATCCTGTTGGCGCTGTGCGATCGTGTTGCGATGCGAAGACAAAGACGCTCCGCGAGGAGCGACGAAATTCGGTGCGATGCGATCAAAGTGGCGAACGCACGGCGTCCGCACTGCGATGTCTCGAGCGATGATTTCTTTAAGGGTTGCAAGTGCGCGGCGACAGCAGCGCGATGATCTTTCCAGCGCGTCTCGGCTGCAGCGGCTCGCAAAGGGCGTCAGCGATGGTTTCGGGTTGCGGGCCCTCGGCGGCAGCAGCACGATGATTTTCCCAGCGCTCTCGACTGCAGCGGCCCGCAAAGATGCGTTAGCGTCGATTTCTTACCCTCTTTCTCTGATGCAAACTAGAGGCCCTGGAACTCACAGGAGCCTCCTCAGCAGATAGCAGTCCTCGCAGGGAGGAAGCAGGAGGTTGGTGGTGGAGTCTGATGTGCCTGAGACTCCAGCAGGAGGCTAGCTCTTTCCTAGCCCTTGGGTGATTGCTGTACAAAAATAAAAGTTCTCTCAAGAGTTCCTTTTCCTCTTCTTCAAGGTCCAGTGGTCACTGCTGCAGGCCAGTGCAAGAAAAACACACAAGCACAAGGACAGTCACTTCCTGCAGATTCCTCCAGTGGCACGGACAGAGTTTCCTCTCCAGATCCAAAAGCAATACAAAAGTAGGGGGTTTGAGCACAGATATTTATACCCCAAAAGTCTTTGATCCTTGAAGCTACCAGTCCCTGAACCTAGCCAGAACCAGTTCTGCTCAGGCCTGGAGCACTTTGTTTACCAGGCTGCATCCTTCCTTTCAGAAAGAGGGGTCTGCTAGCAGACACACAGTGGGAGGTGGAGCCAGCATTCACCTGCCAGGCACAGCCCTATTCAGATCAAAGAGCCACCCCTCCCCACACTCTAAATGCAGATCTCTCTATTCAACCCAGGTCTGACTCAGCCTGTCCTGCCCCTCTAAAACCAGACAGCCAATACACATAACGGCAGAGCACACTGGAAGGCTTAGGCAAGAAAATACCTACTTTCTAAAGTGGTATTTTCAAACACAGAATATAAAAATAAACTTCACTAAAAGGTGTATTTTAATATTCTGAGCTCAGGCATACTAAATTCGTTTTTCTACCATGTTCCTGGGGTCAGTGAGGACTATAGCATGTAATAGTCAAACTGCCCATTCTAGCCTATGAGGAACAGGTAGCCTTACAGTAGTGAAAAACGAAATGGTGCATAATTCACTACCAGGACATGCTACACACACCAAGGCATGTCCTGCCTTACACATACAAGGCACCCTACCATAGGGGTGACTTACAGGATGCTAAGGGAAGGTTCAGGGGCTGGGAAGTGAGTGCACTTCACAGCCAAGATGGCAGTGGCAGGTCTGAGACACACTTTACAAGCTGCTTCTGTGGGTGGCACACATCAGTGCTGCAGGCCCACCAGCAGCATTTGGTTTACCAGCCCTGGGCACACCTAGGCCACACTACTAGGGACTAACAGGTAAACCAAATAAGCCAATCAGGGATATACCAATTCACATAGACATATTTATACAGGGAGCATTCGCGCTGTGACACTGAATGTCAGTGGCACAGCGCCCAGAGCATCTAACACCAGTAAAACAGAGGAGACAACAGCGAAAAATGGAAGGGAGACCCACGCCAATGGTGCCAGGTCTAACAGCAATGGATAGCTCTGCTGTCTGGGTTTGGTAAGATGTGTGTCCCCTGAGGCATAGCTCTGCTGTCTGAAGTCTGAGCTTGTATGATATGTGGGACCTTAGGCATAGCGCTTCTGTCTGAAGTCTGAGTTTCTAAGATGAGTGTAACAGCAATGGATAGCTCTGCTGTCTGAGTTTGGTAAGATGTGTGGAACTTGAGGCATAGCTCTGCTGTCTAAAGTCTGAGTTTGTAAGATGTGTGTAACAGTAATGGATAGCTCTGCTGTCTGAGTTTGGTAAGATGTGTGGAACTGAATGTGAGAAGTTGGCCTGGCATATGCTGTCCACTAGTTATAGTGGGCACCTTGCACCAGTCCAAACGACCCTTATTGATGATAGGTTTGAAGACAACCTTTATTGAAAGCTATCCTAGTGGTAGCTATGGAGAGCAGCCTTCAGGCTAAGTCTTGAAGGAGTGTAAAGCAGCTTGGTTTACCAGATTATAACCTCTTGAATGACCAAATGAAAGGAGAACCACACCAGGTATATATATAAAATATATGTATTTATTTCTAAACACTCACTACTAATCTCTTTATGAGATTAGAGTCCCAGATACACCATATCACAGTATTAAAACGACAGTAAATAGCACAATATACAATGGGCCCCAGGGGGGGACCAAACCATATATTAAGAAAGTGGTATAAGAACCACGACTTGACTAGACACAGTGCCTAGAGCACGTAGAATCACTGGGACCCCAAGGAACCACCCAAGGTAGTGACACAGGAGACCCACGGGGACGTGTGCAGTGTGAAAACACAGCCGCGAGCGCCGTAGGATTCTATGAGGAAAGTCGCGGTTGGAATTTTAAAGCAAAAGGACACTTAGGAGAGGACTTTGAGCAAACCCCTTTAGACTTAAGGGGTTCTAGGGCCAACACCCACAGGAGCACTGTAGTACTTGAGTTACCTCACCCAGGGAAGCCGGGTGCATAGGTGTCAAAGGGTGTCGGGAATCGTCGTTGTTTTCAATGGCGATCTGCTGCAAAGTGCTGCTGCCGTGAAGAAGAAAAGTGTCCGGGATGATCCAAGCCTGGATCGAAGATGTGAAGAACCTGAAAGCAGAGGGGACAGAGTCTGGGTCACTAGCCAGTGACCAGGAGCGGAGCAATCGAATGCCCACCGATGTCGGGTGCTTAAGGTGCGAAGAGGTGAAGCTTGACTCTGCAGCCACGGGGTCCAGAAGACGTCGAGGACAACCAGGAGCCGGATTCGAGCTGTCCCACAAAAGATGTCGAGTGCTGGGGTGTCGGTGCTTGGATTGAACCCAACAAGCCTTGGCAACAGTAACCCACGCAGGAAGAGGAAAGATGCTTCTGTGCGGACCAGCAAGGTCCTGGGGACTCCCCAAGTGATGGAGAGTCAGGGTATGTCTGGAGCAACCAGGGAAGCTCAATTAAAGTTAGAGTTGCCTTCTTGGGGACCCACAGGTTAACGGACCAGGGATCACGAAGGGACCTCGAGAGGAATCACAAAATGGCGGCCCACGGAACACTCGTTGAGTGTAGGCCAGCAATCTTCAGTGTGATTACTGCTCGGGGTCAGGGCTACAAGTAACCCAAAGCTCAGCCTCAGGGGTTGCCGGAAAGCTGATGCTTCTGCAAATGGTCACGGTGTCCAGGGGTTTGGGTTGCACGGTCTCAACGAGGGATACGGGCCTCAGACTTGCTGTGGGCACAGATCAACCTCAGAGACCTTGGGAACCCACCTCCTGTGTGGCAATATTCTTCGGAGTTCGTTGGAGCTGCGGAGATGCCAACCGGTCAATTGCGTTAAAGGTGCCTGCCTTGCAGGGGAGTAACTCCTTTACTCCAAGGGAGATTCTTCAGTCATCCAGCATAGTGCAGATCGTCGAAGTACTTGGTTTCTGTGTCAGAGTTTAGCCCAGGTGTAATCTAAAGTCCTGTAGTCAGGGGTTCCTACTTTATAACCAAGGAAGGGGTGGGACAAACTCTGGGCACCCACCTATGGGAGGGTCAGGAAAGAGGGGTGGCTACACCCATTTCCTTTGTCCAGTTTCACGCCAGAGCAGGGGCTGGTAGCCCCTGCAACCGGTTTGAGCTGGTCTATGAACAGGGACACCAAATGTGCCCCCAGTGCAGACTTCAAAGCACTCTTGGAGTGCACCCACCCAGCCCCAATACACTAAAGCCTGTCTGGGAGGTGGTCACACCTCCCTGTGACAGGAAACCTATTGTCCAGGCCTCCCCTGCCGGAGTTTCGCCCAGCAGCAGGAGGGCAGACTCGTGTCTGTGGCTGTGGCTGCAGCATCCATTTTGTGATGCCAGGGTTCTGTGAAGCTGGTACTGGGTGTACCGGTGGTGCCATGTTTCTCCCTTTAGTAGGGTGGAATCATACCTCCCACTCCAGTTACTGGGTTGGAGGTATGATTCCAAGGTGTTTGACACCAAACACGACATGTTTCCATGCAACCATTCTCAAGTTAGCTTTTACCGCGAGGTTATAATGCACTTAAGAGTGTATGGTCTGGCTGCATCACAAACAACCCCGGAATGAAGAGGGGCTCTGCTCATGAATGGGCACCCTCTCACACGAAATCCAGCACCCTGCCTTCAGGATTGTTAAGGCCTGCCATAGGGGTGACTGATAGGTTTACATGTGCAGTGATATGGAGAGATATAGGGAACCTATATCTCAGTAAGGGGTGGATACACCACCTTACACAGGTTGCTGTAGCAGACCTGTTGTGCCATTTTGGGTGGCCTCTCGGGGGGCATAATACATAATGCAGCCCCTGGGAGGCCTCTGGGGTACCTATGCCCTGGGTACATAGTATACCATATACTAGGGACTTAAAAGGGTACCCCAGAATCCAGTCTAGAGTGTACCTAAAGTACATGCAATCAATTTAAGGGGAAAGCAGATAGGCTGGGGTCCTGAATAGCAGGATCCCAGCCAAACTAAGTCAAAAACCAGCAAAACACCAGGAAAAAAGTGGGGGCAACCATGCAGTCAGATTCCACCTTCCTACACTTGAGGCATAGCTCTGCTGTCTAAAGTCTGAGTTTGTAAGATGTGTGTAACAGTAATGGATAGCTCTGCTGTCTGAGTTTGGTAAGATGTGTATCACAGCAATGGATAGCTCTGCTGTCTGAGTTTGGTAAGATGTGTGTCACAGCAATGGATAGCTCTGCTGTCTGAGTTTGGTAAGATGTGTGTCACCTGGGGCATAGCTCTGCTGTCTCGCTGCTGCATGTCCCTGTTATGTTGTCTGTGGGTGGTAACCACGTGGGTGAACCCCGCTTTTTCTTTTCAGTCCAATAATGGCACATCCTGCATGAGGTAAGGAATGAAATGAAGGAGACAGCGGTGACTCCTAGGTGCCACCAGCGCATGCGCAGTTCAGTGAGCCCGCAGCATAGCAATGTTAACACACACAGGTCATTCAGAAGGACCAACTAACATGTCACTCATCTGCTGAAACTAGCTGGCCTCATACATATTCATTGTGGATACCCTGAAAACCTGACTGGGGTGATTCCAGCCCTACCAGGGTCTTCCGCCCACACCCGCTCCACCACACCCAGTGCCTCACTGTGAGCATCACAGTAAGTTGGTACTCAAAGTCCATCTGTACAGCGCCAAGACGCCTCCGGGTATTCGTGCGCTATAAGTTGTTTTATTCATTCATTCATTCATCCATCTCTCCTCCAGCCAGGCCTCCTTCCACCGCTCACCTTCACCGGACCCTTTCACGTGAGCTCCTAAGCTCTGCACGTGGTGGTTCTCTCTGCAGAAGGTGGTGCACGCCACACGCCGTGGGAAGCGTAGTTGGGGACGAGGGTGAGGAAGATCTGAGGTGTGGAAGAGGATGTTGCAGATCAAGGCAGGCGAGACTCTGAGTGTGAGGTGATAATTATACCAGTCAGGTGGGCTCAGCAGTGAAGCTTGTTCGTTAACGGCAGAAGAAGCCGCTCGCTTCGAGGTTCTCCTGTGGGCTGTCGATCACGTGGAGGCGGGTCTTCGCGTGTCGATCGTCACTCAGTTCAATGTTCATGAGATCGTATTCTGTCACAAGAAGGAGGTCATGAGGTCATCTACTCTTGGAGGTCTTCATTCACGTATGTTGTTGTAGACATGGTGGCCTTTCTTCATGTCTAGGTTGTAGTTTACATCTAGGGGGTCATTTACTTTAAGATCTTACTTACGTGTAGGTCTATCAAGTGCCGGGATACTCTCTCGGGGGATTAGTGCGCTATACAAATCAATATAACATAATATTCTATGTACACATGGATGGTCATTCCCTTGAAGAGTGTTGTTTGCATGTAGGTCATTGGAGGTCAGCAGTCAAATGGAGATGATCATTCACGTGTAGGTGATGGTTTGCATGGAGATTGTCACTCACAGGGAGATTGGCGTCAGCATGCAAGCTATTCACATGTACCTCTTAATTCATTTATAGGTCATAATTCATGCCTGGGACATTGTTCACATGGAGTTCGTCATGAGTTAGTTGTTCACATGGATTCTTCATTCATGTGTAAAAATGGTCTTTGACATGTAGCTCTTTGTTTACATTTGTTTACGTTGTTTTCACTTGAAAGTCACCTTTCCCTTTGAGGTTTTTGTTCACATCAATCAATCAGTCAGGGGTTTGCACAGTGCAGCTACTCACCCATGAGGGTCTCAAGGCGCTAGGGCCGAGAGGGGGGAAGTGGCTCTGTAGAGTGCTGGGGTCATCCAAAGAGCCAGGTCTTGAGGTCCTTCCTGAACTGGAGCAATGTAGGGACTTACTGGAGGTGGAGGGGGAGGTCGTTCCAGGCCTTGGCTGCATGGTAGGAATCGGACTTTCCTCCCGTTCTGGTCTTGTAGATGCGAGGGACGGAGGCCAGAGAGAGGTCAGCTGATCGGAGGTGTCTCTTGGGAGCGTGGAAGGAGAGGCGGCTGTTTAGGTACGCTGGTCCGATGTTGTGGAGGGCCTTGTATGCGTGAGTGAGGAGCTTGAAGGTTATTCTTCTTTCGATGGGGAGCCAATGGAGATCACGGAGGTGTTGGGTGATGTGGTTGACTTTCACATGGGAATCTTTGTTGACGAGGAGGTCATCGTTTACACCAAAGTCTTCGTTCACATAGAGGTCTTCCTTCATATGGAGGTAATAATTTATTTTGAGGTGTATTTTCTGGGGTAGTTTTGTTCACACTGAGACAATATTCCACATGGGGGTCTTCGTTCTCATGCAGGTAATCATTCAGCTAGGTGGTCTTCATTCAAGTGGGGGTCTTTGTTGACAAGTCTTCGTTAACATGGAGATCTAAGTTCACATGGAAGTCTTCATTCCTGTGAGGGTCTTCATTCATGTGAAGGTCATTGTTCATGTGGAGGTCTTCATTCAGGAGGAGGTCATTGTTCATGTGGAGGTCTTACTGCCTGTGGAGGTCTTCATTCTTATAGAGGTAATCATGCAAGTTGGAGACTTCATTCATGAGTAGAGTTTTTTTTTCATATGGATGTCGTTCATGTGGAGGTCTTCATTCTCTTGGAGGTTATCATTCAAGTGGGTTTTTAATTCATATGGAGGTCTTTGTTGTTGTGGAGGTCTTAATTCACATATAAGTCTTGTTAATACTGAAAGGCCCTTCTCTCTGTATATCTTAGCATTAGCAAAACCATCTTGCAATCTGGACGCCATTTTGTATTATAATCGAAACTGTTGCTTGGTTATTTTCGAGAAACGGTCTTTGGTAAGTTTTGTTTCCCAAGGTTGAGCTTTTCTTTCTTTAATTGCAAATGTCCTCATTAGTGCATGCCTTTCCCGTTAGATAGAGGCCTTCTCCCACCTGTCTGGTGGGGTCGATATGCCAGACGACCTTGGGCAGTAGATAGCCTGTTCCCGGCTGCAGAATCGAAACTTATGTCCTGTGCCCCCATTGTATTACGACACTAACCAGTGTTTTGTTTCATAGTAGGCGGGTCTTTGTGGACTCCGCAACGTACATAATGTAATTTTATGCTTACAGGGTCCAGTCCCTCGGCAGCCATCTCAGGAGGCTGGTCAGACTGGGCTCCGCTGCAGTGTAATATCAATAAATAATCTGGTTTGTATTCTCTACTGTCTGACCGACTCTTCATTTGTATGGAAGGCTGAGAGGTGGTCGTGAGTGACCCGAGTGGCCCTTTTTGGGTCACTTCCTTCAGTTGGCGCCCGAACAGGGACTCCATTGGGTGACCTCATCCTCGCCCGCGGACGGGTGAGGAGGACAGGGCCGCATTGGGTCGGATAGGCGAATCGGGGGACCCCTGCACAATAGAGTTTTGTGCTCGCAGCTGCCCCGCCTGTCTGATCGGGCGGTGCCCTGCCCAGTGGTCATCCCAACTGGGGTCCTGAATAGCAAAACCCTTGGATCTGACCGTTTGGTCCGAAGAGTCGGCAGTGGAGAATAAATTCGTTTGACCTGTGTGCACCAGGTGAACTTGTTTGGTTCTCTGTCGTCATGACGTTTGTTTGGTGGGTACTTTGGTTGGTCTAGGAATCAGTTTTAGACAAGCGCTTGCATTTGATTTTGAATATCTTTTGAGATATGGTACCATTTTGTTAATTTGTGATTGATGCAATCCGCGGAAGCGACTTTTGATAAAGGCACGAGTGCATTTTAGTGTAATTGTGTGGTGAATGTGTTTCTTTGTGTGAACAGAATGCCTTGCTGGAGTAAGTTGTGTTGTGTGGGGTGTCGTTGTTGTTCTGCTGATGCTCGATTGGAGGAAAAGCAGCCCGCACCTGCGGAGGGCAGTCCGAATTATGACATGTACGTCAAATACGGCCTTGGCCCCATTATATTTAGTACACTATGGCACAAATATACGAGGGACAACGCTGAATTGCAGTGGCCGTCAACAGGCACCTTTGATGAGCAGAAATTGAATTATTTGGAGGAGAAATTGTTTGCTAAAAGTAGCAGGCAGTCGATGTTTGATTATCTTCAGGTATGGCGAAAGGAAGCTAAACAGAGACGAATGAGGGCGGAAAGGGAGGCACGGAGGGAGAAAACGCAGACACTGACTCAGAAAGTAGTGGCATATGATAAAGAGAAAGTGGAGAGGGGTATAGAATGTGCTGATAGGAGGTTTCGATTGCAATGTGATAAGTCCTATGTTGCTAGGGAGGAGGCAGACACTTTTGTGGAAGAATTATTGGAAGAAAGACCGCCTCCCCCTTATGCCCCACATAGAATATATCCTGTCGTCCCACAGCCCTTGCCATCTGCCTCTGCCCCCCCTGTTCCTGCTGTTTCTGGTATTGCTCAAAGTGCTCTGGTTCCGGCATCACCAGCTTCTTCTTTGGCTCCGTCCCCCGCAGTCGCCGTGGCTGCTAGTCTTCCTGCCACTCCTGTTGTTACGGCGTCACTTTCTCCTTCACAGACACTTACTACTCAGCCGATGTTGACCTTGATGCCTCCCCCTTCGATTACTGTGTTGTCCCCTCTTCTCTCTTCTGCCCTCTTGTTAGGTGCCGAGACACCGGTGCATGGCCAGGACGACGGGGATGGGGCAGTTGCAAAGGAGCGATTGGGACGGGTGTTGATTCGATCTGATGTGGGAGATATAGAGAAAACGATGGTGGCCAATCAGGCTGCCCAGTGGGCCCGTAATCCTATTTATGGTGTTGAAGATGTATGGAGTGTGTTAAAGGACTATGAGCCGTTTATCCAGCAGCATGCCCTTAAGCACATGTCGGCTACTTTGATTGGACTATGGGAACAGTGTTTTAAAGGTGTCGCACCTCAGGCCGTTTATGATATTAGGGACCAAGTGTATGCCACGGGCATGGCTCCAAATTAGGTTTTCGCTAGTGTTACCACATTGATTGGATATTGAGGTAGATTGCATCAGAAATCTCCGACGACGATATCCCAGTTCCCGATGAGGGAAGTTCACCCCATTTTCCACCCGGAGATACCGCAGCTACATGATCAGCACGATCAGGTGACTAGGCAACGAGTAGAGGCCCGTTTTCAAGAACAATGGGTTTATACTCCATGGAAGAGGAATGAAGTCCTCTCGATTAAGGCTCAGTTACCCGACCCCAGAAAAAATCCTACTGCGTATTATAAAGAATTGACAGAGGCTGCTGCATCGAAGGTAATGACGTTGGCAGATATTGAAATGTTTTTTGGCTTATTGGTGCCAGTGGATATCTGGCGACAGGTGCATACTCAGGACCATGCCCTAGAATTGGGTGGTACTTGGGACGAGATTAGGACGTGGGATGGGGAGAGGAAGCCTGGTGAAAAGCCCAGGGCTGAGATCTTTGCTTTGTCAGGCCGCATTATTACCTATATGCACTCTCTTTTCCCACCTCGGAAGGTGGACTGGGGTAAGCTGGCCGCATGTCGTCAGAAGAAAGATGAAAGTGTGTCTGATTTCTTTACCCGGTACGAAGGTGTGTTCTTGGATTTTAGTGGCCAGGATTTGTCTTTGGAAGGGGGTATCCGATTGTTTGTTAACAGATTTGTCATGAATTTGCTCCCAGAGATTGCAACACAGTTGCAGGGTGCTGAGAGCACGTGGACTACTTCTACCCCTTCGGTGATATTGAGTATGGCTCAGTATTATGAGCTTAGAGAGAACGAGGAGAAAGAGAAGGTAGAAAAGAAGACGAAGGAGCTGAAGACGAAGGTATTGATGCAGCAGGCATCCAGGGGGCAGGGACGGGGTCGAGGTGTTGGACCGGCCAGGCAGCTCTCTCGTACGGGCCGAAATGCTGTGCCTGTGGGCCCAAATCAATGTGCGTATTGCAAGGAGGAAGGGCACTGGCGCAGCGAGTGCCCTGCAAAAGGTTGCGGCTCCTAGAGGACGGGGGGGCGAGAGGGCGAGGCCGGGGGGCGTGTGATCAGGTTGGAGATCAGGCTACTGGGACATCACTGGGCCATTCCGATCAAAATTACTTTGATGGCGTTCGGGGACGGCAGTATTATCATGATGATTATGATTTGGACGAGGTGACGGGGATGTCTTACAGCTAGGACAGCCAGGGACAGGGTAAGGGACCAGTTCCAATACCTGTAGATCAGTATGGACCTTATATTAGTGTGGATTTGCAGGGCTCGGAAAATAAATTTTTGGTGGATACAGGAGCAATGAATAGTTCTGTTTCGAGGTCACTGGTCCCTGGGGCAGCCCTGTCTGGCCATAACAATGTTTCGGTTGTTTTTTCTGGTATGCCGGTAGTAAGCCCCATCTCCAAACCCCTTGCTTTGACTATAGGCCCTTTCACCGTTGATTCGCCGTTTTTATTAACATCAAATTGTGGAAAGAACTTGTTGGGATTAGACCTGTTGAAGAAGTTGCATGCTACTATTTACTGTTCCCCGGATGGTGTCCATATGACAATGGGTCCAAGTGTGGTTAGTACTACGTAATGTTTGTCTAAAGATGCTCCCCTTCCAGTTGAGTTTAAGGATGTCCCATCTACGTTGTGGGCCACAAGCGACACGGATGTGGGACTTTTGCAGATACCTCCAGTTTCTATTCAGGTTAAAGAAAATGCAATATTGCCTCGTATCCCTCAGTATAAAATTTTGCATGCAGGAGAACAGGCGTTGTTGCACATAATACAAGATTTGATTCAGTCAGGAGTTGTGGAGGAGACAGCGGCAAATGTGTGTAATAGTCCCATCCTTCCTATTCTTAAGAGGCCACCTCCGGGTTCCACTGATGATGTTGCTGATGTTTATAGTTTTGTGATTGATTTGCGCGAAGTTAATAAAATTGTGGTTCCTCAGTTCCCAGTGGTTCCTGACATTACTGCTCTTTTAACTATGATTCCTTCTTCTGCTAAATTATTTTCTGTTATTAATTTGAAGAATGCCTTCTTTAGCATCCCTGTTCATGTTCATCCAAATAGCAGGCACCTTTTCGGGTTCTCCCTGGCATGTCGTAGTTTTAGATTTTGTCGAGTTCCTCAGGGGTACACTGAGAGTCCTAGCATATACAGCCAGGCTTTGAAAGGTCAATTGGACTCCCTCACCCTTCCCCCAGGTAATGTGTTGTTACAGTATGTGGACAATCTTTTGATTGCGTCCGATACTGAGGAAGGACGTAAAGAAGCTACAGTAAAATTGTTGCTGCATTTGGCTCAATATGGACACAAAGTGTCCTTTTCAAAATGTCAATATTGTTGACAGGAGGTCATCTATTTAGGTCACCTACTGTCAAAGGAGGGTCGGAAACTAACTCCTGAGCATATTAATGCCGTAGTTAACATGCCTGTTCCAAGGACCCAAAGGGATGTACGAGCATACATTGGTATCACTTCCTATTGTCGTCATTGGATACCGAATTTTGCCTTACTAACAAAGCAGCTGTTATATTTAACAACTAAAGATGTGCATGAACCTTTGCCTTGGACGCCTGAATGTCAACAAGCTTTTGAGCAATTGAAGGTTGCACTTTGCTCGGCTCCTGTTCTTGGCACACCCGATTACAACAAGCCGTTTGTGTTATATGTACACGAGTCGGCTGGCTGTGCGCTTTCTGTCTTAACACAGGCCTTTGGAGGTAAGCAGAGGCCGTGTGCGTATTTTTCTGCTGTGCTTGATCCCGTCGCGAAAGCCCTCCCGAGCTGTTTAAGAGCAGCTGTGGCCATCTCTATTCGACAATTGGCAGGGCTTGTTCTTGATACTGATCTCACAGTTATGGTACCTCATGCTGTGGATACGCTTTAGAACAGAACAAAGACACAGCACCTTACCAGTGCACGTCTGACTGGCTATGAGCTAACCCTCTTTGCACCACACATTACAATTAAAAGATGTGCCACTCTGAACCCTGCCACGTTACTACCTCTCCCTTCGGAGAGTGAGGAAATAGACATACATGATTGTATGTTTCGGACGGAAGAGGAGACGAAGGGACGGGTAGACTTGACTGATGTTCCCTTATCTGACCCCCAAGGGGAACTATATGTCGATGGCTCTTGGTTTAAATTACCGGATGGCACCACAACTGCTGCTTATGCAATCACAACACTGCACATGATAGTTGAGACATCACGAGTTCCCTGTCAGTCGGCCCAAGCTGCAGAGCTGGTGGCTCTAATTCGAGCCTGCGAGTTGAGTCAGGGATTGGAGGTCAATATTTATACTGATAGCTAGTATGCCTTCGGAGTCGCTCTTAATTTTGGGCGGCTCTGGGTAGAGAGAGGATTTCTCACTTCCCATGGTTCGAAAATTCAACATGGCCCTTTGATAAATAGGCTTCTGTCGGCTTTAACCCTGCCCAAGAAACTGGCAATAGTGAAGTGTAGTGCTCACAAAGCAATTACTGATGATGTGGGAAGGGGAAATGCTTTTGCAGATCAAACAGCTAAGGAGACGGCCCGATCTAAGATGAAAAAGATGTTTGTAGCAGGTCCTGCTAGATGGGTGCCAGAAGTTACGATGTTTGAGGACACACTAGATAATGTGAAAGAGATACAGAGCGAGTTGACAGTTGAGGAATTAGCAATATGGCAGGAAAGCACAGCGCAATTGGATGATGATGGGTGCGGGTAGATAAGTCGGGGAAGCAGAGATGGATGCTGCCAGATGCATATGTTCTTCCTGTAGTCACTATGGCTCATGGACCAGCTCACATTAGTGCTAGGGGTATCTGCAAGTTGCTAGACCCTGTATGGCAGAATGATAATATCCCAAACACGGCTGCCCATTTGGTGAAATATTGCATGGTGTGTATGATGTACAATCCTGGAAAGGGTACTCCCACACCTCCCGGTAATTTTGCACCCCCTTCTTTCCCTTTTGAAGTCCTTCAAATGGATTTCATTGAGATGGAACGGGTGAATAATCTGAAGTATGTGTTAGTGGTGGTCTGTGCATTCAGTAAATGGGTTGAGGCTTATCCTACTAAGGAGAATACAGCTTTGGCGACAGCGAAGGCTCTTTTAAAGGAGTTCTTCCCTCGTTTTGGTTTGCCCCGTTTGATTTGGAGTGATAGCGGCAGCCACTTTAATTCGAAAGTCATCCAGTTGGTGTGTAATGGCCTGCACATTAAGCAAAAGTTTCATGCTGCGAATCACCCTCAGTCAGCAGGTTTAGTTGAGAAGTACAATGGTACTCTCAAACTAAAACTGGCCAAAATTCAGGAGAGTACAGGATTGAAGTGGCCAGATGCTTTATCATTGGCTTTGCTGTCGACAAGAATTACAGCCCATACTAGACCAGGGTTTCCCCTTATGAGGTTGTTTTTGGTCAGCCCGCTAATGTCTGGGGCGTTCTAAGACCTCGCCATTTCTCCGAGATAGATCACCCTTTGTTGATAGATTATTTATGTGAGTTGACTAAAAATTTGCATTCTATTCATCAGCCGATTCAAGAGGCCTTGCCATCCGCTCCAGAGGGACCAGGCCACGACCTCCGGCCCGGGGATTTCGTGTTGGTTCGCCACTTTCAGCGCAAAAGCAGTCTGGAGCCCCGGTGGAAGGGGCCTTTCCAGATCCTCCTCGCTACCCATACAGCGGTGAAGGTGGACGGTCGGAAAAATTGCATTCATTCAATGCACTGCAAGAGAGTGCCACTTCCTCTGCCCTATGACCAATGGAGGCTCGACGGCATTGGGGATTCCGAGACAGAGAAGGTTCCCCGTTTCATTCCTTTCTCCGATGCCAGAGTAACATGGGCACCTTCTGAGGAGGAGAGTGATGCAGTTTTGAATGAGACAGTGCCACCTGAGATTAAGGCTAGCTAAGAGCTTCAGTCGGCTGGCCCGTCTGTTTCTGAGCCTGAATCAGTCGGTCCCACTGAAAGTGAGCCTTTGTTTCTTGATCCCTCTGTTCCTGGAGTTGTTAGGTATAATTTGCGTCCTCGACGGAGGGACAGTGCACCAAAGGAAAAGTCAGATTAGTAGGGATGGACTTCATGGATGAAGCATAGGGATGATAGAGTAGGGACAGGGAGATTGGTGCATTGTCCGAAACACTGGACAGGATAAGTTGGGGGTGTCCTCCCAGGAGGGAGTGGTACCCTATCCTGAGTGAAGTGGATTTTCCTCACGAAGGGCTGCAATCGCCCAGCTCCATCGAGAAGTGCTCAATAGCACCACCGTAGATGAACAACAGGAGTCTGCCAGCAAGGCTCAAAGGAGGAAAAAAACGGACGCTGGAAAGAAGATTGTTTATTTGGTTTCATTGAGGTTTTATTAATTGTACCTTTTCGTTCTGCTATCATGCATCCTTTTGGCAGGCCAATGATTGATGAAGAACAGCCATTGGGTCTTGTTGTTTTGTCACGATCATCATGGATCAAACAGCGGAAAGTAATATTTCCCTTTCTTGCTATTCTGCTGATGATTATCTTTTGTGGGGTTCTCTGACAATGATATTTTTTTCACATCAAGAGAATGCTTTCTAATAATGTTTTTTGGACACTCATAAGACATTTTTTGGTAATGGTATCCTACTGAATCTGTGACTAACCTGTGGACTGCTTATCCTTTGTATTTGATAAATTATACGTATTCTAAGCTGACAAATGTTGTTGAGGTAAAAGGGGAGTTTGGATTTGGCTACCCAGGGCCATGCTTGTATCATCGTACCCCGGCTGTGACAATAATACGTATTGTGATAATTTCTACTTGGAAGAGCAAAATATAACGTTGGTGGGCTGGCATTATAAAGAAGTGATGGTTCCTCGAAAAGCTGGCTATTACCCTGCTTGTTGCCCCATCATAAATAGTACTGATACCATATTGTATATCAATTGCTCAGGGGTGATCATATCCAAAGAGACATTCCCTTTGAAAGGTTCGAGAGGTTCTAGCACCATTACAGGTAATTCTCACTATTCAGCTGTGAACTAAGACAGACCGATATATGCCCATCCCGGGTTCTTCTTTTTATCTAATGGAACGTACTCAAATGTTCATAATGGCACCAATGATGTAGCTCTTGGGATGGTGCTGCCTCTGGGGGTCCCTTGTAAATATGTCCACAGACAGGTAAAATGGGTGAAGAGAACACTTACAAAGGAATTTTGCGAAGGAGTAACAGATATTGAGATCAACAGTTACAGTAATGGTATTACTTTTGGTTATATCCTGTCTGCTATCTTTACGTTGGGGGAAAGGCTATGAGTAGAGGTGAAAAGGCCCGGGAATACTTTGGCTGTAAGTTGCAGATATTGTCCAATACTACAGTGGCAGCATTACGTGACATCGCCATTCAATTAGAGAGTATGAGGATCTATTCTGAACAAACTAGGTATGCAGTTGATTTTATTTTAGCAAAAAATGGTGGTGCATGCGCAGTTATTGGCGATCAGTGCGTAGTGGGAATAACCAATATGGAAAAGAATATTACTAAGCATATCTTGGACATTATTGAGAATGTCAAAGGCATGGAACCGGGTAATTGGAGTTGGTCCCTTTTTGGAACATGGGGCTGGCTAATAGAAAAAGCAATATATCTCGCTGCTATATTAATACTTTGCTGTGTCCTTATTCAATGTCTTCCAATGTGCTGCACCTATTGTATCTCTGTATTGACTCCAAAGGGGACGATATCGATTCATGATACCAATGCTGCAATAATGTTACAGAAAGAAATAGACGAAATGATGATCATAGATGAAGGTATCTTCGAAACATCTTCTCTTCTCATAGAGCACATTCCTACTGTTGATGATATGAAATGTGTATAAAAATAGCTATATGCTTTTATTATTCATTTATGTTTTGCTCTTGTTTCCGATTGTAGATGGTTAGCTCATGCTAACAGGAGGGTTTGTTAATACTGAAAGGCCCTTCTCTCTGTATATCTTAGCATTCGCGAAACCATCTTGCAATCTGGATGCCATTTTGTATTATAATTGAAACTGCTGCTTGGTTATTTTCGAGAAACGGTCTTTGGTAAGTTTCGGTTCCCAAGGTTGAGCTTTTCTTTCTGTAATTGCAAGTGTCCTCATTAGTGCATGCCTTTCCCGTTAGATAGAGGCCTTCTCCCACCTGTCTGGTGGGGAGGATAGGCCAGACGGCCTTGGGCAGTAGATAGCCTGTGCCCGGCTGCAGAATCGAAACTTATGTTCTGTACCCCCATTGTATTACAACACCTACCAGTGTTTTTTTTCATAGTAGGTAGGTCTTTGAGGACTCCGCAACGTACATAATGTAATTTTATGCTTACAGGGTCCAGTCCCTCGACAGCCATCTCAGGAGGCTGGTCAGACTGGGCTCCGCTGCAGTGTAATATCAATAAATAATATGGTTTGTAATCTCAACTGTCAGACCAACTCTTCATTTGTATGGAAGGCTGAGAGGTGGTCGTGAGTGACCCGAGTGGCCCTTTTCGGGTCACTTCCTTCAGTCTTCATCCCTGTGGTGCATTTTGTCCATCCGGAAATCATCATTCATGTGGAGATCTTCGCTCATGTGGAGGTCATTGTTAATGTGGCGGTCTTAGTTCATGTGGAGGTTTACGTTTTCCTGGAGACAATCCTGTACTGGGGTCTCTGTTCACTTAAAGGCCTTTGTTCTTCTGGAAGTCTTAGTTCACATGGAGGTCATTGTTTACATTGAGGGCTTTGTTCACTTGGAGATCTATGTTCACTTTGGGGACTTTGTTCACTTGGATGTCTTTGTTCACTTTGGGGACTTTGTTCACTTAGAGGTCTTTGTTCACTTTGGGGACTTTGTTCACTTGGAGGTCTTTGTTCACTTTGGGGACTTTGTTCACTTGGAGGTCTTCGTTCACTTTGGGGACTTTGTTCACTTGGAGGTCTTTTCTCACTTTGGGGACTTTGTTCACTTGGAGGTTTTTGTTCATGTGGAGGTCGCCAATTACGCGGGGGTCTTTGTTCACGTCTTCGTTCATGTTGAAGTTATGTAGTGATCATCATGAATATGGAGTTCATTGCTCACGTGGAGGGCATCATTCATGTGAAGGTCTTCATTTAAGAGCAGGTCCTTGCTGACGTGGAGGTCTTAGTTCGTGCGGAGGTCTTCATTCTCATAGAGGTAATCATGCATTTTGGAGCATATGTTGTTCTTGTGAAGGCCTTCATAAATGTAGAGGCCATCGTTCTCGGGGGGGACTTCACTTTCATGGAGTTCCTCATTCAAGTGAGGTTTTTGTTCTTGTGAAGGCCTTTGTTGACGTAGATGTTTTAGCTCACGATGAAGTGTTCATTCCATGTAGTGCCTTCATTCATCGTTCACGTGAAGATCTTCACTCTTCTGTTTAGGTCCTTGTTAATGTGGACCTCTTAGTTCATGTGGTCGTCTATGTTATCATGTAGGCAGCCTTTTACGGGGGGTCTTTGTTCACTTGAGGTTCTTGGTTCATGTGGAAGTCTTTGTTTACATGGAAGTCATCACTCATGTGGAGGTCTATGTTTATGTTGTGATATTCAATTACTCGAAGGTCTTTCTTCATTTGGATGTTTTCGTTTATGTGGTGGTCTTCATTCATTGGAAGGTCTTCATTCAGATGGAAATCTTTGTTCATGCAAAAGGTCTTCATTCAAGTGGACATCTTTGTTCCTTTTGAGATTTTCGGTGGAGGTATACATGTGAAAATCTTCGTTCATGTGGAGGTCGTCCTTCAAGTGGGGGTCTTCGTTCATGTGGAGGTTAAAGTTCACATGAAAGTCTCTATTCACATCGAGGGCGAGGCCTTACTTCGTGTGAAGGTTTTCATTCATTTAGTGGTCTTTGTTCATTGGATGGTTTTGGTCACATGTTGTTCATATTTCATTTGGAGGTATTTGTTCACGTAGAGGTCTTTCTTCACATAGAGGTCTTTGTTCATGTGGAGGTTTCATTCTAATGGATGTAATCATTCAGGCGGGGACTTCATTCATGGGGAGGACTTAGTTCACATGGAGGCATTCATTCATGCGTGGTACTTTGTTCATGCTGTCAGACGAATTATCTTGCGCTCAGTCTAGCAGAGAGAAATCTAACTAATACAGGTGTACATACTGGCCCCAAATAGGACTTCCCCAGGATGCTGATTTTCAAAGCAGTCAGAAACAACCACAGCAATCACAGACAAAACATGACTTGAAAATGATGGTAACACACTTTTATTGCACTATATCAAACGACCATTTACTGAAGCTATTCTCTCCAGGGGGTGATGTTCTAACCACACCATGGCTCATATAAGCAACACATGTACAAAAATAACTCAAATCTGTCCTCTATTGAGGCCCAATTCTATAGTACGGTTACATTGCCAATAGATTGCATAGGAATACCCAGACATATATGATTTTACGTAATCCATTTAGTAATCATAGTGTCCACAATCACACACAGTTCCAAAGCCACTTCTGACACCATAGCTTGTCAATCATAAAATAGCTGATTCTGGATGCAAGCACGATGACTCACAGCAAATGGAGAACATTGGTTAACACATAAAGTAAAATGAAGACTTTGCTGTTCTTTGGGGATACAGAGGAGTAAGTGTAGTACTCTATAATGTAAAGTAAAAGACTACATAAATGTTTACTTGACAAATGGTGTTCCAGTGAATGTGTTGAATTTTAAATAGCAGATCTCACATTTTGACCTCCAAATGTCTCCCACTTATCTGCAGGCCTGGCACATAAAATGGAAATGGGGTATCTATAACTTAATTTAGCCACTAGAAATACAATGAAAATCCACTGGCAATACAATGAAAAACCTTGATAAAAACGGGGCTAATGAGAAGCCAGTTTGATTAGTTCATGCTGAGAGTCCAGGGTCAGTGTGTCCTACCTTGAGTTACTGAGAACAGAATTCTCTCCCAGGATAGGGTTCCTGGCATCACCCTAGCCCCACCAAAGTCATTGCTGGCTCAACCTTAGGGGTGCTGGGGCCCAGCCCTCCTTGTTTCTGACCTTTTTTAAAATTATACCAGTAATGAAAAATAAGCTAGTATTCATTATTGGCATAAAAAAACCAGACTGACCCTCTCTGCAGCCTGAGGCAGTAAATCTGTCTGCTAGCTGGTGAAAGGCATACAGAGGCGTCTGCACCAGCCATCAGGGAGATTGTTCAGTGTTGGTGAAGCTCCAGCCCTGATCCCAGGGGCCCGCCACGCCTCACGGCTGCACCAATAGTGATGCGTTGCAGAGTCACTGGTGCATGCACCTCTGTGCACTTTAGGCTTAAGGCCTGCAGTGCCCTGGGCTACCTGTCAATCAGGCTTTCGCCTTACCCTCTCCCATCTAGTCCCAGGGTGGGATGGGGTCAGGAGCCTCACTGACCCCACTGCACCTCAGGACTGATTGGGACAGGATGAGGTGAAAAGCATGGCACTGACAGTTGACGCATATGCATCATTGTGCAGACTCCAGCTTTCAGTTACATCCTTAGTGCTTGAGGTGGGAAGAAGCTGTGTGCTTACCCTGAGGGTCTCCCCGGCACTTTCAACTAAAGCAGACCATGCTGGAGGAAAACACAACTCTGAAATGCTGTATGCAACCGTGTGTGTGAGTGTGTGTATGTATGGGTTTGTCTATGTGTGAGTGTGAATAAGTGACAGTGTAACTATAAGTGAGATTAAGAGAGTGAGTGTTAGAGTGAATTAGTAGGAGTGAGTGGAAGTGAGAGTGAGTGAAGGAGAGTGAGCAACAATCGGTGAGAGTGAGTGTAACAGTGAGAGTGAGCGAGAATATGTGAGTGTGTGAGAATAAGAGTGAGACCGAGTGATAATAAGGGTGATCATGAGTGACAAAGAGTAGTAAGTGTAAGGCAGTGTGAGAGAGAGTGAAAGAGAGTAAGCACTATGAGTAAGTGAGTGCGTGAGATTGATTGTGAGTGAGAATACGAGTGAGTGAATGTAAGTGAGCAGGAATTAGTGAGTGAGGCTGTGAGTGTGAGTAAGTTATGCTTCAGAGTCTATCGCTGGCCCTGGCACAATGCAGGAAATTCAAGGTTTACGAAGGCACCATAGCAAAAATGCTTGCTTTCTGGAGGTAAGTCTTGGCACAAGGGGTACCTGGGTAAAATGCTGGCACATTAGAATTCATTCTTGGCACATGGCACACCTGTGGTAAAATGCTGGTGCTGTCATACTGAGCAAACACAATAAGATGATGGACGGAGCACTTAAACTTTCAGACACTTACCCCCAGTGACTAGTTGATCTGGGTTGAATCCATCATCGTTCTTTAGCTCACATCGCCACCTCAGTTCAGACCCAGTCATGTGCAAATCAGTCTTGACACTGTTCTTCATGGGAACAGTCCAGCCCGAACTGCCAAGCCAGGTCTTCCCTGGATCGGAAACAAGCATCCTGGGACCAGTTTCGGGTTAACACCCCATATCAGCCAGGCTAGCTTGAATTCAGTGGCAAAGGGAGCAAGTGACCCACGCCTGGACATGCCCTGCCAACTTAGGGTGAACAAAGCAAACACAATAAGATAATGGACAAAGCGCTGAAACTTTTCAGACACTCACCCCCAGTCACTATTAGATCTGGGTTAAATCCATCATTGTTCTTTAGCTCACTTCGCCACCCCAGTTCAGACCCAGCCACATGCAAATCAGTCTTGACCCTTGTGAGAAGTTGGCCTGGTATATGCTGTCCACTAATTATAGGGGGCACCTTGCACCAGTCCAAACAACCCCTTATTGGAGATATGTTACAGACAACCTTTATTGAAAGCTATCCTAGTGGTAGCTATGGAGAGCAGCCTTCAGGCTAAGTCTTGAAGGAATGTAAAGCAGCTTGTTTTACTAGTCTATAATCTCTTGAGTGACCAAATGAAAGAGGACCACACCAGGTATATATTTAAAATATATGTATTTAGTCTTAAACACACCCCTCTAGTCTCTTTATGAGGCTAGAGTTCGAAATACATAAGTTACAAGTCAGTTATCAACAGTAATAGCACAAATACACGTTTGAGCCCTAGGGGCGTACCAAACCATATACCAATAAAGTGGTATAAGAACCACGACTGAGCTAGACACAAGGCCTAGAGCCTGTAGAAGTGCTTGGCCCTCAAGGAACCACCCAAGGTAGTGACACAGGGGACCCACGGGTGACGCGTGCAGTGTGAGAACACAGCCGCGAGCCGCTGTTGACTTCTATGGGGAATGTCGCGGTTGGAGTTTTAAAGAAAAAGGACACTTAGAGGAGGACTTGGAGCAAACCCCTTTAGAACTAGGTCGTTCTAGAGTCTATACCCACGGGAGCACCGGAGTACTCGAGTTACCTCACCCAGGGAAGCCGGGTGCATAGGTGTCTTTCGGGGTCGGGTTTCGTCGTCGTTTTCAATGGCGATCTGCTGCAAAGTGCTGCTGGCGACCAAGTCGAAAGTGTTCGGGTGGATCCAAACGTGGATCGAAGATCTGAAGAACCTGAAAGCAGAGTGGACAGAGTCTGGGTCACTAGCCAGTGACCAGGAAGGCGATGAGCAGATGCCCACCGATGTCGGGTGCTTCAGGTAGATTGACAGTCGTCTTGACTCTTCAGCCACGAGGTCCAGGAGGCGTCAACGATGACCAGGAGCTGGATTCGAGCTGTCCCACAACGTCTGGCGTTTGCTGAGGTGTCGGCGACCGGATTGGACCCAACAAGCCTTGGCAACGGCAAGTCTTGTGGAAATAGAAAAAGGACGGTGGTACAGACCAGCAAGGTCTGAGGGACTCACCCAGCGAGGGTAATTTAGGGCACGTCTGGAGCAACCAGGGAAGCCCAATTAGAAGAAGAGTTGCCTACGGGAGGGCCCACTAGCCAACGGACTAACGACTGCAAAGGAGCCTCGAGTGGACGCACTTGGAGCTGGCTCACAGGACACTCGTGGAGTGGAGGCCAGTGATCTTCGGTGCAGTCGGTGCTGGAGGCGGGGGCTACTCGGAGCCCAAAGCACAACTTTGTGGGAGACCCAGAAGAGGATGCACTTGCAAAAGTACTCGGTGTCCAGGGGTCACGGTTCCACGTTACCCACGACAGCTACGGGCCTCAGCTTTGCTGGGGACTCAGGGCAGCCTCGGGGAAGTCTGGAAATCCACCTCTGGTGATGCAAAGACTTTGGCGTCCGGCGGGAGCTTCGGCGATGCAGACCGGACAATTGCTTCTTAGATGCCTGCCAAGCAGGGGAGTCACTCCTTGACCCCAAGGGAGATTCTTCAGTCCTCTAATCTTCAGGTAGAGCGTCGAAGGTCCAGGATTCAGTGTCAGAGTTTTGTCCAGGGTAATCTAAAGTCCTAAGGACTGGGGTCCCATACTTATACTAAGTTAGGGGGTTGGACATACTCTGGGGACCCACCTATGGGAGGGTCAGGGAAGAGGGGTGGTTACACCCCTTCCCTTTGTCCAGTTTCACACCAGAGCAGGGGCTGGAAGCCCCTGAGCCGGTTTGAACTGGGGTATGCACAGGGACACCAAATGTGCCCCCAGTGCAGGACTTCAAAGCACTCAGAGAGTGCACCCACCAGCCCCAATACACATCAGCCTGTCTGGGAGGTGGTTACACCTCCCTGCAACAGGGAACCTATTGTCCAGGCCTCCCCTGCCGGAGTTTCGGTCAGCAGCAGGAGGCCAGACTTGTGCCTGTGGCAGCAGCATCCATTTTGTGATGCCAGGGCTTTGCAAAGTCAGTACCGGGTATACCGGTGTGTACATGTCTCTCCCTCTAGAAGGGTGGAATGCTACCCCCGCCACCAGAACTGGCGGGGGGTAGTATTCCAAGATGTTTGACACCAACCACGACATGTTTCCGTGCAGCCAGTCCAAAGTTAGCATTGTACCGCGAGGATATAATGCGCTTAAGAGTATATGGTCAGGCTGTACCACAAACAGCATCAGAGGAGGGACTCCGAACGCTGTAGAGGGGCTCTGCTCATGCAGGGGCACCCTCTCACATAAGAACCAAGCACTCTGCCTTCAGGATTGGTAAGGCCTGCCATAGGAGTGACTTATAGGTTTATATGTGTGTGCAATGGTAGTGATATAGGTAGCCTATAACACTGTAAGGGGTGCATGCACCACCTTACCCAGGCTGCAGTAGCAGACCTGTGGTGTCATTTTGGATGGCCTTCCAGGGGTGGCACAATACATGCTGCAGCCCCTGGTAGGCCTCTGAGGTACCTATGCCCTGGGTACATAGTATACCATATACTAGGGACTTATAAGGGCACTCCATATTCCAATCAGAGATGTGCCTAAGGCACATGGAAACCATTTTAGAGAGGAAGCAGATAGACTGGGGCCCTGAATAGCAGGATCCCAGTCCAACTAAGTCATAAACCAGCAAAACACCAGGAACAAAAGTGGGGGCAACCATATAGTCAGATTCCACCTTCCTACATAACCCCCCCCTCCAAACGAAAGGAGATAAGGCTAACCTTGGCCAGTTGAGCCTCTATTGACTAAGTGGCCATATAAGGAAGCACCTGCACTAGCATGGTTGCCCCCTGTCTTATGGTCCACTAAGCAATCCCTCACCCCAAGGGTATGAGAGGGTCTCCACCATGGGGAATTACTACCTGTGGTGTGCTTTGGTAAAGTACAAGGCTGGTGAGGTGTTTGAGAAGGGAAGTGAGGCCCTAGGAAGGATGGTCTCAGCTTCCTCAGATCACTGGTCACCATGTATGCCTGTCTTTCCATGACTGAGTTACACTTTGCTCTAAGGGTCAACCTTTGGCTGCCTACAGCTGGGGGTTGGGTCCCTTTGGCTGGACCACTGGAGGGACATGGCAGGTTTGGAACCTTTTGGTCCCAGGTTTGCCCTTGCCTAACAGAGTCCTTCTGGGGAGGTCCCTACACAAAGGTATGGGGGATCCCTCAGTGTGTTGAGGAATTTTCACCTGGCTAGGGCTACTAGACTGGGTGCCCCTAATCTGCTGATGGGGGTTCCTCTGGACAGGGGCCCTGGGGGTCCACTGACCTCCTTGACCTCTGCAGCCCTGGGCTCACTGAGGCAGGGTAGAGAGGGGCATGTTACCTGCTCCAGACTGGGTACCACCTTGGAAGGGTCCTCTGCCATCAGGGGTGTGGCCAGGCCAGGCCTGACTACCTCTGGGGCAGTTCCTTCACTAGGGGTAGGGTCAGTTCCCTGAGGAGGCTGACCCTTACCTACTGTCTGGAGGAAGTAGACTTTTCTTCAACCCTTGTGCTCTCTTTTGGGGGAGAGTGGGCCATTCTTCCAGGCTCCATCTCTCCAAAATTTCCCTGGGCTTGGGCTGTGGCCATCACAGCCCCACTAACCTTTACAGGGACGCCCAGCATTCTCAGATGGGTTTGGTGTTCAACTTCAGCCCAGGCTGAAATTTCCAGATCATTGCCCATCAGGCAATCTACAGGCAAGGTTGGGGACACTGCCACTCTTTTGGGCCTGTGACCCCTTCCCAGCTGAGATTGACTATGGCCATGGGGTGATCTGTTCTGACACCATCAATGTTGGTTACCTGGTATTTAAACTCAGGTAAAAGCTGGTGAGGGGGACTAGTTTCCCTGCCACCATGGTGACACTAGCCCCTGTGTCCCTAAATGCCACAGCTTTCTGACCATTAATTATTGGCTCCAGTGTGTACCAGCCCAATGCATTGGGACCCATGGTAAAGGTGGCAAATCCTATACCACCATCAGAGTCAGAGGAGTCTGTTGAGGGGGTCCTGTCTAAACTAGGGCCCACCTCTGTTCCTCTTGCAAAAGCACCTAACTTTTGGGTGCACTACTCCCAACTGGAGGATTACTACTGGTAGTACCAGGAGGGGTGGTAGTAGTTGTTGGAGGAACATTTTCTTTATTGCCAATCCTGGGGCAACTGGGATCAGTTTTCCAGTGTCCAGGCTTTTTACAGACATGGCAATATGGTTTCTTTTCAGGAGAGTAAGGAGTTTGGGACCCACTCCCAGAAGAGGACTTTTGGGGCCCTGTAGTGGATTTATCCCCACCTTTCTCTTGGGACTTGGTAGAATCTTTCTTCTGGTCACCACCCTGATTCTTAGTCTTTACTCTGGTTCTGACCCATTTGTCTGCCTTCTTTCCCAATTCTTGGGGAGAGGTCAGATCAGAGTCCACCAGGTACTGGTGTAAAAGCTGGTTTTGACAATTATTAAGGATCTGCTCCTCATAATCAAATTGTACAATCCTAAAAAGTCATGCACCTTGTTGCCATGTATCCAACCTTCCAGAGCCTTAGTAGCACAATCTACAAAGTCAACCCAGTCTTGAGTCTGAGCCTTTTGGGTGTCTCTGAACTTCAACCTATACTGTTCAGTGGTTAGGCCAAACCCATCAATCAGAGCACTCTTCAAGACTTTGTAATTGTCAGCATCCTCTTCTCTTACAGTGAGGAGCTTGTCTCTACCTTTGTCTGCAAAGGAGAGCCACAAGATTGCTGCCCACTGCTCCTGGGGGACCCTCTGAACTTTACAGGCCCTCTCCAGTGCAGTAATCCATTTGTGGATGTCATCCCCACTCTGGTAGGGAGGGACAATCTTGTTTAGGTTTCTATGGTCATAAGACCTTTCCCTACCACTAGGGAAGTTGCTGCCACCATGGGACTCTAGTCCCATCTTTTTTCTTTGCCTTTCAAGCTCTAGGGACTCCCTGTCTATAGCCAGCTGCTCTCTTCTGAGTCTCAACTGAGCTTCTCCATACTTGAGCAGTCTCTCTTTCCTTTCATGAGAGGATTCCCTCCTATGAGAGGAAACAGAGGTCCCTATTGAGGTGTCAGAGTGGTTAGACTCCTGAGAAGGAGATCTAGGCCTTCTGGGCACACTCACAATTCTTCCTGGGGGACAAAGGGGAGGTCATTCTGATCCTCCTCCTCATCCACAGGAGGAGCTGGATTTTCCAGGTCAAGGTCATTGTCACCTTCCTGGCCAGTTTCAGAGGTTGGGTCCTGGGTGATTTCACCCCTGGCCCCTTCCTCATCTTCTGCCCCACCCTCTCTGCCTACCCCTTCAGACCCTGGTAGTCTTCTGAGATCATCCAGCAGGAGTACCTCTATGAGGTGTTGGGTGTTGGCACTTTTGCCTGTCTTCAGTTTCCTAGCAGTGCTTAATGCTCTCAATTCCAAGAATGGGAGATTATCATACTTGGAGGGAAGAAGCCCATTGGCTTCTGGCTGGGACCCACTGGTTCCTGGCCCTAAAGACATTACTAGTGTGGTGTGGTGTATGCACTACCTACTCTAGTGTGGCCTACTAAACTCTCTTGAGTTGTAGAAAGGGTGTGCTATCCCTTAACACCCAACTCTAAGTTCAGTAGAACTTACTGTATCCTAAGCTTGATTTATATGTACCTAAGGTACCCTTAGTGGTTTTCAGTTGATCAATTCAATTGAGATTATCTGGTAAAACAATAGCAAGCTGGAATCCCACCCGCTGCACACCAATGTGAGAAGTTGGCCTGGTATATGCTGTCCACTAATTATAGTGGGCACCTTGCACCAGTCCAAACAACCCCTTATTGGAGATAGGTTACAGACAACCTTTATTGAAAGCTATCCTAGTGGTAGCTATGGAGAGCAGCCTTCAGGCTAAGTCTTGAAGGAATGTAAAGCAGCTTGTTTTACCAGTCTATAATCTCTTGAGTGACCAAATGAAAGAGGACCACACCAGGTATATATTTAAAATATATGTATTTAGTCTTAAACACACCCCTCTAGTCTCTTTATGAGGCTAGAGTTTGAAGTACATAAGTTACAAGTCAGTTATCAACAGTAATAGCACAAATACACGTTTGAGCCCTAGGGGCGTACCAAACCATAAACCAATAAAGTGGTATAAGAACCACGACTGAGCTAGACACAAGACCTAGAGCCTGTAGAAGTGCTTGGCCCTCAAGGAACCACCCAAGATAGTGACACAGGGGACCCACGGGGGACGCGTGCAGTGTGAGAACACAGCCGCGAGCCGCCGTTGACTTCTATGGGGAATGTCGCGGTTGGAGTTTTAAAGAAAAAGGACACTTAGAGGAGGACTTGGAGCAAACCCCTTTAGAACTAGGTCGTTCTAGAGTCTATACCCACGGGAGCACCGGAGTACTCGAGTTACCTCACCCAGGAAGCCGGGTGCATAGGTGTCTTTCGAGGTCGGGTTTCGTCGTCTTTTTCAATGGCGATCTGCTGCAAAGTGCTGCTGGCGACCAAGTCGAAAGTGTTCGGGTGGATCCAAAGGTGGATCGAAGATCTGAAGAACCTGAAAGCAGAGGGGACAGAGTCTGGGTCACTAGCCAGTGACCAGGAAGGCGATGAGCAGATGCCCACCGATGTCGGGTGCTTCAAGTAGATTGACGGTCGTCTTGACTCTTCAGCCACGAGGTCCAGGAGGCGTCGACGACAACCAGGAGCTGGATTCGAGCTGTCCCACGACATCTGGCGCTTGCTGAGATGTCGGTGACCGGATTGGACCCAACAAGCCTTGGCAACGGCAAGTCTCGTGGAAATAGAAAAAGGACGTTGGTACAGACCAGCAAGGTCTGAGGGACTCACCCAGTGAGGGTAAGTCAGGGCACGTCTGGAGCAACCAGGGAAGCCCAATTAGAAGAAGAGTTGCCTTCGGGAGGGCCCACTAGCTAACGGACTAGCGACCGCAAAGGGGCCTCGAGTGGACGCACTTGGAGCTGGCTCACAGGACACTCGTGGAGTGGAGGCCAGTGATCTTCGGTGCAGTCGGTGCTGGAGGCGGGGGCTACTCAGAGCCCAAAGCACAACTTTGTGGGAGACCCAGAAGAGGATGCACTTGCAAAAGTACTCGGTGTCCAGGGGTCACGGTTCCACGTTACCCACGTTACCCACGATAGCTACGGGCCTCAGCTTTGCTGGGGACTCAGGGCAGCCTCGGGAAAGTCTGGAAATCTACCTCTGGTGATGCAAAGACTTCGGCGTCCGGCGGGAGCTTCGGCGATGCAGACCGGACAATTGCTTCTTAGGTGCCTGCCAAGCAGGGGAGTCACTCCTTGACCCCAAGGGAGATTCTTCAGTCCTCTAATCTTCAGGTAGAGCGTCGAAGGTCCAGGATTCAGTGTCAGAGTTTCGTCCAGGGTAATCTAACGTCCTAAGGACTGGGGTCACATACTTATACTAAGTTAGGGGTTGGACATACTCTGGGGACCCACCTATGGGAGGGTCAGGGAAGAGGGGTGGTTACACCCCTTCCCTTTGTCCAGTTTCGCGCCAGAGCAGGGGCTGGAAGCCCCTGAGCCGGTTTGAACTGGGGTATGCACAGGGACACCAAATGTGCCCCCAGTGCAGGACTTCAAAGCACTCAGAGAGTGCACCCACCCAGCCCCAATACACATCAGCCTGTCTGGGAGGTGGTTACACCTCCCTGCAACAGGAAACCTATTGTCCAGGCCTCCCCTGCCGGAGTTTCGGTCAGCAGCAGGAGGCCAGACTTGTGTCTGTGGCAGCAGCATCCATTTTGTGATGCCAGGGCTTTGCAAAGTCAGTACCGGATATACCGGTGTGTACATGTCTCTCCCTCTAGAAGGGTGGAATGCTACCCCCGCCACCAGAACTGGCGGGGGGTAGTATTCCAAGATGTTTGACACCAACCACGACATGTTTCCGTGCAGCCAGTCCAAAGTTAGCATTGTACCGCGAGGATATAATGCGCTTAAGAGTATATGGTCAGGCTGTACCACAAACAGCATCAGAGGAGGGACTCCGAACGCTGTAGAGGGGCTCTGCTCATGCAGGGCACCCTCTCACATAAGAACCAAGCACTCTGCCTTCAGGATTGGTAAGGCCTGCCATAGGAGTGACTTATAGGTTTATATGTGTGTGCAATGGTAGTGATATAGGTAGCCTATAACACTGTAAGGGGTGCATGCACCACCTTACCCAGGCTGCAGTAGCAGACCTGTGGTGTCATTTTGGATGGCCTTCCAGGGGTGGCACAATACATGCTGCAGCCCCTGGTAGGTCTCTGAGGTACCTATGCCCTGGGTACATAGTATACCATATACTAGGGACTTATAAGGGCACTCCAGATTCCAATCAGAGATGTGCCTAAGGCACATGGAAACCATTTTAGAGAGGAAGCAGATAGACTGGGGCCCTGAATAGCAGGATCCCAGTCCAACTAAGTCATAAACCAGCAAAACACCAGGAAAAAAGTGGGGGCAACCATATAGTCAGATTCCACCTTCCTACAACCCTGTTCCTCATGAGAACAGTCCAGCCAGAACTGCCAAGCAAGGTCTTCCCTGGATCGGAAACAAGCATCCTGGGACCAGTTTTGGGGTAACACCCCTCATCAGCCAGGCTAGCTTGAATCCAGTGGCAAAGTGAGCGAGGGACCACATCTGAGCATACTCTGCCAACTTAGAGCGAACAAAGCAAACACAATAAGATGATGGACAGAGTGCTGAAACTTTCAGGCACTCAACCCCAGTGACTATTTGATCTGGGTTAAATCCATCATCGTTCTTTAGCTCACTTCACCACCCCAGTTCAAACCCAGCTATATGCAAATCAGTCTTGACCCTGTTCCTCATGGAAACAGTCCAGCCCGAATTGCCAAGCCAGGTCTTCCCTGGACCAGAAACAAGCATCCTCCGACCGGTGTTGTCATACTGGACATAATTCTTGGCATAAGATGATCCGTTGGCAAAATGCTGGTGCTGGCACATTTGAGAATTCATGGCTTACGGAGACGCCCATAGCAGAATGCTGGCATATTGGAGGTAATTCTTGGCATAAGGGTTACCCGTACAAGTTGCTGGCACTGGTTCATTAGATGTTATTCTTGGCATATGGGAAACCTGTGGCAAAATGCTGGTGCCGGTATACTGGCATACTTCTTGACATAAGGGAAATCCATGGCAAAATTCTAGTTCTGGCACACGGGAAGTAAAGATTGGCTTAACGAGGCACACATTACAAAATGTTGCATATTGTAAGGTACCAATGGCGCAATTCTGGCACTGAGACATTAGAAGTAATTTTTGACATGTGGAACACCCGTGGCAAAATGTTGATGCTGGCATATTGGGCTTAATTCTTGGATTAAGGGGCACCCATGGAAAAATGCTGGCATACTAGAGGTCATTCTTGCCATATGGAGCATCCATGACAAAACGCTGGCACTAACATTCTGGAAATAATTCTTGGCATCAGGGAGGACGGCCATGGCATATGGGTGGACAGGCATCAATGACAAAAAGCTGGTCTTGACATTTCTAGTTGCAATTTGTGACATATGGGTCACAATTCAGTCAATGGCAAAATGTTGGCACTGGTATATTGTATGTCATTCTTGGCATAAGGGGACACCCATGGCATATAGTGGGCATCCATGAAAAAAAATGGTGGCCCTGGGACAATTGAGGTAATTTTTGACATACAGGGAGCACCAGGGCCAGACTGGCATCGCAAACCAGCCCTGGCAATTACATCCGACCGCCCCCCCCCCCCTTCCCCAGAGGGGGGTCGGACGTAATTGCCAGGGCTGGAACACTGCTGCTGCACTTTTGTTACAAGGGGCCGATTTTGCAGCACTGCTTCAAAACCAGCCCCCAGCAACAAAACCGGCCCACACCGGTACAAAACCGGCCTCCACCTTTCTGGCCCACCGGAGAAACGCCCGGTGCCCGCTACGGCCAGTCCGGCCCTGGGAAGCACCCATTGCACATTTTTAAAAAATGGTGTCAACTCCTGGGGAGCGTCAGGGCCCCATTGACCTGGAACACGGCGACTGTACTTCAATAGTTAATGAATGCCCTTTCAAAGCCTATGGTTTTTGGGAAAATGTATATGAAGTTGGCTTTAAAATACACTATTTGATCCTGCTTTTCTTCAAATACACTTACAAACATCACCAACCACCAACGACCAAAGTGATCACCGGACTTTCCAGGTGCTTGCCGTAGTAACGCAATCCCAAAGAATTCTACCCCTCCACTTAGGAGAGGAAAGGATCAAAAACTATACGTTTTCCAACCAAGATAAGAATGGTGTCTCTACGTTGGCAATTTCAGCCACTGGTTATTTTCACTTGGGCATATGCTTAAACAAGCATTTGCAAAGCCAATAGCTCTCACCTATGCGAGAGCTATTGGCTTTAGCAATGTGTTTTAGCCATGTTGTACACCAGAGTGGCTGTTGTTCAGCATGGCTAAAAGTGCATAGGTTGGGGTAGATCGGGGTGGGTAGATTAGGGTACATTGGGGTGGGTAGATTGGGGCAGTTTGTGGTGGGGTTGGTTGGGGTAGATTGTGTGGAAAGATTGGGGTGGGGGAGATTTGGGTGGACAGAATGGGGTGGGCAGATTGGGGCAGAGTGTCGCAGATTTGCGTGGGATACATTGGGGCAGGGTGGGGTAGACTGGGACATGGTACATTAGGGTGGGGTAAATTGGGGTAGAATGGGGCAAATTGGGGCATTTTAGGATAGATTGAAGTGGGGTAAATTGGGGTAGATTGGAGTGGGTACATAGGAGTGGGGTAGACTGGAGTGGGGTAGGTTGGAGAGGGGTAGGTTGGGGTAGATTGGAGTGGGGTAGATTAGGTAGATATGAGTAGTTGGAGAGGGGTAGATTGTGGTAGGTAGGAGTAGATTGGAGAGGGATAGATTTAGTAGATTAGAGTAGTTGGAGTGGGGTAAATTGAGGCAGATCGGAGTAGATTGGAGTGGAGTAGATTAGGTAAATTGGAGTGGGGTAGACTGCAGTAGATTGGAGTGAGGTAGATTGGGTGGGTAGATTGGATTGGGGTAGGTTGGGTGGTGTAGATTGGGTTAAATTGGCGTGGGGTCGTTTTAAGTAAAGCAGATTGGGGTAGACTGGACTGGGGTTGATTGGGGTAGACCAGTGCGGGGTAGATTGGAAAGGGGTAGACAGAGATAGGCTGAGTGTGGTGGATTATGATGGCATAGATTGGGGCGCGGTAGATTGGAGTAGATTGGGGCAAGGTAGATCGGGGTATAGTAGATTGGTAGATTGGAGTGAGGTAGATTGGGGTGGTTTAGGTTGGGGTAGACAGGAATGGGGTAGATTGGAGTGATAGATTGGGGTGGGGTAGATGGGTAGTGTAGATTGTGGCAAATTGGGGCATATTTGGGTGGGGTAGATTGGGATAACATGGGTGGTGTAGATTGGAGTGGGGTACATTGGAGTGAGATAGATTGGGGCAGATAGGAATGAGGTAGATTTGGATAGATTGGAGTAGGGTGGATTGAGGTACTTCGAAATGGGTTAGATTGGAGTGGGGTAGGGAATGGTAGATTGGGGTACATTGGAGTGCGGTGGATTGGAGTGGGGCAGATTGGGGTGGAGTAGATTGGGGTGAGGTAGATTGGGGCAAATTGGGGAAGATGGGGGTAGATTGGAGTGGGGTAGATTGGGGTAGGACAAGTTGGTAGATTGGAGTGAGATAGACTGTGGTAGATAGGAGTGGGGTAGATTGGGGCAAACTGGGGTAGAATGGAGTGGGGTAGACCAGGGAACATTGGATTGGTGTAGATTGGAGTGAGATAGATTGGAGTGGGGTAAAGAGGGGGGTAGATTGGAGTAAGGAGGGGTAGATTGGAGTGGGATAGATTGGAATGGGGTAGATTGGAGTTTGGAAAATTGGTGTGGGGCTAGAGAGGGGTAGATTGGAGTGTGGTAGGTAGGAGTAGATTGGAGTGGGTTAGATTGGAGTGGGGTGGATTGGAGTGGAGTAGACTGGAGTAAATTGGAATGGTGTAGATTGGTACAGATGGAAGTGGTTTCGATTTTAGTGGGGTAGATTGGAGGGGGTAGATAGGTGTACATTGGAGTGGGATAGATTGGGTGGACTGGAGTGGGGTATATTGGGTGAGGTAGATTTGGGGTAGGTTTTGTGGTATAGGTTGACTAGGTTGGGTGGGGTAGATTGGGGCAGAATAAAACGGTGGTGGAGTAGGGTAGATTGGAGTGGGGTGGGGTGGAGTGGAGTACGGCACGGTGAAAGGGAGCAGTAGCACATGGAGGAAAGGGCAGAAGCAGTGCCATGAAGAGGGAGGGGCAGCAGTGCCATGACGAGGGAGGGGCAGCAGTGCCATAAAGAGGGAAGGGAAGCGGTGCCATGAAGAGGGAGGGGCAGCAGTGCCATGATGAGGGAGGGGCAGCAGTGCCATGAAGAGGGAGGGACAGCAGTGCCATGACGAGGGAGGGGCAGCAATGCCATGATGAGGGAGGGGCAGCAGTGCCATGAAGAGGGAGGGGCAGCGGTGCCTGAAGAGGGAGGGGCAGTGGTGCCTGAAGAGGGAGGGGCAGCGGTGCATGAAGAGGGAGGGGCAGCGGTGCCCGAAGAGGATGGGGTAGCGGTGAATGAAGAGGGAGGGGCAGCAGTGCCATGAAGAGGGAGGGGCAGTGGTGCCATGAAGAGGGAGGGGCAGCGGTGCCTGAAGAGGGAGGGGCAGCAATGCCATGACGAGGGAGGGGCAGCATGCCATGAAGAGGGAGGGGCAGCAGTGCCTGAAGAGGGAGGGGCAGTGGTGCCTGAAGAGGGAGGGGCAGCGGTGCATGAAGCGGAAGGGGCAGCTGTGCCCGAAGAGGTAGGGGTAGCGGTGAATGAAGAGGGAGGGGCAGCAGTGCCATGACGAGGGAGGGGCAGCGGTGCCATGAAGAGGGAGGGGCAGCGGTGCCATGACGAGGGAGGGGCAGCAGTGCCATGAAGAGGGAGGGGCAGCAGTGCCTGAAGAGGGAGGGGCAGTGGTGCCTGAAGAGGTAGGGGCAGCGGTGCATGAAGCGGGAGGGGCAGTGGTGCCATGAAGAGGGAGGGGCAATGGTGCCTGAAGAGGGAGGGGCAGCGGTGCCATGACGAGGGAGGGGCAGCAGTGCCATGATGAGGGAGGGGCAGCCGTGCCATGATGAGGGAGGGGCAGCCATGCCATGACGAGGGAGGGGCAGCCGTGCCATGAAGAAAGAGGGGCAGTCATGCCTGAAGAGGGATGGGCAGCGGTGCCTGAAGAGGAAGGGGCAGCGGTGCCATGAAGAGAGAGGGGCAGTGGTGCATGAAGAGGGGGGCAACGGTGCCATGAAGAGGGAGGGGCAACAGTGCCTGATGGTGGGGCAGCGGTGCATGAAAAGGGAGGGGCAGCGGTGCCTGAAGAGGGAGGGGCAGCGGTGCCTGAAGAGGGAGGGGCAGCAGTGCCATGACGAGGGAGGGGCAGTGGTGCCATGACGAGGGAGGGGCAGCGGTGCCCGAAGAGGGAGGGGCAGCGGTGCATGAAGACGGAGGGGCAGCAGTGCTGTGAAGAGGGCAGGGAAGCAGTGCCGTGAAGAGGGAGGGGCAGAAGTGCCGTGAAGAAGGAGGGGCAGCAGTGCCATGAAGAGGGAGGGGCAGCAATGCCATGAAGATGGAGGGGCAGCGCTGCCATGAAGAGGGAGGGACAGCAGTGCCATGACGAGGGAGGGGCAACAGTGCCATGAAGAGGGAGGGTCAGGAGGGGCAGCAGTGCCTGAAGAGGGAGGGGCAGCGGTGCCTGAAGAGGGAGGGGCAGCGGTGCCATGAAGACGGAGGGGCAGCGGTGCCATGACGAAGGAGGGGCAGCAGTGCCATGACGAAGGAGGGGCAGCAGTGCCATGACGAAGGAGGGGCAGCAGTCCCATGAAGAGGGAGGGGCAGCAGTGCCATGAAGAGGGAGGGGCAGCGGTGCATGAAGAGGGAGGGGCAGCAGTGCCTGAAGAGGGAGGGGCAGCGGTGCATGAAGAGGGAGGGGCAGCGATGCATGAAAAGGGAGGGGCAGCGGTGCCATGAAGAGGGAGGGGCAGCGATGCCTGAAGAGGGAGGAGCAGCAGTGCCTGAAGAGAGAGGGGCAGCATTGCCATGACGAGGGAGGGGCAGCGGTGCCGTGAAGACGGAGGGGCAGCGGTGCCATGAAGAGGGAGGGGCAGCGGTGCCTGAAGAGGGAGGGGCAGCGGTGCCTGAAGAGGGAGGGGCAGCGGTGCCATGAAGATGGAGGGGCAGCGGTGCATGAAGAGGGAGGACAGCGGTGCCTGAAGAGGAGGGGCAGTGGTGCCATGATGAGGGAGAACAAAGCAAACACAAGGAGATGATGGGCGGAGCGCTGAAACTTTTCAGACACTCACCCCCAGTCACAGATCTGGGTTGAATGAGGGAGGGGCAGCGGTGCCCAAAGAGGGAGGGGCATCAGTGCCATGAAGAGGGAGGGGCAGCGGTGCCTGAAGAGGGAGGGGCAGCGGTGCCTGAAGAGGGAGGGGCAGCGGTGCATGAAGAGGGAGGGGCAGCGGTGCCCGAAGAGGGAGGGGTAGCGGTGAATGAAGAGGGAGGGGCAGCAGTGCCATGACGAGGGAGGGGCAGCGGTGCCATGAAGAGGGAGGGGCAGCGGTGCCATGACGAGGGAGGGGCAGCAGTGCCATGATGAGGGAGGGGCAGCCGTGCCATGAAGAGGGAGGGGCAGCGGTGCCTGAAGAGGGAGGGGCAGTGGTGCCTGAAGAGGTAGGGGCAGCGGTGCATGAAGAGGGAGGGGCAGTGGTGCCATGAAGAGGGAGGGGCAATGGTGCCTGAAGAGGGAGGGGCAGCAGTGCCATGACGAGGGAGGGGCAGCAGTGCCATGATGAGGGAGGGGCAGCCGTGCCATGATGAGGGAGGGGCAGCCGTGCCATGACGAGGGAGGGGCAGCCGTGCCATGAAGAAAGAGGGGCAGTCGTGCCTGAAGAGGGATGGGCAGCGGTGCCTGAAGAGGAAGGGGCAGCGGTGCCATGAAGAGAGAGGGGCAGTGGTGCATGAAGAGGGGGGGCAACGGTGCCATGAAGAGGGAGGGGCAGCAGTGCCTGATGGTGGGGCAGCGGTGCATGAAGAGGGAGGGGCAGCGGTGCCTGAAGAGGGAGGGGCAGCGGTGCCTGAAGAGGGAGGGGCAGCGGTGCCTGAAGAGGGAGGGGCAGCGGTGCCATGACGAGGGAGGGGCAGTGGTGCCATGACGAGGGAGGGGCAGCGGTGCCCGAAGAGGGAGGGGCAGCGGTGCATGAAGACGGAGGGGCAGCAGTGCTGTGAAGAGGGCAGGCAGCAGTGCCGTGAAGAGGGAGGGGCAGAAGTGCCGTGAAGAAGGAGGGGCAGCAGTGCCATGAAGAGGGAGGGGCAGCAATGCCATGAAGATGGAGGGGCAGCGCTGCCATGAAGAGGGAGGGACAGCAGTGCCATGACGAGGGAGGGGCAGCAGTGCCATGAAGAGGGAGGGGCAGCAGTTCCATGACGAGGTAGGGGCAGCAGTGCCATGAAGAGGGAGGGGCAGCGGTGCATGAAGAGGGAGGGGCAGCAGTGCCTGAAGAGGGAGGGGCAGCGGTGCATGAAGAGGGAGGGGCAGCGATGCATGAAGAGGGACGGGCAGCGGTGCATGAAGAGGGAGGGGCAGCGATGCCTGAAGAGGAGGAGCAGCAGTGCCTGAAGAGAGAGGGGCAGCATTGCCATGACGAGGAGGGGCAGCGGTGCCGTGAAGACGGAGGGGCAGCGGTGCCATGAAGAGGGAGGGGCAGCGGTGCCTGAAGAGGGAGGGGCAGTGGTGCCTGAAGAGGGAGGGGCAGCAGTGCCATGAAGAGGGAGGGGCAGCGGTGCATGAAGAGGGAGGGGCATTAGTGCCATGAAGAGGGAGGGGCAGCGGTGCCTGAAGAGGGAGGGGCAGCGGTGCATGAAGAGGGACGGACAGCGGTGCCTGAAGAGGGAGGGGTAGTGGTGCAATGATGAGGGAGAACAAAGCAAACACAAGGAGATGATGGGCGGAGCGCTGAAACTTTTCAGACACTCACCCCCAGTCACAGATCTGGGTTGAATGAGGGAGGGGCAGCGGTGCCCAAAGAGGGAGGGGCAGCAGTGCCATGAAGAGGGAGGGACAGCGGTGCCTGAAGAGGGAGGGGCAGTGGTGCCTGAGGAGGGAGGGGCAACGGTGCATGAAGAGGGAGGGGCAGCGGTGCCCGAAGAGGGAGGGGTAGCGGTGAATGAAGAGGGAGGGGCAGCAGTGCCATGACGAGGGAGGGGCAGCGGTGCCTTGACGAGGGAGGGGCAGCGGTGCCTGAAGAGGGAGGGGCAGCAGTGCCATGAAGAGGGAGGGGCAGCGGTGCATGAAGAGGGAGGGGCATCAGTGCCATGAAGAGGGAGGGGCAGCGGTGCCAGAAGAGGGAGGGGCAGTGGTGCCTGAAGAGGTAGGGGCAGCGGTGCATGAAGAGGGAGGGGCAGTGGTGCCATGAAGAGGGAGGGGCAATGGTGCCTGAAGAGGGAAGGGCAGCGGTGCCATGACGAGGGAGGGGCAGCAGTGCCATGATGAGGGAGGGGCAGCCGTGCCATGATGAGGGAGGGGCAGCCGTGCCATGACGAGGGAGGGGCAGCCGTGCCATGAAGAAAGAGGGGCAGTCGTGCCTGAAGAGGGATGGGCAGCGGTGCCTGAAGAGGAAGGGGCAGCGGTGCCATGAAGAGAGAGGGCAGTGGTGCATGAAGAGAGGGGCAACGGTGCCATGAAGAGGGAGGGGCAGCAGTGCCTGATGGTGGGGCAGCGGTGCATGAAGAGGGAGGGGCAGCGGTGCCTGAAGAGGGAGGGGCAGTGGTGCCTGAAGAGGGAGGGGCAGCAGTGCCTGAAGAGGGAGGGGCAGCGTTGCCTGAAGAGGGAGGGGCAGCAGTGCCATGAAGATGGAGGGGCAGCAGTGCCATGAAGATGGAGGGGCAGCGATGCCATGAAGATGGAGGGGCAGTGGTGCCATGACGAAGGAGGGGCAGCGGTGCCATGACGAGGGAGGGGCAGTGGTGCCATGACGAGGGAGGGGCAGCGGTGCCCGAAGAGGGAGGGGCAGTGGTGCATGAAGACGGAGGGGCAGCAGTGCTGTGAAGAGGGAGGGGCAGCAGTGCCGTGAAGAGGGAGGGCAAAATGCAAAACACACAAGATGATGGACGGAATGTTGCACATTGGCAAACATTCACCCCCAGTCACAGATCTGGGTTTAATCCATCGTTATTTTGCTTCACCACGCCACCCCAGTTCAGACATAGCCATGTGCAAATCAGTCTTGACCCTGTGCCTCATGGGAACAGTCCAGACCGAACTGCCAAGCCATGTCTTACCTGGACCGGAATCAAGCATCCTAGGACCGGTTTCGGGCTTTCAGCCCTCATCAGCCAGGATAGCTTGACTCCAGTGGTGCAGTGAGCACGGGACCCACGTCTGGGCATACCCTTCCCACTTAGGGCAAAATGCAAAACACACAAGATGATGGACGGAATGTTGCACATTGGCAAACATTCACCCCCAGTCACAGATCTGGGTTTAATCCATCGTTATTTTGCTTCACCACGCCACCCCAGTTCAGACATAGCCATATGCAAATCAGTCTTGACCCTGTGCCTCATGGGAACAGTCCAGACCGAACTGCCAAGCCATGACTTCCCTGGACCGGAATCAAGCATCCTAGGACCGGTTTCGGGCTTTCAGCCCTCATCAGCCAGGATAGCTTGACTCCAGTGGCGCAGTGAGCACGGGACCCACGTCTGGGCATACCCTTCCCACTTAGGGCAAAATGCAAAAAACACAAGATGATGGACGGAATGTTGCACATTGGCAAACATTCACCCCCAGTCACAGATCTGGGTTTAATCCATCGTTATTTTGCTTCACCACGCCACCATAGTTCAGACATAGCCATATGCAAATCAGTCTTGACCCTGTGCCTCATGGGAACAGTCCAGACCGAACTGCCAAGCCATGTCTTCCCTGGACCGGAATCAAGCATCCTAGGACCGGTTTCGGGCTTTCAGCCCTCATCAGCCAGGATAGCTTGACTCCAGTGGCGCAGTGAGCATGGGACCCACGTCTGGGCATACCCTTCCCACTTAGGGCAAAATGCAAAACACACAAGATGATGGACGGAATGTTGCACATTGGCAAACATTCACCCCCAGTCACAGATCTGGGTTTAATCCATCGTTATTTTGCTTCACCACGCCACCCCAGTTCAGACATAGCCATATGCAAATCAGTCTTGACCCTGTGCCTCATGGGAACAGTCCAGACTGAACTGCCAAGCCATGTCTTCCCTGGACCGGAATCAAGCATCCTAGGACCGGTTTCGGGCTTTCAGCCCTCATCAGCCAGGATAGCTTGACTCCAGTGGCGCAGTGAGCACGGGACCCACGTCTGGGCATACCCTTCCCACTTAGGGCAAAATGCAAAACACACAAGATGATGGACGGAATGTTGCACATTGGCAAACATTCACCCCCAGTCACAGATCTGGGTTTAATCCATCGTTATTTTGCTTCACCACGCCACCCCAGTTCAGACATAGCCATATGCAAATCAGTCTTGACCCTGTGCCTCATGTGAACAGTCCAGACCGAACTGCCAAGCCATGTCTTCCCTGGACCGGAATCAAGCATCCTAGGACCGGTTTCGGGCTTTCAGCCCTCATCAGCCAGGATAGCTTGACTCCAGTGACGCAGTGAGCACGGGACCCACGTCTGGGCATACCCTTCCCACTTAGGGCAAAATGCAAAACACACAAGATGATGGACGGAATGTTGCACATTGGCAAACATTCACTCCCAGTCCCAGATCTGGGTTTAATCCATCGTTATTTTGCTTCACCATGCCACCCCAGTTCAGACATAGCCATATGCAAATCAGTCTTGACCCTGTGCCTCATGGGAACAGTCCAGACCGAACTGCCAAGCCATGACTTCCCTGGACCGGAATCAAGCATCCTAGGACCGGTTTCGGGCTTTCAGCCCTCATCAGCCAGGATAGCTTGACTCCAGTGGCGCAGTGAGCACGGGACCCACGTCTGGGCATACCCTTCCCACTTAGGGCAAAATGCAAAAAACACAAGATGATGGACGGAATGTTGCACATTGGCAAACATTCACCCCCAGTCACAGATCTGGGTTTAATCCATCGTTATTTTGCTTCACCACGCCACCCTAGTTCAGACATAGCCATATGCAAATCAGTCTTGACCCTGTGCCTCATGGGAACAGCCCAGACCGAACTGCCAAGCCATGTCTTCCCTGGACAGGAATCAAGCATCCTAGGACCGGTTTCGGGCTTTCAGCCCTCATCAGCCAGGATAGCTTGACTCCAGTGGCGCAGTGAGCACGGGACCCACGTCTGGGCATACCCTTCCCACTTAGGGCAAAATGCAAAACACACAAGATGAAGGACGGAATGTTGCACATTGGCAAACATTCACCCCCAGTCACAGATCTGGGTTTAATCCATCGTTATTTTGCTTCACCACGCCACCCCAGTTCAGACATAGCCATATGCAAATCAGTCTTGACCCTGTGCCTCATGGGAACAGTCCAGACCGAACTGCCAAGCCATGTCTTCCCTGGACCGGAATCAAGCATCCTAGGACCGGTTTCGGGCTTTCAGCCCTCATCACCCAGGATAGCTTGACTCCAGTGACGCAGTGAGCACGGGACCCACGTCTGGGCATACCCTTCCCACTTAGGGCAAAATGCAAAACACACACAAGATGAAGGACGGAATGTTGCACATTGGCAAACATTCACCCCCAGTCACAGATCTGGGTTTAATCCATCGTTATTTTGCTTCACCACGCCACCCCAGTTCAGACATAGCCATATGCAAATCAGTCTTGACCCTGTGCCTCATGGGAACAGTCCAGACCGAACTGCCAAGCCATGTCTTCCCTGGACCGGAATCAAGCATCCTAGGACCGGTTTTGGGCTTTCAGCCCTCATCAGCCAGGATAGCTTGACTCCAGTGGCGCAGTGAGCACGGGACCCACGTCTGGGCATACCCTTCCCACTTAGGGCAAAATGAAAACACACAAGATGATGGACGGAATGTTGCACATTGGCAAACATTCGCCCCCAGTCACAGATCTGGGTTTAATCCATCGTTATTTTGCTTCACCACGCCACCCCAGTTCAGACATAGCCATATGCAAATCAGTCTTGACCCTGTGCCTCATGGGAACAGTCCAGACCGAACTGCCAAGCCATGTCTTCCCTGGACCGGAATCAAGCATCCTAGGTCCGGTTTCGGGCTTTCAGCCCTCATCAGCCAGGATAGCTTGACTCCAGTGGCGCAGTGAGCACGGGACCCACGTCTGGGCATACCCTTCCCACTTAGGGCAAAATGCAAAACACACAAGATGATGGACGGAATGTTGCACATTGGCAAACATTCACCCCCAGTCACAGATCTGGGTTTAATCCATCGTTATTTTGCTTCACCACGCCACCCCAGTTCAGACATAGCCATATGCAAATCAGTCTTGACCCTGTGCCTCATGGGAACAGTCCAGACCGAACTGCCAAGCCATGTCTTCCCTGGACCGGAATCAAGCATCCTAGGACCGGTTTCGGGCTTTCAGCCCTCATCAGCCAGGATAGCTTGACTCCAGTGGCGCAGTGAGCACGGGACCCACGTCTGGGCATACCCTTCCCACTTAGGGCAAAATGCAAAACACACAAGATGATGGACGGAATGTTGCACATTGGCAAACATTCACCCCCAGTCACAGATCTGGGTTTAATCCATCGTTATTTTGCTTCACCACGCCACCCCAGTTCAGACATAGCCATATGCAAATCAGTCTTGACCCTGTGCCTCATGGGAACAGTCCAGACCGAACTGCCAAGCCATGTCTTCCCTGGACCGGAATCAAGCATCCTAGGACCGGTTTCGGGCTTTCAGCCCTCATCAGCCAGGATAGCTTGACTCCAGTGGCGCAGTGAGCACGGGACCCACGTCTGGGCATACCCTTCCCACTTAGGGCAAAATGCAAAACACACAAGATGATGGACGGAATGTTGCACATTGGCAAACATTCACCCCCAGTCACAGATCTGGGTTTAATCCATCGTTATTTTGCTTCACCACGCCACCCCAGTTCAGACATAGCCATATGCAAATCAGTCTTGACCCTGTGCCTCATGGGAACAGTCCAGACCGAACTGCCAAGCCATGTCTTCCCTGGACCGGAATCAAGCATCCTAGGACCGGTTTCGGGCTTTCAGCCCTCATCAGCCAGGATAGCTTGACTCCAGTGGCGCAGTGAGCACGGGACCCACGTCTGGGCATACCCTTCCCACTTAGGGCAAAATGCAAAACACACAAGATGATGGACGGAATGTTGCACATTGGCAAACATTCACCCCCAGTCACAGATCTGGGTTTAATCCATCGTTATTTTGCTTCCCCTTTGGTTTTTCTGTGAAGAGGGAGGGGCAGAAGTGCCGTGAAGAAGGAGGGGCAGCAGTGCCATGAAGAGGGAGGGGCAGCAATGCCATGAAGATGGAGGGGCAGTGCTGCCATGAAGAGGGAGGGACAGCAGTGCCATGACGAGGGAGGGGCAGCAGTGCCATGAAGAGGGAGGGTCAGGAGGGGCAGCAGTGCCTGAAGAGGGAGGAGCATGGGTGCCTGAAGTGGGAGGGGCAGCGGTGCCATGAAGATGGAGGGGCAGCGGTGCCATGACGAAGGAGGGGCAGCGGTGCCATGATGAAGGAGGGGCAGCGGTGCCATGACGAAGGAGGGGCAGCAGTGCCATGAAGAGGGAGGGGCAGCAGTGCCATGATGAGGGAGGGGCAGCAGTGCCATGAAGAGGGAGGGGCAGCGGTGCATGAAGAGGGAGGGGCAGCAGTGCCTGAAGAGGGAGGGGCAGCGGTGCATGAAGAGGGAGTGGCAGCGATGCATGAAGAGGGAGGGGCAGCGGTGCCATGAAGAGTGAGGGGCAGCGATGCCTGAAGAGGGAGGAGCAGCAGTGCCTGAAGAGGGAGGGGTAGCATTGCCATGACGAGGGAGGGGCAGCGGTGCCGTGAATATGGAGGGGCAGCGGTGCCATGAAGAGGGAGGGGCAGCGGTGCCATGAAGAGGGAGGGGCAGCGATGCCTGAAGAGGGAGGGGCAGCGGTGCCTGAAGAGGGAGGGGCAGCAGTGCCATGAAGAGGGAGGGGCAGCGGTGCATGAAGAGGGAGGGGCATCAGTGCCATGAAGAGGGAGGGGCAGCGTTGCCTGAAGAGGAAGGGGCAGCGGTGCCATGAAGATGGAGGGGCAGCAGTGCCTGAAGAGGGAGGGGCAGCGGTGCATGAAGAGGGAGTGGCAGCGATGCATGAAGAGGGAGGGGCAGCGGTGCCATGAAGAGTGAGGGGCAGCGATGCCTGAAGAGGGAGGAGCAGCAGTGCCTGAAGAGGGAGGGGCAGCATTGCCATGACGAGGGAGGGGCAGCGGTGCCGTGAATATGGAGGGGCAGCGGTGCCATGAAGAGGGAGGGGCAGCGGTGCCATGAAGAGGAGGGGCAGCGGTGCCTGAAGAGGGAGGGGCAGCGGTGCCTGAAGAGGGAGGGCAGCAGTGCCATGAAGAGGGAGGGGCAGCGGTGCATGAAGAGGAGGGGCATCAGTGCCATGAAGAGGGAGGGGCAGCGTTGCCTGAAGAGGAAGGGGCAGCGGTGCCATGAAGATGGAGGGGCAGCGGTGCATGAAGAGGGAGGGACAGCGGTGCCTGAAGAGGGAGTGGCAGCGGTGCCATGATGAGGGAGAACAAAGCAAACACAAGGAGATGATGGGCGGAGCGCTGAAACTTTTCAGACACTCGCCCCCCGTCACAGATCTGGGTTGAATGAGGGAGGGGCAGCGGTGCCCAAAGAGGGAGGGGCAGCAGTGCCATGACGAGAGAGGGACAGCGGTTCTTGAAGAAGGAGGGGCAACTGAAGGAAGTGACCCGATTAGGGCCACCCGGGTCACTTGCGACCACCTCTCAGCCTTCCATACAAATGAAGAGTCGGTCAGACAGTAGAGAATACAAACCACGTATATTTTATTCAGGTACACTCGAGTGGAGTCCAGTCTGACCAGCCTCCTAGGATTGCTGCAGAGGGACTGACTTCAGCAAGCATGGCGATACATTATGTACAATTCAAAACCAATAAAGACATGCCCTGACTGGAAATTTCCAGTTGGTAGCTGGTGAACAGAGGAGATACGGAAGGATGAGTTTCAATCCTGAGGCCGGGCACATGCTATCTCAGTGCCAAGGTCACTCTGCCTGTGCCTGTCGCTCTAAGGGTGGGAGCAGGCCTATCTAGTGGGAAAGGTATGCACTAACAAGAACAGTGTATTCATTAGTACGGCAAGTCTCAACCTTGGAGAAATGAAAACTATCGCAGCTGCTTTCAGCTGGGGCAGAGAGACAGAAGTTAGTTTAGATCATGGCTCAGAATGGCGGCTGAATATAAAATGGTGCAGCGAATGCTAACTTAAGACGTACAATGCATGAACAACTCAGCTAAAACATTTTTATTCCAACAGACCCTCCTTTTAGCATTCGCTAAACCTTTATATTACTACCTAGAAATGGATAACATATTGCAGGAATAAGAGCTACCACTACAAGCTGATGTATACATAGTCAATATTCAAAGATACCCTCGTCAATCAGCATAATGTCGTTAATATCTTTCTGCAACATGATCACAGCATTAGTGTCATGGGCTGATATCTTTGGCTTAGGTGTCAGAGCACTTACACAACAAGCGCAACAAGCCGGGAGGCAATGTATACAAAGGCAACATGTAAAGACAATACCAGCAACTGCAACCAAAAAGATAAGGATCTTCCAACCCCACATTGTTAGCATATTCCAGAACCATCCAGAGAGGGTCCAAGTACCATTTTCTTGGTGTATGTCAGATGAGAGTCTATGCAACTTCTGTATGGCAGCATACACATTGGGGGCGTGGTAAGGTATGTACACACAACAGCTACTGCCAATGACGCGACAGGCCTCACCCCTATCTGCAAGTATAACGTCTAATACCATCCTGTTCTGCAAGGTAACTAACTGTGTAGCCTGAAGCTCAGCAGTGATGTTTGTCAATATACCAGCTGTTGTATTAATAACCCCTTCAACAACCCTTGTTAACTGGTGAATGTTAAGGCTATTGGACATGGGGCCCCAAAAAGGTACGATACCCTTCATGGCATCCTCAAACTGTTGTAAGGTGGTGTCTGTCTGATCTATATCTTTCGTGTCAATGACCCTTCTGACTCGGGGCAAGTATACACTCCTACGCTGCAGCTCATAATCTTTATGGTAATTGGACAGAGCTATATACACAGGGGGAAGGAGAAAAGAGAGATAACACCTGCCCTACTATCCCCTCGGGAGCCAGACATAAGCTTGGGATCCACAGACAAAATGGACATTGGGGGGTGGTATTAAGGACGGACTATCTATTGTTCTCAATCTGTATGTGGAATTGCATCTGCTCTTCCCCACCTTTATCCCCCCTGCTCCCTGGACACAGAAACTAGCTGTTGTGTTGACCACTGACACTGGTATTGGCTGGTCCTCTGTAACATTACGAACCTGAAAAGATTGGAAATACTCAGACGTGTTAAACCCTTGGAAATCAGCCATTTCCATCCGAAACCAGGTCTCGTTCTTTACTCTTTTGTATGCATTCATACAGGACCTTAAAAACAATTTACCAAACGTCTCTTGTCCTGTTGGTCCTATGGGGGGAACCCTACGATGGAAATGTACATTCTGTACCACAGTGAGAGAATCACCAGGTGTCCTATCTAAAGTAGAAAGTTGGGGATGGGGATGCACCATACTGAGCAATTCAAACCAACACTCGCAATTACTGATGTATGACAGTGGCATGAACAGCAAATTATCACTTTTATGAGTAACTGAGGGAAGCAATCCACAAACCCAACAATTTGTTGTATTGGACACGTCATGAGCTTGATGCAACATTTGTATAAAAACATTATCTGTATAAGACTTTCGGTGCTCTCCTTTGTGAGGGGCCAGGGTAACAAAAATGTGTTCCGGGGGAATGGGTCTTGTACCAACCAAAGAATGTACAGGATACTTTTCCTCCAGGAACCAGGATATTCCAAGTACTGTTATTAATGCAATCACAACTATCAATACAAAGACTATTTTACTCTTTTTGGACCAGCCCTGTTGCGCTAATCGCGGCGATGCAAATGGCTGTTCCTACTCCTCAATGGGCCGACCAAACGGATACATGATGAAACAAGGAAAAAGGGAATGCTACAAAACTAAGGGCAAGGGCAAGTGTTCCCAGTGTCCATCAGAGCCTCACTGGTAGACTCCTATTGTTCATCAACGTTGGCGGTCTTGAGCACCGGCGGTGGAGCTGCTCAGTCCTAGCTCTCGAAGAATCCCACGTCGCACAGGATAATGTATCCCCCCCAAGCGGGAGCACACTCGATTTATCCTGTCCAATGTCAGAACAGTGCACCAATCTCTCCTCACCCTAGACTAACACCTTTGGTACTACAGCAAAGTACACCCTTACTTGCACAGTCCATCTCTGACTAGTCTGACTTTTCCTTTGGTGCGCTATTCTTCAACCGAGGACGCAAATTGTACCTGGTGACTCCAGGCACAGAGGGGTCAACTTAAAGGGGCTCTTTAATGGCTCTGATTTCAGGGGGAACCACTGCATTTAACACGTCGTCATTCTCAGCATCCGTTTGGGTCCATATAAGCTGCGCATCACTGAATGGGACGAACTGAGGTATCTTTTCTCCCTCAGCGTCCCCAATACCATCCCTCACCCATTGGTCATAGGGTAAGGGCAAGGGTACTCGGCGGCAGTGACTTGAATGTATCCAATTCTTTTGGCCAGCAACTTTTACAGCTGTCCTGGTGGCGAGGAGCACCTGCTCGGGCCCCTTCCTACGGGGCTCCAAGCACTTCGTCCGCAGAAAGTTCCTGAGTAGCACCCAGTCCCCGGGCTGGATGTTATGACCAGGCCCCTCAGGTACAGGCGGAAGCGACTCCTTTATCTTTTGGTGAATAGAACGCAAATTTTCAGTTAACTGGTACAGGTAATCGGTTAACAAAGGGTACTCAATCTCGGAAAACCTACGCGGTCGCGGGACGCCCCAGACATTCGCCGGGCGTCCAAACACGACCTCGTAGGGTGACAATCCCGTCCTAGAATGTCCTGTTGTTCTTGTGGACAAAAGAGCTAGTGGTAAAGCATCTGGCCACGGCAACCCTGTGGTCTCCTGAATCTTTGTCAATTTCAGTTTGAGAGTACCATTGTACTTCTCAACCAAATCTGCTGACTGGGAGTGATTTGCAGCATGAAACCTCTGTCTGATGTGCAGTCCCTCACAAACTAGCTGGATAACCTTGGCATTGAAATGACTTCCGCTATCACTCCAGATCAAACGGGGCAAGCCGAAGCGAGGAAAGAACTCCTTCAGGAGTATCTTTGCAGTCGCAATGGCTGTATTTTCTTTAGTGGGGTAGGCCTCAACACATTTATTGAATGCACAGACAACCACCAACACATACTTCAAATTATTGACCCTGTCCTTTTTGATAACATCCCTTTGAAGGACCTCAAAAGGAAAAGTGGGAGGTGCAAAATTACCTGCTGGTGTAGGGATACCCACGCCAGGGTTGTGCATCATGCACACCATGCAGTATTTCACTAAATGTGTAGCTGTCTTGGAGATGTTGTCATTTTGCCATACGGGGTCTAACAGCTTGCAAATGCCCTTAGCACTGATATGGGCTGGGCCGTGGGCCATTGTCACTACAGGAAGAACATATGCCCCCGGCAACATCCATTTTTGCTTCCCTGACTTATCAATCCAACATCCCTCATCATTCAAGTTCGCTGTACTTTCTTGCCACACTGCTAATTCCTCCACCATGGCCTCACTCTGTATCTCCTTCACGTTCTCAAGTGTATCCTCAAACATGGAGAACTCGGGCACCCACCTAGCTGGACCTGCTACAAACATCCTTTTCATCTTTGTTCAGGCTGTTTGCTTAGCATGTCTGATCTACAAAAGCGTTCCCCTTACCCACATTGTCAGTAACTTTCTTATGAGCGCTGCACTTTACAATTGCTAATTTCTTAGGGAGTGTCAGAGCGGACAGAAGCCTTTGTATAAGAGGACCATGCTGAATGTGTGACCCATGGGAAGTAAGGAACCCTCTCTCTGCCCAGAGCTGCCCAAAATTATGGGGGCGACCCCGAAGGCATACTGGCTGTCAGTATAAATATTAACAACCAGTCCCTTGCTCAATTCACAAGCTCAAATAAGGGCGACTAATTCAGATGCCTGGGCAGACTGATAGGGAACTCGTGATGTCTCAACTACCGTACGCAGCATAGTAATTGCGTATGCTGCAGTGGTGGAGCCATCTGGTAATTTGAAACAAGAGCCATCGACATATAGTTCCCCTTGGGGGTCAGATAAGGGAACATCAGTCAGGTCTACTCGTCCTCTCGTCTCTTCTTCCGTCCGGAAGATACAATCATGTATGTCAATGTCCTCATTCTCAGAAGGGAGAGGTAGTAGCGTGGCTGGATTCAGAGTGGCACAACGTTTGATCGTAATGTGCTTTTGAAAGAGCGTTAGCTCATAACCAGTCAGACGTGCACTGGTGAGGTGATGTGTCCTTGTCTTATTCAAAAGTGTATCCACAGCATGGGGTACCATAACTGTGAGGTCGGTATCAAGTACGAGTCCCGCCTATTGTCTTATTGAGACAGCCACAGCCGCGACCGCTCGTAGACAGCTCGGAAGGGCTCGTGCGACAGGGTCAAGCACAGCAGAGAAATAAGCACACGGTCGTTGCTTATCCCCAAATTTTTGTGTTAAAACAGAAAGCACACAACCACCCATCTCATGGACGTACAACACGAAACATTTGGCATAATTAGGGGTACCAAGCACTGGAGCCGAGCAAAGCGCAGTTTTCAATTGCTCAAAAGACTGCTGACACTCTGGTGTCCAAGGCAGAGGCTCATGCACATCTTTTAGTGTTAGAGCAAGCAGGGGCTTAATAAGCAGTGAGTAGCCAGGTATCCACTGCCTGCAATAGGAAGTGATACCTATGAAAGCGCGCACATCTTTCTGAGTTTGTGGAATAGGCATTTTCACAATGGTACTGATGCGCTCAGGGGTCAATCTCCTACCTTCCTTCGACAGTAGGTGACCTAAATAGGTGACCTCCTGTCGACAATACTGAAATTTGGAAAGGGATACCTTATGACCATGGTCAGCTAGATGGAGCAACAATTTAACCGTACTATCACTGCATCCTTGTTCTGTGTCTGAGGCGATGAGCAGGTCGTCAACATATTGGAGTAATACATTACTTGTGGGGAGCGACAAGGAATCCAGCTGACTTTTCAATGCCTGACTATAAATACTCGGGCTTTCTGTATAGCATTGAAGAGCGCGACAGAATCAAAATCTTCTACCAGCTAGGGTGAACCCGAACAGATACCTGCTGTCAAGATGAATGGGTATACTGAAGAAGGCATTTTTCAAGTCAATGACAAAAAAGAATTTATCAGAAGAAGGAATCATTGTCAAGAGTGTTGTAATGTCAGGGGCTACCGGGAACTGGGGAATCACTATTTTGTTAATTTCACGCAAGTCAATCACAAAGCGATAAACATCTGCAGGGTCATCACAGAAACCCGAAGGTGTCCTTTTGAGAATAGGGCTATTACAAACATTAGCAGCCGTCTCTCCAGCCACTCCTTTCTCATTCAAATCCTGCACTATTTGCATCAAAGCTCGCTCACCTGCCTGTGGTATTTTATACTGGGGAATGTGGGGTAAAATAGCACCTTCCTTGACACGTATCGAAACAGGCAATATCTGCAACAAACCCACATCTATGTCGCCCGTTGCCCACCGTGTGGGTGGCACATCTTTAAATTCAGCAGGGAGGGGCGCATCTTTGGACAGACACTGCTTAGCGCACACCACATCAGGACCTATCGTCATATAGACACCGGCTGGGGAGCAATAAATCATAGCATGCAATTTTTTCAACAAGTCCGAACCCATCAAATTTTCTCCACAATTGGATGTCAACAAAAATGGCGAATCCACAGTGAAAGGACCAATAGTCAACGCAAGAGGACTTGAAATGGGGCTCACAACCGGTACACCAGAAAATCCTACCAAAACATTATTATGGCAAGACAGAGCCGCCCCAGGGTCCAAGAAATGAGAAATAGAACTGTTTTTTGCACCTGTATCCACCAAAAACACCTTAGTCGAACTGTAGGAAAGTAGGATCTGCTTCTTATGGTTACCCCCACTTTTTGCTGATGTATCACTGTTTTTGGACTAGTCTGACTGGGAACCTGCTATCCAGGAACCCAGTCTATCTGCTTTCTCCCTTAAATTGCTATGCATGTACTTTAGGTACACTCCCGATTGGATACTGGGGTACCCTTATAAGTCCCTAGTATATGGTACACCATGTACCCAGGGCATAGGTACCCCAGAGTCCTCCCATGGGCTGAAGCATGTATTATGCCACCCATGAGAGGCCATTCAAAATGACACAACAGGTCTGCTACAGCAGCCTGTGTAAGCTGGTGCTTGCACCACCTACTTAGATATAGTTTCACTATATCTATCTAAATCACTACACTTAAAAACCTATCAGTCACCCCTATGGCAGGCCTTATCAATCCTGAAGGCAGGGTGCTGGGTTTTACGTGAGAGGGTGCCCCTGCATGAGCAGAGCCCCTCTGCAGCCTTCAGAGACCATTCCCCGGGGTTGTCAGTGATGCAGCCAGACATATAGGTTAAGTTGCATTATAACCTCGCGATAAATGCTAACTTTAAAACGGCTGCTTAGAAACATGTCGTGTTTGGTGTCAAACACCTTGGAATCATACCTCCACTCCAGTAACTGGTGTGGGAGGTATGATTCCACCCTTCTAGAACCACTACTGTGGGTCACCGGTCTACCCGGTACCAGCTTTCTCGACCTGGGCAGCACAAAATGGATGCTGCCAGCCACAGACACGATTCTGCCCTCCTGCTGCTGAGCCAAGCTCGAAAAGAGGAAGGCATGACAATAGGCATCCTGTCACAGGGAGGTGTGACCTCTCCCAGACAGGGTTTAGTGTATTGGGGCTGGGTGGGTGCACTCTGAGAGTGCCAGAAAGTCTGCACTGGGGGCACATTTGGTGTCCCTGTGCATAGTCCAGCTCAAACCAGTTCTGGGAGCCATTGGCTCCTGCTCTAGTGCGAACTGGACAAAGGACATGGGTGTAGCCACCCCTCTGTCCTGCCCCTCCCCTAGGAGGGTCCACAGAATCTTTCCAACCCTCTCCCGTGGGTATAAAGTGGGATACCTGACTACAGGACTTTAGATTTTACCTGGACAAGATTCTGCTAAGAAGAAACCAAGTACTTCAACTGTCTGCACAATGCTGGATGACCGAAGAATCTCCCTTGGAGTAAAGGAGTTACTCCCCTGCAGCAGCAGGCACCTAAGCGCATCTGACTGGCTTGCATCTCCAGAGCTCCTGCGGACTCCGAAGATTTCAGCAACACAGGAGGTGGTTTTCCAAAGGTCCCTGAGGTAGATCTGATCTCTCAGCGATTCTGAGACCAGTATCCTTTGTGGGGGCAGTGCAACCGGAACCCCTGTGCACCGTGTCCATTTGCAAGTGCATATGCTTGTTGACAATCCTCGAGCTTGTGCATTGGACTCCGTGTAGTCCTGACCCCGAGCAGCATTTGCACTGAAGATATCCGGCCTCCACTCACCGAGTGCTCTGTGGGCTGGTGCTTTGTGAATTCTCTCGAGGTCTCCTCGCGATCCCTGGTCCGTTGGCCTGTGGGTCCTGGCGAGGGTCACCTTGTTTGTTCTTGGGCTTCCCTGGTTGCTCCAGATTTGCCCTGACTCCCCATTGCTTGGAGAGTCTCCTGGACCTTGCTGGTCCACACGTAACCTGTTTCCTCTGCCCGCGTGGGTTGCATTTGCCAAGGCTTGTTGGTGCTCCAGCCGGACATTGACCCCTCAGCACTCGACATCCTTTATGGGACAGCTCACCTCCAGACTTTGGTTGTCGTCGACGTCTCCTGGTCCCCGTGGCTGCAGAGTCAAGCATCCTTACTTCTCACCTGAAGCCCCCGACATCAGTGGGCATTCGACTACCGAGCTCCTGGTCACCTGAAGTGACCCAGACTCTGTCCCCTCTGCTTTCAGGTTCCTCTCACCTAGATTCCAGGCTTGGATTCCACCGGACACTCTTCACCTTCCTGGCAGCAGTACTTCTTCGCAGGTCTCCATTGAAAACGACGAAGGTTTCCGACACCACTTGATCCCTATGCACCTGGCTCCTCTGGGATAGGTAACACGGGTACCTCGGTACTCACTGGTGTGTTGGCTCTAGAATATCTTATGTTCCAAAGGGTTTGCTTGAAGTCCTCGTAGAAGTGTCCTTAACTTGTAACTTTCCAACCGCGACTTTCCCATAGAGTTGCACGGAGCACGCGGTCGTGTTTCCTCACTGCACCCGTCCTCCGTGGGTGCCCTGTGTCACTGCCTTGGGTGGTTCCTTGGGGTCCCAGTGATTCTACGTACTCTAGGCACTGTGTCTAGTCAAGTCGTGATTGTTATACCATTTTTTTAGTATATGGTTCGGTCTCCCCCTGGAGCCCGCTCTGTATTGTGCTACTTACAACTGTTCTATTGATTCAATATCGTGTGCTTTATGTTCTAATCTCATGTAGAGATTAGTAGAGAGTGTTATATTAATAAATAAATATTTTTATATCACTAATGTGTGGTTCTCCTTTCATTTAGTCATTCAGGAGGTGATACTCTGGTAAAACAAGCTGCTTTACATTCCTTCAAGATTAAGCCTGAAGGCTGCTCTCCACAGCTACCACTAGGATAGCTTTCTAAAGGTTATCTTTGACCTCATACATCATAAGGGTCGTGTGGACTAGTACAAGGTGCCAACTTTAATTAGTGGACAGCATATACCAGGCCACCTTCTCACACGAACCATGCACATCCGCACTAACGTACGGACCTCGTTGGTCTACAGGTATCAAAACTGGTCCCTCACCCTGTCCACGGCTGTCCTAGCTGTAAGACATCCCGGTCACCTCATCCGTATCATAGTCATCATGATAATATTGTTTGCCCCAAGGGTCGTCAAAGTAGTTTTGATCAGTACGACCCGGAGACGCCACAGCGTTCTGAGCCCTGTCCTGGCCACCATCTCCACGACCCCGTACACGAGACTCCCGCCCTCTGGGGACCGCCACCGTCTGTAAAAGCACAGGGCACTCGCTGCGCCAGTGTCCTTCCTCCTTACAATACATACACTGATTCAGCCCTACAGGCGTAGTATTCCTACTAGTATGGGGAAGCTGTCTGGCCACACCACCACGTCCTCTACCATTCCCTCGCGAAGCCTGCTGCAACAACACTTTTGTCTTCAAATCTTTATGCTTTTTCTCCATCTTCTCCTTATCCTCATTTTCCCTGTGCTCATAATACTGCGCCATATTCAAGATAACAGAAAGAGAAGAGGTGGACCAGGTGCTCTCGGAAGCCTGTAGTCCAGTGGCGATCTCGGGGAGCAAGTTTGAAACAAATCTACTAACAAACAAACGCACACCGCCCTCAATCAACAAGTCCTGTCCACTATAATTCAAAAACACACTTTCAAACCGAGTGAAAAAATCAGACACACTCTCATCCTTCTTCTGACGACAGGCTGATAGCTTGTCCCAATCAATCTTTCGAGGTGGGATAAGGGAGTGCATATAAGTGATAATACGGCCAGGCAGACCAAGTATCTCCGCTTTAGGCTTCTCACCAGGCTTCCTCTCCTGATCCCATACCTTAATTTGATCCCAGGTACCACCCAATTCAGCAATGTGATCCTGTGTATGTACCTGTCTCCAAATATCAACAGGAACCAACAAACCAAAGAACATTTCGATATCCGCAAGCGTAATTACTGTGGATGAAGCGACCTCAGGCAATTCTTTATAATATGCAGTAGGATTTTTCCTAGGGTCAGGTAACTGAGTTTTAAGGGACAAGACCTCACTTCTTTTCCATGGAGTATAAACCCACTGTTCCTGGAAACTGGCCTCTACCCTTGGCCTAGTCACATTATCATGCTGATCCCGTAGCTCTGGTATCTCTGGATGGTATTTAGGATGCACCTCCCTCATCGGATACTGAGATACCGGGGTGGGCCTCTTCTCCAGCAGCCTTCCCCGATAAGCAACCAATGTTGCGACATTACTGAAGACATGAGCAGGCTCCATATCAGTAACATACACATGATCCCGAATGTCATATATGATCTGCGGTGCCGCACCCTTAAAATGCTGCTCCCATAGACCGATCAGAGTAGCCGACATGTGCTGTTCAAAAGGCTCATAATCTTTCATCACACTCCACACATCTTCCACACTGTAAATGGGGTTACGGGCCCACTGCGCAGCCTGATTAGCCACTACCTGTTTCTCTGCATCTCCCACATCAGATCGGACCAATGTCCGCCCCATGCGTTCCTTAAATTTCGTCCAGTCTCTATCCTCAGGCCCACGTACTGGTATCCCAATACTCTGTAATGTTGGGGAATGGAGGAACAGAGTGGGAGTGATAACGGAGGTAGTGGGCATTAACGTCGCTGCTGGCTGGGTCGTGGGTGTAAGGGCTCGCGAAAGGGATGCCGAAGCAATAGGCGTTGCAGGAATGCTAACAGCCATAGTTGCCACAGACGGCGAAGACAAAGAAAGGACAGGAGGTGCCGTGGCCAAGGCAGTCTGATCAACAGTAACAGAAGCAGAAACAGCAGAGACAGAAGAACCGGGCAGCTGGGCCTGTCGGGGGAGAGTGGGATATACCCTGTGTGGGGCATACGGAGGTGGAGGTTGAGCATCTAGCAATTCCTCTACAAAAGCGTCATTTTTTACTCGGGCTACATAAGATTTATCAATATTCAGTCAAAACCTCCTGTCTTCACGTTCAATTCCTATCTCCTGCTTCTCTCTATCATGTGCTACAGCTTTCTGAGTCAATGTTTGCATCCTCCCCTTCCGGGCCTTTTGCTCTGCTTTCATTCGCCTCTGTTTAGCCTCTTTTTGCCATGTTGTGAGGGAACCAAACATAGACTGGCTCCTTCTTCTCGCTAACAACTTCTCCTGTAAAAAACAATTTTTTGTTCATCAAAAGTGCCCGTCAACGGCCACTGCAACTTGGCATTGTCCCTCATATATTTGTGCCATAACGTACTAAACATAATAGGGCCAAGGCCATGTTTTACATACATATCAAAATTCGGAATGCCTTCCGGAGGCGCTGGCTGACTTTCTTCCAGTCGGGGATCAGCAGAACAACAACGACCACAAGAAACCAAAAAACAACTAAACTCCGGGATTTTCAAAAGTAAGCCAAATGCGTTATGTTGCTGGGCAAAGTGTTCACAAACACTTTGTATCCAAATCGGACTTCAGACCGTCCCAAATGCAAACCAAAATCGGTCCTCAGACCGTACCAAAGACAAACCAAAATGGTACCATATCCAGAAAGAACCAAAACAAACTCACCTGGTGCAAACAGGTCAAACTAATTTATTCTCCACTGCCGACTCTTCGGACCAAACGGTCAGATCCAAGGGTTTCACCGTTCAGGACCCCAGTCGGGATGACAGCTGAGCGAGGCACCGACCGGCCAGACAGACGGGGCAGCTGCGTGTTCAGGACTCTCTCGTGCAGGGATCCCTGGTCCGCCAGTCCGACCCAACGATGGCCCCGACCTCCTCACCCATCCGCGGGCGAGGCACCGGGCACCAACTGAAGGAAGTGACCCGATTAGGGCCACCCGGGTCACTCGCGACCACCTCTCAGCCTTCCATACAAATGAAGAGTCGATCAGACAGTAGAGAATACAAACCAAGTATATTTTATTCAGGTTCACTCGAGCGGAGTCCAGTCTGACCAGCCTCCTAGGATTGCTGCAGAGGGACTGACTTCACCAAGCACGGCGATACATTATGTACAATTCAGAACTAATAAAGACACGCCCTGACTGGAAATTTCCAGTTGGTAGCTGGTGAACAAAGGAGATACAGAAGGATGAGTTTAGATCCTGAGACCGGGCACATGCTATCTCAGGGCCAAGGTCACTCTGCCTGTGCCCACCGCTCTAAGGGTGGGAGCAGGCCTATCTAGTGGGAAAGGTATGCACTAACAAGAACAGTGCATTCATTAGTACGGCAAGACTCAACCTTGGAGAAACGAAAACTATCGCAGCTGCTTTCAGCTGGGGCAGAGAGACAGAAGTTAGTTTAGATCATGGGTCAAAATGGCAGCTGAATATAAAATGGTGCTGTGAATGCTAACTGAAGACGTACATTGCATGAACAACTCAGCTAAAACATTTTCATTCCAACAAGCGGTGCCTGAAGAGGGAGAGGCAGCGGTGCCATGACGAGGGAAGGGCAGCGGTGCATGACGAGGGAGGGGCAGCCGTGCCCAAAGAGGGAGGGGTAGCAGTGCCATGAAGAGGGAGGGGCAGCAGTGCCATGAACAGGGAGGGGCAGCAGTGCCATGACGAGGGAGGGGCAGCAGTGCCATGAAGATGGAGGGGCAGCGGTGCCATGAAGAGGGAGGGGCAGCAGTGCCATGACGAGGGAAGGGCAGCGGTGCCATGACGAGGGAGGGGCAGCCGTGCCCAAAGAGGGAGGGGTAGCAGTGCCATGAAGAGGGAGGGGCAGCAGTGCCATGAACAGGGAGGGGCAGCAGTGCCATGACGAGGGAGGGGCAGCAGTGCCATGAAGAGGAAGGGGCAGGAGGGGCAGCAGTGCCTGAAGAGGGAGGGGCAGCGGTGCCTGAAGGGGGAAGGGCAGCAGTGCCACGAAGAGGGAGGGGCAGCAGTGCCATGGAGAGGGAGGGGCAGCATTGCATGAAGAGGGAGGGGCAGCGGTGCCTGAAGGGGGAAGGGCAGCAGTGCCACAAAGAGGGAGGGGCAGCAGTGCCATGGAGAGGGAGGGGCAGCAGTGCCAGAAGAGAGAGGGAGGGGCAGCAGTGCCTGAAGAGAGAGGGGCAGCAGTATAATGACAAGGGAGGGGCTTCAGTGCCATGAAGAGGGAGGGGCAGGAGGGGCAGCAGTGCCTGAAGAGGGAGGGGCAGCGGTGCCTGAAGAGGGAGGGGCAGCGGTGCCTGAAGAGGGAGGGGCAGCAGTGCCATGAAGAGGGAGTGGCAGCAGTGCCATGAAGAGGGAGAGGCAGCGGTGCCATGACGAGGGAGGGGCAGCAATGCCATGAAGAGGGAGGGGCAGCAGAGCCTGAAAAGGGAGGGGCAGCAGTGCCTCGAAGAGGGAGGGGCAGCAGTGCCACAGAGAGGGAGGGGCAGCAGTGCCATGACGAGGTAGGGGCAGCAGTGCCATGAAGAGGGAGGGGCAGCAGGGCCTGAAGAGGGAGGGGCAGAGGTACCATGAAAAGGGAAGGGCAGCGGTGCATGAAGAGGGCGGGGCAGCAGTGTCTGAAGAGGGAGGGGCAGCGGTGCCTGAAGAGGGAGAGGCAGCGGTGCCTGAAGGGGGAGGGGCAGCAGTGCCATGAAGAGGAAGGGGCAGCAGTGCCATGGAAAGGGAGGGGCAGCAGTGCCATGAAGAGGGAGGGGCAGCAGTGCCATGGAAAGGGAGGGGCAGCGATGCCTGAAGAGGGAGGGGCAGCTGTGCCTGAAGAGGGAGGGGCAGCTGTGCCTGAAGAGGGAGGGGCCCAAAGGGCAGCAGTGCCTGAAGATGGAGGGGCAGCGGTCCTTGAAGATGGAGTGGCAGCGGTGCCTGAAGAGGGAGGGGCAGCGGTGCCATGAAGAGGGAGTGGCAGCAGTGCCATGAAGAGGAGAGGCAGCAGTGCCATGATGAGGGAGGGGCTGCAGTGCCATGAAGAGGGATGGGGAGCAGAGCTTGAAAAGGGAGGGGCAGCAGTGCCATGAAGAGGGAGGGGCAGCAGTGCCATGACGAGGTAGGGGCAGCAGAGTCAAGAAGAAGGAGGGGCAGCAGGGCCTGAAGAGGGAGGGGCAGTGGTACCGTGGAGAGGGAGGGGCAGCGGTGCATGAAGAGGGTGGGGCAGCAGTGCCTGCAGAGGGAGGGGCAGCGGTGCCTGAAGAGAGAGGGGAAGCAGTGCCATGGAGAGGGGGGCAGCAGTGCCATGAAGATGGAGGGGCAGCAGTGCCATGACGAGGGAGGGGCAGCAGTGCCATGATGAGGGAGGGGCAGCGGTGCCTGAAGCGGGAGGGGCAGCGGTGCCTGAAGAGGGAGGGCCAGCAGAGCCTGAAGATGGAGGGGCAGGGGTTCCATGAAGAGGGAGGGGCAGCGGTGCCATGAGAGGGAGGGGCAGCAGTGCCATGAAGAGGGAGGGGCAGCAGTGCCTTGGAGAGGGAGGGGCAGCAGTGCCATGAAGATGATGGGGCAGCACTGCCATGATGAGGGAGGGGCAGCAGTGCCATGACGAGGGAGGGGCAGTGGTGACTGAAGAGGGAGGAGCAGCAGTGCCTGAAGAGGGAGGGGCAGTGGTGCCTGAAGAGGGAGGGGCAGCAGTGCCATGAAGAGGGAGGGGCAGCTGTGCCTGAAGAGGGAGGGGCAGCTGTGCCTGAAGAGGGAGGGGCCCAAAGGGCAGCAGTGCCTGAAGATGGAGGGGCAGCGGTCCTTGAAGATGGAGTGGCAGCGGTGCCTGAAGAGGGAGGGGCAGCGGTGCCATGAAGAGGGAGTGGCAGCAGTGCCATGAAGAGGGAGAGGCAGCAGTGCCATGATGAGGGAGGGGCTGCAGTGCCATGAAGAGGGATGGGGAGCAGAGCTTGAAAAGGGAGGGGCAGCAGTGCCATGAAGAGGGAGGGGCAGCAGTGCCATGGACGAGGTAGGGGCAGCAGAGTCAAGAAGAAGGAGGGGCAGCAGGGCCTGAAGAGGAGGGGCAGTGGTACCGTGGAGAGGGAGGGGCAGCGGTGCATGAAGAGGGTGGGGCAGCAGTGCCTGCAGAGGGAGGGGCAGCGGTGCCTGAAGAGAGAGGGGAAGCAGTGCCATGGAGAGGGGGGCAGCAGTGCCATGAAGATGGAGGGGCAGCAGTGCCATGACGAGGGAGGGGCAGCAGTGCCATGATGAGGGAGGGGCAGCGGTGCCTGAAGCGGGAGGGGCAGCGGTGCCTGAAGAGGGAGGGCCAGCAGAGCCTGAAGATGGAGGGGCAGGGGTTCCATGAAGAGGGAGGGGCAGCGGTGCCATGAGAGGGAGGGGCAGCAGTGCCATGAAGAGGGAGGGGCAGCAGTGCCTTGGAGAGGGAGGGGCAGCAGTGCCATGAAGATGATGGGGCAGCACTGCCATGATGAGGAGGGGCAGCAGTGCCATGACGAGGGAGGGGCAGTGGTGACTGAAGAGGGAGGAGCAGCAGTGCCTGAAGAGGGAGGGGCAGTGGTGCCTGAAGAGGGAGGGGCAGCAGTGCCATGAAGAGGGAGGGGCAGCGGTGCCTGAAGAGGGAGGGGCAGAAGTGCCATGATGAGGGAAGGCAGCAGTGCCTGAAGAGGGAGGGGCAGCAGTGTCATGATGAGGGAGGGGCAGCAGTGCCATGACGAGGGAGGGGCAGCAGTGCCATGACGAGGGAGGGGCAGCGGTGCCTGAAGAGGGAGGGGCAGCGGTGCCATGAAGAGGGAGGGGCAGCAGTGCGATGACAAGGGAGGGGCAGCAGTGCCATGACGAGGGAGGGGAAGCAGTGCCTGAAGAGGGAAGGGCAGCAGGGTCATAAAGAGGGAGGGGCAGCAATGCCTGAAGAGGGAGGGGCAGCAGTGCCATGAAGAGGGAGGGGCAGCGGTGCATGACGAGGAGGGGCAGCAGTGCATGAAGAGGAAGGGGCAGCAGTGCCATGGAGAGGGAGGGGCAGCAGTGCCATGAAGAGGGAGGGACAGCAGTGCCATGAAGATGATGGGGCAGCAGTGCCATGATGAGGGAGGGGCAGCAGTGCCATGATGAGGGAGGGGCAGTGGTGCCTGAAGAGGCAGGGGCAGCGGTGCCTGAAGAGGGAGGGGCAGTGGTGCCTGAAGAGGGAGGGGCAGTGGTGCCATGAAGAGGGAGGGGCAGCAGTGCCTGAAGAGGGAGGGGCAGCGGTGCCTGAAGAGGGAGGGGCAGCAGTGCCATAGTGAGGGAAGGCAGCAGTGCCTGAAGAGGGAGAGGCAGTGGTGCCTGAAGAGGGAGGGGCAGCAGTGCCATGACGAGGGAGGGGCAGCATGATGAGGGAGGGGCAGCAGTGCCATGAAGAGGGAGGGGCAGCGGTGCCTGAAGAGGGAGGGCCAGCAGTGCCATGAAGACGGAGGGGCAGCGGTGCCATGAAGAGGGAGGGGCAGCAGTGCGATGACAAGGGAGGGGCAGCAGTGCCATGATGAGTGAGGGGAAGCAGTGCCTGAAGAGGGAGGGGCAGTAGGGTCATAAAGAGGGAGGGGCAGCAATGCCTGAAGAGGGAGGGGCAGCAGTGCCATGAAGAGCGAGGGGCAGCGGTGCATGAAGACAGAGGGGCAGCGGTGCCATGAAGAGGGAGGGGCAGTGGTGTTATGAAGAGGGAGGGGCAGCAGTGCCATGGAGAGGGAGGGGCAGCAGTGCCATGCCGAGGTAGGGGCAGCAGTGTCATGATGAGGGAGGGGCAGCGGTGCCTGAAGAGGGAGGGGCAGTGGTGCCTGAAGAGGTAGGGGCAGCAGGGCCTGAAGAGGGAGGGGCAGTGGTGCCTGAAGAGGGAGGGGCAGAGGTGCCATGAAGAGGGAGGGGCAGCGGTGTTATGATGAGGGAGGGGCAGCAGTGCCATGGAGAGGGAGGGACAGCAGCAGTGCCATGCTGAGGTAGGGGCAGCAGTGTCATGATGAGGGAGGGGCAGTGGTGCCATGCCGAGGTAGGGGCAGCAGTTGTAGGAGAGTAGGATCTGCCTCTTATGGTTACCCCCACTTTTTGCTGATGTATCACTGTTTTTCGACTTTAGTCTGGCTGGGGCCCTGCTATCCAGGACCAGCCTAGCTGCTTCCTCTCTAAATGGATTCCATGTACCTTAGGTACACTTCAGATTGGATTCTGGGGTGCCCTTATAAGTCCCTAGTATATGGTCTACTATGTACCCAGGGCATAGGTACCCCAGAGGCCTACCAGGGGCTGAAGCATGTATTGTGCCACCCCTGGAAGGCCCTCCAAAATGACACCACAGGACTGCTACAGCAGCCTGAGCCCTTACAGAGATATAGGTTCACTATATCTCACCTATCACTGCACATAGAAACCTATCTGTCACCCCTATGGCAGGCCTTATCAATCCTGAAGGCAGGGTGCGTGGTTTTATGTGAGAGGGTGCCCCTGCATGAGCAGAGCCCCTCTGCAGCCTTCAGAATCTCCTCTCCGGGGTTTTCGGTGGTGCAGCCTGACCATATACTCTTAAGTGCATTATTTCTTAAACGGTAAATGCTAACTTTGGGATGGCTGCACGGAAACATATCGTGTTTGGTGTCAAACACCTTGGAATCATACCCCCACACCAGTAACTGGTGTGGGAGTATGATCCCACCCTTCTAGAGGAAGAGACATGACAGCACCGGTATACCCGGTAGAGACTTTACAGAGCCTGGCATCACAAAATGGATGCTGCAGCCACAGACACGAGTCTGGCCTCCTGCTGCTGACCGAAACTCCGGCAGGGGAGGCCTGGACAAAAGGTTTCCTGTCCCAGGGAGGTGTTACCACCTCCCAGACAGGCCTTAGTGGATTAGGGCTGGGTGGGTGCACTCCAAGAGTGCTTTGAAGTCCTGCACTGGGGGCACATTTGGTGTCCTCGTGCATACCCCAGTTCAAACCGGTTGCAGGGGCTGCCAGCCCCTGCTCTGACGCGAAACTGGACAAAGGAAATGGGTGTAGCCACCCCTCTTTCCAAACCCTCCCATAGGTGGGTCCCCAGAGTTAGTCCAATCCCTTTCTTAGGTATAAGTAAGGAACCCCTGGCAACAGGACTTTAGATATCCCTGGACGAAATTCTGAAGCTGAATCCTGGAACTTCGACGCTCTACTCAAGACTAGAGGACTGAAGAAATCTCCCTTGGGGTCAAGGAGTGACTCCCCTGCTTGGCAGGCACCAACAAAGCATTTTGCCGGTCTGTATCTCCAAAGCTCCCGCCGGACTCCGAAGCATCTGCAACACAGGAAGAGGATTTCCAGACATCTCAGAGGCCAACCCGAGTCCCCAGCAAAGCTGAGACCTGCAGCCCTCGTGAGTAGCGTGGAACCGGAACTCCTGGTCACTATGCACATTTGCTAGTGCATTAACTTCTCAATGTTTCTTGAAGTCCTGCTTTGGGTTACTTGTAGCCCAGGCCCCGAGCACCATTTGCACTGAAGATTGTGAGCCTACACTCCACGAGTGTTCCGTGGGCCCGCTTCTTGCATTTCTGCTCAAGGCTCCTTCGCGATCCCTGGCCGTCGACTGGTGGGTCCCTGAGAAGGCAACTCTGATTTTCAGTGAGCTTTTCTGGTTGCTCCAGACGTGCCATGACTCCCCACCGAGTGGTGAGTCCCTCAGATCTTGCTGGTCTGCACCGAAGCATCTTTCTCCTTTCTGTGTGGGTTTCTGTTGCCAAGGCTTGTTGTGTTCAATCTGGACACCAACGCAGCAGCACTCGACATCCTTTATGAGACAGATCGAATTCAGCTCCTGGTTGTCGTCGACGCCTCCGGGGCCTCGTGGCTGAAGAGTCAAGCTTCACCTCTTTCACCTGAAACACCCGACATCGGTGGGCATTCGCCTATCGTGCCCCTGGTCACTGGCAAGTGACCCAGACTCTGTCCCCTCTGCTTTCAGGTTCTTCTCACCTCCGATCCAGGCTTGGATCTCTTCGGACACTTCGCATCCTCCCGGCAGCAGCACTTCTTTGCAGGCTGTCATTGAAATCGACGACGCGACCCGACACCATTCGACACCTATGCACCCGGCTTCCCTGGGTGAGGTAACTCGAGTACTCCGGTGCTCCCGTGGGTGTTAACCCTAGAACTGTCTAAGTCCAAGAGGGTTTGGTCCCAGTCCATTTCTAAGTGTCCTTAAACTCTAAAACTCGTACCGCGACTTTCCCATAGACTTTAACGGAGCTCGCGGCTGTGTTCACACACTGCACACAGCCCCCGTGGGTCCCCTGTGTCACTACCTTGGGTGGTTCCTTGGGGTCCCAGCGATTCTACAGGCTCTAGGCCTTGTGTCTACTTAAGTCGTGGTTCTTATACCACTTTCTTAATATATGGTTTGGTACGCCCCTAGGGCTAATCGTATATTGTGCTAATTTACTGTGCTATTTGACTTGTAACTTGTGTACTTTGACCTCTAGCCTCATAAAGAGACTATTGGGTAGTGTTTAGTAATAAATACATATATTTTATATATATACCTGGTGTGGTTCTCCTTTCATTTGGTCATTCACGAGATTACCAGTGGTAAAACAAACAGCTTAACACTCCTTCAAGACTTAGCCTGAAGGCTGCTCTCCATGGCTACCACTAGGATATCTTTCAATAAAGGTTGTCTTTAAACCTATCATCAATAAAGGTCATTTGGACTGGTGCAAGGTGCCCACTATAACTAGTGGACAGCATATGCCAGGCCAACTTCTCACATTGGTGTGCAGCGGTTGGATTCAAGCTTGCCTTTCTTTTACCAGATAATCTCAAGTGTGTGACTAACTGAAAATCACTAAAGGTACCTCAGGTACATATAAATTCAAGCTTAGAAATACAGTAAATTCTACTGAACTTAGAGTTGTGTGTCAAGGGCTTAGCACACCCTTTCTACAACCCAAGAGAGTTTAGTAGGCCACACTAGAGTAGGTAGTGCATACACCACACCTCACTAGTAATGTCTTCAAGGCCAGGAACCAGTGGGTCCCTGCCAGAAGCCAATGGGCTTCTTCCCTCCAAGTATGATAACCTCCCATTCTTGGAATTGAGAGCATTATGCAGTACTAGGAAGCTGAAGACAGGCAAAAGTGCCACCACCCAACGCCTCATAGAGGTGCTTCTGTTGGATGATCTCAGAAGACCCACAGGGTCTGAAGGGGTAGGCAGAGAGGGTGGGTCAGAAGATGAGGAAGGGACCAGGGGTGAAGAAACCCAAGGCCTGACCTCTGAAACTGGCCAGGAAGATGACAATGATCTTGACAGGGATATCAAGCTCCTCCTGCAGATGAGGAGGAGGACCAGAATGACCTCCCCTTTGTCCCACCAGGAAGAGTTGTGAGTGTGCCTAGAAGGTCCAGATCTCCTTCTCAGGAGTCTAACCATTCTGACCATTTCATGAGAGGGAATCCTCTCATGAAAGGAAAGAGAGACTGCTCAGATATGGAGAGGCTCAGCTTAGGATCAGAAGAGAACAGTTGGCTATAGACAGGGAGTCCCTAGAGCTTCATAGACAAAGAAGAAAGTTAGGACTAGAGTCCCATGGTGGCAGCAACTTCCCTAGTGGTAGGGAAAGATCTTATGACCATAGAAACCTGAGCAAGATTGTCCCTCCCTACCAGAGTGGGGATGACATCCACAAATGGATTACTGCACTGGAAAGGGCCTGTAAAGTTCAGAGGGTCCCCCAGGAGCAGTGGGCAGCAATATTGTGGCTCTCCTTTGCAGACAAAGGTAGAGACAAGCTCCTCACTGTAAGAGAAGAGGATGCTGATGATTACCATGTCCTGAAGAGTGCACTGATAGATGGGTTTGGCCTAACCACTGAGCAATACAGGTTAAAGTTCAGAGATACCCAAAAGGCACAGACACAAGACTGGGTGGACTTTGTAGATTGTGCTACTAAGGCTCTGGTAGGCTGGTTACTTGGCAGTAAGGTGTGTGACTTCAAACGATTGTATAATTTAATCATGAGGGAGCAGATTCTTAATAACTGTCAGAATCAGTTGCTACATCAGTACCTGGTTGACTCTGATCTGACCTCTCCCTAAGAATTGGGAAAGAAGGCAGACAAATGGATCAGAACCAGGGTGAAGCAGAAGGTACAGAACCAAGGTGGTGACCAGAAGAAGCAAGATTCCAAAAACTCTGACAAGGGTGGGGAGAAGGGTAAAGACCAGAAGTCTTCTCAAGGTCCCCAAAAATCTGCATCTGGTGGGGAATCCCAATCTACTAAAGGAAAAGGCCAAAGGAAACCATGGTGCAAAATCTGTAAGCAGAAAACTCACTGGACCAGTGACTGCACCAAGTCCAAAGACTCTAATCCAGCCACCATTGCCCCTAAGGCAACTGTTCCCCTTAGTCCAGCTACAAGTGGTGGTGGAAGTACTCAGAATAAGGGTTTAGTAGGGTTGACCCTGGGTACTGAGATGGGCTCTGACCTAGTCAGAGTGCCAACTCAGGCTGTCCTAGTCTGTGATGGGGGCATGGATATGTCCCCCTTTGTGAGTCCCAATAATTTGGGCAAATACAGACAGCAGCCTTTAATTAATGGAAGAGAGGCTTTGGCATTCAGGGACACAGGAGCAAGTGTCACAATGGTGATAAAAGATCTTGTGGATCCTGGGCAGATTATACTTGGTGAGATGTACCAAGTGACCAATGCTAGCAATGTCAGAACAGACCATTCTCTGGCAGTTGTTAACTTCTCCTGGGGAGGGGTAACTGGCCTTAAGAAGGTTGTGGTGGGGAGAGGGAGGCAAGATGGCGTCCGACTAGCAACTCTGCAGTGAGGCACCGCTGAGCTTCCCCTGATCTCTGAATGATTTTGTCACACATGCCTTCTGAAACCAAACTGGAATTCTCACGAACTATTTAATTACATGGCAAGCCCTACGGAATGTTTCAAAAACGTTTTCTCTGCGGATCTCAAACGTTTCTTATCTACTCGCAAAGACTCGAGCTCTCACCTCTCCCTCGCCTGGAACACGTCAACTCGGCTCGGGCCTCCCGGATGTATCTTGGCCTGCGCAGCTTTTCGTCCGCGTAGCAGAACCGGCAGAATCGGCAGAATCGACACGAGCGCCAGAGCACCAGCGCAGCCCCCGCCAACAGCAAAAATCTGCAGAGCAATCATGGACGGCAACACGACGGGGGCTTTCTGAAGAACGGCACAATCGCGATGCTACTTTGTATCGCCCGCGACACCAAACAAGTAAGGATGACAGGCAAGGGGACGAGAGCTGTCAAAGTCAAGAATGCAGCCGCAAATGTATCCCTTGCGCCCGCTCCCCCACAGGCTCCCCCACAGGCTGGCACAACCCTAGCTGCCACCCGGCAGAAAAGGTTGGACACTCTGGGTAAGAAAAGCACAGCGGGGGGAGAGAAAGATCAGAAAGGAGAGAGCTTCGATAAAAATACTGGGGATAATAACACTGCGAGTATTTCAACCAGTAAAAAATCTCTGCTTGCCCATTCAAAGAAATCGACACTTCTCAACCCTTAATCACTGCTAGCTTTGGCGCCACAAAAGGGGTTGAAAGCGATCATATCCTACCACTGGAGAAACCGGCTGCGTCAACTAAACCGATGGGGGAGGTAGAGGAAGAACGGACCCCCCTGGTTTTACCAGCAGTCCCGGTTGAATCACGGCTAAAAGACACCGTTACATCCTTGGCCACATCCTCGGCGGTGGAAGAACAATTAGGGGCACAAGCAGAACTAATGGAAAGCAATACATCTTTATCTCAGTCGATGGAGGGTGATATTACTACCACTCTTAATCCCAGAGACCTTAATGACCTCAATGAGAATCCAAATGTCTGCGCTAACACCACTACTGGAACCACAGAGGCAGCTCCATTGCTGCATGGGGCTAGGCACCTACTTAAAACACCTGACAACCTAGAAAAATTTTCTTCTCTAACCGAAGAGTCAGAACCGTCAGACATTAGCATTTCATTATCTAGTGGGGAGGAAGGCAATAAGTGGTATAGTAGTTCCAACACGGACCCGCAGAGAACTAAGTCTGGCTTGAAAAAATTACAAAAAAAGAAAAATGAGGGCCGCCTAAAAAAGAGTGTTGATACATTCGGTAAAGAAAGCGCTAAAGAGTTGAAGTGGGACTATAAGGATACTCCGTTTACGATCTGCTCTGACTCCTTGGCCGCCTCCGGCGGAAATCAAACACTCATAGGAAGCAACAAAATGAGCGACTTCAATGATTCCATAAGTGACCCAGCTCTGGCGGTCATCTTACAATCTATCAAGAGCTTTCAGGATGAAGTCAAGGCAGATAGTCGCAGGTCACGCTTAGCCGCCAAGCAACTACAAGGGGCTGTCAGGAAAGTTGGTAAAACCTGTGCCGAAATAGCAGATCGCATGGCTTCAGTGGAAGCAAGGACCGAGCAATTAGAAAAAGAGGTTGTCACTCTAAAAACACAGCACGTTGAGCATGAGGGAATTGTCAAAGATCTTATGTGGAAGATGGAGGAGCATGAAAATCGCCAGCGGCGTAACAACCTCCGCTTTCTAGGGATTCCGGAAGGTTTCGAAAAAGATGATCCCAGAAACTTTATGATTACACTGCTGAAAGGGGCCTTCCCAGAACTACATTCCTGGGACTGGGATAAAGAAGTACAACGGGCCCATAGATTTCCTCTGTCCTCCGCCAAACGTACCTCTACCACTCAACAACATCCTCGTGCCATGCTTTTATTTTTCGGCAACTTTCTACTGCGACAAACCCTCTACGATCTGGCCAGATCCACAAATAAACGGTCTTTTGATGGTATAACTTTTTTTACCAGACCGGATTTTGCACACGCGACTGTGGAGCGCCGATGGCGACTCCGGCAGCTCTTTGAGCCGTTTCAGAAACTAGGAGCTGAGGTATATCTTCAGAATCCGGCCAGATTAAAAATTGTATACAAAGGATCTACACGCAGCTTCGTCTCCGAGGTGCAGGCTAAAAAGTACTTAGAGGAAGTTTCGGGACATAAGTAATGTGTGTAAAAATATATTACAACTGCTATTACATTTTGCATAAAGTATAGATAACCCCAGTGGCTTATACTTAAGGAGCTCAGGTGGATGTACTCCCAAGGATAACAGAGTTAAAAAAATCTCAGAGCTTCTCTCTCTCTGCCTTTCTCTGCTGCCTTCTGTTCTTTTTCATTCTCCTTTTTTTTTTTTTCTCTCTTTTTATATGTCTGGCGCTGCTTGCTTTACAGTTTAAAAATGTCTCAGAATTGTTTTAGAAGGTTATAATGCAGGGGGGGGAGTCTCAGCGGGCCCGCGAGGCTCTGTTTGTCGGATGTCAAACCCCTGGCTATGCCAGGTAACCTCCAAACATGGTGGAGGGTGGTGGGGTGGTGGGGTGGGAGAGGGGGGGGGCACTTGGTCGGTCAGACAGGTTGCTAAAAAACATTATGATCAATGTAATTTGGATCAGAGGGTTTGATGGTAACTTCAGGGTGTGGAGTTACAAATGGTTCTTGCAAACTATGAGCTAACAGCCCGTATTCAAATGATAATCAGATGGGAGTGTTAAGGGTCTTATCAATGAATATTTGTGGTCTCCATGACATTAAAAAAAGGCAACTAGTTACGGTAGGATTACAGGCACTGGGTACTAATATTATCTGTTTACAAGAAACTCACATAGAGGGCTCGCAAATACATTTATTAAAAACTCTTGGATATAGGCTGATTTGTGCTACGACACAGGGTGCAAGGGTGCGGGGGGTTGCTATTTTAGCTAAAGGGGGCGAGTTCGTTTTTAGCCATTCCAAAGCAGACAAATTTGGACGTTGGGCGGTCACAGAATGCCAATATGGGAATGGGCAAAAGATAACACTTTGAGCGTTCTATGGCAGTAATGGTGATGATCCATTAGTCATTGAAGAGATCTCTGCTGAACTCACACATTGGCCATTACCTTTAATGGTATGCGGGGATTTTAACATTAATCTTCCCATTGATTGGTCTATGGAAGAGGGGTGGCAATATGTTGGCCGTAAACCTAAGGTGTTCAAGGCTTTGAAGCATATGTGTCACACGCACGGGTTGGTGGATGGCTGGCAGACTTTAAAGCCTAATGATCCGGGGTATACTTTTTTTTCCCACCCACATCTTACTCACGTAAGAATAGACTACATATTGATGTCTAACTCACTCAAATCCAATTGTCAAATGGAAAAGCTGCCACGGGTCCTTTCGGACCATAATCCTTTAATCTGTACCTTAGAGACGGAAGGAGGAAGAATCACACCCAGGTCTTGGACATTTGAGAAAGCCCTGCTCTTAGATGACGCATATTGTGCTTACATGAGGAAGTGGATTCCAAACTTTTTAACCGACAATCTTGGAAGTACATCGATCGAGATTGTATGGGATGCGCTAAAAGCAGGGATTCGAGGGGAGACACTGAAATATTCGCTACAGGCTAATAAACTAGCCAGGGAAGCTATGAAGGCACTCTACGAAATCTTATGGTTAGCCGAAGAAGAATTAATAAAGGTAACAATCGAGAACCCCGGCATAGATGAAGTACTAAATGCGCAAAACCAGGTGGCAATAGCCAAGGCTGCAATTACGAATATCTTTACTGATAAAGCTGTCAAAAAGGCGTTCTCACAAAAGGAGATGATTTATGAGATGAATGAACAAATCGGGCATCAGCATGCCGTACGTACTAGGCAGCTGACATCATTAAATTTGATTCGTGAGATTTCTGATCCTTTGGCAGGTCAATTTACCAATCCAGCACATATAAGAGATGCCTTCTGGCGATTTTATCAGGAACTATACTCGGAGGGGGTAGGGGGCGATTCAGCAAAAACTACAAGCTACCTGGATAAGGTTAATTATGATCATTTTGATGAGGCTGACCAGGCCATCCTTGAAGAGATTCCCAACCCTGAAGAAATTCTTACATTAATTAAAAGTCTGCCAAAGGGGAAGGCAACCGGATTGGATAGTATCCCATTGGAATTTTATATTACGTTTCTCGATCAAATCAAAACTATTCTCAGTGATCTTATTATTCATATTTTTAAAGGTGGCCAACCCCCAACTTCTTGGTCTAGAGCTAAGATAGTCATCTTTCCCCCCAAAAAAAAACCTCCGGAACTGTTAGGCTCTTACCGACCCATTACTCTCATTAATGTAGACTCAAAGGTTTATTCAAAAGTCCTAGCTAATAGAATCGCTCCTATTATCCACAAAGTTATTACTAAATGTCAACATGGCTTTGTCCCAGGAGGTCCACTATCAACCACATCCAGCGAGTGCTCACATTATTTGACAGTATGGACTTGGCAGGAGACCCTATAGCATTGGTGCTTCTCGATGCCGAGAAGGCCTTTGATAGGGTCTCCTGGCAGTTTTTGTGGGCCTCGATGTCCAGGGTCGGAATAAAGGATGGGTACATCCAGGCGGTACAAAAACTATATGTTAACCCGAGGGCTGTAGTGATGGTGAACGGCAGCCTCACCAAGGAGTTAACAATATCCCGGGGAACACGACAGGGCTGCCCCTGCTCACCTTTGCTCTTTGCAATATATATTGACCCCTTTATCCGTAATCTAAACAGCAACCATGAAATTAAACCAATTTGGTCACACGAGCTTTCCACCAAATCCCTGGCATACGTTGATGACATTGCTATTGTAACTGCGGACCCTAACACAGCAATGAATGCAATTGAAAAAGAGGCTAAGGATTTCGGAACAGTATCCGAGTATGCCCTGAACCGGGGGAAAACTCAGGTAGTACTGAACAAAAATAGTAAGATGGATGATCCCCGGGTTACAGAAAAAGCCACTTACCTAGGAGTATGTATATCATCCCAACTAGACAATGTGGTTAATCTAAATCTTAAGCCCATGATGGCCGTAATGCAGAAAGATCTACGACGACTAGATAACTTACACCTTTCCATCATAGGCAGAGTTAATGTGGTGAAAATGGTGTTTTTTCCTAAAATTCTGTATTTATTTAGAACAATCTGCCTTGAATTCTCAACTCATTGGCTTAAATCAATAGAACGCAAGTTTTCTAGTTTTATCTGGGCTTATTCGCAACCTCGGCGGGCCTACAAACTTCTTATCCTCTCCAAGGATCGAGGTGGGTTAGCGCTCCCAAACTTAAAAGCATACTACTGGGCCTCTGTGCTACTATACAGTAAAGAATTATGTAGTAATGATACACCAAAGACTTGAAGCAATTGAAGAAATGCTTTAATCTAACATCAGGTGCTGCGCAGCAGCTAGCTTAAAGACAAGCAAACCGTAACTGAAAAGTCATTCAAAATGTGATAATGAACATTCTATGGGAGAATGCTCGGAACCAGAACACATTGGTCCCGAGCATTCTTATTAGAGAGAGAAGAGGGCATGAGGGAAACACAAGACCACTACAAATGACTATGGAATTTTGGGGAGGAGGTAATGCCTGGGGATAGTACACCATTTACCTTTCAACTACTATTTGGTAACAAGAGTAAAGGATACTTTTGGCGACACCTACATGATAGTTATCATAAAAAGTTCAATTTAAAACACTTTATAGTGGGTTTAAGGTATGGAAGGCTGTTAGAAGATTGCTCGGTATAGGGAGAATCTCGTTCTATACCCCTTTAAGGGATAATCCTAACCTTCCCGAAATATTTAGCGATGGATATATACACAAATGGAACAAGGCGGGAATTGTCCAAGTGGGTTGCCTCCTCTCCCCTACCGGGATTCAATCTTTTGAGGCACTTAAAAAGGATTTTCATCTAGATTGGAGTGACTTTTTTAAGTATCTCCAAATCAGAGCTTTTCTCTCACGGAAAGTAGGTGGAAGGGCTTCACTTGGAAAAGTTGCTTTAGTAGAAAAATTAAATTGCAGTACAGCCTGCACTATTGGGAAATGTATTCCCTTATCACTGCACGGTTTCCAGATGACTTGGAAAAAACCTCACAGAAATGGCACGAGAAACTTGGATTGTCCATTGATGTATTTAACTATGCGTATCTGTTGTCACAAACAATTCTTATGTCTACCAAACTACAAGCCCAATTTTTCAAAACTTGTTTCTTCCTATACTATACACCAGATAAAATTGCCAGATAAAATTGCCAAGTGGGGGAGTGGCCAGGGGACATGTTGCCCCAGATGTAAGCTATACAATGCTGACAGTATACATATTTTCTCTACTTGTAGCGGTCTAACTTCATTGAAGCACGAGATAGAGAAGTTTCTGACTGCCGTACTTCAAAGTGATATTGTACTGTCTAGCGAAGTTATACTACTAGGGGCTGCGAACCCTAGTAATGCTAGACCTGGCCATGAACTAATCTTTATCGCCATGGCGGTTTTAAGATTGTGTATAGCCTCAGCCTGGCTTGATCCTATAGCACCGTCCTTCCAACAGTGGCTAGCTAGGCTGTTAGCAATTTCTAATATGGAGGTGGCTATCTATAAACGGAAGGGTAGGCAACGGCGTAAAAAAGAGATGAAGATCTGGACCCCTCTATTAGAGTGGTGTCAAACTCAAGGACGTATGTAAATGTTTTGTTAATGCTTGTAAATGTTCTGTAAAATTTATCGGTATTAACTTTGGGTTTTTTTTTTTTTCTCTCTCTTTGCCCTTCTCCTCTTTTCTTGACCAATATAATTGAATGTATCATCGAACCAACAAACATTTGAAGGATAGAATGCATGTATGTAATGTATTAATTCGTATACCTGTCTGACCTGGGAGGGTGGGGGGCGGGACTTGGGGGGGTGAAAATTGTGTGGTTAAAAACTCAATAAAGATATTAAAAAAAAAAAAAAAAAAAAAGAAGGTTGTGGTGAGTGCAGACCTACCAGTCGAATGCTTGCTTGGCAATGATCTTGAAACCTCAGCTTGGGCAGAGGTGGAGCTCAGGAAACATGCAGAAATGCTAGGGATCCCTACACATGTCTTTGCTGTGACCAGGTCACAGGCAAAAATGTCAAAAACTGAACAGGCCCTGGATTCTGGAATAATGGACCAGGTGCCTCCCAAGAGGAGGAGCAGTAGGGTTAAGGCAGTGCCTTCCCCCTTGGCTCAGGAAGAAGATCAGTCTTTTGAGGAAGATGATCTCAGGCCTGAAGAAGGAACTGTCCCAGAGGAGCTTGAACCTGATCAGGTTGAGTTCCTGGGGACAGGGGGCCCTTCCAGGGCAGATCTGAGCCAGGAGCAGCTGAACTGCCCCTCTATTGAACCCCTCAGACAGCAAGCTGCTGCTGAGGCTGCTGGGAATGCTAGTGGCACCCATAAGATGTATTGGGATGAGGGACTCCTGTACTCAGAGAGTAGAGACCCCAAGCCTGGAGCAGCCAGGAGGTTGGTTATACTTCTGAAGTTCAGGGGCTTCCTATTGACACTAGCCCATGATATTCCCTTAGCAGGTCACCTGGGCCAGAACAAGACTTGGGACAGGCTTGTCCCTCACTTTCACTGGCCCCACATGTCTGAGGACACCAAGGAGTTTTGTCGCTCCTGTGTAACCTGCCAAGCCAGTGGGAAGGCAGGTGGCACCACAAAGGCCCCCCTGATACCACTACCTGTGGTGGGGGTTCCCTTTGAGAGGGTGGGGATTGACATAGTTGGTCCCATGGATCCCCAAACAGCATCTGGGCACAGGTTTATCCTGGTGGTGGTGGACCATGCCACCAGGTACCCAGAAGCCATTCCCCTTAGGACCACTACAGCACCTGTGGTGGCAAGGGCCCTCCTGGGAGTTTTCTCAAGAGTGGGCTTTCCTAAGGAGGTGGTATCTGACAGAGCTGCAAACTTTATGTCCAGTTACTTGACTGCAATGTGGAAGGAGTGTGGGGTGACTTATAAATTCACCACACCCTATCACCCACAATGCAATGGTTTAGTTGCGAGATTCAACAAAACCTTGAAGGGCATGATTAAAGGGCTCCCAGAAAAGCTTAGGCAAAGATGGGACATACTCTTGCCCTGCCTTTTATTTGCATACAGGGAGGTGCCTCAAAAGGGGGTTGGCTACAGCCCTTTTGAACTTTTGTTTGGCTATCCTGTCAGGGGTCCATTGTATCTGGTGAAGGAAGGTTGGGAGTTACCTCTCAAACCCCCTAAACAGGACATAGTGGACTATGTACTTGGTCTCCGCTCCAGGATGGCTGAGTATATGAAAAAGGCAACCAAAAACCTTGAGGCTAGCCAGGAATTACAGAAAGCCTGGCATGACCAAAAGGCTGTGCTGACTGTTTACCAGCCAGGGCAGAAGGTGTGGGTGCTGGAGCCAGTGGCCCCAGCAGCCCTCCAAGACAAGTGGAGTGGCCCCCATACCATTGTTGAACAGAAGGGAGAGGTTACCTATTTGGTAGACCTGGGAACTCCCAGGAGCCCCCATAGGGTGCTCCATGTCAACAGGCTAAAGCCATATGTGGACAGGGCTGACATGGGCTTGCTCATGGCAACTGATGAGGGACAGGAGGAAGAGAGTGACTCACCCCCTGACCTGCTCTCACAGAACCCTGATGATGGGTCAGTAGATGGTGTAGCCTTGGCAGGCAGCCTCACTGCCCAGCAGCAAACTGATTGTAGACAAGTGCTCAATCAGTTCAGACACATGTTCTCTCTGACTCCAAGTCAGACCACCTGGTGCACTCATGAAGTGGACACTGGGGACAGTCTGCCTGTTAAAAGTAAGATTTACAGGCAACCTGACCAGGTCAGGGACTGTATCAGGACAGAAGTCCAGAAAATGTTGGAACTGGGTGTCATTGAGCCTTCAGATAGCCCTTGGGCTAGCCCAGTAGTCCTGGTGCCTAAACCTCACACCAAAGATGGCAAGAGAGAGATGAGGTTTTGTGTGGACTACAGAGGCCTCAATGCAGTCACTAGGACTGATGCCCATCCAATCCCCAGGGCAGATGAGCTAATAGACACTTCAGCCTCAGCCAAGTATCTAAGCACATTTGACCTGACAGCTGGCTACTGGCAGATCAGACTAGCTGATGATGCAAAGCCAAAAACTGCATTTTCTACCCCTGGTGGGCTTTACCAATTTGTGGTGATGCCCTTTGGTTTGAAGAATGCACCTGCCACTTTTCAGAGGTTGGTGAACACAGTCCTTACAGGTCTGGAAGCCTATAGTGCAGCATATCTAGATGATATTGCTGTCTTTAGCTCCACCTGGGAGGATCACCTGGTCCACCTCAGAAATGTTTTGGAGGCCCTGCAGAAAGCAGGCCTAACTATCAAGGCCACTATGTGCCAGATAGGGCAGAGTCAGGTTGTGTACCTGGGCCACCTTGTGGGTGGAGGCCAGGTTCAACCATTACAGAGCAAAATCCAGACCATCATGGACTGGGTTGTTCCAACTACCCAGACTCAAGTGAGAGCCTTCTTAGGCCTGACTAGGTATTACAGAAGATTTGTCAAGGGGTATGGATCAATAGTGACACCCCTGAATGACTTAACCTCTAAGAAAATGCCCAAAAAGGTTCAGTGGACAGTTAACTGTCAAAAGGCATTTGATGACCTGAAGCAGGCCATGTGCACTGCTCCCATTCTGCAGAGTCCTGATTACTCCAAAAAGTTCATTGTGCAGACAGATGCATCTGAGTTGGGGGTAGGGGCTGTACTATCACAGTTGAATGATGAAGGTCAGGATCAGCCAGTAGCTTTTATTAGCAGAAGGCTGACCCCCAGAGAGAAACGTTGGTCAGCCATTGAGAGGGAGGCCTTTGCTGTGGTTTGGGCTCTGAAGAAGTTGAGGCCATACTTGTTTGGCACTCACTTCATTGTTCAGACAGACCATAAGCCCCTCTTATGGCTAAAACAGATGAAGGGTGAAAACCCCAAACTTTTGAGGTGGTCAATTTCCCTACAGGGGATGGACTATACAGTGGAACATAGACCTGGGAGTAACCATGCCAATGCAGATGGACTCTCCAAATATTTCCACTTAGAACATGAAGACTCAACTGGTCAAGGTTAGTTTAATGTCCCTGCGTTTGGGGGGGTTGTGTAGGAGAGTAGGATCGGCCTCTTATGGTTACCCCCACTTTTTGCAGATGTATCACTGTTTTTCGACTTTAGTCTGGCTGGGGCCCTGCTATCCAGGACCCCAGCCTAGCTGCTTCCTCTCTAAATGGATTCCATGTACCTTAGGTACACTTCAGATTGGATTCTGGGGTGCCCTTATAAGTCCCTAGTATATGGTATACTAGGTACCCAGGGCATAGGTACCCCAGAGGCCTACCAGGGGCTGAAGCATGTATTGTGCCACCCCTGGAAGGCCCTCCAAAATGACACCACAGGACTGCTACAGCAGCCTGAGTAAGGTGGTGCATGCACCCCTTACAGAGATATAGGTTCACTATATCTCACCTATCACTGCACATAGAAACCTATCAGTCACCCTATGGCAGGCCTTATCAATCCTGAAGGCAGGGTGCTTGGTTATATCTGAGAGGGTGCCCCTGCATGAGCAGAGCCCCTCTGCAGCCTTCGGAATCTCCTCTCCGGGGTTGTCTGTGGTGCAGCCTGACCATATACTCTTAAGTGCATTATATCTTAAACTGTAAATGCTAACTTTGGGATGGCTGCACGAAACATGTCGTGTTTGATGTCAAACACCTTGGAATCATACCTCCACACCAGTAACTGGTGTGGGAGTATGATCCCACCCTTCTAGAGGGAGAGACATGACAGCACCGGTATACCCGGTAGAGACTTTACAGAGCCTGGCATCACAAAATGGATGCTGCAGCCACAGACACGAGTCTGGCCTCCTGCTGCTGACCGAAACTCCGGCAGGGGAGGCCTGGACAATAGGTTTCCTGTCCCAGGGAGGTGTTACCACCTCCCAGACAGGCCTTAGTGGATTAGGGCTGGGTGGGTGCACTCCAAGAGTGCTTTGAAGTCCTGCACTGGGGGCACATTTGGTGTCCTCGTGCATATCCCACTTCAAACCGGTTGCAGGGGCTGCCAGCCCCTGCTCTGGTGCAAAACTGGACAAAGGAAATGGGTGTAGCCACCCCTCTTTCCAAACCCTCCCATAGGTGGGTCCCCAGAGTTAGTCCAACCCCTTTCTTAGGTATAAGTAAGGAACCCCTGGCAACAGGACTTTAGATATCCCTGGACGAAACTCTGAAGCTGAATCCTGGAACTTTGACGCTCTACTCAAGACTAGAGGACTGAAGAAATCTCCCTTGGGGTCAAGGAGTGACTCCCCTGCTTGGCAGGCACCAATGAAGCATTTTGCCGGTCTGCATCTCTGAAGCTCCCGCCGGACTCCGAAGCATCTGCAACACAGGAAGAGGATTTACAGACATCTCAGAGGCCGACCCGAGTCCCCAGCAAAGCTGAGACCCGCAGCCCCTGTGAGTAGCGTGGAACCGGAACTCCTGATCACTGTGCACATTTGCTAGTGCATTGACTTCTCGACGTCTCTTGAAGTCCTGCTTTGGGTTACTTGTAGCCCAGGCCCCGAGCACCATCTGCACCGAAGATTGTGAGCCTACACTCCACGAGTGTTCCGTGGGCGTGCTTCTTGCATTTCCGCTTGAGGCTCCTTCGCAATCCCTGGTCCATTAACTGGTGGGTCCCTGAGAAGGCAACTCTGATTTTCAGTGGGCTTTTCTGGTTGCTCCAGATGTGCCCTGACTCCCCACCGAGTGGTGAGTCCCTCAGACCTTGCTGGTCTGCACTGAAGCATCTTTCTCCTTTCTGCTTGGGTTGCTGTTGCCAAGGCTTGTTGTGTTCAATCCGGACACCAACTCTGCAGCACTCGACATCCTTTGTGGGACAGCTCGAATCCAGCTCCTGGTTGTCGTCGACGCCTCCAGGGCCTCGTGGCTGAAGAGTCAAGCTTCACCTCTTTCACCTCTTTCACCTGAAACACCTGACATCGGTGGGCATTTGCCTATCGTGCCCCTGGTCACTGGCAAGTGACCCAGACTCTGTCCCCTCTGCTTTCAGGTTCTTCTCACCTCCGATCCAGGCTTGGATCTCTTCGGACACTTCGCATCCTCCCGGCAGCAGCACTTCTTTGCAGGCTGCCATTGAAATCGACGACGCGACCCGACACCATTCGACACCTATGCACCCGGCTTCCCTGGGTGAGGTAACTCGAGTACTCCGGTGCTCCCATGGGTGTTAACCCTAGAACTGTCTAAGTCCAAGAGGGTTTGGTCCTAGTCCATTTCTAAGTGTCCTTAAACTCTAAAACTCGTACTGCGACTTTCCCATAGACTTTAAAGGAGCTCGCGGCTGTGTTCACACACTGCACACAGCCCCCGTGGGTCCCCTGTGTCACTACCTTGGGTGGTTCCTTGGGGTCCCAGCGATTCTACAGGCTCTAGGCCTTGTGTCTACTTAAGTCGTGGTTCTTATACCACTTTCTTAATATATGGTTTGGTACGCCCCTAGGGCTAATCGTATATTGTGCTAATTTACTGTGCTATTTGACTTGTAACTTGTGTACTTTGACCTCTAGCCTCATAAAGAGACTATTGGGTAGTGTTTAGTAATAAATACATATATTTTACATATATACCTGGTGTGGTTCTCCTTTCATTTGGTCATTCACGAGATTACCAGTGGTAAAACAAACAGCTTAACACTCCTTCAAGACTTAGCCTGAAGGCTGCTCTCCATAGCTACCACTAGGATAGCTTTCAATAAAGGTTGTCTTTAAACCTATCATCAATAAAGGTCGTTTGGACTGGTGCAAGGTGCCCACTATAACTAGTGGCCAGCATATGCCAGGCCAACTTCTCACAGCAGTGTCATGATGAGGGAGGGGCAGCGGTGCCTAAAGAGGGAGGGGCAGTGGTGCCTGAAGAGGTAGGGGCAGCAGGGCCTGAAGAGGGAGGGGCAGTGGTGCCTGAAGAGGGAGGGGCAGCGGTGCCATGAAGAGGGAGGGGCAGCAGTGTTATGAAGAGGGAGGGGCAGCAGTGCCATGGAGAGGGAGGGGCAGCAGTGCCATGCCGAGGTAGGGGCAGCAGTGTCATGATGAGGGAGGGGCAGCGGTGCCTGAAGAGGGAGGGGCAGTGGTGCCTGAAGAGGTATGGGCAGCAGGGCCTGAAGAGGGAGGGGCAGTGGTACTGTGAAGAGGGAGTGGCAGCGGTGCATTAAGAGGGCAGGGCAGCAGTGCCTGAAGAGGGAGTGGCAGTGGTGCCATGACGAGGGAGGGGCAGCGGTGCCATGGAGAGGGAGGGACAGCAGTGCCATGCCGAGGTAGGGGCAGCAGTGTCATGAAGAGGGAGGGGCAGCAGGGCCTGAAGAGGGAGGGGCAGTGGTACCGTGAAGAGGGAGGGGCAGCGGTGCATGAAGAGGGAGGGGCAGTGGTGCCTGAAGAGGGAGGGGCAGCGGTGCCATGAAGAGGGAGGGGCAGCAGTGTTATGAAGAGGGAGGGGCAACAGTGCCATGGAGAAGGAGGGGCAGCAGTGCCATGCCGAGGTAGGGGCAGCAGTGTCATGATGAGGGAGGGGCAGTGGTGCCTGAAGAGGGAGGGGCAGTGGTGCCTGAAGAGGTAGGGGCAGCAGGGCCTGAAGAGGGAGGGTCAGTGGTACCGTGAAGAGGGAGGGGCAGCGGTGCATGAAGAGGGCAGGGCAGCAGTGCCTGAAGAGGGAGTGGCAGCGGTGCCATGACGAGGGAGGGGCAGCGGTGCCATGGAGAGGGAGGGGCAGCAGTGCCATACCGAGGTAGGGGCAGCAGTGTCATGAAGAGGGAGGGGCAGCAGGGCCTGAAGAGGGAGGGGCAGTGGTACCGTGAAGAGGGAGGGGCAGCGGTGCATGAAGAGGGCAGGGCAGCAGTGCCTGAAGAGGGAGGGGCAGCGGTTCCTGAAGAGGGAGGGGCAGTGGTGCCATGAAGAGGTTCTCCAATGGTGAAGGTCCACATCATTTTTCCTTCTTTTTACTGTCATTTAATATATCCTTGGGAAGCCCAGTCTCTTACTTTGCTCCAGATTAACCATGCATACATCTCTTTAGCAACTATTGAAGACTTTTAAATTCATTGACTTCCAGAAATAGGATCTATTCATTTTGCTGCAAATAAGCATCCAATTATCTATAAACCGGGATTAGCAAAGTTAAGCCAGAACAAAATGTGACAGCTACATCTTTTTTATCATAACCTCATACATTTAGGCATATATTTCGCTGCATTATTAATACACTCAAGATGGCGGATCCCCTTTCTTGAAGACTGTAAATACTAACATACAGTCCTTCCTTAATTTCGATAGATGTTACAATAAGATGTCACCAATGCGATGGTATTCGAAACGTACATTCCGGTCTGGATAGTACTATACTGGCTTATCAGTGTGAACCAGTCATTACAGACGACGGCTCTCTTTGTACAGGACTGCAAGTAGCAGCATACGGCCGCTTTTCAATTTCGAGAGAAGTTAAAATCTACTGCCACTCTCGCAAAGTTATCGCTATTTAAATATTTTTATGGTGACTGTTAAGTAGTAGTATTATCAATGCTGACTGGTATTTCACAAGACAGACGTCATAAACGTTCTTAGTACAATGATGCTATCCGGGACATCTAAGATGTCTGCTCTATTTACTACACTTACTATTGCAACGTATGTAGACCTCTCTCGATCTCCAAACGAAATTCAAAAGGAGGACGTATACGGGACAGCACATTGATGCCGACTGTTCACGCGGATTCCCTGGGTGCAATACAGGTACGAGACACAATATGAACTGTTTTAGATGATTCTAGATCAGATTAATATCGATATCTATACCCAAGTGTTTCCTCTCTTCTTTGCAGAGGTTCAAAACTGTTGACTAATACACAGCAGACGAGGTTTTAAAGACCAAATCCCAACCTGCAAATTTATCAGCGTAAACCAGAAGTAAGTCATACCTTAAATGCGCTTTTGCATAAAAAGTTAATTTGAGGTTATACCATTTTTCAATAGGGCACATATATCAGTTAATGTGCACCAATATGTGTGAGCTCAGTCCTCCGGAACTATTTACAAGTAGCACGTTTTTGTATACTAAGTGATCTAAAAATCGCTACTGTGACGCAAATGTCTTAAATATTATCCACATGACCTCTTGACTATCATAAACGAGGGCCCACATGACTTAGTCTAAAAGGCAAAATTAACACCATATACGCTGTGGATGCTAAGTATCTCTAATGATGTTCAGATGTCCAGCTTGAACACAATCAGATGTGATGTTTTATTGATTACAGGCATTTTTAAGCTTCTCCTCATAAACCTTCGGACCAATATTGGCCTTAAGAGCCTTTTGTGAGGACCTGATAAACAGTGTAAGTCAATTTTTTAATGACATTTCCCTAATATATACTTAGGATATTGTAATTAGTATCAAATTTAAATGCCTCTGGATATAGATATGGATTATTCAATATCCATACTGTTGTCAAAACTTCGTTAATCATTCCAAAATACGATTACTGCATGGAATTTTGGAAAATGAATATTAGGTCTGTTAAAACAGCTGTCGATTTTAGGATTTGTTTTGTCAAGCATATAAGGTAATAGCTTGACATCAGTCCGTATATGTGTTTAAACTATATAAATTTCAACATTTACGTGACCATGTGAGAGATGGTTATTAAATACCAAATTCTTCTCCCTTCAGTATAACTACACAGAAACAGGTACATCTACTGTGATTCTCAGCTAATCGCACGAGACACATGGTCATTATATCAGTCTCTCAATAGGACTGTTAAAGCCCACTTTCACAATTACTGAAGTAAGTGACAAACAATGCTGTAGAGTTACTCACCCTGTTTGGCACAATATCAACTTAAATTGGTGGAAGTGAAGATCTCCTGACTCACTCATTCATTAAGTCTTTTCTCTTCTTTAAATAAGGCACTATTCTGTTCTATTCTTTTTCACACGGGTGATATTTCATTTTATTTAAATTGTTTCAAAGTGTACATGGTAACAGTTGCACTTTCCATGTTCATTTCAGGGGTCAAACATTCTTTTATTTAAAGTCCTGAAGATGGTCTAATGGACACAAGCCGGAAATATACCGAAACGTCGACATTCACACCTTTTTCTTCTTTATCAATGTATAATTTATTTAGGAAAAGGTGGTCACAATAGTGACTAGGAAAAACATTTATTTGTACAAAGCAGTAACTTCCGGTCTTATTGTGTTATGAAATGTTTTTGTACCCCCCTTTTATAAAATCCTTTTTGCAATATTATAAAACACTTTTGAAAATATACACCTGTGTGCTAATCTTTATCTTTTGGTTATGTAAGTTTAATACATGTAGAAATAATTGTGAGTAATATCCTTTGATATAAACGTTTAGAGACAAGCAAATTGAGACAGCCTGTCTGAATTAAATTGACAAACTAAGTGAAATATCTACTGAAATAAATCCCTTGTAGGCACTTTTACCCGCAAATACTACTTGCCCAAGCCGTCAAGGGTAGATGGGGTTTCCCATTTTGATTGATATGAAGAGGGAGGGGCAGCAGTGCCATGGAGAGGGAGGGGCAGCAGTGTCATGAAGATGGAGGGGCAGCAGTGCCATGACGAGGGAGGGGTTCCAGTGCCATGATGAGGGATGGGCAGCGGTGCCTGAAGAGGGAGGGCCAGCGGTGCCTGAAGAGGCCCCGGTGAACAGACACACGCTGTTCTCCCGTTGAGCGTAGCATCGGCACGCTTCACAGATCTCCATCTGCAACAAATAATAGGACTTGCTACCCCTCAGACTGAGTAACCAAGTCGGGGGCATCATTTTAAACTCACAGGATGGAGCGGCTGCACCTCCCGTGTTTGCATTAACTCTTTCCGAGATCGAATAAGGATCGCACACATTACAGTGCGCCCAGGAGCATTTCCACCCTGTCAATTCTGATTCATCACGCTGTGCTATTCATTGGCTTGCCAGCCCTCCCCAACCCTCACATTGGGTAACCGGTAGGGTCCCATGTGTGTATCCTTTTCTTCTTTCTTTCACTTACCTGTGGCACACATCCATCACGCGGCTGCGCAATCACTCTCTCAGATGTCCCTACATTCCTAGGTCCTGAAGAGACCCTACATTGCACAAAGGGTCGAAACGTCGTCGACAAACAATTAAGCGAACCATTAACCAGCGCCGCCTTCATTGCATAAAGACGCGGTGTATAATCTGTATATTTTGTAATGGTCGACTTTATGAAAAATTGGAAACCACGCACATATGTCACAAATATGTCACTATTATTTTAGGTTCCAGTCTCACTGAGGACACCACACACTACTGTTTTATTACTTTTTGTATATATTGGATTAACCTTTTTATAAGCATAAAAATTGATTGTCAAAAACAAAAACAAAGGTGTATATGGTCTCTTCTCCTTTTGACATCATCCTAACCCTTTTTATTGCGATTGTGCATACACATATCAGTATAGATCACTTTATTAATCCACAGGAGCCGTTGTTTCTGCTAATAAATTTACCACCCTGGTTCCTCGTGAGTAGGGTCTCCCTTGTTTCTTGTTTTCGACTTTTGATGAGGGAGGGGCAGCGGTGCCTGAAGAGGGAGGGGCAGGGGTGCCTGAAGAGGGAGGGGCAGCGGTGCCATGAAGAGGGAGGGGCAGCGGTGCTTGAAGAGGGAGGGGCAGCGGTACCTGAAGAGGGATGGGCAGCAGTGCCATGACGAGGGAGGGGCAGCAGTGCCATGACGAGGGAGGGGCAGCGGTGCCTGAAGAGGGATGGGCAGCAGGGCCATGATGAGGGAGGGGCAGCAGTGTCATGACGAGGGAGGGGCAGCAGTGCAGTGAAGAGGTAGGGGCAGCAGTGCCATGACGAGGGAGGGGCAGCAGTGCCATGAAGAGGTAGGGGCAGCGGTGCCTGAAGAGGGAGGAGCAGCGGTGCCTGAAGAGGGTGGAGCTGCGGTGCCATGAAGAGGGAGGGGCAGTGGTGCCGTGAAGAGGGAGGGGCAGCGTGCCTGAAGAGGGAGGGGCAGCAGTGCCATGAAGAGGGAGAGGCAGCGGTGCCGTGAATAGGGAGGAGCAGCGGTGCCATGAAGAGGGAGAGGCAGCGGTGCCGTGAATAGGGAGGAGCAGCGGTGCCATGAAGAGGGAGGGGCAGCGATGCCTGAAGAGGGAGGGGCAGCAGTGCCATCAATAGGGAGTTGCAGCGGTGCCGTGAATAGGGAGGGGCAGCGGTGCCATTAATAGGGAGTGGCAGCGGTGCACGAAGAGGGAGGGGCAGCAGTGCCACTAATAGGGAGTGGCAGCGGTGCCGTGAATAGGGAGGGGCAGCTGTGCCATGACGAGTGAGGGGCAGCGGTACCTGAAGAGGGAGGGGGCAGGGATGCCTGAAGAGGGAGGGTGCAGCAGTGCCGTGAAGAGGGAGGGGCAGCAGTACCTGAAGAGGGAGGGGACAGCTGTGCCATGACGAGGGAGGGGCAGCAGTGCCATGACGAGGGAGAGGCAGTAGTGCCCTGAAGAGGGAGGGGGCAGCGATGCCTGAAGAGGGAGGGTGCAGCAGTGCCGTGAAGACGGAGGGGCAACGGTACCTGAAGAGGGAGGGGGCAGCTGTGCCATGACGAGGGAGGGGCAGCAGTGCCATGACGAGGGAGGGGCAGCAGTGCCATGAAGTGGGAGGGGGCAGCGATGCCTGAAGAGGGAGGGGCAGCAGTGCCGTGAAGAGGGAGGGGCAGCGGTGCCATGAAGAGGGAGGGGCAGCGGTGTCATGAGGTAGTGGGAGCATTAAGTGCGCACTCCACTCTTTTATCCAAAGCTGTGTGGGCAATTAGTTTTGACAAGTGAAAAATAGACAGAACGCATTATCCCATTGCAGCTGAAGGCAACACATCACGTAGGGACGGGGTGGGAGGCATCGGGTGGAGGGAAGGAGGGAGGAAGGGGGTAGGAGTCAACAACACGGACACCGGGAGGATAGCTGGAGGGGCAAATAACACAGACAGCAGATAGAGGCGAACAACAACTCGGAAAGCAGGTCAGGCAAGCAACAACATGGATAGCGGTTGGGACAGCAGGTGGGTTTAAGCAACAACAAACGGACAGTGGGAGGATTGTGGGAGGAGCTGGCAACTAAACAGACAGCGGGAAGCAACAATAAGCAACAGCACCGACAGAGGGTAGGAGCAAGCAACAACACAGACAGCGGGAGCGGGCAAACTACAACACAGACAGATAACGACAACATAGACAGTGGGAGGGGGCAAGCAAAATAATAGACAGTGTGGTTTGGGGCAAGCAACAAAACGGACAGTGTGAAAAAGAAGCACATGAGGCAGCCACCTCCCAAACACAAGCACTCTCAGTAGCCAAAATCTAAATCAGGCCTAAAATGGTGAACGCCACTTAGATGAGTAAATTTAAAAATATATATATATATATATAATTGGTGTAAAAGTGCCTTTTGGATAGCAAAGCGACCCAGCAGCAAATGGAAGCTGTCAGAGCCCACCTAAAAATTAATAGAAAAAAGCAACTAAAAACGTTATGATACATATACCTAATTTCTTAGCTTGACGCGCACAATTTACTATAAAAGCGGAAAACCTGGAGGCTCCGTGACCAAGTCAAACTGAGAGAAAAGGCCAGTGCACCAGGCTATCCGATCGTAGCCTGCACTCCACAGCGTTTGTCGTGAACTCGCTGCCAACGACTGTTCTTAAAGGCAGGTGCGTAGGGCAGTCCTGCTTTTAAAGGATCCGCACAGCAGTCTTGGCAAGCCCGCCTCTACTTTTAAAGTACCATTGCCCAGTAATCAGACCTCTTCTGATTAGAGACGTTCGCATTTTAAATAAAGACTGGAAAACTCTTTACTCGTTTCCAAGTACGATTTAAACTGCGGCAGGGTAGAAAGAAAACCAGTGGTGCGCGCGCACCACAGAGGAGCGGGGGGAGGGAGCGCGGCAGCGGCAGCAAGGCGAACGCTTGCTGCTGCGCGTGCTAGCCACCAGTGGGAATGGGAGGAGCAAAGGCGGGACATGCGCCCGCCTTTGCCCAATTGCGTGCCGTTTTTTTTTTTTTAAACGCACGCTACAGCCAATGTGGGCTTCCGAAAGCAAAACCACACGCACGAGCGTGTGGGCAGCTTTGAGAAGCCCGTACAAGAGGTCTCGCGCTGTGCGGGCAGAACTGCGCACTGCAACGCTAGGCGCAAGACCTAAAAACTGATTTATCCAGTTTCAACTCCTTGGGAGCTGTTTAAAATGTAGGTATTTTTTTAATAAAACATTTTCCTTTTGTGTAATTTTTGTCTCTGCATAAAATTTGTGTTGCTCCAGGAGTACAACTGCAATATTGACAAATATTTTTTCACTGCACATCAGCTTCATTTCCTACTGGTCTATAGCTGTAATGTCGAAAAAGCCTTCCAGGGTTCATTTCCAAGCCCATAATGCAATGGGCTGTAATTGCCGGTTTAAGCTGCTTCCTCTTTTTGTCTTTGAGCCACTCCAGTGATCAGGGCTGGACTGGGAACCCAAAGCAGTCCCTGGGTGTGAGAAGTTGGCCTGGTATATGCTGTCCACTAATTAAAGTGGGCACCTTGCACCAGTCCAAACGACCCTTATTGATGATAGGTTTAAAGACAACCTTTATTGAAAGCTATCCTAGTGGTAGCTATGGAGAGCAGCCTTCAGGCTTAGTCTTGAAGGAATGTAAAGCAGCTTGTTTTACCAGTATATAACCTCTTGAATGACCAAATGAAAGGAGAACCACACAAGGTATATATAAAATATATGTATTTATTACTAAACACTCTCTACTAACCTCTTTATGAGATTAGAGAATAAGGCACACAATATGAAATCACTAGAACGACAGTAAATAGCACAATACACAGTGGGCTCCAGGGGGAGACCAAACCATATATTAAGAAAGTGGTATAACAACCACGACTTGACTAGACACAGTGCCTAGAGCACGTAGAATCGCTGGGACCCCAAGGAACCACCCAAGGTAGTGACACAGGGGACCCACGGAGGACGGGTGCAGTGTGGGAACACAGACGCGAGCTCCGTACAATCCAATGGGAAAGTCGCGGTTGGAATATTAGAGTTTAAGGACACTTAGGAGAGGACTTTGAGTAAACCCTTTCAGACTTAGAAGGTTCTAAGGCCAGCACCCACGGGAGCACCGGAGTACTCGTGTTACCTCACCCAGGGAAGCCGGGTGCATAGGTGTCAAAGGGTGTCGGGAATCGTCGTTGTTTTCAATGGCGAGACGCTGCAAAGTGCTGCTGCCGTGAAGAAGAAAAGTGTCCGGTGTGATCCAAGCCTGGATCAAAGATGTGAAGAAGAAGAACCTGAAAGCAGAGGGGACAGAGTCTGGGTCACTTGCCAGTGACCAGGGGCACGATAGATGAATGCCCACCGATGTTGGGTGCTTCAGGTGCGAAGAGGTGAAGCTTGACTCTGCAGCCACGGGGACCAGGAGATGTCGACGATGACCAGAGTCCGCAGATGAGCTGTCCCACAAAGGATGTCGAGTGCTGGGGGGTCAGTGCTCGGATTGAACACCAACAAGCCTTGGCAACGGCAACCCACGCGGTCAGAGTAATTATGCTTCTGTGAGGACCAGCAAGGTCCTGGGAACTCCCCAAGCGATGGAGAGTCAGGGTACGCCTGGAGCAACCAGGGAAGCCCTCTGAAAGTTAAAGTACCCTTCTCAGGGACCCACAGGTTGATGGACCAGGGATCGCGAAGGGATCTCGAGAGGAATCACAAAATGCCGGCCCACGGAACACTCGTGGAGTGTAGGCCCGCAATCTTTGGTGGAATTACTGCTCGGGGTCAGGGCTACAAGTAACCCAAAGCTCAGCCTCAGGGGTCACTGGAAAGCTGATGCTTCTGCAAATCAATGCGGTGTCCAGGGGTTCGGGTTGCACGGTCACCACGAGGGATACGGGCCTCAGACTTGCTGTGGGCACAGATCGACCTCAGGGACCTCGGGAACCCACCTCCTGTGTTGCAATATTCTTCGGAGTCCTCGGGAGCTTTGGAGATGCAAACCGGTCAGATGCGTTTAAGGTGCCTGCCTTGCAGGGGAGTAACTCCTTTACTCCAAGGGAGATTAATCGTCGAAGTACTTGGTTTCTGTAGCAGAGTTTAGTCCAGGTGTAATCTAAAGTCCTGTAGCCAGGGGTTCCTACTTTATACCCAAGAAAGGGGTGGGACAAACTCTGGGGACCCACCTATGGGAGGGTCAGGACAGAGGGGTGGCTACACCCATGTCCTTTGTCCAGTTTCGCGTCAGAGCAGGGGCTGAGTGCCCCTGCAACCGGTCTGAGCTGGACTATGCACAGGGACACCAAATGTGCCCCCAGTGCAGACATCAAAGCACTCTTGGAGTGCACCCACCCAGCCCCAATACACTAAAGCCTGTCTGGGAGGTGGTCACACCTCCCTGTGACAGGAAACCTATTGTCAAGCCTTCCCCTGCCGGAGTTTCGTCCAGCAGCAGGAGGGCAGACTCGTGTCTGTGGCTGGCAGCATCCATTTTGTGATGCCAGGGCTCTGTGAAGCTGGTACCGGGTGTACCGGTGCTGTCATATTTCTCCCTCTAGGAGGGAGGAATCATACCTCCCACACCAGTTACTGGGGTGGAGGTATGATTCCAAGGTGTTTGACACCAAACACGACATAATTCCTTGCAGCCGTTTTAAAGTTAGCATTTACCGCGAGGTTATAATGCACTTAAGAGTATATGGTTGGCTGCATCACAGACAACCCCAGAATAGTGGTTCCGAAGGCTGCAGAGGGGCTCTGCTCATGCATGGGCACCCTCTCACATAAAACCCAGCACCCTGCCTTCAGGATTGATAAGGCCTGCCATAGGGGTGACTGATAGGCTTATATGTGCAGTGATCAGGATAGATATAGTGAACCTATATCTAAGTAAGGGGTGCAGGCACCACCTTACACAGGTTGCAGTAGCAGACCTGTTGTGTCATTTTGGATGGCCTCTCAGGGGTGGCATAATACATGCTGCAGCCCCTGGGAGGCCTCTGAAGTACCTATGCCCTGGGTACATAGTATACCATATACTAGGGACTCATAAGGGTACCCCAGAATCCAATCTGGAGTGTACCTAAAGTACATGCAATCAATTTAGAGGAGAAAGCAGATAGGCTGGGGTCCTGAATAGCAGGATCCCAGCCAAACTAAGTCGAAAACAGTGAAACATCTAGAATAAAGTGGGGGTAACTATAAGAAGCAGATCCTACTCTCCTACACTGGAGAAGCACTGCCTGGCCCCGGGAGGCTGGAAACGCCTGCTACTTTTGTTACTGGGGGCTGATATTGCAGCACTGCTGCAAAACCGGTCCCCAGTAACAAAACCGGCCCCCACCACTGCAAAACCGGCCCCCACCCTTCCAGCCTCCCGTGGAAACGCCCGAAGCCCGAGGAGACAGCGCGTGCGCTGTCTAGCCAAGACCTAAAAAGTAAGCCTGGGCGTAGTTCGCGAAATAGCGCTACGTGAAGCTACGCAAAGTGCAGTTCGCACTACGCGAGCTACGCGTAGCACTACGCGAACTGCGTAGTGCACTGTTCGCAATGATTGCACAGTGCCGGATGCTTGTCCGCACTGTGCAATCATTGAAAACGGCATCTTGCACAGTGCGAGCTGTCTCTTACTGCCGCTCGAGTAGATTTTTACTCGAGCGGCAGCTTTCTCAACGCGGACTGGTAGTTTCTCATCGCGAGCAGTCGCGAGCATACGCGACCACTCGCAATGAGAAACCTGACCTCCCGCGTTGAGAATCTCGCCGGGAGGTTTATTTTCCACGCTCGCGATCGGCAACTTGATGTTGCTGATCGCGAAGCGAGAAAAGTCTCGCCGGGATGTCATTTTGCTTGCTCGCGGTCGCCAACTTGACGTTGAGGACCGCGAGCAAGCAAAAAATGACCGCTGCACTACGCTACGCATGTTTGCACTGTGCTACGTGCAATTCGCGTTGTGCGAAGTAGCGCAAACTTCGCAAACTACGCCAGCGGAGCGTAGTGCTTTGCCCAGGGTTACTAAAAAGCACTTTAAAATCAACACTCTTTCCCCAAAGAGCTGACCGTTCTTCACAGAGATGCCTGCTGTTTCTTTATTCAGTCTGTTCTAGAGTCAGGCATCAAATGATTCTAGTGTGGGCAAGAGTTCTATTGTGGGCAAAAATTCCTGTTGTGCACAAGAGTCCTTTTTGGGTGGGAGAGAGCGAGAGATCGAGAAAGGAGTGAAAAACTGTGTCAGTCTGATTGAGGCTGTTTCCCTGGGTCCCACTATTTGGTTTTTACCTTTCCCTTTGCATAGGACTGAGCTCCTTCAAGAGATTGAACACTTATCAACTTTAGTTCAACCTTGAAATATGTATGGGTCTCCACTGGATGCTGAGAGTATATTAGACTCTTCTATGTAGAGGTCTTCGTTCACTTGGAGGGCATCATTCATGTGGATGTCATTGTTCATGTGGAGGTTATTGTTCATGTGGAGGTCGTCGCTCAAGTGAAGATCTTCGTTCACGTAGAAGTCATTGCTCACGTAAAGATCTTTGTTCATGTGGAAGTCATTGCTCAAGTAAAGATCTTCGTTCATGTGGAGATCATTGCTCAAGTGAAGATCTTCGTTCACGTGGAGGTCTTCGCTCATGTGGAGATCGTTCATGTGGAGGTCATCACTCACGTGAAGATTTTCGTTCACGTGGAGGTCATTGCTCAAGTGAAGATCTTCGTTCATGTGAAGATCTTCATTCACATGGAGGTTGTTGCTCAGGTGAAGATCTCCGTTCACGTGGAGGTCGTCGCTCATGTGAAGATTTTCGTTCACGTGGAGGTCGTCGCTCATGTGAAGATCTTCGTTCACGTGGAGGTCGTCGCTCAAGTGAAGATCTCCGTTCACGCGGAGGTCGTCGCTCAAGTGAAGATCTCCGTTCACGTGGAGGTTGTCACTCATGTGAAGATTTTCGTTCATGTGGAGGTCGTCGCTCATGTGAAGATCTTCGTTCACGTGGAGGTCGTCGCTCAAGTGAAGATCTCCGTTCACGTGGAGGTCGTCGCTCACATGAAGATCTTCATTTATATGGACGTCACTGTTCCAATGCAGAAGTCTATTCACACTCACATCTAGTATTTACTACTTTTACGTTATTTTCACATGGATTTCATTGTTCACACGTCTGTCTTTCCCTTGTAGATCATTGTTCCCATGTAGGTTGTTTATGACACATGCATGAAGATCACTGATGCATCGAAGGTTGGTTCAGCTCTCTCTTCATGTATTACTGGGCAACTACCAGGGCGGCACTGGAAACCAAAACCAGCCCTGGCAAAAGTTCAAAACAGACCCACTCTGCAGGAGGCTGCGTGAAGAAGGGGGCATAGTTGGGTCGTAGCATCCCATCGACTTCTGAAAGAAGCCCAAGCCTGGACCCCACCGGGTAAAGGCCTGAGTGGAAGAATGACCAGTCAGGCTACTGCAAGCATACGTTAGTTGTCTTTACAATACCGCTCTGCTTGACTCCACCATACTCTCATCTCCTCCGTGCGAGTTTCAGAAAGCACTTATTCACCGACCTTTCATGTCACTGAAGCACATGCTACTACACTGAGGTCCACTGCCGCCACAATGTGAACACAACGGTGCAGAACTTTGTCTTACAATAGTTAGAAATCTGGCTCAAACAAAAGCCAAGGGCAGGTAGTTCCATAGTAACGGGCCATGATGGAGAGAGCTCTTCCCCCTTCTTGTTACAGGCAGAGGCGAGGAACTTGCAGCAGATCTTGTTCTGAGGAAGGAAGGCTTCTACTGGAGAGGTCCTCATATCGCTTACCCTCGACAAGCTGAGGAGCGTCCTATGTGTGGCACGATACAGGGTATAGTGTTTTACAGAGTACCTGTACTTCAGACGCCAGTGACTGCCTCACGGTGCTGTGCGCAGGAGCCATGTTTCTTTATTTGGATCACTTTTCTGGCTGCCGCATTCTGAACCATTTGTAACTGTAGGGTGGGATAGGCTGGAAGCACTGACTATAGCCACTTCCCGTAAAGTAAATGTGGCCCCATTTCTAAGCAACCACAGAGCAACCTTCTCTCGATAAGGCAGCATTGACTCTAGGTGGAACCCCGAAGTCTGAAATCAGCCACAAACAAGCATGTGGTACTTACCAATGCAACTAAGCGAGGAGCATGGCTCTTGGCCAACACACAGCCCTCTGGAGGCCTTCTCTGCCTGTGACCACCATCACCTTATTTTGTTTCTGAATTGAGCTCCAGACGGTGGTTGCCGGAACCATCTTACACGCAGAGCATGCCAGCATGAACTGTCCTGCAACAAGGGCCAGCTCGAGCAAGACCTGGGTGTCATCTGCGTACACCTGGCATACAAAACTGCAGGACTGGGTAAAGGCAGCCACAAGAAGGCAAAGATGTTAAATAGGTCAGGGGACAGACAGGAGCCTTGTGGAGCACCACAAATAACAGGCATCTACTAAAAAGTGAAAGTTGGAAGGTGGATCCCCAGAGACTGTCTCTAAAGGTAGGGTTGTATTTACTCGCAGGCCGTGCCCCATATTCTTGACTCCCGTAAGTATCCCAAAAGTATTACGTGGGCAATGGTGTCAGAGGTTGCTGATAAACCTAATAAGGTGCGCCTCGTTGGAGCAGTGACCATCCCAGGCCAATCTAAGGTCTCCAAGTAAGGACTCCTGCGAAAATGAATTTGCTGCCTGTTGAGTGATGGCCAAGAATTTGTTAACCTTGATGTACCCACGGGGCAGGCGATGGGCCGCAGGCACACTGACGGTGATGACTGTGGCAATGGGCACACTGACGGTGATGACTGTGGCAATGGGCACCAGGCACACTGACGGGGATGACAATTTCCTTACGATGTAATGCGGGGACATCACAGACTTCTACACGACCATCAACTGTCTCGCTCTGCAAGAAACAGACTCCCACCTCTCATACAACATGGCACACTACCGGTCCGAGGTATTCCAACGTACCACCCCCCAGAGGGATCTGGACCTCTTATCATCCAAGTGAACAGACGTGTCTTCTAAGGTGACCTCTGGAGTGTGCAAGAGAATCAAGAGTGAGTGATGTCACAGGCTGTCTGGAGGCTGCAAAGTTGAGGTCCATCTTCCCTCCAGGGAGTTCTCGTCACCAGTGCCGTCGGGTTAGTAATTCCTGGCTAACTTTAAAGATATTCCCCATCTGATGTTTTGCTTCCAGTACTGCTGAGGTGGCACTCAGTCTGGGCAATAATTAAGAGCAGTTGGCACCACCAAACATTGTGCTTGGTTCTTCTTGAGACTGAGGTCATAGTGCAACCGTTGGCGCTTTTTAACATGTTACCACACCTCTGAGGTACCAGCCTGGCTGGCTTTGATACTTATGGGCAGAGCTCCTTGTTGGACACCTGTTGAAACCCATGGAGTGAAGTTATTGAGCACTTTGTCAGGGGCCTCCACTCCCTACACCCCTGTGGTTGCCACGGTCAGAGGCAGGGTCTCTGTGTGAATCTGCTATCACCACTACAATCCTCAGAAACTGAGCTCCTCCTCTCCCTCACCTCCTGGGTCTGACCAGGTGATGGACATCTTGCACTGAGCTGAAAGAGGGGCAGAAGGAACAGTCTTGAGAAAGTGCAGCAGATGAAGAAATGACATCAATAAAATGTAACACGTTTATTGGAACTTAGAGCCCGCACGCCCGCAGCACAGGTACGGCACAGAAGGGCAGAAGGAAGACACTTTGTAGGGCTTGCAAATCCTGCAATTCACTATGTAATGTAAACTGTAATGGAAAAGAATTTGTAGAGCGCAAAGGAATCACCTGCGAGGGTCTCTAGGCGCTGAGTAGGTGCGAGAGGTCTGGAGCCATAGCCAGATCTTCAGTTTCTTGCGGAATGTTGTGAGTGAGGTGAGTTTTCTGATGTCCTGGGCAGGGCGTCCCAGACTTGTGGGTTTGTGACTGTTGGAAAGGGTTTCCCTCTGTACTAGATCCAATGTAGGTGTCCTTAAAGGTTTGCTGACGCCTAAAATGGGCTTAGAAATGGTTATGAATCGCTATTTGGAAGGGACAAGTTGTGGGAATCCTTTGCAAAAAGAGGTTCACTACCTTGTACCAAGAGTTTGTGATGGAATTGCGGCCGTGATCCATTGATAAGTTAAGTCCCAAATGGAGTTAAGGTAGCATGTATTTGCAAAAGGGAAGGGGTGCCCTTACGTGCGCTTCCCCTTTGCGAATTGGGGGGCAAGCTTCAGGGGGAGTGGGCAGTAGTCTGGGTCGCCACTGCTATTTTTCACTAAAGCTTTTCAAAAAAGAGAACTCTTTTTAAGCAGAAGCTCTGCGCTCAATACATGGATGTCTGCAAAACTGTGGGGATAGTGACATCACGCACCCTCTGCCCCTAGATGACATCATAGGGTAGCTGACAGCGCCTCCTGTTTGTTTCCGAGGGCACCAGGAGCAGCAGCGCAGTGCCAAGGGGCAGCAGCTGCCACCTCTAATGACGTCCATGGGACAATGCGATTCTGTCGGGACGTTGCTGACTGTGTGAGGTGGTGGCGTATCGCCGTGGTGTGCGAGGGCGGGGAGGGGTACAGCCCACCCCCACCCGGCCTACAGTCCTGCCAGAGATTATCTCTGGGTGCCCCCGTGCCAAGAGAAGCGCTGTAGGAGCGGGGGTAGGGCGGAGGGAGTGGAGTGGGGGGTGGGTCGGGTGCTAATCCTGCCACTCGCCTTCTGTCTGAGGGACAAGAGGGGGCCCCCAGCTCAGAGCCCCATCTGTCAGGTGCCGGCCACTCGTGCCAGGTTCACACCAATAAAACCCCAATCATGGCTCTCTGGCAAACGCCGCGAGGAGGCCCGACGGTGGGGGCTCGCGCCCCCCTCCTCGGGCTTCACATTACACCAGACATGTTGTTGGACATGATATCTGCAGACAGACACTCTCACTTTTCATTTTCATGAATTATAAATCCTTCTCTGGAGCGTCCCCGCAGAGCCATCGAAGCGTCCTCGGCCTCTTCCGCTTGGGAAGACGTGGAGCGTGTGCGTCCTGTGAGCGGAGGGCGTCTGAGCGGGAATCCCTGGGAGGCAGGGGTGAGGGGATGCAAGATACACAGGCTGAGGAATGCATGGTACACAGCCTCAGGGATGCACGGTACACAGGCTGAGGGATACATGGCACACAGCCTCAGGGATGCACGGTACACAGGCTGAAGGACACATGGCACGCAGGCTGAGAGTTGCATGGCACGCAGGCTGTGCGTCCTGTGAGCGGAGGGCTTCTGAGCAGGAATCCCTGGGAGGCAGGGGTGAGGGAATGCATGGTACACAGCCTAAGGGATGCATGCCACACAGGCTGAGAGATGCACGGCACACAGGCTGAGGGATGTATGGCACACAGCCTCAGGGATGCATGGCACACAGGCTGAGAGATGCACGGCACACAGGCTGAGGGATGTATGGCACACAGCCTCAGGGATGCATGGCACACAGGCTGAGAGATGCAAGGCACACGGGCTGAAGGATGTACGGCACACATCCTCAGGGATGCATGTCACATAAACTGAGGGATATACATGGCACGCAGCCTGAGGGACACATGGCACACAGCCTGAGGGATACATGGCACACAAGTGGATGCATGGCACACAGCCTCAGGGATGCATGGTACATAAACTGAGGGATGCATGGCACACAGCCTCAGGGATGCATGCCACACAGCCTGAGGGATGCATGGCACAGAGCCTCAGGGATGCATGGTACATAAACAAAGGGATGCATGGTACACAAACTGAGGGATGCATGGCGCACAGGCTGTAGGATACATGACACACGAGCTGAAGGGTGCATGGCACACAGGCTAGGGGATGCATGGCACACAGCCTGAGGGACGCATGGCACACAGCCTGAGGGACGCATGGCACACAAGCTAAGGGATGCATGGCACACAGGTTGAGGGATGCATGGCACACAGCCTCAGGGATGCATGGCACACAGCCTCAGGAATGCACAGCACACAAGCTGAGGGATGCATGTCACACAAGCTGAGGGATGCATGTCACACAAGCTGAGGGATGCACGGCACACAAGCTGAAAGATGCACAGCACTCAGGGATGCATGTCACATAAGCTGAGAGATGCATGGCACACAGGCTAAGAGATGCACAGCACACAGGCTGAAAGATGCATGGCACACAGGCTGAGGAATGCATGGCACCAAGCTGAGGGATGCACTGCACACAAGCTGAGGGATGCATGGCACACAAGCTGAGGGATGCATGGCACACAAGCCTAGGGATGCACGGCACACACGCTGAGGGATGCACGGCGCACACGCTGAGGGATGCACGGCACACAGGCTGAAAGATGCATGGCACACAGGCTGAGGAATGCATGGCACACAGGCTGAAAGATGCATGGCACACAGGCTGAGGAATGCACGGCACACAAGCTGAGGGATGCACAGCACACAAGCTGAGGGATGCACAGCACACAAGCTGAGGAATGCACAGCACACAAGCTAAGGAATGCACAGCACACAAGCTGAGGAATGCATGGCACACAAGCTGAGGGATGCATGGCACACAAGCTGAGGGATGCATGGCACACAAGCTGAGGGATGCACGGCACACAAGCTGAGGAATGCACGGCACACAAGCTGCGGGATGCACGGCACACAGGCTGAAAGATGCATGGCACACAGGCTGAGGAATGCATGGCACATAAGCTGAGGGATGCATCTCACATAAACTGAGGGATATACATGGCACACAAGCTGAGGAATGCATAGCACACAAGCTGAGGAATGCATGGCACACAAGCTGATGGATGCAAGGCACACAAGCTGAGGAATGCACGGCACACAAGCTGAGGCATGCACGGCACACAGGCTGAAAGATGCACAGCACACAGGCTGAGGAATGCACAGCACACAGGCTGAGGAATGCACAGCACACAAGCTGAGGAATGCACAGCACACAAGCTGAGGAATGCGTGGCACACAAGCTGAGGGATGCACGGCACACAAGCTGAGGGATGCACGGCACACAAGCTGAGGGATGCACGGCACACAAGCTGAGGGATGCACGGCACACAAGCTGAGGGATGCACGGCACACAGGCTGAAAGATGCATGGCACACAGGCTGAGGAATGCACAGCATCAAGCTGAGGGATGCACGGCACACAAGCTGAGGGATGCAGGTCACACAAGCTGAGGGATGCATGGCACACAAGCTGAGGGATGCACGGCACACACGCTGAGGGATGCACGGCACACACGCTGAAAGATGCATGGCACACTGGCTGAGGAATGCATGGCACACAAGCTGAGGGATACACGGCACACAAGCTGAGGGATGCACGGCACACAAGCTGAGGGATGCACGGCACACAAGCTGAGGGATGCACGGCACACAAGCTGAGGAATGCACGGCACACAAGCTGAGGGATGCACGGCACACAAGCTGAGGGATGCATGGCACACAAGCTGAGGGATGCACGGCACACAAGTTGAGGGATGCATGGCACACAAGCAGAGGGATGCATGGCACACAAGCAGAGGGATGCACGGCACACAAGCTGAGGAATGCACGGCACACAAGCTGAGGGATGCACGGCACACACGCATTTTACCCAGAAGTAGGGGCCGGCGGAGGTGGGACATGACTGGGCCAACAGTGGCTTTCACATGAAGGGGGAGGTGCACCAAATAACATAATCTCTTTTTTACTAGTGTTGCACTGCAGATTGCTCAAACACATCCAGTGAGGATAGTTGTCTGTGTGTCGTCAGCGCAAGACACCACTTGCACGCCGATGGCTTTGATTAGCACAGCAAGCGGTGTCATATACACGTTAAACAGTGTTGGGCTCAAAGCGGAGCCCTGGGGTACGCCGAACTCCAGAGGCTTGGGTTCAGAGGAGTAGGGTGCTATCCAGACCGTTTCGTATTGGTCTGATGGAAATGAATGACACCAGCCCAAAGCAGGCCCTCTAACCCCAATATAACCCAATCGTTGCAGTAGAGGGGAATGGGACACGGTATTGAAAGCTGCAGATAGATCCAGGAGCAGCAGAGCCACCCGCTTCCCCTGGTCCACCGCGAGCTGAATGGTGTCCGAGACCTCAAAAAGAGTGGATTCCGTGCTGAAACCTGGTCTAAAGTCAGACTGGCAAGGGATTAGTAACTGGTGTTGTTCAAGGTATTCCGATAGTTGTTGATTAACCCACTTCTCCACAATCTTACAGAAAGCCGGCAACAGCGAAATTGGTCAGAAATTAGCCAACACCGACCAGTCAGCTGATGGTCTCTTTAGCAAGGGGATTAGTTTAGCCTGTTTCCAACATCTAGGAACGTTGGCCGAGCTTGAAGAACACAATAGCCCAACAAAGAACAACATCAACAAACCGAAACACAACTCCCAACAAAATGCACAATGCATTCCAACAAAAAACACAAAACATCATAAGAGCGCACAATACAAGTGTGTTGTGTTACGTTGCATCAGGGTTTTTTGTTCCGTTATGCCATGTCGATGTGTCGTTATTAAGTGAGAGGAGAGTGACGGAATAAAAGCTGACAACTGATCTGGGGCTAGATGTACGGCCATAGCATTTTGCGAGTCGCAAAATGACATGTACAACAGTGTCAGAGACACTGTTAGCGATTCTCAATGGGGTCGCACATTGCATGCCTCATGCATATTCATGAGGCACTCACAATTTGCGACCCAATTGAGAATGGCTGGCCCTCCCAGGTATGGTGGCCTGCTGGGCTCAGCAGACCTCCATGTCTGGGACTGCTTTTAAATAAAACAGGTTTTTTTTTAAAATGCAGCCCGTTTTCCTTAAAGGAAAATGGGATGCATTAAAAAAAAAAAGAAAAATGATTCGTTTTCGTTTCATTTTTTAAGGGCAGGTAGTGGTCCCTGGGACCACTGCCTGCCCTTAAATAATATTTTTTAGAGCTAGTCACAAAGGGGTAGGGGTCCCCTGGGGACCCCTTCCCGTGTGCGAGTGGTTTACCACCCTTCTGTGAACGGTGGTAAACTGCGACTGTTTTGCGATGCAAAACAGTCATACATGGCATTTGGGGTCGCTATTAGGAAGGGAACGCCCCATCCTAATAGCGAGTCACAAATCCTATTTAGCGAGTCGCAAATAAATTGTGACTCGCTAAATAGGGTTTGTACATGGCCCTGTAGGTTTTTGCATGCGCAAACGGGTCGCAAACCCGTTTGCGCATGCAAAAACAGGTCGTACATCTGGCCCCTGGTGTCTAATTTAGCGATCGTAGTCCCGGTTCCTTCGTGTAGCCGCATCGAGTGATCTTGAGCAAATCTATTTATCGCCCCTAGGCTTATAATCTTCTCTGATAATAGTGCGAGGGCGTCGGAAATTATCGAAGGTAGGTAGTGGGCACTAAATAAAAACCTGGATTTTTAGTTCCTAAAGGAGGGTACACATAAGAGGTGCACACCAAATGCAACGAAAACTGGGTGAGCGGGGCTGGGGCAGATGGAGGGATACCCGGTCACAGCTCATCACTCTCTTGGTGGCGCTGCTGCTGAGGTCACCGGTGGGCACCAGAGGCTCAGATTATGCTAAAGGCACGGGTGGTGTTGTGTTTATCGGACAAGCTGTGCCCACTGTTGGAAGCCGGAGTCCCAGTCCCGCACCACTGTCACCAAATGCGAGACCCGGGACTCCCCACTCAACGTCAGGCCAAGTAAGGACACCGTTTGAGATAGCCCTGCTCACCCCCTTAGTAGCTTGGCACGAGCAGCCAGGCCTATCTCCACGGCACGAGTGTACAGTATGTGCAACCACACTCACAGCAACCCACTGGTGACATCACAAATGGACTCCACACGAATTTGATAAAACAAGTATAAACTTTATATAAAAAGATATACGATCAGACCAACGATACACCCCGGTACCTTGAATGGGAGAAATAAGGCAATGCGTACCGCTACAATCATGTACTGCGCACTGAAGGAATAATGCAATGCGTCACACCCCAATCACGTACTTTGCAATGAAGAAATAATGCAATGCGCACCGCTACAATCATGTACTTTGTAATTAAGGAATAATGCAATGCGTAGCTACAATCATGTACTTTGCAATGAAGAAATAATGCAATGCGGGTCGCTACCATCCTGCACTTTGCATTGGAGAAAAAATGCAATACGTAGCGCTACAATCGTGTACTTCGTTATGCAGAAATAATGTCAGGCGTCATAAGACAGTCCGGCAGTTCGTAAGCAGCAATATTGGCAATGTGTATTACGACAGTCAGCCTCTTCGATAACAGTTGCCCCCCACACATATCAACGATGACATAAAGTACAGCTTCTCACTCTGGCCCCAGTACTGCCACTCCTTTGGTCAGTACGGGCCCCAATCTGAGCCGAAGCAAAGGCTCACGTTGCCAGAAGGACTGAGAGGCCGAGAGAGTGTTCCTCCGAGCCCGCACCCCGCCCACGCAGTGATCCACGTTACCTGGGGGCGCGACCCCACTCTCCTCTCCTCCTTCAGCGAACTGGGCCTTCCGTGCAGAACTTTCTCAATGGGCCTCAGCGGCTCGGACTGGCAGCTCAGCTCTTCCGGGGCTGCCGGTCCGGGCCGCGACTGTTAGGAAGGTCTCAGGTGACCGCAGGGCACACGTACCCCACACCTCTGAGATTACGTTACTCCGGGTGCACGTTCACCACAGCACCCTCCGTGTCTCCTCTGGCACGAAGCCACACACACAACGCTGATGGGACTTCACGTCGACTCCGAGTGCACGTTCACCAGGCACTCCTTCCTGCGGTCTCAGTTGGCACCAAGACACGCACACCGCGCTGCAGAGACTCACTTTCTTCCGGTGCACACGATGATCAGCCGATCACCTCCACAGTCCCAGGTTGCACCAAAGCACGCACACTGCTTCACTGAGACTTACTCCAACTCCGGTGCCCCGATATCCAGGCGCTCTTCACCAACGCCTTCGGCCGCACCCCGACACGCTCACCATGTCCGAGCCTCACTTCTCCTCCGGTGCACTCGATGACCAGGCGCTCTTCACCAGCGCCTCCGGTGCACCCTGCGTGTCCGAGACTCACTCCACTTCCGATGCACACGTTGACCAGGCGCTCCTCACCAACGCCTCCTGTGCACAACGACACGCACCCTGCGCGTCCGAGACTCCCTTCACCTCCGATGCACCCGCTGACCAGGCGCTCTTCACCAGCGCCTGCGGTGCACCACGACACACACCCTGCGCGTCCGAGTCTCACGTCACCTCCGATGCACACGCTGACCAGGCGCTCTTCACCAGCACCTGCGGTGCACCACGACACACACCCAGCGCGTTTGAGACTCACTTCACCTTTGGTGCACACGTTGACCAGGCGCTCTTCACCAATGCCTCCTGTGCACCACGACACGCACCCAGCGCGTCCGAGTCTCACTTCTCCTCCGATGCACTCGATGACCAGGCGCTCTTCACGAACGCCTGCGGTGCACCACGACACGCACCCAGCGCGTCCGAGACTCACTTCACCTTCGATTCACACGTTGGCCAGGCGCTCTTCACCAACGCCTCCTGTGCACCACGACACGCACCCAGCGCGTCCGAGTCTCACTTCTCCTCCGTGTGTCCAAGATCACAGGGCACACCTTCCGAGGGTCTCAAGCTGCCACAACACGCACCCACAGCGTTGCTTGAAACTTCTCTGGAAACTTTTATGCTCCTGTGTTTCCAAACAGGGAGCCAGCTCACCTCGGGCCCTTGGGGTAACAAGACACAGCACAAAGCACAGTCTTCTTCAAGCAGGGGGACCCAGCGCACAAAGCACAGTCCCAACAGCCTCTTCCTTGGTTAAAACAGCAAACTGCAGACCAGCCCCAGATCACGAAGCAAGGGTCGGTCCTTCCCAGAAGTCTCTTCAGTTGTTCCTTCCTTAGCAGAGGTTCCTCTTGACCACGAAATGGGTCCAAGCCTTTTCAGTCTCAATCCATTTCTATTCCATCGTTCAGGGGCTTCAGCTCTCATAGTTATACCCCTAAATGTCTTTGAAGTTCGTTGTGCTCAGGGGTCACTGACCCCTGCCTAAATCAGTTCTGGGTGTCTCCCTCCCAGTGTCACCTTTCTTCCTTTGATACTGGGGGTCTGGATCCTTAATCACTCAGCCGGAGATGGGTCAATTGTTTTATAGCCGCAACCCAGGCCTCTTCACCTCCTGGGGCTTCTACTCTCCAGATGCAGGTCAGCCTGGTGCCATCTCAACCCCTCCCTGGGTCAAGACCTCCCCCAGCTCCTCTCCCCTCTCAGATCCAGACAGTCAATCCACATTCAGCAGAGACACACAGAAATGCTTAAAGCACAAAACTCAGCCACTTTCTAAAAGAGTGGTTTCTGAACACACAGTGACAAAACCACTTTCATAGAAAGATGTGTTATGACACTGTGAGTTCATACATACTAAACTTCACCTCCCCATTTTAAACTTATGGGAAACTAGGCTACCAAACACAATACCCAGCCTCCCCCATTCTGTCCTATGGGCAGGATGGCCTTTCACCAGTGAAAAACGAAATGGAGTGTTTTTCATGGTCAGGACATAGCACACACCTCAGTATATGTCCTGCCTTTTAAATACACTGCACCCTGCCCAGGGGTTACCCGGGACCTACCACAGGGGTGCCCACTGTGTACGCAAAAGGGAAAGTAAGGCCTGACAAGTGGTTGCACTTGTCAGGACAACATGCTAACTTAGCAAACTGCGCTCAGGCCCTACACTGCAGGCCTGAGTTCCCTTCTCCGCGCACCTTTGCATTCCTAGTCCTGGCACACACAGTGCACATCACTAGGGACTTTACTAGTAAGGCAACATACCAATCATGGCCAACCAATTACCATTACACTTTACACAAGGAACACTTGTACTTTGACACTGATCAGCAGTGGCAAAGTACCCAAAGCATCTAAATTGGCAACTCTATGTCAGGAAAACGGTCTAGGGGGAAAGCAAAAAGTTTAGGGAACTTTAGCCAAAAAGGCCAAGTCCTACACCCACTATCAAGAGAGCATTCAAAGTCCTGCCAAGGGAGGTGACATGATTTGGGTACAGGAATCCAGCGGCGAGCAGGACTAGAGGAAACCAGGGGAGAATTACTAGACTAGAGGAAAACAGAGAAAGACTGGACTAGAGGGAAACAGAGGAGAACTACTAGACTAGAGGAAAATAGAGAAAGACTGGACTAGAGCAAACCAGAGACAGGCTGGACTAGAGGAAACCAGAGGAGGACTGGACTAGAGGAGACCAGAGGAGGGCTGGACTAGAGCAACCCAAAGACAGGCTGGACTAGAGGAAACCAGAGGCGGACTGGACTAGAGAAAACCAGAGACAGACTGGACTAGAGGATACCAGAGGAGGACTGGACTAGAGCAAACCAGAGACAGACTGGACTAGAGGATACCAGAGGAGGACTGGAATAGAGGAAATCAGGAGAGGACTAGACTGGAGGAAACCAGAGGAGGACTGGACTAGAGGAAACCAGGAGAGGACTGGACTAGAGGAAACCAGGAGAGGACTGGACTAGAGTAAACCAGGAAAGGACTGGAGTAGAGGAAACCAGAGGAGGACTGGACTAGAAGGAACCAGAGGAGGACTGGACTAGAAGGAACCAGAGGAGGACCGGACTAGATGGAACCAGAGGAGGGCTGGACTAGAAGAAACCAGGGGAGGACTGGACTAGAGTATACCAAAGGGGGACTGGACTAGAAGAAACAAGGGGAGGACTAGATTAGAGGAAACCAGGAGAGGACTGGACTAGAGGAAACCAGGGGAGAACTGGACTAGAGGAAACCAGAGGAGAACTGGACTAGAGGATACCAGAGGAGGACTGGACTAGAGGATACCAGATGAGGACTGGACTAGAAGAAACCAGGGGAGGACTAGACTAGAGGAAACCAGGAGAGGACCGGATTAGAGGAAACCAGGAGAGGACTGGACTAGAGGTAACCAGAGGAAGACTGGACTAGAGGAAACCAGAGGAGGACTGGACTAGAAGGAACCAGAGGAGGACTGGACTAGAGCAAACCAGAGACAGACTGGACAAGCGGATACCAGAGGAGGACTGCACTAGAGGAAACCAGGAGAGGACTGGACTAGAGCAAACCAGAGGAGGACTGGACTAGATGAAACCAGGAGAGGACTGGACTAGAGGAAACCAGGAGAGGACTGGATTAGAGGAAACCAGAGGAGAACTGGACTAGAAGGAACCAGAGGAGGACTGGACTAGAAGGAACCAGAGGAGGAATGGACTAGAGGGACCCAGAGGAGGACTGGACTAGAAGAAAAACTAGAGGAGGACTGGACTAGAGGAAGCCAGGAGAGGACTGGACTAGAGGAAACCAGAGGAGGACTGGACTAGAGGAAACCAGAGGAGGTCTGGACTAGAGGAAGCCAGGAGAGGACTGGACTAGAGGAAACCAGGAAAGGACTGAACTAGAAGGAACCAGAGGAGGACTGGACTAGAGGAAACCAGAGGAGGACTGGACTAGAGGAAACCAGAGGAGGACTGGACTAGAAGGAACCAGAGGAGGGCTGGATTAGAGCAAACCAGAGACAGACTGGACTAGAGGAAACCAGAGGAGGACTGGACTAGAGGAAACCAGGAGAGGACTAGACTAGAGGAAACCAGAGGAGGACTGGACTAGAGGAAACCAGAAGAGGACTGGACTAGAGTAAACCAGGAGAGGACTGGACTAGAGGAAACCAGAGGAGGACTGGACCAGAAGGAACCAGAGGAGGACTGGACTAGAAGGAACCAGAGGAGGACCGGACTAGAAGGAACCAGAGGAGGACTGGACTAGAAGGAAACTAGAGGAGGACTGGACTAGAGGAAACCAGAGGAAGACTGGACTAGAAGGAACCAGAGGAGGACTGGACTAGAAGGAACCAGAGGAGGACTGGACTAGAGGAAACCAGAGGACAACTGGACTAGAGGAAACCAGGAGAGGACTGGACTAGAAGGAACCAGAGGAGGACTGGACTAGAAGGAACCAGAGGAGGACTGGACTAGAGCAAACCAGAGACAGGCTGGACTAGAGCAAACCAGAGACAGGCTGGACTAGAGAAAACGAGAGACAGTCTGTACTAGAGGAAACCAGAGGAGGACTGGACTGGAGGGAACCAGAGGATGACTGGACTGTAGGGAACCAGAGGATGACTGGACTAGAGCAAACCAGAGACAGGCTGGACTAGAGCAAACCAGAGACAGGCTGGACTAGAGCAAACCAGAGACAGTCTGGACTAGAGGAAACCAGAGGAGGACTGGACTAGAAGGAACCAGAGCCAGGCTGGACTAAAGCAAACCAGAGACAGTCTAGACTAGAGGAAACCAGAGGAGGACTGGACTAGAGGAAACCAGAGGAGGACTGGACTAGAAGGAACCAGAGGAGTACTGGACTAGAATAAACCAGAGAAAGACTGGACTAGAGGATACCAGAGGAGGACTGGACTAGAGGAAACCAGGAGAGGACTGGACTAGAGGAAACCAGAGGAGGACTGGACTAGAGGAAACCAGAGGAGGACTGGACTAGAAGGAACCAGAGGAGGACCGGACTAGATGGAACCAGAGGAGGGCTGGACTAGAAGAAACCAGGGGAGGACTGGACTAGAGTATACCAAAGGGGGATCGGACTAGAAGAAACAAGGGGAGGACTAGACTAGAGGAAACCAGGAGAGGACTGGACTAGAGGAAACCAGGGGAGAACTGGACTAGAGGAAAACAGAGGAGAACTGGACTAAAGGATACCAGAGGAGGACTGGACTAGAAGAAACCAGGGGAGGACTAGACTAGAGGAAACCAGGAGAGGACTGGATTAGAGGAAACCAGGAGAGGACTGGACTAGAGGTAACCAGAGGAGGACTGGACTAGAGGAAACCAGAGGAGGACTGGACTAGAAGGAACCAGAGGAGGACTGGACTAGAGCAAACCAGAGACAGACTGGACAAGAGGATACCAGAGGAGGACTGCACTAGAGGAAGCCAGGAGATGACTGGACTAGAGCAAACCAGAGGAGGACTGGACTAGAGGAAACCAGGAGAGGACTGGACTAGAGGAAACCAGGAGAGGACTGGACTAGAGGAAACCAGAGGAGGATTGGACTAGAAGGAACCAGAGGAGGACTGGACTAGAAGGAACCAGAGGAGGACTGGACTAGAGGGAACCAGAGGAGGACTGGACTAGAAGGAAACTAGAGGAGGACTGGACTAGAGGAAGCCAGGAGAGGACTGGACTAGAGGAAGCCAGGAGAGGACTGGACTAGAGGAAACCAGAGGAGGACTGGACTAGAGGAAACCAGAGGAGGACTGGACTAGAGGAAGCCAGGAGAGGACTGGACTAGAGGAAACCAGGAAAGGACTGAACTAGAAGGAACCAGAGGAGGACTGGACTAGAGGAAACCAGAGGAGGAGTGGACTAGAGGAAACCAGAGGAGGACTGGACTAGAAGGAACCAGAGGAGGGCTGGATTAGAGCAAACCAGAGACAGACTGGACTAGAGGATACCAGAGGAGGACTGGACTAGAGGAAACCAGGAGAGGACTGGACTAGAGGAAACCAGAGGAGGACTGGACTAGAAGGAACCAGAGGAGGACTGGACTAGAAGGAACCAGAGGAGGACTGGACTAGAAGGAACCAGAGGAGGACTGGACTACAGCAAACCAGAGACAGGCTGGACTAGAGCAAACCAGAGACAGGCTGGACTAGAGCAAACCAGAGACAGGCTGGACTAGAGCAAACCAGAGACAGGCTGGACTAGAGCAAACCAGAGACAGGCTGGACTAGAGGAAACCAGAGGAGGACTGGACTAGAAGAAACCATGTGTGCTACTTTATGATGAGTGAGAAGTGACACTAGACAAAACACCATCTGTTGGACTTGGCCCTTATTGTCCTAAAATCTTTCGCTTTTCCCCCTAGCCTTTTTACCATGTGTGAAATAATACCTACTGCACAATGGCGTGCACAGATTTATTTGTACTGTTGTAAAGCAATGTTACTTTTAAAATGGACGCCATTTCTGTCTGCTTGTGCCGCCTGCCTGAGGTGGGTTGCCGGTCTAGTTGTCTGTCACCCAGCCCCAGCTTTTGGAGGGAAGTCTGGCAGACAGGGTGCTCTACACCTCCCCCTAAACCAGTTGGGACCGGTTTCCCAGGGAACCTTCCAGAAGCTTCAGCCCTTTCTGGTAGGTGGGGTGAGGGGGCTGTGCCTCCATGTGCTCAGACTGAGCGTGGACCTGAATGAGAGGGGACACTCTGCCAGGAGGTACCGCCACATTGGGCCTGTGTGCTGACCCCTGTGCCCATCCGCACCCCTCCGCTGTCCACAGGGCCAGTGAGAGCCCTTTACTGGAGTGAAGACTGCTGTGTCAGGAGGAGTGCCACTTTATGGGAGATGACTGCTTCTAGGAGCTGCTGTCCTGTTCTGATGAGTACCCACTGCCTGCTGATCTTGCCCAGTATTGCCTGCCTGCTCTCCTGCCGTCCTAAGCCCAGCACCTGGTGAGCACTATATCTTACTGCCAGCTGCCTGCTACCTAGCACCCTGTGAGCACGTGGTCTGCCCAGGAGAAGAGAGGAGCTGATGCCTGCAGCGCTGTGTTGCTAAAGCGCTATAACTGTGCCACAGGGGAAGAGGAGCGCTGCAACTTTATTTTGTGGGACTTAGCGCTACAACCTTATTCCTGCACCAGGAGAGCGCTGCCTCCAGCCCTGCCCAGGAGAAGAAGGTGCGTGGGTCCTGCAGCGCTGGGCTGCCGGAGTGCCATATTTGCATTGACTGTGCTCTGCTTGCTGCGAGAGCGCTATAACTGTGCCCAGCAGAAGAGGAGCACTACGTTTGAAGTGACTGACCATCCCTGCCTGCTGGCTAGCGCCTGGAGAAGAAGAGCGCTTTATCTTGTTGCCCAGGAGGTGAGGAGCTGACATCTGCAGCGCTGTGCTGCGAGAGCGCTATATTTCCAGTGACTGTGCCTTCCTGCCTGCTCCCTAGCGCCTCGGGAGGGCTATATTTCATTGCCAGTGAAGGGGAGCGCTACCACTTTATGGTGTGGGACCTAGCGCTTTGTGGGCGTTACAACTTAATTTCAGCCCAAGAACTTTCCTGCCGCCTAGCGCCTCGTGAGCGCTATATGTAAATTGCCAAGGAGGAGTCCTGCGGCGGAGGGGGCCCGAGGCACATTGTCGGTGCCTGCCCCTCCGCGCTGCTGACGAGGAGAAGGCTCTGCTGAGGGTGAAGCGAGGAGAGGTCCCAGAAGCGGGACCTGTTGGGGCACATTGCCGGTGCCCGGAGACTGCAGAGACATCCAGAGGTGCCCCAGACTGCCGGTGAGTGGGGCTCAGTCATCCTGTGGTTGGGGGGGGTGTCGGGGCACATTGTCGGTGCCCGCCCCCGGTGCCAGTATTCTTTGGAGGGCATTGGTTGTGTTTAGAGTCCCATAGGAGGGGGCTCCAACGTGCCCAGTACTTGTTTCCTCCCTCAGCTGCACGACAGAGGCATTTTGGGAAATTCTAGAGTCCCAGAAGAGGGGCTCCACCGTGCCAGTGTTCTTGTGGGCAGATTCCTGTTAGAGCCCGGAGTGGGACTCCCATCGCTGCATTGTTGGCGCCAGTGCTTGTTGGGTTTACCCAGCTACCCCGCAGGACAGGGGGCAGCTGCCACGCATTGGGTGCATTGGATTACCCAGAAGGGAAAGAGAGAGGAGTGAGGGACCCTCCTGCCCTAGCGCTTTGCGCACCTTTGTTTTCGCTTCCCTTGCAGCCAGCCCTGACTTTGCGGGATATAGGGCTTCTGAGCCCCTGAGAGAGGCCAGTTGGCCTGGGCCCAGTTTCAGAGTGTTGTGCCCCCGATTGGGACGAATGGGGCTTATGCTTGTGAGGCCTAGCGCCTCTTATGATTTATGTACAGGTGATTTATGCTAAGGCTATGCCTGCGCTAAGGGGTCTACGCTAATGCATTTATGCTGGTAATGTTTTCCCCTAAATTGCTAATGTGTTGTTCATGCTTTCACCCTAATGGTGTCGCCTCCATGCCCACATGTTCAGGCCTAATGCTGTGTCGCTAATGATGGTGGTGCCTCTATGCTCACCTGGTTTTGCGTAATGCTAATGTTATGTATGCACAGTGTGATGGTATGCCTAAGGTTGCATTTTATGCTAATGCCAATCTGAATATGCATGTTGAATTTCCATGCCTAATTGTTGCCCACAATGTGTTTTTATGCATATTGAGATGCCTCATGCAAGTTGCCTAATGTTATGCCCACAAGGATCCTGCCTGTAAGTGCGGGTTGTTACACAGTTACTGATGCTTGCACATTTATCCTGTGTACTTGTGATGATTCCGGCAGCGGCCCGATTGGCCCTGCCTTGTAAATAGTCCCCCTCTGTAAATGACTACCTGGTGCCAGTTGGCTCCGTGTTCACCATGTGATTGCATCCTACTGTATTTGGTATAATACACAAGTTATTTTTCATGCAACCTGGTGTGGTCTCCTTTTGTAGTGTGCCTGGTGTGTCGCCTGTGTGTGCTGCGCAGATGCTTTACACATTTCCTCCGGAGTTTGGCCCGCCCGCTCTGCACCACGCTACCCGTTTCTAACACCATCACTCCCCAGCAGGCACATTCATCACTAGAATCGTCTTAACACTTTTATTGCTGCCTGAAAACTGCTGGATATACAAGGAACTCTGCAGCTGGTGCTTTTAAACATAAAAGTTATTTCTAAACACAGCGCCCCCACCCCCTCCTGAGCTCAGCACCAGGTGCGGCTGCACCGGTTACACCAGCCCTGAGTGTGGGTCCTCTGTTCCCACGCTTTGTGGTAACATCGGTGGAAACTCCAGCTGACAAACTGCAAATGGTTTCATCTGTAGCTAGTTGTGCATATGTGTTGCGCCGCCGCACTCCTCCGAGGCGCCGGAGCCTACTCTGACACTGGCACTTGCCCCCATGCCCTGCTCCTACTGCTGTGCGTGCTGCTGGAGTGGACTCTGCCCCTGAGTCACAGTCTAAAGTGCATGAAACTCTTACCTTATGCTGCTATGTCACATTATGCTATATTATGATGTGAATGCGTCAAACTAAAAACTTTTGTTTTGCAACTCCACATATTTGTAATTAAAGCTTCACAAGGTGCTTGAAATACAAATGTTATTATTTAAAAATAGAAAATAGAGAAAAACAGTTCACTTGCATAAAGGAACAAAACAAACGAGTCCGCCCGCCATTCCCCTCTTTGTTTAGTGTAGCCTTTGACAATAACTATGTGTTCCAATACTAACATTTCAGGGGTCAAACTGTTGTCAATGAATATAATTTTATAATTTGTGGCAATCTTCTGTTAATAGGATCTGACCCTCAGAATGCACCCGGAAACCATTGCAGCTCTTTCTCCGGCTCCAGAACCCACTGGAGCCCCCTGGCCATGAGGCCTGTGTCAGAGCTGAGGCATGGAAAAGACTAGAACGTCACCCCTGCGATGGGAGATGCGGCCATCAACAAACCTTGGTGCAAAGATTCCAAGACCTGCAGAGTCCCCCATGAAAATAAACAATGATGAACACGCACAAAATCTGACACCTGACTTTTGTTTTTGGCAGAAACTCAGGGGCATATTTACAAGGCCCTGGCGCCACCGGAGCGTCGATTTCATGACACTCTGGGATGCACAGTGCAGGCCGAGATTCACAAAGCCGGCGAGCAAAGCCACCCTGTGTGGCTTTTCATGACCTTATAGATATGGACCGCGGCAAAGCAGCGCAAGTCGCTGCGTTGCCTTACTTTGCAGCAGCGAGGCGTGCCATGGGCGTTCCCATGCAGCACCCATGGATTGTGACGTCTTCCCAGATTTATAACATAGCGTGAATCGGGGGCAGCGCCAAAAACGTACACCTCCTAGAGCGGGCGTAACCAGGAGAAAAGTTTGCATTTCTCCTCGCTGCTTCCTCTTTCCTCGCTTCACACATAGAACAAGGAAATCGCCTCTTGTGATTGTTTTTCTGCAAGAAGGTGCCCCTTTGTGCACAAAAGCAATCATGCTAACAAGAGAGACACCCTTGCACCATGCGTTAGCGCACAGCTGCAATTTTTGTGCTGGTGCTGGCTGAAAGACAGGAATGCACAGTGTCTTGTAAATACAGTACATTTCTGTCCTTTCAAATTGGCGTAGGGCAGCGCAGCAAAATGACTTGCGGCGCTGCCCTACGCCAATTCTTTGTAGATATGCCCCTCAATCTGGGACTAGTGCAAAGAATGCTAAAATAAAAATAAATGTTTTAATGATTTTTTTAATATTACAAAATATATGTGCTTTGGTGGATGACATCCTCTCCTATAACCTACAGAACATGATTACCAGCTTCATTTGGCATCACAACAAATCTTCACTGATTTCTTTGCACAAACTATTCCAGGTGTGTTTGGTTCCCAGAGTTTTTCACTGGGCTTTTACTGGCCATCAAACTCGCCACTGGTTCACACCTTACACGCATGAAACCCCCGATATCGAAACCCAAACAATAAAAGATGGGCCGTTCTCAAGATTCTTTGTTTGAGCAAATTAAGGTTTCAATATATTTCTGTAGACAGCATGGGCGTTCCCAAGCATATCTACAAAATAAACATGATACATTTAATGTTAACTGTTTAAAACTAACTAGCTCTCCTCTCTGGGGTAATGTCAATATTCTCCAACGGAGGAACCTGTGTTTTGGGAAACCTGGATAAATCACAAAACATTCTGGAAAAAAACAATTAATGTTTCAAAACGCACAATTCGTCTCTTTATACAAGGTGAAAAAAATGTATCCCACAGAATGAAATTTGGAATTATTGACATCTACGCCAGATCCTCAGAGGAACAGGACCCAACATTGGACTGGTCTTCGGAGTCACAGAGTTCCAACAGAGATACTCCGGCTCTGAAATGTATCATCCTCTCAGTGGTAACAGCCACCTAGTGCTTAGAAACCAAAGTGATTTGGGGTTGAACTGAGCACTGGAGTATGGGAGAGTGATGGAGCCAGATGTTTGAAAGAACTTCTGATGCGGTGTTGTGTTACGTTATGTGATGTTTTACGTTACGTTAACTGAGTTTCCTAGCGCTCTAATTCCTGGTCGGGGTATCCAGGCGCTCTGCAGCAGCTGTGTGATGCCAGCCCTGCAGGGCTCACTTGAAAAGAGAAGTCTTCAGCTTCTTGCACAAGTCAGGAAGAGAGGAGCAGGCTCTGAGGTGTTGTGGGAGGAGCCAGGTATGAGAGGGAGCAGTTCTAACTCAACAACAAATTCCACAAAGTGTACCCTGGAACACCTTTAGGAGGGAAGACCTTGGCCTTCTGGAAGGTGAGAGGGCTGGGGCTGCAAGAACAACATGCTGCCTACATTCAGATGTTTGTACAATGGCCTGCCATTACACACTGGTGGGGAAAACCAGCATTACTGGGAATAACAACGTGAACCAATCCACAACATTCTTTTATCGAGATCACAAGCTGCCCACTTCTAGCTAAAGAACAAACGCTGTGATTGGTGCAGGGAATGTCAACAAAGGATATTGTGCTGCAGCACGGGCAGCACTCCATGGCAGCCCACCCTGACACCGGCTTCTGAACATGGCACATCTGGGGCAGGTGAACATCAAACTAGAAGGTCAGAGTGACTCTGCCATGGGATGAAAAGAGGCCTCAGAGCTGCATGGCTTCTAGACTGGAACAGTCATAACCTGCTTTATTAACTACATGTCACTGTGAAACTCCAGGAGCCAGTTTTACAAGGGACCTTGTCTGTGGTCTGTACCCGTCTCTTTATGAATATTTGTCACAGGCAAGAACATTATGGACTCCCTGGTTTCCTTCAAAGGTGGAACCAAATGTACCAGATAAAACATTTGGAATTTTTATCTGCCAAGAACATTGGATCTTTGATAAAATACGGGGTAAGCCTTGTGGTTTCTTTCCTGGGCGCTGTGTGGTCGAGGGGCTTTTAGTATAATTGTGCATTAAGGAAACTTTTAAAGAGCATTGAATAAAGGCGGCTATATTTATTTTTGAATTTAATACATACTTATTATTATTGTGCCGGAAATCCAATAAAAACAAATTTAAAAAAAGAGAAAAAGGACTCCAAAAAGACTGGGGGGAGAGTGATGCCCGTGGGTGGTGTGTTCACGTGGAAGTGATGCCCGTGGGTGGTGTGTTCACGTGGAAGTGATGCCCATGGGTGGTGTGTTCACGTGGTTGTGAGGCCCAGGGGTGATGTGCGCACGTGGAAGTGATGCCCAGGGGTGGTGTGCGCACGTAGAAGTGATGCCCAAGGGTGAGGTGCGCACGTGGAAGTGATGCCCAGGAGTGGTGTGCGCACGTGGAGTGATGCCCGTGGGTGGTGTGTTCACGTGGAAGTGATGCCCGTGGGTGGTGTGTTCACGTGGAAGTGATGCCCGTGGGTGGTGTGTTCACGTGGAAGTGATGCCCATGGGTGGTGTGTTCACGTGGATGTGAGGCCCAGGGGTGATGTGCGCACGTGGAAGTGATGCCCAGGGGTGGTGTGCGCACGTAGAAGTGATGCCCAAGGGTGAGGTGCGCACGTGGAAGTGACGCCCAGGAGTGGTGTGCGCACGTGGAGTGATGCCCATGGGTGGTGTGCGCATGCGGGAGTGATGCCCATGGGTGGTGTGTTCACGTGGAAGTGATGCCCATGGGTGGTGTGTTCACGTGGATGTGAGGCCCAGGGGTGATGTGCGCACGTGGAAGTGATGCCCAGGGGTGGTGTGCGCACGTAGAAGTGATGCCCAAGGGTGAGGTGCGCACGTGGAAGTGATGCCCAGGAGTGGTGTGCGCACGTGGAGTGATGCCCATGGGTGGTGTGCACATGCGGGAGTGATGCCCATGGGTGGTGTGCGCATGCAGGAGTGATGCCCTGGGTGAGATGCGCACCTGGAAGTGATGCCTATGGGTGGTGTGCGCACATGGAAGTGATGGCCAGGGGTGGTGTGCGCACGTGGAAGTGATGCCCAGGGGTGGTGTGCGCACGTGGAAGTGATACCCAGGGTTGGTGTGCGCACATGGAAGTGATGCCCAGGGATGGTGTGCGCACGTGGAAGTGATGCCCAGGGTAGGTGTGCGCACGTGGAAGTGATACCCAGGGTTGGTGCACATGTGGAAGTGATGCCCAGGGTTGTTGGACACGTGGTAGTGATGCCCAGAGGTGGTGTGGGCATGTGGAAGTGATGCCCAGGGGGTATGCGGATGTGGAAGTGATGCCCATGGGAAGTGGGAGCTCATGGAAGTGACGCCCAGGGGTGGTGTGTGCACTTGAAAGTGAAGCCCATGAGTGGTGTGCCCATGTGATGCCTAGGGGTGGTGTGCGCACGTGGAAGTGATACCCAGGGTTGGTGGGCGCACATGGAAGTGATGCCCAGGAGTGGTGTGCGCACGTGGAGTGATGCCCATGGGTGGTGTGCGCATGCAGGAGTGATGCCCATGGGTGGTGTGCGCATGCAGGAGTGATGCCCTGGGTGAGATGCGCACCTGGAAGTGATGCCTATGGGTGGTGTGCGCACGTGGAAGTGATGGCCAGGGGTGGTGTGCGCACGTGGAAGTGATGCCCAGGGGTGGTGTGCGCACGTGGAAGTGATACCCAGGGTTGGTGTGCGCACATGGAAGTGATGCCCAGGGGTAGTGTGCGCATGTGGAAGTGATGCCTATGGGTGGTGTGTGCACGTGGAAGTGATGCCCAGGGGTGGTGTGCGCACTTAGAAGTGATGCTCTGGGTGGTGTGCGCACGTAGATGTGATGCCCGTGGGTGGTGTGCGCACATGGAAGTTATGTCCAGGGGTGGAGTGCGCACTTGGAAGTGATGCTCTGGGTGGTTTGCACATGTGGAAGTGAAGCCCAGGGGTGTGCACACGTAGAAGGGATGCTCATGAGTGGTGTGCGCACGTGGAAGTGATGCCCCGGGTTGGTGTGCGCACGTGGAAGTGATGCCCAGGGTTGTTGCACACGTGGAAGTGATGCCCAGGGGTGGTGTGCGGACGTGGAAGTGATGCCCAGGGGTGGTATGCAGATGCGGCAGTGATGCCCATGAGTGGTGTGAGCTCATGGAATTGACACCCAGGGGTGGTGTGTGCACTTGAAAGTGATGCCCAGGGGTGGTATGCACATGTGGAAGTGATGCCCAGGGGTGGTGTGCGCACGTGTAAGTGATGCCCAGGGGTGGTGTGCGCACGTGGAAGTGATACCCAGGGTTGGTGTGCGCACATGGAAGTGATGCCCAGGGATGGTGTGCGCACGTGGAAGTGATGCCCAGGGTAGGTGTGCGCACGTGGAAGTGATACCCAGGGTTGGTGCACACGTGGAAGTGATGCCCAGGGTTGTTGGACACGTGGTAGTGATGCCCAGGGGTGGTGTGGGCATGTGGAAGTGATGCCCAGGGTGGTATGCGGATGTGAAAGTGATGCCCATGGGAAGTGGGAGCTCATGGAAGTGACGCCCAGGGGTGGTGTGTGCACTTGAAAGTGAAGCCCATGAGTGGTGTGCCCATGTGATGCCCAGGGGTGGTGTGTGCACGTGGAAGTGATACCCAGGGTTGGTGGGCGCACATGGAAGTGATGCCCAGGAGTGGTGTGCGCACGTGGAGTGATGCCCATGGGTGGTGTGCGCATGCAGGAGTGATGCCCATGGGTGGTGTGCGCATGCAGGAGTGATGCCCTGGGTGAGATGCGCACCTGGAAGTGATGCCTATGGGTGGTGTGCGCACGTGGAAGTGATGGCCAGGGGTGGTGTGCGCACGTGGAAGTGATGCCCAGGGGTGGTGTGCGCACGTGGAAGTGATACCCAGGGTTGGTGTGCGCACATGGAAGTGATGCCCAGGGGTAGTGTGCGCATGTGGAAGTGATGCCTATGGGTGGTGTGTGCACGTGGAAGTGATGCCCAGGGGTGGTGTGCGCACTTAGAAGTGATGCTCTGGGTGGTGTGCGCACGTAGATGTGATGCCCGTGGGTGGTGTGCGCACATGGAAGTTATGTCCAGGGGTGGAGTGCGCACTTGGAAGTGATGCTCTGGGTGGTTTGCACATGTGGAAGTGAAGCCCAGGGGTGTGCACACGTAGAAGGGATGCTCATGAGTGGTGTGCGCACGTGGAAGTGATGCCCCGGGTTGGTGTGCGCACGTGGAAGTGAAGCCCAGGGTTGTTGCACACGTGGAAGTGATGCCCAGGGGTGGTGTGCGGTCGTGGAAGTGATGCCCAGGGGTGGTATGCAGATGCGGCAGTGATGCCCATGAGTGGTGTGAGCTCATGGAAGTGACACCCAGGGGTGGTGTGTGCACTTGAAAGTGATGCCCAGGGGTGGTATGCACATGTGGAAGTGATGCCCACGGTTGGTGTGCACACGTGGAAGTGATGCCCAGGGGTGGTGTGCGCACGTGGGAAGGATGCCCAGGGGTGGTGCCCATGTGGAAGTGATGCCCAGGGGTGGTGTGCACATGTGGAAGTGATACCCAGGGTTGGTGTGTGCATGTGGAAGTGCTGCCCATAGGTGGTGTACGCACGTGGAAGTGATGCCCAGCGGTGGTATGCGGTTGCAGAAGTGATGCCCATGGGTGGTGTGAGCACGTTGAAGTGATGCCCAGGGGTGGTGTGCACACGTGGAAGTGATGGCCAGGGGAGGTGTGCGCACGTGGAAGTAATGCCCAGGGGTGGTGCACACGTGAAAGTGATGCCCGGGGTTGGTGGTGCACACGTGGAAGTGATGCCCAGGGTTGGTGTGCGCAGGTGGAAGTGATGCCCAGGGTTAGTGTGCGCACGTAGAAGTGCTGCCCAGGGTTGGTGTGCGCACGTGGAAGTGATGCCCGGGGGGGGTGCGCACGTTGAAGTGATGCACATGGGTGGTGTGCGCACGTGGACCTGATGCCCAGGGGTGGTTTGTGCACGTGGAAGCGATGCCCAGGGGTGGTATGCAGATGCAGAAGTGATGCTCTGGGTGGTGTGCACACATGTAAGAGATGCGCAGGGGTGGTGTACACATGTGGAAGTGATGGCCAGGGGTGGTGTGCGCATGTGGAAGTGATGCCCAGGGGTGGTGCACATGTGGAAGTGATGCCCAGGCTTGGTGTGCGCACGTGGAAGTGATGCCCATGGGTGGTGTGCGTACGTGGAAGTGATGCCCAGGGGTGGTGTGCGCATGTGGAAGTGATGCCCAGGGGTGGTATGCGGATGCCGAAGTGATGCCCAGGGGTGGTGTGAGCATGTGGAAGTGATGCCCAGGGGTGGTGCACAAGTGGAAGTGATGCCCGGGGTTGGTGTGCGCACGCCGGAAGTGATGCCCAGGGTTGGTGTGCGCACATGGAAGTGATGCCCAAGGTTGGTGCACATGTGGAAGTGACCCCAGGGGTGGGGTGTGCACGTGGAAGTGATGCCCAGGGGTAGTATGCGGATGCAGAAATGATGCCCATGGGTGGTGTGAGCTCATGGAAGTGACGCCCAGGGGTGGTGTGCGCACTTGAAAGTGATGCCCAGGGGTGGTGTGCACATGTGGAAGTGATGCCCAGGGTTGGTGTGCAGACGTGGAAGTGATGACCAGGGGGGATGTGCGCACATGGAAGTGTTGCCCAGCGGTGGTGCACACGTGGAACTGATGCCCGGGGTTGGTGTGCCCATGTGGCAGTGATGCCCAGGGGTGGGTGCACACGTGGAAGTGATGCCCAGGGTTGGTGTGCGCACGTGGAAGTGCTGCCCATGGATGGTGTACGCATGCGGAAGTGATGCCCATGGGTGGTGCGAGCACGTTGAAGTGATGCCCAGGGGTGGTGTGCACATGTGGAAGTGATGGACAGGGGGGGGGTGCGCACGTGGAAGTGATGGCTAGGGATGGTGTGCGCACGTGGAAGTGATGCCCAGGAGTGGTGCACACGTGGAAGTGATACCCGGGGTTGGTGTGCGCACGTGGAAGTGATGCCCAGGGTTAGTGTGCGCACGTGGAAGTGATGCCCAGGGTTGGTGTGCGCACGTGGAAGTGATGTCCAGGTGAAGGAACTGACCCGATTAGGGTCACCCGGGTCACTCGTGACCACCTCTCAGCCTTCCATACAAATAAAGAGTTGGTCAGGCAGTAGAGAAATCAAACAAAGCATAGATTTATTTAGGTACCCTATAGCGGAGTCCCGTCTGCCCAGCCGCTTGGGGTGCTGCAGAGAGGACTGACATCAGAACACATGGTGATACATTATGTACAATTCAGGACCAGTAAAACACGCCCAAACTGGAAATTTCCAGTTGGGACCAGATGCAGAATGAAGGTACAGAAGAATAAGTTTCGATCCTGAGACTGGGCACACACTATCTGTGTGCCAAGGTCACTCTGCCTGCGCCCATAGCTGGGCTGGTGGGAGCAGGCTTCTATCTTGTGAGAAAGGTATGCAGCAACGAAAACAGTGTATTCATTAGTACAGCGAGGCCCAACCTTGAGAGACATAGAAGATTCAGCACAGCTTCTTCTAGCAGAGTCAGAGAACAGTTAATCGCGATCATGGCTCAAAATGGCGGCTGAACATAAAATGGTGCCGCAAATGCTAACTTAAGCAAAGCAACATATAGTAACAAAAACAGGCATTTTATTAAATTCCAACAGACCCTCCTTTTAGCATTTGCTAAACTATTTTATACTGGGAAGGTGGGAAACGTCACTATTTCGCATAGACAAAAGAATATCAATACTCAGAGCAGTCCACGTGCTCAGTATCAGGAATAGAAACTGCAAGGGACATGTTAGACTCAGAAAATATCTACATCGATCTGCATCAACCCTTCAACTTCATTCTGCATCATGATCATGGCATTAGTATCATGGACGGGCATCTTTTGTTCAGGGGTCAGAGCACTTGCACAACGGGCACAACAGGCCAGGAGACAGTGTATGCAGAGGCAACATGTAAAGAGGATACCAGCAACTATAACTAAAACGAATAGGATGGCGTGGAATGCCATGATAATAGACCTTCAGGGAGAGCAGGATCAGACCTCCCAACAAGCTGAGCGGGGGAATGCTACTCAGAGCGATGTGAGCATTACAAGCCCAGGCCGGGAGGGGTCGGTACATCAGTAGATGGCGCAATCTACATCGAGGGTATGCATGCCACTGAGAATCATGTTGCTCCAAGGGAAAGGACGGGAATACGGGGGGGTTACTGTTTATGTTTATAGCAGTTTTACAAATTATTGGCACCAAAGTTGAAATACAGCACAATATTCCAAAATGTTTTTCTTCTGTTTATGTAATGTGTGAAGGTACTCTCACATGGCTATACATCGCTTAACTGGACTGGACTATGACTGGAACATTGCAGTTCATTGTAACTTAATTTGTGGTACAATAATGTGTGTTGTAACTGAGACTAAATGCCAATAAAAAATAAATTTAAAAAAAAAGTAGGATCAGAAGTCATGACTCAGCATTGGCAAGGATGCAAATAGCAGCCTCAGTAATCTCTGAAAATTATCAGGAAGGTTATTGTTGTAAATAAACTGTTTCAGTTGACTATTGAAAAAAAACTATAGCTAAAACGATAAGGATCTTCCAACCCCATGTCATCAGCAAATTCCAGAACCACCCTGATAGTGTCCAAGTACCTGTCTCTTGGTGTATCTCGGCTGACAACCTATGTAATTTCTTGATAGCTACATAAACACTTGTGACGTAATCGGGTATGTACACACAGCAGCTACTGCCAATGACGCAACAGGCCCCTCCCCTATCTGCAAGGATGATGTCTAGCACCATCCGGTTTTGTAAGGTTACCAACCTCGTAGCCTGGAGCTCAACTGTTATATTTGTTGTTATGAAAGCATTCAGGAGTGGCAGGATGCACACCTGGTTATCGATGTACTCAAAGTCATCATTTTTTCTCGGTTTGTGTGCAGACTGGATCCGTGCCTCACCTCAGCGCACGTTTACGAAATTCATCACACATATGTTGCGTAAAGACGCTCCATTTCCAATCGCACTGCCAAAAACACTATTTCCGAAACTCTTTTACTTTAATCCGTATTTATTCCATGTAATCACTGCATCAACCAATTTTTTTCTTTGTAATTCACGATAAAGCTGATGAAAGTCCCAATTTTTTCAAATGACACAATTATGCCCGTCCGGGCCTTTTACTGCATCACGTGGGTACATATAATTCACAATCGGCAACTCAGAATAGAATAATATCCCAATGCATTTCGGGCCTTCTTTGTGCCCTTCCTCAGGGGAAGCTGTCAAATCAAAATAACAAACCTCTGTTAATTCATATCTAGACCTATGTTATTATGGTAACAACACATACTGTAAATAAACCGTGTATCCATACATTGAATTGTGAAAATAACGTTGAATTGTGAAAATAACCAAACTCCTACTAACTCATAACTATAATGACCCCTTATACACCCTTATATCTCCCCAACAACCTTTGCTGATGTAACATCCCCGTGAGAGCTTCGTGCAACGCAGTGACCTCCCCTACATCCATCCTCGATTTAATATCTGCCAATTTCGACCGCGTTACAAAACGAAGTCTTAACCACCCAACGTGCTTGTTGGAACCGGGGTTACCGAGTCCGCCACGTTAGCATGGCGCGAGGCGGGAAAGCACGCGAAGGCAATGTGTAAGGCAGTTGTGCAGCACACTCTTATTTTGACCCAGAAATGCGAACGCAATAACATGACACCACACCAGGCTTGTGTATTTAAAATCAAGATCTTTTATATAAATCAAGGTAGCATCAGATGAGGCAGATTAATTCAGATCTACATTTAAAATCATTGCATTACTCAACTGGTGCACATTCTTATTAAAGCATCATAGCTCATCAACATTGTAGGCCACTAAAAGGCCGCAGGAATCATCTCCTAAACGTAGCACCAATAATGATCACAAGGTGCATTAATAAAACATGGGCCTAAACATGCAGTTCACTTCAGGAATATTCAATTACTTAAAAGAAGGCTTTTCACGTTACATTTCAATAGGCCTGCATTAATCTAGGCGCACCCACATTCAGTACAGTGGGCGTCGCAACTCCAGTACACCTGTAACATAGAACACTTCAACTCTTGGTGGTGTACACTTCAGCTCCATTCAATTAATCACTTTCCCCCTTAGGTAAAGACTTTGCAGTTATAAGCATAGGCCTAGGCAGTAATTACATTAGGCGTCATCATTAAATTAATAAACAATGTGGGGAACCCCTCAACATGTCCTGTATTCTGGGGCTTCTGTGTCCCTCAGGGGTTAATTTCAGGCCAGGCCCACTCCTCTCCGGGGCCTCGCCTCATGGGGAAAGTTACACAGGTTAATTCAAGGGTTAATGGTGGCCCCCGGCCCCCAGTGGCGTCTCTGCGGGCCCTAGGGGCCTCCTGGGCTCACCTGATGTGTCGGTCGTTGGTCGCGCTTTCTTGCGACTGGCGATCTCCAGGCCCGGCCCGTGTTCTGAAGGGCGGGGCCCAGTCGGGGTGCCTCGTCCTACTGGCCGGAATTACGGGTCGTTGCGGGGGCCGGTATCACCCTCCTCCGGCCCCCGGGATCAAGTAAGTGGCTTTGCGGGCTTACGGGATTGCGGGAAGGGGAGCGGGAGCCGGCAGTCCTCTCCGGCCGGCTCCCCGTCTCCCTCTGCACGGCCGGAGCTCTTCCTCGGCCTCCGTCGGCGCTGGGGGCGTGGCGGGAGCCGGGCGCCCACTCGCTGCGCGGCCTTCCCGGGGCGCAGCCGGGCGTCCCCGGTTGCCCAGCAACGGCGTCGGCGGGGCCTGGAGGCCTCGCGGATCGCGCTAGGCCGCGGCTTCTTCACGCGGCCCCCTTGGGCTGCGGCGGTGATTTCTTCGGCCGCGACTCGGCGGTAGGCCCCGGGCCCGGCGGTGATGTCTTGGGGGCAATTTGGAGGCTTCGGTGAGGGCGCGGACGGCGCACCTCACCACACTCACTTGAGGGGCCTCCCTCACCACAGCGCTTCCTTCGGTGAGGGCGCGAACGGCGCACCTCACCACACGGCCTCGAGGAGGGCTTCCCTCACAGCAGCACTTCTCCTCACGCGGTGGCGGCCGCGGCAGTGATTCCTTCACGAGGTCAGTGACCTCAGGGGGGGCAGTTCCTCCCTCGTGGAGACAGAACGCGGGGCGCACCAGCAGCCTGTGGGCAGGGCTGACTGGAAAGGTTCTTGGGGGCAGCCCAGCAGCAGGCAAGAGTTGATAGGGGGTGAAGGTCTAGCGCTTCAGGGCACGGCGCTTTACCTGGTGATCCCCAGTTTGGCAGTTCAGGTTTCAGGCCTTGCTGGACGGTCAGGCCTCCCCAAATTAAGGTTTCTTGCGGCTGTTTCAGATTGGTTGCTTCTTAGGAGTTTCTTGTCAGGAGTTTCTTGTCAGAAGTTTCTTATTATGAGTTTCTTGTCAAAAGTTTCTTGTCAGAAGTTTCTTCTTATGAGGGGGGGGTGAGTTGGTGGTTCTGGGAGCGCTTGATGTTACTTCCCAGCACGCTGAAGGTGGTTCCCTGAGTCCCCTCACGCTGGGCAAGGTCAGTGGGTGGTGGGCGTTCCTCAGCTAACTTACTACAGCAGGGCCTAAGCCTTGTCAGCAGCAGTAGTGTAGGTCTCCCCCTAGGCCCTAAAGCCTGTACTCCGGCAGAGGTTCTCCCAGGATCAGTGGTGCCCCAACTGACTAAAAGATTTCCTCCAAGCCTCTTATACCCCTAGGTCAGGTGACCCTCCTAAAGGCGGCAAAACATAACTCCTCCCACAGCCTGGAAGGTTCTGGAACCTTCTACATGTCTGGCTATGTGGCCCAGAGGCGGGGACGGAATGGATACTGTATCCCTATGTCCCAGCCTGACCCTGGCTACTAGTGTGTATGTGTGCAAGGCCCCTCTGCAGTAGCAGGGGCCTGTGGCAGCCATCTTGAGTGAGAGAGCACCTGCACCTCAGCACTGGTTAGCAGTGGCAAGGCGCCCGGAGACCTAGGTCCAGTAAAAATACGGTGGCAAAAATTAGGCGCAAAAGGGAAAAAAACAGGGCAAGACCAACCTAGGGCTGACAGGTCTAACACGCGTCGCCCTCAGCCGAAAGAGGGGAGAGCTTCCCAACCTCTAGGGAGTTCTCGTCGCTAAGGCGGAAAACCGGGAGAGACCGTCAGCGTTGGCGTGGTCTACACCGGGTCGATGTTCCACCCGAAAGTCCATCCCCTGGAGGGAAATGGACCACCTCAACAATTTGGGGTTTTCGCCTCTCATCTGCATGAGCCAGCGAAGGGGTCTGTGGTCGGTCTGGATCAGGAAGTGACAACCAAAAAAGGTATGGCCTCAACTTCTTTACAGCCCAAACCACTGCAAAGGCTTCTCGTTCGATGGTACTCCACCGCTGTTCCCGGGGGAGTAGTCTTCGGGAAATGAAGGCCACTGGCTGGTCTTGGCCATCGTCATTCAGCTGCGAGAGCACAGCTCCTATGCCATGCTCAGAAGCCGTCTGTCTGCACGATAAATTCCCGTCCAAAGTCTGGAGTCCTGAGCACCGGTGCGGTGCACATTGCACGTTTGAGGGTTTCAAAGGCTTTCTGGCAGGCAGCCGTCCAGATGACTCTGCGTGGCTGCTTCTTTGAAGTCAATTCCGTCAATGGGCGCACGATGGTTCCATATCCCTTGACGAACCGGCGGTAGTATCCCGTGAGGCCGAGAAAAGCTCGGACCTCGGTTTGGGTCTTGGGGGCTCCCAGGCCAAGATGGTCTCGATCTTGGCTTGGAGGGGTTGCACCTTACCTCCGCCCACCAGATGTCCCAGGTACACGACAGATCCCTGTCCAATCTGGCACTTGCTGGCCTTGATGGTTAGACCAGCCCGTTGCAGAGCCTGTAGCACCTCCTGGAGATGCTCCAGATGGTCCTCCCAGCTGCTACTGAAGACAGCTATGTCATCCAGGTAGGCAGCAGAGAAGGCCTCTAGGCCAGACAGCACCTGGTTCACCAACCGCTGGAAAGTGGCTGGAGCATTTTTCAACCCGAAGGGAATCACCCGAAATTGAAAGTGGCCCTCGGGGGTGGAGAACGCAATCTTCTCCCTTGCTCCTTCCGCCATGGCGATCTGCCAATAGCCTGACGTCAAATCAATGGTACTCAGATACCGGGCTGCTCCCAGCCGGTCAATGAGCTCATCCGCCCGAGGGATCGGGTGAGCGTCGTTCTTTGTGACTGAGTTGAGTCCGCGGTAATCCACACAGAACCGAAGTTCTGGTGTGGTGCCCGGTGGGGCCGCTTTCGGCACCAACACCACCGGACTAGCCCAAGGGCTACTGGAAGGCTCAATCACCCCCAGTTCTAGCATCTTGGTAGATAAAATTTGGGCTCCCGTGGAACCCCAGCAGGTACGCTGCCACCATTCACTTTGCACTGCATCTCCATCTGCAAGGCTCGGAGCTCTAGTTCCTTCAGGCTAAGCTCATGCGCAAGCTTCCTTTCCTCCATGGCTAGCCTTGCCTGTTCTCCTTCTCTTTCCATCCTAGCAAGTTCTAATGTTAATCGCCTCTCCTCCCTCCTGTCCTCAAATTCCTCTGCCGACAAACTCCCCCCTGACGCACTACTGCCTGCCCTGGAACGTCTTCCTGGCAACACATTCTCGCTAACATCAATGTGAAATAGGTCCAGTTCTCCTGGGTTGTCTGCCTCCCCCTGCTCCTCGTCCCCTCTTCCCTCCGGGTGGGCCATTACCCATGCCCTCAAAGCTTTCTGAAGCACCTCCTTCCTGGCGCCTCGCTTGACGGCCACCCCCCTCTATAGGCAGAACTCCTTGAGCTGTGTCACTGTATACCTTTCTAGGTTGGCCAACTCAAACTCCATCCTCCTAGGTGGGGCCCCAGACAATTTAGGGAAAGGGTTCTAGACTGTAGGTAGCAGGTCTAACGCAGGAATGTACACAATCGGCAATCATAAAAGAATTCCTAGCACTTGCATTACAATAGGTGTCCAATTGCGGCGCACACTGAGTCACTGTAGGGTGCTGCACAAACACCAGTCCTTATCCCACCGCGGAACACCAAATGTTGGAACCGGGGTTACCGAGTCCGCCACGGTAGCATGGCGCGAGGCGGGAAAGCACGCGAAGGCAATGTGTAAGGCAGTTGTGCAGCACACTCTTACTTTGACCCAGAAATGCGAACGCAATAACATGACACCACACCAGGCTTGTGTATTTAAAATCAAGATTTTTTATATAAATCAAGGTAGCATCAGATGAGGCAGATTAATTCAGATCTACTTTTAAAATCATTGCATTACTCAACTGGTGCACATTCTTATTAAAGCCTCATAGCTCATCAACATTGTAGGCCACTAAAAGGCCGCAGGAATCATCTCCTAAACGTAGCACCAATAATGATCACAAGGTGCATTAATAAAACATGGGCCTAAACATGCAGTTCACTTCAGGAATATTCAATTACTTAAAAGAAGGCTTTTCACGTTACATTTCAATAGGCCTGCATTAATCTAGGCGCACCCACATTCAGTACAGTGGGCGTCGCAACTCCAGTACACCTGTAATATAGAACACTTCAACTCTTGGTGGTGTACACTTCAGCTCAATTCAATTAATCACTTTCCCCCTTAGGTAAAGACTTTGCAGTTATAAGCATAGGCCTAGGCAGTAATTACATTAGGCGTCATCATTAAATTAATAAACAATGTGGGGAACCCTCAACATGTCCTGTATTCTGGGGCTTCTGTGTCCCTCAGGGGTTAATTTCAGGCCAGGCCCACTCCTCTCCGGGGCCTCGCCTCATGGGGAAAGTTACACAGGTTAATTCAAGGGTTAATGGTGGCCCCCGGCCCCCAGTGGCGTCTCTGCGGGCCCTAGGGGCCTCCTGGTCTCACCTGATGTGTCGTTCGTTGGTCGCGCTTCCTTGCGACTGGCGATCTCCAGGCCCGGCCCGTGTTCTGAAGGGCGGGGCCCGGTCGGGGTGCCTCGGCCTTCTGGCCGGAATTACGGGTCGTTGCGGGGGCCGGTATCACCCTCCTCCGGCCCCCGGGATCAAGTAAGTGGCTTTGCGGGCTTACGGGATTGCGGGAAGGGGAGCGGGAGCCGGCAGTCCTCTCCGGCCAGCTCCCCGTCTCCCTCTGCACGGCCGGAGCTCTTCCTCGGCCTCCGTCGGCGCTGGGGGGCGTGGCGGGAGCCGGCGCCCAATCGCTGCGCGGCCTTCCCGGGGGTGTGGCCGGCATCCCCGGTTGCCCAGCAACGGCGTCGGCGGGGCCTGGACGCCTCGCGGATCGCGCTAGGCTGCGGCTTCTTCACGCGGCCCCCTTGGGCTGCGGCGGTGATTTCTTCGGCCGCGACTTTGGCGGTGGGGCCCCGGGCCCGGCGGTGATGTCTTGGGGGCAATTTGCAGGCTTCGGTGAGGGCGCGGACGGCGCACCTCACCACACTCACTCGAGGGGCATCCCTCACCACAGCGCTTCCTTCGGTGAGGGCGCGGACGGCGCACCTCACCACACGGCCTCGAGGAGGGCTTCCCTCACAGCAGCACTTCTCCTCACGCGGCGGCGGCCGCAGCGGTGATTCCTTCACGAGGTCAGTGACCTGAGGGGGGGCAGTTTCTCCCTCGTGGAGACAGAAGGCGGGCGCACCAGCAGCCTGTGGGCAGGGCTGACTGGAAAGGTTCTTGGGGGCAGCCCAGCAGCAGGCAAGAGTTGATAGGGGTGAAGGTCTAGCGCTTCAGGGCACGGCGCTTTACCTGGTGATCCCCAGTTTGGCAGTTCATGTTTCAGGCCTTGCTGGACGGTCAGGCCTCCCAAATTAAGGTTTCTTGCGGCTGTTTCAGATTGGTTGCTTCTTAGGAGTTTCTTGTCAGGAGTTTCTTGTCAGAAGTTTCTTATTATGAGTTTCTTGTCAAAAGTTTCTTGTCAGAAGTTTCTTCTTATGAGGGGGGGGTGAGTTGGTGGTTCTGGGAGCGCTTGATGTTACTTCCCAGCACGCTGAAGGTGGTTCCCTGAGTCCCCTCATGCTGGGCAAGGTCAGTGGGTGGTGGGCGTTCCTCAGCTAACTTACTACAGCGGGGCCTAAGCCTTGTCAGCAGCAGTAGTGTAGGTCTCCCCCCTAGGCCCTAAAGCCTGTACTCCGGCAGAGGTTCTCCCAGGATCAGTGGTGCCCCAACTGACTAAAAGATTTCCCTCCAAGCCTCTTATACCCCTAGGTCAGGTGACCCTCCTAAAGGCGGCAAAACATAACTCCTCCCACAGCCTGGAAGGTTCTGGAACCTTCTACATGTCTGGCTATGTGGCCCAGAGGCGGGGACGGAATGGATACTGTATCCCTATGTCCCAGCCTGACCCTGGCTACTAGTGTGTATGTGTGCAAGGCCCCTCTGCAGTAGCAGGGGCCTGTGGCAGCCATCTTGAGTGAGAGAGCACCTGCACCTCAGCACTGGTTAGCAGTGGCAAGGCGCCCGGAGACCTAGGTCCAGTAAAAATACGGTGGCAAAAATTAGGCGCAAAAGGGAAAAAAAACAGGGCAAGACCACCCTAGGGCTGACAGGTCTAACAGTGCTAATTCTCCTACAGTTAACAAACCTAACCTATGTATTCCACCTGGTGTTAAACCTCCCAAACCATGACTTAATGCCCCAGTCATTTATACTGTCTGTTGTGCTCAAAAAACAACCCTCGTACCTGCTCCTCCATCATTGCTTTTAACGATTCCAACGACTCCTTTCATTCTGACCGTAAGGCCGTACAAATGCTCAAACAACTCGTTCCTACCCATACTGACTATTTAACCTCTTCCCGTGACGTAACTACCACAAATCACTTGATCCACGTTACCTACAACCCGCCTTCATGACGGACTACATATCCCATCCATCCCTACGTGTCTCTTCTAATTAGCACTATTCACCCCACGTGACCTAATCCTCGCTCCTACCTCTTTCTACATCCATTCAATTTAAATTGCCCCAAGCCTGTATGAACCCATTCACCCGTACAATAGCTCCCCGCTCACCTCCACCCACTTACCCAACGTTAAAAAAAAATTATATATGCAAAAATCAAAAATATATGCAAATATGACATCTCTACAACATAAACTGACCAATACAATCTCGTGTTCATAGTGTCTCAATATACCCATCTCCATTAAATAAAACACACAATAGTACGTAATGTATACACATTTCTCTTCCAGTTTGTTTTGAAACCATAAGTCCAAATAAATCATCCACGATAGACTCATTATTCCTTCGTCATGAATAAAACATCGCTTTACTCGTGATGATGTTGTTGTTCAATGGTAATTCACTTCAATCGTCCTGTTCGTTGGGTGCAAACTGCCGGTTTGAGGTAAGAATATTTCAATGAAAGCATTAAGGAGTGGCAGGATGCACACCTGGTTATCGATGTACTCAAAGTTATCATTTGTTTCTCGGTTTGTGTGCAGACTGGATCCGTGCCTCACCTCAGCGCACGTTTACGAAATTCATCACACATATGTTGCGTAAAGACGCTCCATTTCCAATCGCACTGCCAAAAACACTATTTCCGAAACTCTTTTTACTTTAATCCGTATTTATTCCATGTAATCACTGCATCAACCAATTTTTTTCTTTGTAATTCACGATAAAGCTGATGAAAGTCCCAATTTTTTCAAATGACACAATTATGCCCGTCCGGGCCTTTTACTGCATCACGTGGGTACATATAATTCACGATCGGCAACTCAGAATAGAATAATATCCCAATGCATTTCGGGCCTTCTTTGTGCCCTTCCTCAGGGGAAGCTGTCAAATCAAAATAACAAACCTCTGTTAATTCATATCTAGACCTATGTTGTTATGGTAACAATACATACTGTAAATAAACCGTGTATCCATACATTGAATTGTGAAAATAACGTTGAATTGTGAAAATAACCAAACTCCTACTAACTCATAACTATAATGACCCCTTATACACCCTTATATCTCCCCAACAACCTTTGCTGATGTAACATCCCCGTGAGAGCTTCGTGCAACGCAGTGACCTCCCTACATCCATCCTCGATTTAATACCTGCCAATTTCGACCGCGTTACAAAACGAAGTCTTAACCACCCAACGTGCTAATTCTCCTACAGTTAACAAACCTAACCTATGTATTCCACCTGGTGTTAAACCTCCCAAACCATGACTTAATGCCCCAGTCATTTATACTGTCTGTTGTGCTCAAAAAACAACCCTCGTACCTGCTCCTCCTTCATCATTGCTTTTAACGATTCCAACGACTCCTTTCATTCTGACCGTAAGGCCGTACAAATGCTCAAACAACTCGTTCCTACCCATACTGACTATTTAACCTCTTCCCGTGACGTAACTACCACAAATCACCTGATCCATGTTACCTACAACCCGCCTTCATGACGGACTACATATCCCATCCATCCCTACGTGTCTCTTCTAATTAGCACTATTCATAAATGACTGGGGCATTAAGTCATGGTTTGGGAGGTTTAACACCAGGTGGAATACATAGGTTAGGTTTGTTAACTGTAGGAGAATTAGCACGTTGGGTGGTTAAGACTTCGTTTTGTAACGCGGTCGAAATTGGCAGGTATTAAATCGAGGATGGATGTAGGGAGGTCACTGCGTTGCACGAAGCTCTCACGGGGATGTTACATCAGCAAAGGTTGTTGGGGAGATATAAGGGTGTATAAGGGGTCATTATAGTTATGAGTTAGTAGGAGTTTGGTTATTTTCACAATTCAACGTTATTTTCACAATTCAATGTATGGATACACGGTTTATTTACAGTATGTATTGTTACCATAACAACATAGGTCTAGATATGAATTAACAGAGGTTTGTTATTTTGATTTGACAGCGACCCCTGAGGAAGGGCACAAAGAAGGCCCGAAATGCATTGGGATATTATTCTATTCTGAGTTGCCGATCGTGAATTATATGTACCCACGTGATGCAGTAAAGGCCCGGACGGGCATAATTGTGTCATTTGAAAAATTGGGACTTTCATCAGCTTTATCGTGAATTACAAAGAAAAAAATTGGTTGATGCAGTGATTACATGGAATAAATACGGATTAAAGTAAAAAGAGTTTCGGAAATAGGGTTTTTGGCAGTGCGATTGGAAATGGAGCGTCTTTACGCAACATATGTGTGATATTTGTTGTTATGCCTGCGGTCGTATTGATAACTCTAGTAAGCTAACGAATTTGGAAGGCTATTGACTATAGGGCCCCAGAAGGGGAAAAGGCCCTTTGCAACATCCTCAAATTGCTGTGCGGCTGTATCTGTCTGATCTACATCCTTCGGGTCAATAACCCTTTTCACCCGGGACAAGTGCGTGCTCCTTTGTGATAATTAGATGGAGCAACATACGCAGGGGGAAGGAGGAAGGAGAGATAACATCTACCTGACCATCCCTTTGGAAGCCATACATAAGCTTGGGACCCACAGACAAAATAGACATTGGGGGGCGGAACTAAGGGCGGACTATCGGTCGTTCTTAATTCGTATGTGGAATTGCATCTACTCTCTCCCACCATTACCTTCCCTGCCCCCTGGACACAAAAACTAGCTGTTGTATTGATCACCGACACTGATATTGGCCGGTCCTCAGTGACATTACGAGCCTGGAAAGACTGGAAATACTCAGACGTGTTAAACCCCTGAAAATCAGCCATGTCTCGTTTTTTACAGTTTTATATGCGTTCATACAAGACTTTAAAAACATTCTACCAAATATCTCTTGTCCTGTCTGTCCTCCGGGAGGAACCCTATGATAGGGTTGTACATTCTGTTCCATAGTGCGAGAATCAGCAGGTGCCTTATTCAGAGTAGGGAGCTGGGGATCGTGTTCCACCATACTAAGCAATTCAAACCAGCTCTCACAACTACTAAAATATGACAGCGGCAAGGACAACAAATTTTCAACTTTGTGAGTGACTGACGGAAGCATCCCGCAAACCCAGCAATTTGTTTTGTTGGACACATTATGAACTTGATGCAACATTTGTACAAAGACATTTTCAGTGTAGGACAACCTATGCGCTGCCTTATGTGGAGCCAAAGTGACAAAAATTGTTTGGGTAGAGAGGGTGTCGTACCAACCAAAGAATGTATACGATATTTCTCGTCTAGGAACCACATTATTCCAAGTACTGCTATTAGGAATATCACAACAATCACCACAAAAACTATTTGACCCTTTGTGGACCAACCCCGCACTAGGCGCGGTGCTGCAAATGGTTGTTCCTCCTCCTCAATAGGTCGACCAAACGGATACATTGTGAGACAAGAAAAGGTATGTAATGAAACTGATAGTGGGGATGAATGTTCCCAGTGTCCATCAGAGCCTCACTGGTAGGCTCCTATTGTTCATCAACGTTGGCGCTCTTGCGCACCGGTGGTGGAGCTGCTCAGTCCTAGCTCAGATCCGTATCCCACGTTGCAGGGTAATGTATTCCCCTCCTGGAGAGCACATTCAACTTACCCTGTACAATGTCCGGAACAGTGCACCAATCTCGCCTCGCCCTAAACTAACACCGTTGGTACTACAGCAGAGTACGCCCTAACTTGCACAGTCCATCCCTGAATAATCTGACTTCTCCTTTGGTGCACTATTCCTCCGTCGAGGGCGCAAATTGTACCTAGCTACTCCAGGCACAGAGGGGTCATTAAAAAGGGGCTCAGACTCAGAGGGGTCAATAGAAAGGGGCTTAGACACAGAGGGGCCAGAGGAAAAAGGCTCAGACTCAATAGCTCTGATCTCCGGGGGTGTCGCTGCATTCAACACTTCATCATTCTCTTTGTCAGTTTGGGTCCAGGTGAGCTTGGCATCGGAGAAAGGAACAAATTGCAGAACTAGTTCGCACTCCGAGTCCCCTATTCCATCCCTCATCCACTGGTCGTAGGGTAAGGGAAGGGGTACCTTGCGGCAGTGCGAGGAGTGAATCCAGTTCTTTTGGCCGTCGACCTTTATAGCTGTGCGGGTAGCGAGAAGGACCTGGACAGGTCCGTTCAGCGAGGCTCCAGACTTTTCTTCTGCTGGAATCGCTTGACCAGAACGAAATCTCCAGGTCGTATATCATGTCCGGGCCCCTCAGGTACAGGTGGAAGGCTTTCGTGAATCTGTTGATGAATAGAACGCAAGCTTTCAGTTAATTGATAGAGGTAGTCTGTCAATAGGGGGTACTCTATCTCAGAAAACCGACGAGGTCGCAGGACGCCCCAGACATTTGCCGGGCGCCCGAACACGACCTTGTAGGGTGACAATCCTGTTCTAGTATGTGCTGTTGTTCTTGTCGACAAAAGAGCCAATGGTAAAGCATCTGGCCACTTTAACCCTGTCGTCTCCTGAATCTTTGCCAACTTCAGTTTGAGAGTACCATTGTACTTCTCAACCAGACATGCTGACTGCGGATGGTTTGCAGCATGAAACTTCTGCTTTATGTGCAGACCATAGCATATTAGCTGTATGACCCTGGCATTAAAATGACTTCCGTTATCACTCCAGATCAAATGGGGCAAACTGAAGCGAGGAAAAAACTCCTTCAGGAGTACCTTTGCCGTCGCTAGGGCTGTGTTCTCTTTATTGGGGTAAGCCTCAACCCATTTAATGAATGCACAGACAACTACCACCACATACTTCAAGTTATTAACTCTATCTAACTCAATGTAGTCAAGCTGAAGGACCTCAAATGGGAATGTAGGTGGTGCAAAATTTCCGGGTGGTGTAGGGGTACCTTTCCCAGGGTTGTGCATCATGCACACCATGCAATACTTCACTAAATGGGCAGCAGTCTTGGATATGTTATCATTCTGCCATACAGGGTCTAACAACCTGCAAATACCCTTAGCACTAATATGGGCTGGGCCGTGTGCCATCGTAACTACAGGAAGAACATACGCATCTGGCAACATCCATCTTTGCTTTCCTGACTTGTCAATCCAACATCGCTCATCATTCAATTGTGCTGTACTTTCTTGCCACACTGCCAGTTCATCTATGGTGGCCTCGCTCTGTATCTCCTTGACATTTTCAAGTGTATCCTCAAACATAGTGACCTCGGGCACCCACCTAGCGGGACCTGCTACAAACATTCTCTTCATCCTGATCTGGGCTGTTTCCTTAGCTGTCTGATCTGCAAAAGCATTCCCTCTACCCACATCGTCAGTAATTTTCCTATGTGCACTGCACTTTACTATGGCCAATTTCGTAGGGAGTGTCAAAGCGGACAAAAGCCTATATATAAGCTGGCCGTGCTGGATCTTGGTTCTGTTGGAAGTAAGGAACCCTCTCTCTGCCCAGAGCCGCCCAAAATTATGGTCGACTCCAAAGGCGTACTGACTGTCAGTATAAATATTGACAACCAGTCCCTCACTCAACTCGTAGGCTCGAATAAGGGCAACTAACTCAGCTGCTTGGGCGGACTGATAGGAAACTTGTGATGTCTCAACTACTGTGCGCAGCGTAGTGATTGCACATGCTGCAGTGGTGGTACCATCTGATAATTTAAAACAAGAGCCATCGACATATAGTTCCCCTTGAGGGTCAGATAAGGGAACATCAGTCAGGTCTACCCGTCCTTTCATCTCTTCCTCCGTCCGGAAGATACAATCATGTATGTCAATCTCCTCATTCTCAGAAGGGAGGGGTAGTAACGTGGCTGGATTCAGAGCAGTACCTCGTTTGATCGTTATGTGTTGCGCGAATAAAGTCAACTCATAACCTGTCAGACGTGCACTGGTGAGGTGCTGGGTCTTTGTCCTATTCAAAAGCGTGTCCACAGCATGGGGTACGATAACTGTGAGGTCAGTATCAAGTACGAGTCCAGCTGATTGCCTTATCGAGACGGCCACAGCCGCAACTGCTCTTAGACAGCTCGGGAGGGCTCGCACGATAGGGTCAAGCAGAGCAGAAAAATAAGCACATGGCCTTTGCTTATCTCCAAATTTTTGTGTTAAAACAGAAAGTGCACAACCAGCCGTCTCATGTACGTACAGCACGAACGACTTGGCATAGTTAGGTGTACCATGCACAGGAGCCGAGCAAAGCGCAACCTTTAATTGCTCAAAAGACTGCTGACATTCAGGCATCCAAGGCAGGGGTTCATGCACATCTTTAGTGGTTAATGCAAGCAGGGGTTTTTGTTAGTAGGGAATAGTTAGGGAACCATTGCCGACAGTAGGAAGTAATGCCATTAAAAGTGCACACATCTTTCTGAGTTTGAGGAATGGGCATTTTAACAATGGAATTGATGCGTTCCGGAGTCAATCTCCTACCCTCCTTCGACAGTAGGTGACCTAAGTAGGTGACCTCCTGTCGACAATACTGAAATTTGGAAAGGGAGACTTTATGGCCATGGTGAGCTAAATGTAGCAACAATTTTACTGTACTGTCTTTGCAACCTTTCTCCTTGTCGGAAGCAATGAGGAGATTTTCAAGGTACTGAAGCAATACATTACCTGTAGGGAGCGATAAGGAATCCAGTTGACTTTTCAATGCTTGACTATAGATACTCGGACTCTCTGTATACCCTTGTGGAGCGCGACAGAAGCGAAAGCTTCTGCCAGCTAGGGTAAATCCAAAAAGATACCTACTGTCAGGATGAATGGGAATGCTAAAGAACGCATTTTTCAAGTCAATGACAGAAAAGAACTTAGCGGAAGAAGGGATAATAGTTAAAAGTGTCATAATGTCAGGCACCACTGGGAACCACAATCTTGTTAACTTTGTGCAAATCAATCACAAAACGGTAAACATCTGCATGGTCATCAGAGGAACCCGAAGGTGCCTTTTTGAGGATTGGAAGAATAGGACTATTGCATACATTGGCAGCCGTCTCCTCAACCACTCCCTTCTCAATCAAGTCCTGCACAATCTGCAATAAAGCTCACTCACCAGCCTGCGGTATTTTGTACTGAGGGATATGAGGCAAAATAGCATTGTCCTTAACCGTGATGGAAATGGGTGATATCTGTAACAATCCCACGTCTGTGTCGCGGTAGCCCACAGAGTGGGTGGCACATCTTTAAATTCAATGGGAAGGGGCGCATCTTTGGACAGACACTGTTTGGCGTGTACTACATCCGGACCAATCGTCATGTAAACACCTTCCGGAGAACAATAAATGGTAGCATGCAGCTTCTTCAGCAAATCCAAACCCATCAAATGTTTTCCGCAATTGGATGTCAGCAAGAATGGTGAGTCCACAGTGAAAGGGCCAATAGTCAGGGCAAGAGGTTTCGAAATGGGGCTCACAACCGGTACACCAGAAAAACCTACCGAAACATTATTATGACCAGACAGAGCCGCCCCAGGGACCAAAGACCGAGAAATAGACATTTTAGTTGCACCTGTATTCACCAAAAACTCCTTAGTCGAACCATGCACATCCGCACTAACATACGGACCACGTTGAGCCACAGGTATCGCAACTGGTCCCTCACTCTGTCCCTGGCTGTCCTAGCTGCAAGACATCCCTGTCACATCATCCATGTCACAATCATCATGATAATACTGTCTACCTCGGGGGTCATCAAAATAATTTTGGTCAGAGTGACCCTGCGACATCTCAACATTCTTAACCCTGTCCTGGCCATCAGCCCCACGACCCCATCCATGGGAACCTCGCCCTCTGGGGACCGCCACCTTCGGCAAAAGCACGGGACACTCGCTACGCCAGTGCCCCTCCTCTTTGCAATACACGCACTGATTCGGACCCAGAGGCGTAGTGTTCATCGGCCTACTAGTGTGTGGGAGCTGTCGGGCCATACCTCCGCGTCCTCTACCATTCCCTCTAGCAGCCTGCTGCAACAACACCTTCATCTTCAAATCTTTGTGCTTCTTCTCTGTTTTTTCCTTCTCCTCATTCTCCCTGTGCTCATAATACTGTGCCACATTCAAAATAACAGAAAGGGAAGATGTGGACCAGGTGCTTTCGGAAGCCTGCAATCTATTCGAAATTTCAGGAAGCAAATTGGAAACGAACCTATTAACAAACAACCGAATACCTCCCTCAACAGACAAATCCTGTCCAATGTAATCCAAAAACACCCCCTCAAACCGAGTGAAAAAATCAGACACACTCTCATCTTTCTTCTGCTGGCAAGCCGATAACTTGTCCCAATCAACCTTCCTCGGTGGAATAAGAGAATGCATGTACGTGATAATACGACCTGGCAAGGCAAGTATCTCCGCCCCAGGCTTGTCGCCTGGCTTTCTATCCTGATCCCAAACCTTAATTTGATCGCAGGTACCACCCAGTTCCACGGCATGGTCGTGTGTGTGCACCTGCCGCCAAATATCGACCGGAACAAGTAAACCAAAAAACATTTCAACATCAGCAAGGGTCATCACTGTAGAAGAAGCAGCTTCAGTCAATTCCTTATAGTAAGCAGTGGGATTTTTCCTAGGGTGGGGCAACTGATTTTTAAGCGCCAAAACTTCACTCCTCTTCCAAGGAGTGTATACCCATTGCTCTTGGAAACGGGCCGCCACGGCTTGTCTAATGACGGTATTATTTTAATCCCTGAGTTCCGTTATTTCAGGGTGGTAGAGAGGATGAACCTCCCACATCGGAAACTGTGTTACCGGGGTAGGGCTCTTCTCAAGCAGTCTACCCCGATAAGTAACCACTTTTGCAACATTACTGAAAACCTGACCGGGCGCCATATCAGTGGCGTATAGATGGTCCCTGATATCATACAGAATCTGCGGTGCCACATCCTTGAAACACTGCTCCCAAAGACCGATCTAAGTAGCCGACATATGCTTAAGGGCATGCTGTGGCACAAAAGGCTCATAATCTTTCATCACACTCCACACATCTTCCACACCATAGATGGGATTTCGGGCCCACTGCGCAGAATGATTAGCCACCACCTGTTTTTCTGCATCTCCTATATCAGATCGGACTAATGTCCGCCCCAAGTGTTCCCTAAATTTCGTCCAGTCTCTAACGTCAAACCCACGTATGGGTGTCTCAGCATTCTGTAAAGTCGGGGGATGAAAAAACACAGGAGAAGTAATAACCGAGGTAGCAGGCACCAGCATCGCTACTGACTGCGTCGCAGGCGTAAAAGCTGGCGAAAGAGACGCCGAAGCAATAGGCATTGCAGAAGTACTAACAGTCACAGTTGCCACAGACGGCGAGGACATAGAGAGGGCAAGAGGTGCTGTAGCCAAAGTAGTCTGATCAACAGTAACAGAAGCAGAAACAGCAGGGACAGAAGAATCAGATAGCAGGGCCTGTGAGGGAAGAGCGGGATATATCCTCTGCGGGGCATAAGGAGGTGGGGGTCGGGTATCTAACAATTCCTCCACGAATGTATCTTTCTCTTCTTGGGCTACATAAGACTTATCATCATTCAGTCGAAACCTCCTATCTGCACATTCAATTCCTATCTCTTGCTTCTCTTTATCATAAGCTACAGCTTTCTGAGTCAATGTTTGCGTCCTCCCCTTCCAGGCCTCTTTCTCTGCTTTCATTCGCCTCTGTTTAATCTCCTTTTGCCATGTTCTGAGGGAATCAAACATAGACTGCCTACTTCATTTAGCAAACAACTTCTCTTGTAAAAGGCAATTTTCTGTTCGTCAAAAGTGCCCGTTAACGGCCACTGCAACTCGGCATTGTCCCTCGTATGTTTGTGCCATAGCGTACTAAACATAATAGGGCCAAGGCCATGCTTCACATACATATCAAAATCCGGGGTGCCTTCCGGAGGCGCTGGCTGACTCTCTTCCAGTCGAGCATCAGCAGAACAACAACGGCAGCAAGAAACCCAAAACGTACTGCAACCAGGCATTTTCAAAAGTAAGCCAAATTCATTAAGTTGCCCGGTAAAGTGTTCACAGACACTTTGCACCAAAAGCGGTCCTCAAAACCGCACCAAATCCAAAAGCGGTCTTAGAACCGCACCAAATACAAAGGCGGTCCTCAAACCGCACCAAATACAAAACAAAATGGTACCATATGCAAGTACAAACCAAAACAAACTCACCTGGTACACACAGGTCAAAACGAATTTATTCTCCACTGCCGACTGTTCGGACCAAACGGTCAGATCCAAGGGTTTTGCCGTTCAGGACCCCAGCCGGAATGATCACTGGGCGAGGCACCGACCGGTCACACAGACGGGGCAGCTGCGAGTTCAGGACTCTCTCGTGCAGGGATCCCTGGTCCGCCAGTCCGACCAACAATGGCCCCGACCTCCTCACCCATCCGCGGGCGAGGATGGGTCCCCCGATGGGGTCCCTGTTCGGGCACCAACAGAAGGAAGTGACCCGATTAGGGTCACCCGGGTCACTCGTGACCACCTCTCAGCCTTCCATACAAATGAAGAGTCGGTCAGGCAGTAGAGAATTCAAACAAAGCATAGATTTATTCAGGTACACTATAGCGGAGTCCCGTCTGCCCAGTCGCTTGGGGTGCTGCAGAGAGGACTGACATCAGAACACATGATGATACATTATGTACAATTCAGGACCAGTAAAGCACGCCCAAACTGGAAATTTGCAGTTGGGACCAGCAACAGAATGAAGGTACAGAAGAATAAGTTTCGATCCTGAGACTGGGCACACACTATCTGTGTGCCAAGATCACTCTGCGTGCGCCCATAGCTGGGCTGGTGGGAGCAGGCTTCTATCTTGTGAGAAAGGTATGCAGCAACGAAAATAGTGTATTCATTAGTACAGCGAGGCCCAACCTTGAGAGACATAGAAGATTCAGCACGGCTTCTTCTAGCAGAGTCAGAGAACAGTTAATTGCGATCATGGCTCAAAATGGCGGCTGAACATAAAATGGTGCCGCAAATGCTAACGTAAGCAAAGCAACCTATAGTAACACAAAACAGGCATTTTTATTACATTCCAAAACAGGGATGGTGTGCGCACGTGGAAGTGATGTCCAGGGGTGGTGTGCGCACGTGGAAGTGATACCCAGGGTTTGTGTGGGCACGTGGAAGTGATTCCCATGGGTGGTGTGCGCACGTGGAAGTGATTCCCGGGGGTGGTGTGCGCACGTGGAAGTGATGCCCATGGGTGGTATGCGCACATAGGAGTGTTGCCCGGGGTTGGTGTGCGCACGTGGAAGTGATGCCCAGGGTTGGTGTTCGCACGTGGAAGTGATGCCCAGGGTTGGTGTGTGCACGTGGAAGTGATGCCCATGGGTGGTGTGCGCACGTGGAAGTGATGCCCATGGGTGGTGTGTGCTTGTGGAAGTGATGCCCAGGGATAGTATGCAGATGGGGAAGTGATGCCGATAGGTGGTGGGCGCACGTGGATGGTGTGTGCACGTGGAGTGATGCCCGGGGTGGTGTGCGCACGTGAAGTGATGTCCAGGGGTGGTGTGCGCACGTGGAAGTGATGCCCAGGGATGGTGTGCGCACGTGGAGTGATGTCCAGGGGTGGTGTGCGCACGTGGAAGTGATGCCCATGGGTGGTGTGCACATGTGGAGTGATGCCCGGGGTGGTGCGCACGTGGAGTGATGCCCTGGGTGGTGTGCGCACGTGAAGTGATGTCCAGAGTTGGTGTGCGCACGTGGAAGTGATGCCCAGGGGTGGTGTGCGCACGTGGAAGTGATGCCCAGGGATGGTGTGTGCACGTGGAAGTGATGCCCAGGGGTGGTGTGTGCACGTGGAAGTGATGCCCAGGGATGGTGCGTGCACGTGGAAGTGATGCCCAGGGGTGGTGTGCGCACATGGAGTGATGCCCGGGGTGGTGTGCGAACGTGAAGTGATGTCCAGGGTTGGTGTGCGCACATGAAAGTGATGCCCAGGGGTGGTGTGCGCACGTGGAAGTGATGCCCAGGGATGGTGTGCGCACGTGGAAGTGATGCCCAGAGGTGGTGTGCGCACGTGGAAGTGATGCCCAGGGATGGTGCGTGCACGTGGAAGTGATGCCCATGCAGGGCTCAAGTCCTATAAAAAGAAGTGGGGGGACTAACCTAATTAATCAGTAGGCAAGTGGCATCACGGCGCGTGACATCGTGGCACGTGACATCGCGGCGCGTGACATCTCAGCGCGTGACATCACAGGAAGTGGCATCACAAGAAGTGACATCAGATCTTAAGCCCTCACATATATGTTTAGCAGGTCTATCATGAGTACATTTGAGCACATTTCGAGTATACAGGGAAACTATCCTGATTTAGGCAGAAGATTAACACTTTTGTAAGTTACACATAAAACAATGTTGCCTTATGTCAGCGTGAACTTCCTCTACCCATAGTGCTTTAAAAGAAAAAATAGTGATATTTAAATTATTACGCCTCCTCAGGGGTGGTATGCGCTTATATAAATGCTATTTATTTTGTACAAATACTGGGAAAGATCAACACATCTGACTTTCTTACAGTGCATGCATATCTCCTAAACAGAGCCGGAACAAAGTGAAAAGCTGCCTCTCTTCAGTATGTGTGAAGTGCTAACAAGGTGTGAGCCTTTGTTTCCCCTCTGCTGCATTTGCTTCTAGGTGTGAGGCTCCTGACTGCTGCCAGCCAGGAGACTCAACAAAAGGAGGCCTGATAACACCTCAAATTCGGCCTTTGTTATGGGCCCAGCGGGAGTGTAAAATAAGAAAGCCCGTCCCAGCCTGCACGTTTTTGCAGATCGAAAGCAGATAACAACGTGCAGGCGCTGCTGAAAGTGTCCCGGTGTTTGGGACGAATTCAGCATCTTTTTCAATGGGGCCCAACTTCTTGTCAGGGTGGACGGCGTCCACCCTGTAAAAAAAGTGGGTGGACGCCGTCCACCTGCGTGTACCCCAAACTTGTGCCCTGTGCCCATGGGTGGAGTGCGCACGTGGAAGTGATGTCAAGGGATGGTGTGCGCACGTGGAAGTGATGCCCAGGGGTGGTGTGCGCACGTGGAGTGATGCCCGGGGTGGTGTGCGCACGTGAAGTGATGTCCAGGGCTGAAGTGCGCACGTGGAAGTGCAGCCCAGGGTGACGGATAGGGGCAGGGCCGGGGCACCAGGCCCCCACAGCCAGTGAGTGGCCTCGGACACTAACGCATGCAGACAGCGCGCGCCTCCTCCAGGCCCGTCGCAGACACAGTAAGGAAACATGACGACGCAGCAGTCTGGCCGAAAACACTTGCGCGGCGCTTTTCGTAGCAGTGTCTTTGAGTGGATGGCGCTTCGCCAGAGGGTGGGGAGGCTATTAAAGATGGGGGGGGGGAGGGGGGGAGAGCAGGGAGGGGGGTTGCAAGCTAGGTAGAAGGAAGTGGGGGTCTTCCCATGCTGACTTGCACATGCCAAGGCCAGAAGGGACAGTGGCTGCATGGACAGGGCCTCTCAGCTGGGAGGGCCATGAGTCTACGCACATCCGGCATGGCACATCCGACCTACACCCTGCCAATACCGAAAGCTGTCCATAGAGCTTGTCACCATGGGCCTGTCTGTCACTGTCATTGCCAGTGTACAGTGCAGTTAACGACCACCCCAGAGGCAGAGGGGTCCTCTCACTATGGAACCAACCCGCACCAGAGTCACTGGTGTGTCTGCACACACCCCAGAGGCAGGGAGCTGCTCTCACTAACAAACCATTCTCAGCAGCAGAGTCTAATGCAGTGTGTCTGCTCACACCCCAGAGGCAGGGAGCTGCTCTCACTAACAAACCATTCTCAGCAGCAGAGTCTAATGCAGTGTGTCTGCACACACCTCAGAGGCAGGAGCTCCTCTCACTAACAAACCACTCCCAGCAGCAGAGTCACTGGAGTGTGTCTGCACACACCCCAGAGGCAGGAAGCTTCTCTCACTAACAAACCACTCGCAGCAGCAGAGTGTAATGCAGGGTGTCTGCACACACCTGAGAGGCGGTGAGCTTCTCTCACTAACAAACCACTCCCAGCAGCAGAGTCTAATGCAGTGTGTCTGCACACACCTGAGAGGCAGGGAGCTTCTCTCACTAACAAACCACTCCCAGCAGCAGAGTCTAATGCAGTGTGTCTGCACACACCTCAGAGGCAGGGAGCTCCTCTCACTAACAAACCACTCCCAGAAGCAGAGTCTAAGGCAGTGTGTCTGCACACACCACAGAAGCTTCTCTCACTAACAAATCACTCCCAGCAGCAGAGTCTGATGCAGTGTGTCTGCACACACCTGAGAGGTGGGGAGCTTCTCTCACTAACAAACTGCTCACGCACCAAGTCTACAGCAGTGTGTCTGCACACACCCAAGAGGCAGGGTGCTTCTCTCACTAACAAACCACTCACAGCAGCAGAGTCCAATACAGTGTGTGTGAACACGCCTCAGAGGCAGGGAACGTCTCTCACTAACAAACCACTCACAGCAGCAGAGTCTAATGCAGTGTGTCTGCACAAACCTCAGAGGCAGGGCGCTCTCACTAACAAACCACTCCCAGCAGCAGAGTGTAATGCAGTGTGTCTGCACACACCTCAGAGGCAGGGAGCTTCTCTCACTAACAAACCACTCCCAGCAGCAGAGTCTAATGCAGTGTGTCTGCACACACCTTAGAGGCAGGGAGCTTCTCTCACTAACAAACCAGTCACAGCAGCAGAGTCTAATGCAGTGTGTCTGCACACACCTCAGAGGCAGGGAGCTCTCACTAACAAACCACTCCCAGCAGCAGAGTGTAATGCAGTGTGTCTGCACACACCACAGAGGCAGGGAGCTTCTCTCACTAACAAACCACTCCCAGCAGCAGAGTCTAATGCAGTGTGTCTGCACACACCTTAGAGGCAGGGAGCTGCTCTCACTAACAAACCGCCCCAGCACCAGAATCTAATGCAGTGTGTCTGCACACACCACAGAAGCTTCTCTCACTAACAAACCAGTCACAGCAGCAAAGTCTAATGCAGTGTGTCTGCACACACCTCAGAGGCAGGGAGCTCTCACTAACAAACCACTCCCAGCAGCAGAGTGTAATGCAGTGTGTCTGCACACACCCCAGAGGCAGGGAGCTTCTCTCACTAACAAACCACTCCCAACAGCAGAGTCTAATGCAGTGTGTCTGCACACACCTTAGAGGCAGGGAGCTGCTCTCACTAACAAACCACCCTGGCACCAGAATCTAATGCACTGTGTCTGCACACACCTCAGAGGCAGGAAGCTTCTCTCACTAACAAACCAGTCACAGCAGCAGAGTCTAATGCAGTGTGTCTGCACACACCTCAGAGGCAGGGAGCTCTCACTAACAAACCACTCCCAGCAGCAGAGTCTAATGCAGTGTGTCTGCACACACCTCAGAAGCTTCTCTCACTAACAAACCACTCCCAGCAGCAGAGTGTAATGCAGTGTGTCTGCACACGCCTCAGAGGCAGGGAGCGTCTCTCACTAACAAACCACTTGCAGCAGCAGAGTCTAATGCAGTGTATCTGCACACACCACAGAAGCTTCTCTGACTAACAAACTACTCCCTGCAGCAGAGTCTAATGCAGTGTGTCTGCACACATCTCAGAGGCAGGGAGCTCTCACTAACAAACCACTCCCAGCAGCACAGTCTAATGCAGTGTGTCTGCACACACCTCAGAGGCAGGGAGCTCTCACTAACAAACCACTCCCAGCAGCAGAGTCTAATGCAGTGTGTCTGCACACACCTCAGAGGCAGGGAGCTTCTCTCACTAACAAACAACTCCCAGCAACAGAGGCACAGGAGTGTGTCTGCACACACCTCAGAGGCAGGGAGCTTCTCTCACTAATAAACGACTCACAGCAGCAGAGTCTGATGCAGTGTGTCTGCACACACCCCGGAGACAGGGAGCTTCTCTCACTAATGAACCGCTCACGCACCAGAGTCTACAGCAGTGTGTCTGCATACCCCTCAGAGGCAGGGAGCTCCTCTCACTAACAAACCACTCCCAGCAGCAGAGTCTAAGGCAGTGTGTCTGCACACACCACAGAAGCTTCTCTCACTAACAAACCTCTCCCAGCAGCAGAGTCTGATGCAGTGTATCTGCACACACCTGAGAGGCGGTGAGCTTAGCTCACTAACAAACTGCTCACGCACCAAGTCTACAGCAGTGTGTCTGCACACACCCAAGAGGCAGGGTGCTTCTCTCACTAACAAACCACTCACAGCAGCAGAGTCCAATGCAGTGTGTGTGCACACGCCTCAGAGGCAGGGAACGTCTCTCACTAACAAACCACTCCCAGCAGCAAAGTCTAATGCAGTGTGTCTGCACACACCTCAGAGGCAGGGAGCTCTCACTAACAAACCACTCCCAGCAGCAGAGTGTAATGCAGTGTGTCTGCACACACCACAGAGGCAGGGAGCATCTCTCACTAACAAACCACTCCCAGAAGCAGAGTCTAATGCAGTGTGTCTGCACACAGCCTTAGAGGCAGGGAGCTGCTCTCACTAACAAACCACCCCGGCACCAGAATCTAATGTAGTGTGTCTGCACACACCACAGAAGCTTCTTTCACTAACAAACCAGTCACAGCAGCAAAGTCTAATGCAGTGTGTCTGCACACACCTCAGAGGCAGGGAGCTCTCACTAACAAACCACTCCCAGCAGCAGAGTGTAATGCAGTGTGTCTGCACACACCTCAGAGGCAGGGAGCTTCTCTCACTAACAAACCACTCCCAGCAGCAGAGTCTAATGCAGTGTGTCTGCACACACCTCAGAGGCAGGGAGCTCTCACTAACAAACCACTCCCAGCAGCAGAGTCTAATGCAGTGTGTCTGCACACACCTCAGAAGCTTCTCTCACTAACAAACCACTCCCAGCAGCAGAGTGTAATGCAGTGTGTCTGGACACGCCTCAGAGGCAGGGAGCTTCTCTCACTAACAAACCACTCGCAGCAGCAGAGTCTAAGGCAGTGTGTCTGCACACACCACAGAAGCTTCTCTCACTAACAAACCACTCCCAGCAGCAGAGTCTAATGCAGTGTGTCTGCACACACCTCAGAGGCAGGGAGCTCTCACTAACAAACCACCCCGGTACCAGAATCTAATGCAGTGTGCCTGCACACACCTCAGAGGCAGGGAGCATCTCTCACTAACAAACCACTCGCAGCAGCATAGTCTAATGCAGTGTGTCTGCACACACCTCAGAGGCAGAGAGCTTCTTTCACTAACAAACAACCCACAGCAGCAGACTTTACCGCAGTGTGCCTGCACACGCCCCAGAGACAGGGAGCTTCTCTCACTAACAATCCACTCACAGCAGCAGAGTCTAATGCAGCATGTCTGCACACACCTGAGAAGCGGGGAGCTTCTCTCACTAACAAACTCACAGCAGCAGAGTTCTAATGCAGTGTGTCTGCACACACCTCAGAGCCAGGGAGCTCTCACTAACAAACCTCTCACAGCAGCAGAGTGTAATGCAGTGTGTCTGCACACACCACAGAGGCAGGGAGCTTCTCTCACTAACAAACCACTCCCAGCAGCAGAGTCTAATGCAGTGTGTCTGCACACACCTCAGAGGCAGGGAGCTCTCACTAACAAACAACTCACAGCAGCAGACTTTACCGCAGTGTGCCTGCACACGCCCCAGAGACAGGGAGCTTCTCTCACTAACAATCCACTCACAGCAGCAGAGTCTAATGCAGCATGTCTGCACACACCTGAGAAGCGGGGAGCTTCTCTCACTAACAAACTCACAGCAGCAGAGTCTAATGCAGTGTGTCTGCACACACCTCAGAGGCAGGGAGCGTCTCTCACTAACAAACCACTCGCAGCAGCAGGGTCTAATGCAGTGTATCTGCACACACCACAGAAGCTTCTCTGACTAACAAACCTCTCCCAGCAGCAGAGTCTGATGCAGTGTATCTGCACACACCTGAGAGGCGGTGAGCTTAGCTCACTAACAAACTGCTCACGCACCAAGTCTACAGCAGTGTGTCTGCACACACCCAAGAGGCAGGGTGCTTCTCTCACTAACAAACCACTCACAGCAGCAGAGTCCAATGCAGTGTGTGTGCACACGCCTCAGAGGCAGGGAACGTCTCTCACTAACAAACCACTCCCAGCAGCAAAGTCTAATGCAGTGTGTCTGCACACACCTCAGAGGCAGGGAGCTCTCACTAACAAACCACTCCCAGCAGCAGAGTGTAATGCAGTGTGTCTGCACACACCACAGAGGCAGGGAGCATCTCTCACTAACAAACCACTCCCAGAAGCAGAGTCTAATGCAGTGTGTCTGCACACAGCCTTAGAGGCAGGGAGCTCTCACTAACAAACCACTCCCAGCAGCAAAGTCTAATGCAGTGTGTCTGCACACACCTCAGAGGCAGGGAGCTCTCACTAACAAACCACCCCGGTACCAGAATCTAATGCAGTGTGCCTGCACACACCTCAGAGGCAGGGAGCATCTCTCACTAACAAACCACTCGCAGCAGCATAGTCTAATGCAGTGTGTCTGCACACACCTCAGAGGCAGAGAGCTTCTTTCACTAACAAACAACTCACAGCAGCAGACTTTACCGCAGTGTGCCTGCACACGCCCCAGAGACAGGGAGCTTCTCTCACTAACAATCCACTCACAGCAGCAGAGTCTAATGCAGCATGTCTGCACACACCTCAGAAGCGGGGAGCTTCTCTCACTAACAAACTCACAGCAGCAGAGTCTAATGCAGTGTGTCTGCACACACCTCAGAGCCAGGGAGCTCTCACTAACAAACCTCTCACAGCAGCAGAGTGTAATGCAGTGTGTCTGCACACACCACAGAGGCAGGGAGCTTCTCTCACTAACAAACCACTCCCAGCAGCAGAGTCTAATGCAGTGTGTCTGCACACACCTCAGAGGCAGGGAGCTCTCACTAACAAACCACTCCCAGCAGCAGAGTCTAATGCAGTGTGTCTGCACACACCTCAGAGGCAGCGAGCGTCTCTCACTAACAAACCACTCGCAGCAGCAGAGTCTAATGCAGTGTATCTGCACACACCACAGAAGCTTCTCTGACTAACAAACTACTCCCTGCAGCAGAGTCTAATGCAGTGTGTCTGCACACACCTCAGAGGCAGGGAGCTCTCACTAACAAACCACTCCCAGCAGCAGAGTCTAATGCAGTGTGCCTGCACACACCTCAGAGGCAGGGAGCTTCTCTCACTAACAAACAACTCCCAGCAGCAGAGGCACTGGAGTGTGTCTGCACACACCTCAGAGGCAGGGAGCTTTTCTCACTAATAAACGACTCAAAGCAGCAGAGTCTGATGCAGTGTGTCTGCACACACCCCAGAGGCAGGGAGCTCTCACTAACAAACCACTACCAACAGCAGAGTCTAATGCAGTGTGCCTGCACACACCTCAGAGGCAGGGAGCTTCTCTCACTAACAAACAACTCCCAGCAGCAGAGGCACTGGAGTGTGTCTGCACACACCTCAGAGGCAGGGAGCTTCTCTCACTAACAAACCACTCGCAGCAGCAGAGTCTAATGCAGTGTATCTGCACACACCACAGAAGCTTCTCTGACTAACAAACCACTCCCTGCAGCAGAGTCTAATGCAGTGTGTCCGCTCACACCTCAGAGGTAGGGAGCTTCTCTCACTAACAAACCAGTCACAGCAGCAAAGTCTAATGCAGTGTGTCTGCACACACCTCAGAGGCAGGGAGCTCTCACTAACAAACCACTCCCAGCAGCAGAGTCTAACGCAGTGTGTCTGCACACCCCTCAGAGGCAGGGAGCTCTCACTAACAAACCACTCCCAGCAGCAGAGTCTAATGCAGGGTGTCTGCACACGCCTCAGAGGCAGGGAACATCCCTCACTAACAAACAACTCCCAACAGCAGAGTCTAATGCAGTGTGTCTGCTCACACCTCAGAGGCAGAGAGCTTCTCTCATTAACAAATGAATCACAGCAGCAGAGTCTGATGCAGTGTGTCTGCACACACTAGAGAGGCGGGGAGCTTCTCTCACTAACAAACCAGTCACAGCAGCAGAGTCTAATGAAGTGTGGCTGAACACACCTCAGAGGCAGGGAGCTCTCACTAACAAACCACTCCCAACAGCAGTCACTGGAGTGTGTCTGCACACACCTCAGAGGCGGGGAGCTTCTCTCACTAACAAGCCACTCCCAGCAGCAGAGTCTAATGCAGTGTGTCTGCACAGACCACAGAAGCTTCTCTCACTAACAAACAACTCACAGCACCAGAGTCTAATGCAGTGTGTCTGCAGACACCTGAGAGGCGGAGAGCTTCTCTCACTAACAAACCACTCCCAGCAGCAGATTCTAAGGCAGTGTGTCTGCCCACACCTCAGAGGCAGGGAGCTCCTCTCACTAACAAACCACTCCCAGCAGCAGAGTCTAAGGCAGTGTGTCTGCACACACCACAGAAGCTTCTCTCACTAACAAACCACTCCCAGCAGCAGAGTCTGATGCAGTGTGTCTGCACACACCTGAGAGGCTGGGAGCTTCTCTCACTAACAAACTGCTCACGCACCAAGTCTACAGCAGTGTGTCTGCACACACCTGAGAGTCAGGGTGCTTCTCTCACTAACAAACCACTCACAGCAGCAGAGTCCAATGCAGTGTGTGTGCACACGCCTCAGAGGCAGGGAACGTCTCTCACTAACAATCCACTCCCAGCAGCAGAGTCTAATGCAGTGTGTCTGAACACACCTCAGAGGCAGGGAGCTCTCACTAACAAACCACTCCCAGCAGCAGAGTGTAATGCAGTGTGTCTGCACACACCACAGAGGCAGGGAGCTTCTCTCACTAACAAACCACTCCCAGCAGCAGAGTCTAATGCAGTCTGTCTGCACACACCTTAGAGTCAGAGAGCTGCTCTCACTAACAAACCACCCCGCATCAGAATCTAATGCAGTGTGTCTGCACACACCACAGAAGCTTCTCTCACTAACAAACCAGTCACAGCAGCAAAGTCTTATGCAGTGTGTTTGCACACACCTCAGAGGCAGGGAGCTCTCGCCAAGAAACCACTCCCACCAGTAGAGTGTAATGCAGTGTGCCTGCACACACCTCAGAGGCAGGGAGCTTCTCTCACTAACAAACCACTCCCAGCAGCAGAGTCTAATGCAGTGTGTCTGCACACACCTCAGAGGCAGGGAGCTCTCACTAACAAACCACTCCCAGCAGCAGAGTCTAATGCAGTGTGTCTGCACACACCTCAGAAGCTTCTCTTACTAACAAACCACTCCCAGCAGCAGAGTGTAATGCAGTGTGTCTGCACACACCTCAGAGGCAGGGAGCTCCTCTCACTAACAAACCACTCCCAGCAGCAGAGTGTAATGCAGTGTGTCTGCACACACCTCAGAGGCAGCGAGTTTCTCTCACTAACAAACCACTCCCAGCAGCAGAGTCTAGGCCAGTGTGTCTGCACACACCACAGAAGCTTCTCTCACTAACAAACCTCTCCCAGCAGCAGAGTCTGATGCAGTGTGTCTGCACACACCTGAGAGGCGGGGAGCTTCTCTCACTAACAAACTGCTCACGCACCAAGTCTACAGCAGTGTGTCTGCACCCACCCAAGAGTCAGAGTGCTTCTCTCAATAACAAACCACTCACAGCAGCAGAGTCCATTGCAGTGTGTGTGCACACGCCTCAGAGGCAGGGAACGTCTCTCACTAACAAACCACTCCCAGCAGCAGAGTCTAATGCAGTGTGTCTGCACACACCTCAGAGGCAAGGAGCTCTCACTAACAAACCACTGCCAGCAGCAGAGTGTGAAGCAGTGTGTCTGCACACACCACAGAGGCAGGGAGCTTCTCTCACTAACAAACCACTCCCAGCAGCAGAGTCTAATGCAGTGTGTCTGCACACACCTTAGAGGCAGGGAGCTGCTCTCACTAACTAACCACCCCGGCACCAGAATCTAATGGAGTGTGTCTGCACACACCACAGAAGCTTCTCTCACTAACAAACCAGTCGCAGCAGCAAAGTCTAATGCAGTGTGTCTGCACACACCTCAGAGGCAGGGAGCTCTCACTAACAAACCACTCCCAGCAGCAGAGTCTAATGCAGTGTGTCTGCACACACCTCAGAGGCAGGGAGCTCTCACTAACAAACCACTCCCAGCACCAGAGTCTAATGCAGTGTGTCTGCACAAACCTCAGAGGCAGGGAGCTCTCACTAACAAACCACTCCCAGCAGCAGAGTCTAATGCAGTGTGTCTGCACACACCTCAGAGGCAGGGAGCTCCTCTCACTAACAAACCACTCCCAGCAGCAGAGTCTAAGGCAGTGTGTCTGCACACACCACAGATGCTTCTCTCACTAACAGACCACTCCCAGCAGCAGAGTCTGATGCAGTGTGTCTGCACACACCTGAGAGGCGGGGAGCTTCTCTCACTAACAAACTGCTCACGCACCAAGTCTACAGCAGTGTGTCTGCACACACCCAAGAGGCAGGGTGCTTCTCTCACTAACAAACCACTCACAGCAGCAGAGTCCAATGCATTGTGTGTGCACACGCCTCAGAGGCAGGGAACGTCTCTCACTAACAAACCACTCCCAGCAGCAGAGTCTAATGCAGTGTGTCTGCACAAACCTCAGAGGCAGGGAGCTCTCACTAACAAACCACTCCCAGCAGCAGAGTGTAATGCAGTGTGTCTGCACACACCACAGAGGCAGGGAGCTTCTCTCACTAACAAACCACTCCCAGCAGCAGAGTCTAATGCAGTCTGTCTGCACACACCTTAGAGTCAGAGAGCTGCTCTCACTAACAAACCTCCCCGCATCAGAATCTAATGCAGTGTGTCTGCACACACCACAGAAGCTTCTCTCACTAACAAACCAGTCACAGCAGCAAAGTCTTATGCAGTGTGTTTGCACACACCTCAGAGGCAGGGAGCTCTCGCCAAGAAACCACTCCCACCAGTAGAGTGTAATGCAGTGTGCCTGCACACACCTCAGAGGCAGGGAGCTTCTCTCACTAACAAACCACTCCCAGCAGCAGAGTCTAATGCAGTGTGTCTGCACACACCTCAGAGGCAGGGAGCTCTCACTAACAAACCACTCCCAGCAGCAGAGTCTAATGCAGTGTGTCTGCACACACCTCAGAAGCTTCTCTTACTAACAAACCACTCCCAGCAGCAGAGTGTAATGCAGTGTGTCTGCACACACCTCAGAGGCAGGGAGCTCCTCTCACTAACAAACCACTCCAGGCAGCAGAGTGTAATGCAGTGTGTCTGCACACACCTCAGAGGCAGCGAGTTTCTCTCACTAACAAACCACTCCCAGCAGCAGAGTCTAGGCCAGTGTGTCTGCACACACCACAGAAGCTTCTCTCACTAACAAACCTCTCCCAGCAGCAGAGTCTGATGCAGTGTGTCTGCACACACCTGAGAGGCGGGGAGCTTCTCTCACTAACAAACTGCTCACGCACCAAGTCTACAGCAGTGTGTCTGCACCCACCCAAGAGTCAGAGTGCTTCTCTCAATAACAAACCACTCACAGCAGCAGAGTCCATTGCAGTGTGTGTGCACACGCCTCAGAGGCAGGGAACGTCTCTCACTAACAAACCACTCCCAGCAGCAGAGTCTAATGCAGTGTGTCTGCACACACCTCAGAGGCAAGGAGCTCTCACTAACAAACCACTGCCAGCAGCAGAGTGTGAAGCAGTGTGTCTGCACACACCACAGAGGCAGGGAGCTTCTCTCACTAACAAACCACTCCCAGCAGCAGAGTCTAATGCAGTGTGTCTGCACACACCTTAGAGGCAGGGAGCTGCTCTCACTAACTAACCACCCCGGCACCAGAATCTAATGGAGTGTGTCTGCACACACCACAGAAGCTTCTCTCACTAACAAACCAGTCACAGCAGCAAAGTCTAATGCAGTGTGTCTGCACACACCTCAGAGGCAGGGAGCTCTCACTAACAAACCACTCCCAGCAGCAGAGTGTAATGCAGTGAGTCTGCACACACCTCAGAGGCAGGGAGCATCTCTCACTAACAAACCACTCGCAGCAGCAGAGTCTAATGCAGTGTATCTGCACACACCACAGAAGCTTCTCTGACTAACAAACTACTCCCTGCAGCAGAGTCTAATGCAGTGTGTCTGCACACACCTCAGAGGCAGGGAGCTCTCACTAACAAACCACTCCCAGCAGCAGAGTCTAACGCAGTGTGTCTGTATACCCATCAGAGGCAGGGAGCTCTCACTAACAAACCACTCCCAGCACCAGAGTCTAATGCAGTGTGTCTGCACAAACCTCAGAGGCAGGGAGCTCTCACTAACAAACCACTCCCAGCAGCAGAGTCTAATGCAGTGTGTCTGCACACACCTCAGAGGCAGGGAGCTCCTCTCACTAACAAACCACTCCCAGCAGCAGAGTCTAAGGCAGTGTGTCTGCACACACCACAGATGCTTCTCTCACTAACAGACCACTCCCAGCAGCAGAGTCTGATGCAGTGTGTCTGCACACACCTGAGAGGCGGGGAGCTTCTCTCACTAACAAACTGCTCACGCACCAAGTCTACAGCAGTGTGTCTGCACACACCCAAGAGGCAGGGTGCTTCTCTCACTAACAAACCACTCACAGCAGCAGAGTCCAATGCATTGTGTGTGCACACGCCTCAGAGGCAGGGAACGTCTCTCACTAACAAACCACTCCCAGCAGCAGAGTCTAATGCAGTGTGTCTGCACAAACCTCAGAGGCAGGGAGCTGTCACTAACAAACCACTCTCAGCAGCAGAGTGTAATGCAGTGTGTCTGCACACACCTCAGAGGCAGGGAGTTTCTCTCACTAACAAACCACTCCCAGCAGCAGAGTCTAATGCAGTGTGTCTGCACAGACCTTAGAGGCAGGGAGCTGCTCTCACTAACAAACCACCCCAGCACCAGAATCTAATGCAGTGTGTCTGCACACACCACAGAAGCTTCTCTCACTAACAAACCAGTCACAGCAGCAAAGTCTAATGCAGTGTGTCTGCACACACCTCAGAGGTAGGGAGGTCTCACTAACAAAGCACTCCCAGCAGCAGAGTCTAATGCAGTGTGTCTGCACACACCTTAGAGGCAGGGAGCTGCTCTCACTAACAAACCACCCCGGCACCAGAATCTAATGCAGTGTGTCTGCACACACCTCAGAGGCAGGAAGCTTCTCTCACTAACAAACCAGTCACAGCAGCAGAGTCTAATGCATTGTGCCTGCACACACCTCAGAGGCAGGGAGCTCTCACTAACAAACCACTCCCAGCAGCAGAGTCTAATGCAGTGTCTGCACACACCTCAGAAGCTTCTCTCACTAACAAACCACTCCCAGCAGCAGAGTGTAATGCAGTATGTCTGCACACGCCTCAGAGGCAGGGAGCGTCTCTCACTAACAAACCACTCACAGCAGCAGAGTCTAATGCAGTGTATCTGCACACACCACAGAAGCTTCTCTGGCTAACAAACTACTCCCTGCAGCAGAGTCTAATGCAGTGTGTCTGCACACACCTCAGAGGCGGGGAGCTTCTCTCACTAACAAGCCACTCCCAGCAGCAGAGTCTAATGCATTGTGTCTGCACAGACCACAGAAGCTTCTCTCACTAACAAACAACTCACAGCACCAGAGTCTAATGCAGTGTGTCTGCAGACACCTGAGAGGCGGAGAGCTTCTCTCACTAACAAACCACTCGCAGCAGCAGATTCTAAGGCAGTGTGTCTGCACACACCTCAGAGGCAGGGAGCTCCTCTCACTAAGAAACCACTCCCAGCAGCAGAGTCTAAGGCAGTGTGTCTGTACACACCACAGAAGCTTCTCTCACTAACAAACTACTCCCTGCAGCAGAGTCTAATGCAGTGTGTCTGCACACACCTGAGAGGCGGGGAGCTTCTCTCACTAACAAACTGCTCACACACCAAGTCTACAGCAGTGTGTATGCACACACCCAAGAGGCAGGGTGCTTCTCTCACTAACAAACCACTCACAGCAGCAGAGTCCAATGCAGTGTGTCTGCACAAACCTCAGAGGCAGGGAGCTCTCACTAACAAACCACTCCCAGCAGCAGAGTGCAATAGTGTGTCTGCACACACCTCAGAGGCAGGGAGTTTCTCTCACTAACAAACCACACCCAGCAGCAGAGTCTAAGGCAGTGTGTCTGCACACACCACAGAAGCTTCTCTCACTAACAAACCTCTCCCAGCAGCAGAGTCTGATGCAGTGTGTCTGCACACACCTGAGAGGCGGGGAGCTTCTCTCATTAACAAACTGCTCATGCACCAAGTCTACAGCAGTGTGTCCGCACACACCCAAGAGTCAGGGTGCTTCTCTCACTAACAAAGCACTCACAGCAGCAGAGTCCAATGCAGTGTGTGTGCACACGCCTCAGAGGCAGGGAACGTCTCTCACTAACAAACCACTCCCAGCAGCAGAGTCTAATGCAGTGTGTCTGCATACACTTCAGAGGCAGGGAGCTCTCACTAACAAACCACTCCCAGCAGCAGAGTGTAATGCAGTGTGTCTGCACACACCACAGAGGCAGGGAGCTTCTCTCACTAACAAACCACTCCCAGCAGCAGAGTCTAATGCAGTCTGTCTGCACACACCTTAGAGGCAGGGAGCTGCTCTCACTAACAAACCACCCCGCACCAGAATCTAATGCAGTGTGCCTACACACACCACAGAAGCTTCTCTCACTAACAAACCAGTCACAGCAGCAAAGTCTTAAGCAGTGTGTCTGCACACACCTCAGAGGCAGGGAGCTCTCACTAACAAACCACTCCCAGCAGTAGAGTGTAATGCAGTGTGCCTGCACACACCTCAGACGCAGGGAGCTTCTCTCACTAACAAACCACTCCCAGCAGCAGAGTCTAATGCAGTGTGTCTGCACACACCTCAGAGGCAGGGAGCTCTCACTAACAAACCACTCCCAGCAGCAGAGTCTAATGCAGTGTGTCTGCACACACCTCAGAAGCTTCTCTCACTAACAAACCACTCCCAGCAGCAGAGTGTAATGCAGTGTGCCTGCACACACCTCAGAGGCAGAGTGCTTCTCTCACTAACAAACCACTCACAGCAGCAGAGTCCAATGCAGTGTGTGTGCACACGCCTCAGAGGCAGGGAACGTCTCTCACTAACAAACCACTCCCAGCAGCAGAGTCTAATGCAGTGTGTCTGCACACACCTCAGAGGCAGGGAGCTCTCACTAACAAACCACTCCCAGCAGCAGAGTGTGAAGCAGTGTGTCTGCACACACCACAGAGGCAGGGAGCTTCTCTCACTAACAAACCACTCCCAGCAGCAGAGTCTAATGCAGTGTGTCTGCACACACCCCGGAGACAGGGAGCTTCTCTCACTAATGAACCGCTCACGCACCAGAGTCTACAGCAGTGTGTCTGCATACACCTCAGAGGCAGGGAGCTCCTCTCACTAACAAACCTCTCCCAGCAGCAGAGTCTGATGCAGTGTATCTGCACACACCTGAGAGGCGGGGAGCTTCGCTCACTAACAAACTGCTCACGCACCAAGTCTACAGCAGTGTGTCTGCACACACCCAAGAGGCAGGGTGCTTCTCTCACTAACAAACCACTCACAGCAGCAGAGTCCAATGCAGTGTGTGTGCACACGCCTCAGAGGCAGGGAACGTATCTCACTAACAAACCACTCCCAGCAGCAAAGTCTAATGCAGTGTGTCTGCACACACCTCAGAGGCAGGGAGCTCTCACTAACAAACCACTCCCAGCAGCAGAGTGTAATGCAGTGTGTCTGCACACACCATAGAGGCAGGGAGCATCTCTCACTAACAAACCACTCCCAGCAGCAGAGTCTAATGCAGTGTGTCTGCACACAGCATTAGAGGCAGGGAGCTGCTCTCACTAACAAACCACTCCCAGCAGCAGAGTCTAATGCAGTGTGTCTGCACACACCTCAGAAGCTTCTCTCACTAACAAACCACTCCCAGCAGCAGAGTGTAATGCAGTGTGTCTGGACACGCCTCAGAGGCAGGGAGCTTCTCTCACTAACAAACCACTCGCAGCAGCAGAGTCTAAGGCAGTGTGTCTGCACACACCACAGAAGCTTCTCTCACTAACAAACCACTCCCAGCAGCAGAGTCTAATGCAGTGTGTCTGCACACACCTCAGAGGCAGGGAGCTCTCACTAACAAACCACTCCCAGCAGCAGAGTCTAACGCAGTGTGTCTGCACACACCTCAGAGGCAGGGAGCTCTCACTAACAAACCACTCCCAGCAGCAGAGTGTAATGCAGTGTGTCTGCACACACCTCAGAGGCAGGGAGCTTCTCTCACTAACAAACCACTCCCAGCAGCAGAGTGTAATGCAGTGTGTCTGCACACGCCTCAGAGGCAGGGAGCGTCTCTCACTAACAAACCACTCGCAGCAGCAGAGTCTAATGCAGTGTATCTGCACACACCACAGAAGCTTCTCTCACTAACAAACCACTCCCAGCAGCAGAGTGTAATGCAGTGTGTCTGCACAAACCTCAGAGGCAGGGAGCTCCTCTCACTAACAAACCACTTCCAGCAGCAGAGTGTAATGCAGTGTGTCTGCACACACCTCAGAGGCAGGGAGTTTCTCTCACTAACAAACCACTCCCAGCAGCAGAGTCTAGGCCAGTGTGTCTGCACACACCACAGAAGCTTCTCTCACTAACAAACCTCTCCCAGCAGCAGAGTCTAATGCAGTGTGTCTGCACACACCTGAGAGGCGGGGAGCTTCTCTCACTAACAAACTGCTCACACACCAATTCTACAGCAGTGTGTCTGCACACACCCAAGAGGCAGGGTGCTTCTCTCACTAACAAACCACTCACAGCAGCAGAGTCCAATGCATTGTGTGTGCACACGCCTCAGAGGCAGGGAGCTCTCACTAACAAAGCACTCCCAGCAGCAGAGTGTAATGCAGTGTGTCTGCACACACCTCAGAGGCAGGGAGCTTCTCTCACTAACAAACCACTCCCAGCAGCAGAGTCTAATGCAGTGTGTCTGCACACACCTTAGAGGCAGGGAGCTGCTCTCACTAACAAACCACCCCGGCACCAGAATCTAACGTAGTGTGTCTGCACACACCTCAGAGGCAGGAAGCTTCTTTCACTAACAAACCAGTCACAGCAGCAGAGTCTAATGCAGTGTGTCTGCACACACCTCAGAGGCAGGGAGCTCTCACTAACAAACCACTCCCAGCAGCAGAGTCTAATGCAGTGTCTGCACACACCTCAGAAGCTTCTCTCACTAACAAACCACTCCCAGCAGCAGAGTGTAATGCAGTGTGTCTGCACACGCCTCAGAGGCAGGGAGCGTCTCTCACTAACAAACCACTCACAGCAGCAGAGTCTAATGCAGTGTATCTGCACACACCACAGAAGCTTCTCTGGCTAACAAACTACTCCCTGCAGCAGAGTCTATTGCAGTGTGTCTGCACACACCTCAGAGTGGGGGAGCTTCTCTCACTAACAAGGCACTCCCAGCAGCAGAGTCTAATGCAGTGTGTCTGCACAGACCACAGAAGCTTCTCTCACTAACAAACAACTCACAGCACCAGAGTCTAATGCAGTGTGTCTGCAGACACCTGAGAGGCGGAGAGCTTCTCTCACTAACAAACCACTCCCAGCAGCAGATTCTAAGGCAGTGTGTCAGCACACACCTCAGAGGCAGGGAGCTCCTCTCACTAACAAACCACTCCCAGCAGCAGAGTCTAAGACAGTGTGTTTGAACACACCACAGAAGCTTCTCTCACTAACAAACCACTCCCAGCAGCAGAGTCTGATGCAGTGTGTCTGCACACACCTGAGAGGCGGGGAGCTTCTCTCACTAACAAACTGCTCACGCACCAAGTCTACAGCAGTGTGTCTGCACACACCCAAGAGGCAGGGTGCTTCTCTCACTAACAAACCACTCACAGCAGCAGAGTCCAATGCAGTGTGTGTGCACACGCCTCAGAGGCAGGGAACGTCTCTCACTAACAAACCACTCCCAGCAGCAGAGTCTAATGCAGTGTGTCTGCACAAACCTCAGAGGCAGGGAGCTCTCACTAACAAACCACTCCCAGCAGCACAGTGTAATGCAGTGTGTCTGCACACACCTCAGAGGCAGGGAGTTTCTCTCACTAACAAACCACTCTCAGCAGCAGAGTCTAAGGCAGTGTGTCTGCACACACCACAGAAGCTTCTCTCACTAACAAACCTCTCCCAGCAGCAGAGTCTGATGCAGTGTGTCTGCACACACCTGAGAGGCGGGGAGCTTCTCTCATTAACAAACTGCTCACGCACCAAGTCTACAGCAGTGTGTCTGCACACACCCAAGAGTCAGGGTGCTTCTCTCACTAACAAACCACTCACAGCAGCAGAGTCCAATGCAGTGTGTGTGCACACGCCTTAGAGGCAGGGAACGTCTCTGTTAGACCTGTCAGCCCTAGGGTGGTCTTTCCCTATTTTTTTTCCTTTTTCGCCTCCTTTTTGCCACCATATTTTTACTGGACCTAGGTCTCTGGGCACCTCGCCACTGCTAGCCAGTGCTGAGGTGCAGGTGCTCTCTCTCACTCAAGATGGCTGCCACAGGCCCCTGCTACTGCAGAGGGGCCTGACACGCATACACACTAGTAGCCAGGGTCAGGCTGGGGTATAGGGATACAGTATCCATTCCATCCCCGCCTCTGGGCCACATAGCCAGGCATGTAGAAGGTTCCAGAACCTTCCGGGCTGTGGGAGGAGTTATGTTTTGCCGCCTTGGGAGAGTCACCTGACCTGGGAGTATAAAAGGCTTGGAGGGAAAACTTTCTAGTCAGTTGATGAGGCACCACTGAACCTGGGGGAACCTCCGCCGGAGTATAGGCTTTAGGGCCTAGGGGGAGACCTACACTACTGCTGCTGACAGGGCTGAGGCCCTGCTGGAGTAAGATAGCTGAGGAACGCCCACCACCCACTGACCTTGCCCAGTGTGAGGGGACCCAGGGAACCACCTTTAGCGTGCAGGGAGGAACATCAAGCACTCCCAGACCACCAACTCATTCCCCCTCATGACAAGAAACTTCTGACAAGAAACTCTGACAAGAAACTTATACTAAGGAACTTCTGACAAGAAACTCATCACCAGAAGCGCCTAAGAAGCAACCAAGCTGGAGCAGTCGCAAGACGCCTTAATTTGAGGAGGCTTGACCGTCCAGCCAGGCCTGAAGCCTAAACTGCCCAACTGGGGATCACCAGGTAAAGCGCCGTACCCTGAAGCGCTAGACCTTCACCCCCTCACTATTCCTGCCTACTGCTGGGCTGCCCCCAAGTATTCTTCCAGTCAGCCCTGCCCACAGGCTGCTGGTGTGTCCTGCTTTCTGTCACCCCCAGGTCACTGACCTTGTGTAGAGATCACCGCCGCGGCCGTCGCCGCCTGAGAAGTGCCGTGAGGTGAGGTGCGCCGTCGCGCCCTCACCGAAGGGAGCGCTGAGGCGAGGGAAGCCCCTCAAGTTTCTGTGGTGAGGTGCGCCGTCCGTGCCCTCACCGAAGCCTCCACAGATTGCCACTGGACCCTGGGCCCTTATCGCCGCCGTCGCGGCTGAAGAAATTGGCTCATCGCCGCCGTCGCGCCCGAAGAAATTGCCACTGGACCCTGGGCCCTTATCGCCGCCGTCGCGGCTAAAGAAATCACCTCACCGCCGCCGTCGCGGCCGAAGAAATTGCCCCCGCCGCCGTTGCGGCACAAGAAATCGCCAGCGCGATCATCGAGGCCTCCAGGCCCCGCCAACGCCGTCGCTAAGCAGCCGGGGACGCCGGCCGCGCCCCCAAGAAGGCCGCGCAACGATTGGGCGCCGGCTCCGCTCCCGCCCCCAGAGCCGACGGAGGCCCAGGAAGAGCCCCGGCCGTGTAGAGGGAGACGGGAAGACGGCTGAAGAGGACTGCTGGCTCCCGCTCCCTTCCCCGAAGTCCTGGAAGCCGCGGCTGCACTTCCTTGATCCCGGGGCTGGAGGAGTGAGATCCCAGCCCCGCAACGTCCCCACAGTCACTCCTTGATCCCGGGGCCGGAGGAAGGTGATACCGGCCCCCGCAACGTCCCCACAGTCCGGCCTGAAGGCCGAGGCACCTCGACCGGGCCCCGCCCTCCAGAACACGGGCCGGGCCTGGGGAGTGCCAGTCGCAGAGGAAGCGCGACCAACGATCCAGCTACAGGTGAGCCCAGGAGGCCCCTAGGGCCCACAAAACGCCACTGGGGGCCGGGGCCACCATTAACCCTATAATCAATTGGGTAAACTTTCCCCATGAGGCGAGGCCCCGGAGAGGAGTGGGCCTAGCCTAGAGTTAACCCCTAAGGGTCATAGAAGCCCCAGGATACTGGACATGTCGAGGGGTTCCCTATAGTATTTAATAACTTATTGCAGATGCCTATTGTAATTACTGCCTAGGCCATGCTTTTAACTGCGAAATCTTTTACCACAGGGGGAAAGTATTTAATTGAATTGAGTTGAAGTGTTTTATGTTACAGGTGTACTGGAATTGCGACGCCCACTGTACTGAAGGTGGGCGCGCCTAGATTAATGCAGGCCTATTTAAATGTAAAGTGAAAAGCCTTCTTTTAAGTAATTGAATAAGCTAAAGTGAACTGCATGTCTAGGCCCCTGTTTTATTAACGTACCTTGAGATCATTATTAAGTGCTACGTGTAGGGGATAATTCCTGCGGCCTCTTAGTGGCCTACATTGTTGATGAGCTATGATGCTTTATTTAAAATGTGCACCAATGGAGTAATGCAATGAATTTGACTGTAGATCTGAATTAATTTGCCTTATCTAATGCCAACTTAAATTATTTATAAAAGATCTTGATTTTAAATACAAAAGCCTGGTGTGGTGTCATGTTATTGCGTTCGTATTTTTGAGTCAGAGTAAGAGTGTGCTGCACAACTGCCTTACACATTGCCTTCGCGTGCCTTTCCCGCTTCACGCCATGCTACCATGTCGGACTCGGTAACCCCGGTTCCAACATTTGGTGGCAGCGGTGGGATAAGGACTGGTGCTTGTGCAGCACCCTACAGTGACTCAATGTGCGCCACAATTAGACACCTATTGTAATGAAAGTGCTAGGAATTCTATGGTAATTGCCGACTGTGTACATTCCTGTGATAGACCTGTTACCTACAGTTTAGAACCCCTTCCTTAAATTGTCTGGGACCCCACCTAGGAGGATGGAGTGTGAGTTAGCCAACCTAGAAAGGTATACGGTGACACAGCTCAAGGAGTTCTGCCTAGAGAGGGGGTGGCCGTCAAGCGAGGCGCCAGGAAGGAGGTGCTTCAGAAAGCTTTGAGGGCATGGGTAATGGCCCACCCGGAGGGAAGAGGGGATGAGGAGCAGGGGAGACAGACAACCCAGGAGAACTGGACCTACTGCGCATGGATGTTAGCGAGAATGTGTTGCCAGGAAGACGTTCCAGGGCAGGCAGTAGTGCGTCAGGGGGAAGTTTGTCACCAGAGGAATTGGAGGACAGAAGGGAGCAGAGGCAATTAACATTAGAACTTGCTAGAATGGAAAGAGACGGAGAACAGGCAAGGCTAGCCATGGAGGAAAGGAAGCTTGTACATGAGCTTAGCCTGAAGGAGCTAGAGCTCCGGACCTTGCAGATGGAGATGGAAGGCAAAATGAATGGTGGCAGCGTACCTGCTGGGGTTCCACAGGAGCCCAAATTCTATTTACCCAGAGAGGTGATGGCCAGTTTTAGTGTAGGTGATGACATCGACAAGTGGTTGGCGGCCTACGAGGTGGCTCTGGTGGCCCATAGAGTTCCTGAGAGCTACTGGGGGAGGTCTTTATAGGTACATACCTCCACTAGTAAGGGACACACTTTTAACTTTGGATAAGGGGGAGCAGACTAACTGCCCTATCATGAAGGAGGCCCTGCTCAAGAAGTTTGGCCTCACCCCAGAGAAGTACCGCCAAAAGTTCCGCAACAGCCACAAGCTTCACACACAAAACTGGGTGGATTTTTTTGACTATGCCCGGAAGGCATTGGAGGGTTGGGTGCGTGGCAGCAACGTTGACAATTACAAAGGGCTGTACGACCTATTCTTGAGAGAGCACCTCCTAGAGAAATGTTTTCCGGAGCTGCGCCAGTACTTGGTGGACCGCAAGCTGACCAATCCTAGGGAGCTTGCGGAGGAGGCAGACACGTGGGTCAGCACTTGGGTGTCCCACAAGGGAGCCAGGGCAGACCCCCGAAAGGTGGACAGGGGCTCCCCAGAAGAAAGAGGGGAGATAAAAAGAGGGAGTTCTTTAAAGGTCCCCAAAATAGACCGCCTGGGAGAGGGGTAGGTTCCCCATCCCAATCTGGATCTCAGAAACCCACTTATCCTGACAGGAGTCAGCAGCCCAGAACTGTCCGGTGCTACGAGTGCGGGGAGGTTGGACATTATAAGGGGGATCCCAAGTGTCGCAAGAGAACCCCAGCCCCCACAGGAGGTAAGAGCCCGGGGTGGCCAGTGTAGCGCTTGGGGAGGAGTTGTCCCTAGGTAGGGGAGGTGAGTGGACAGGCTTGACCTTAGTTTCCCTGGGGGATAGAGAGATCATCCCACGGGTTCAGGTACCCACGAACACTGCCAAGTATCGGCAGAGGGTCCTGGTGAACGGGGAGGAGGTGGAGGCTCTGAGGGACACAGGTGCCAGCATGACGATGGTGAGAAGTCAGCTGGTGTCCCCAGAGCAGGTGATTCCTGAGGAATTCCACCCGGTTGTTATGGCTGATAATAGCCTGGGTCATTACCCCGTGGCCCAAGTTCCCTTTGAGTGGGGAGGAGTATCAGGTCTGTTGAAGGTTGCGGTGAGCCCTGCCATGCCAGTTGACTGTCTGCTGGGCAACGACTTGGAACATACTGCCTGGAGGGAGGTAGAGTTCAATGCCCATGCTGAGATGTTGGGATTACCAGGATGGACTTGCATTGTCACGCGGTCCATGGCTGCCCGACAAGGAACTCAGCTCGGGTTGGAGCCTGAAATAATGGCCCAGCCCACTGCTGGACGAGGAGATGTCCAGGAGGAGACACCCGGTGAGATGGATGGGGAGCCCACGGAGGTGACCCCGGAGTCCGCTGAGGTGGTTGGTGTTCCCGTGGGGGACCTGCCGACCCCTGCAGAGTGGCAGGTGGAAGGAGGGCCTACCCGGGAGGAATTTTGCCGGGCGCAGAAAGAGTGCCCTACGCTTGAAGGCATGCGGCAACAGGCCGAAGCCCAAGCAGCTGGAAACAAGACTGGTAATTACCATGTCTACTGGGAGGATGGTCTCCTCTACAGTGAGCCTAAGGCTCCGGTGCATGGCTCCGCCCGAGCCGTGGTGGTCCCCCAATGCTACCGAGCCTTTCTGCTAGAGTTGGCACACGAGATACCACTAGCAGGACACCTGGGCCAAGACAAGACGTTTGCGCGTCTAGTCCCACATTTTTACTGGCCCAGGATGCGCGTCACTTCTGACACTTTTTGCAAGACTTGCACCACTTGCCAAGCGAGCGGCAAGACAGGGACTAAAGTGAAGGTCCCTCTAGAACCTCTCCCAGTTGTCGATACCCCTTTTGAGCGGGTAGGGATTGACATTGTCGGGCCATTGGACCCGCCCGACTTCTGCAGGACATAGGTTCATTTTGGTGCTGGTAGACCACGCCACCCGGTACCCAGAGGCAATCCCTCTGAGGACCATCACTGCACCGGTGGTGGCGCGGGCCCTGATGGGGATTTTTACCCGAGTGGGATTCCCCAAGGTCGTGGTGTCAGATAGGGGCACGATTTCATGTCGGCCTACATGCAGGCCATGTGGAAGGAGTGTGGAGTGACCTACCGGTTCTCCACTCCTTACCACCCCCAGACGAACGGACTCGTGGAGCGCTTTAACAAAACCTTGAAGGGGATGATCAGGAGCCTACCCGAGGACTTGAGAAGAAAGTGGGACGTCCTCTTACCCTGTCTGCTCTTCTCCTACCGAGAGGTGCCGCAGAAGGGGGTCGGTTTCAGCCCCTTTGAGCTGCTCTATGGCCACCCCGTTCGGGGGCCCCTCAGTCTTGTCAAGGAGGGGTGGGAGAAGTCTTCCTCAAAGCTTCCCGTGATGTGGTCAGCTATATGCTGGCATTCCGCAGCCAAGTGGCCAAGCTGTGGAAGGAGGCCTCGGACAATCTAGAGGCAAGTCAAGCCGTCATGAAGAAATGGTATGACCGGAACGCGCGGACGGTAGAGTTAGACGCTGGACAGAAGGTGTGGGTCATGGAGCCAGGAGAGCTTAGCGCCCTCCAGGACCGGTGGACTGGGCCGTTTGAGATCTTGGCAAGGAGAGGCCAGACCACATATGTCGTCGATGTGAAGACCCCACGTCAACCCCACAGGGTGTTCCACGTCAACCGCCTGAAGCCCCACCAGGAGCGTTCAGAACTCACTCTCCTAATGATAACAGATGGAAGTGAGGAGGAGGAGAGTGAGCCTCTTCCAGACCTTCTGGCGGCCCAGGAGAAAGATGGTTCGGTAGAGGGAGTGGTCCTCGCCCCATCCTTGACCCCAGAGCAACAGAGGGACTGCCGCCAGGTCTTGGGGCAGTACGCCTCGTTGTTCTCCCTCACGCCTGGAATCACGCACCTGTGTACCCATGATGTGGACACAGGGGACAGTCCGCCAGTAAAAACCAAGTCTTACCGGCTGTCCGATAAAGTCAAGGCTAGTATCCAGGGTGAGGTTACCAAGATGCTAGAACTGGGAGTGATTGAGCCTTCCAGTAGCCCTTGGGCTAGTCCGGTGGTGTTGGTGCCGAAAGCGGCCCCACCGGGCACCACACCAGAACTTCGGTTCTGTGTGGATTACCGTGGACTCAACTCAGTCATTAAGACCGACGCTCACCCGATCCCTCGGGCGGATGAGCTCATTGACCGGCTGGGAGCAGCCCGGTATTTGAGTACCATTGATTTGACGTCAGGCTATTGGCAGATAGCCATGGCGGAAGGAGCAAGGGAGAAGACTGCGTTCTCCACCCCCGAGGCTTTCAATTTCTGGTGATGCCCTTCGGGTTGAAAAATGCTCCAGCCACTTTCCAGCGGTTGGTGAACCAGGTGCTGTCTGGCCTAGAGGCCTTCTCTGCTGCCTACCTGGATGACATCGCTGTCTTCAGTAGCAGCTGGGAGGACCATCTGGAGCATCTCCAGGAGGTGCTGCAGGCGTTGCAACGGGCTGGTTTAACCATCAAGGCCAGCAAGTGCCAGATTGGACAGGGATCTGTCGTGTACCTGGGACATCTGGTGGGCGGAGGTAAGGTGCAACCCTCCAAGCCAAGATTGAGACCATCTTGGCCTGGGATCCCCCAAGACCCAAACAGAGGTCCGAGCTTTCTCGGCCTCACGGGGTATTACCGCCGGTTCGTCAAGGGTTATGGAACCATCGTGGGCCCATTGACGGAATTGACTTCAAAGAAGCAGCCACGCAGAGTCATCTGGACGGCTGCCTGCCAGGAAGCCTTTGAGACCCTCAAACGTGCAATGTGCACCGCACCGGTGCTCAGGACTCCAGACTTTGGACGGGAATTTATTGTACAGACAGACGCTTCTGAGCATGGCATAGGAGCTGTGCTCTCGCAGCTGAATGACGATGGCCAAGACCAGCCAGTGGCCTTCATTTCCCGAAGACTACTCCCCGGGAACAGCGGTGGAGTACCATCGAACGAGAAGCCTTTGCTGTGGTTTGGGATGTCAAGAAGTTGAGGCCATACCTTTTTGGTTGTCACTTCCTGATCCAGACCGACCACAGACCCCTTCGCTGGCTCATGCAGATGAGAGGCGAAAACCCCAAATTGTTGAGGTGGTCCATTTCCTCCAGGGGATGGACTTTCGGGTGGAACATCGACCCGGTGTAGACCACGCCAACGCTGACGGTCTCTCCCGGTTTTTCCGCCTTAGCGAAGAGAACTCCCTAGAGGTTGGGAAGCTCTCCCCTCTTTCGGCTGGGGGGACGCGTGTTAGACCTGTCAGCCCTAGGGTGGTCTTTCCCTATTTTTTTCCTTTTCGCCTCCTTTTTGCCACCATATTTTTACTGGACCTAGGTCTCTGGGCACCTCGCCACTGCTAGCCAGTGCTGAGGTGCAGGTGCTCTCTCTCACTCAAGATGGCTGCCACAGGCCCCTGCTACTGCAGAGGGGCCTGACACGCATACACACTAGTAGCCAGGGTCAGGCTGGGGTATAGGGATACAGTATCCATTCCATCCCCGCCTCTGGGCCACATAGCCAGGCATGTAGAAGGTTCCAGAACCTTCCGGGCTGTGGGAGGAGTTATGTTTTGCCGCCTTTGGGAGAGTCACCTGACCTGGGAGTATAAAAGGCTTGGAGGGAAAACTTTCTAGTCAGTTGATGAGGCACCACTGAACCTGGGGGAACCTCCGCCGGAGTATAGGCTTTAGGGCCTAGGGGAGACCTACACTACTGCTGCTGACAGGGCTGAGGCCCTGCTGGAGTAAGATAGCTGAGGAACGCCCACCACCCACTGACCTTGCCCAGTGTGAGGGGACCCAGGGAACCACCTTCAGCGTGCGGGGAGGAACATCAAGCACTCCCAGACCACCAACTCATTCCCCCTCCCCATGACAAGAAACTTCTGACAAGAAACTCTGACAAGAAACTTATACTAAGGAACTTCTGACAAGAAACTCATCACCAGAAGCGCCTAAGAAGCAACCAAGCTGGAGCAGTCGCAAGACGCCTTAATTTGAGGAGGCTTGACCGTCCAGCCAGGCTTGAAGCCTAAACTGCCCAACTGGGGATCACCAGGTAAAGCGCCGTACCCTGAAGCGCTAGACCTTCACCCCCTCACTATTCCTGCCTACTGCTGGTCTGCCCCCAAGTATTCTTCCAGTCAGCCCTGCCCACAGGCTGCTGGTGCGTCCTGCTTTCTGTCACCCCCAGGTCACTGACCTTGTGTAGAGATCACCGCCGCGGCCGTCGCCGCCTGAGAAGTGCCGTGAGGTGAGGTGCGCCGTCGCGCCCTCACCGAAGGGAGCGCTGAGGCGAGGGAAGCCCCTCGAGTTTCTGTGGTGAGGTGCGCCGTCCGCGCCCTCACCGAAGCCTCCACAGATTGCCACTGGACCCTGGGCCCTTATCGCCGCCGTCGCGGCTGAAGAAATCACCTCATCGCCGCCGTCGCGGCCGAAGAAATTGCTACTGGACCCTGGGCCCTTATCGCCGCCGTCGCGGCTGAAGAAATCACCTCACCGCCGCCGTCGCGGCCGAAGAAATTGCCCCCGCCGCCGTTGCGGCACAAGAAATCGCCAGCGCGATCATCGAGGCCTCCAGGCCCCGCCAACGCCATCGCTAAGCAGCCGCAACGATTGGGCGCCGGCTCCGCTCCCGCCCCCAGCGCCGACGGAGGCCCAGGAAGAGCCCCGGCCGTGTAGAGGGAGACGGGGAGCCGGCTGAAGAGGACTGCTGGCTCACGCTCCCGCTCCCTTCCCCGAAGTCCTGGAAGCCGCGGCTGCACTTACCTTGATCCCGGGGCTGGAGGAGTGAGATCCCAGCCCCTGCAACGTCCCCACAGTCACCCCTTGATCCCGGGGGCCGGAGGAAGGTGATACCGGCCCCACAACGTCCCACAGTCCGGCCTGAAGGCCGAGGCACCTCGACCGGGCCCCGCCCTCCAGAACACGGGCCGGGCCTGGGGAGTGCGAGTCGCAGAGGAAGCGCGACCAACGATCCAGCGACAGGTGAGCCCAGGAGGCCCCTAGGGCCCACAAAACGCCACTGGGGGCCGGGGGCCACCATTAACCCTATAATCAATTGGGTAAACTTTCCCCACGAGGCGAGGCCCCGGAGAGGAGTGGGCCTAGCCTAGAGTTAACCCCTAAGGGTCATAGAAGCCCCAGGATACTGGACATGTCGAGGGGTTCCCTATAGTATTTAATAACTTATTGCAGATGCCTATTGTAATTACTGCCTAGGCCATGCTTTTAACTGCGAAATCTTTTACCACAGGGGGAAAGTATTTAATTGAATTGAGTTGAAGTGTTTTATGTTACAGGTGTACTGGAATTGCGACGCCCACTGTACTGAAGGTGGGCGCGCCTAGATTAATGCAGGCCTATTTAAATGTAAAGTGAAAAGCCTTCTTTTAAGTAATTGAATAAGCTAAAGTGAACTGCATGTCTAGGCCCCTGTTTTATTAACGTACCTTGAGATCATTATTAAGTGCTACGTGTAGGGGATAATTCCTGCGGCCTCTTAGTGGCCTACATTGTTGATGAGCTGTGATGCTTTATTTAAAATGTGCACCAATGGAGTAATGCAATGAATTTGACTGTAGATCTGAATTAATTTGCCTCATCTAATGCCAACTTAAATTATTTATAAAAGATCTTGATTTTAAATACAAAAGCCTGGTGTGGTGTCATGTTATTGCGTTCGCATTTTTGAGTCAGAGTAAGAGTGTGCTGCACAACTGCCTTACACATTGCCTTCGCGTGCCTTTCCCGCTTCACGCCATGCTACCGTGTCGGACTCGGTAACCCCGGTTCCAACAGTCTCTCACTAACAAACCACTCCCAGCAGCAGAGTCTAATGCAGTGTGTATGCACACACCTCAGAGGCAGGGAGCTCTCACTAACAAACCACTCCCAGCAGCAGAGTGTAATGCAGTGTGTCTGCACACACCACAGAGGCAGGGAGCTTCTCTCACTAACAAACCTCTCCCAGCAGCAGAGTCTAATGCAGTCTGTCTGCACACACCTTAGAGGCAGGGAGCTGCTCTCACTAACAAACCACCCCGCACCAGAATCTAATGCAGTGTGTCTGCACACACCACAGAAGCTTCTCTCACTAACAAACCAGTCACAGCATCAAAGTCTTATGCAGTGTGTCTGCACACACCTCAGAGGCAGGGAGCTCTCACTAACAAACCACTCCCAGCAGTAGAGTGTAATGCAGTGTGCCTGCACACACCTCAGAGGCAGGGAGCTTCTCTCACTAACAAACCACTCCCAGCAGCAGAGTCTAATGCAGTGTGTCTGCACACACCTCAGAGGCAGGGAGCTCTCACTAACAAACCACTCCCAGCAGCAGAGTCTAATGCAGTGTGTCTGCACACACCACAGAAGCTTCTCTCACTAACAAACCACTCCCAGCAGCAGAGTGTAATGCAGTGTGTCTGCACACACCTCAGAGGCAGGGAGCTCCTCTCACTAACAAACCACTTCCAGCAGCAGAGTGTAATGCAGTGTGTCTGCACACACCTCAGAGGCAGGGAGTTTCTCTCACTAACAAACCACTCCCAGCAGCAGAGTCTAGGCCAGTGTGTCTGCACACACCACAGAAGCTTCTCTCACTAACAAACCTCTCCCAGCAGCAGAGTTTAATGCAGTGTGTCTGCACACACCTGAGAGGCGGGGAGCTTCTCTCACTAACAAACTGCTCACGCACCAAGTCTACAGCAGTGTGTCTGCACACACCCAAGAGGCAGAGTGCTTCTCTCACTAACAAACCACTCACAGCAGCAGAGTCCAATGCAGTGTGTGTGCACACGCCTCAGAGGCAGGGAACGTCTCTCACTAACAAACCACTCCCAGCAGCAGAGTCTAATGCAGTGTGTCTGCACACACCTCAGAGGCAGGGAGCTCTCACTAACAAACCACTCCCAGCAGCAGAGTGTGAAGCAGTGTGTCTGCACACACCACAGAGGCAGGGAGCTTCTCTCACTAACAAACCACTCACAGCAGCAGAGTCTAATGCAGTCTGTCTGCACACACCTTAGAGGCAGGGAGCTGCTCTCACTAACAAACCACCCCGCACCAGAATCTAATGCAGTGTGTCTGCACACACCACAGAAGCTTCTCTCACTAACAAACCAGTCACAGCAGCAAAGTCTTATGCAGTGTGTCTGCACACCTCAGAGGCAGGGAGCTCTCACAAACAAACCACTCCCAGCAGTAGAGTGTAATGCAGTGTGCCTGCACACACCTCAGAGGCAGGGAGCTTCTCTCACTAACAAACCACTCCCAGCAGCAGAGTCTAATGCAGTGTGTCTGCACACACCTCAGAGGCAGGGAGCTCTCACTAACAAACCACTCCCAGCAGCAGAGTCTAATGCAGTTTGTCTGCACACACCACAGAAGCTTCTCTCACTAACAAACCACTCCCAGCAGCAGAGTGTAATGCAGTGTGTCTGCACACACCTCAGTGGCAGGGAGCTCCTCTAACTAACAAACCACTTCCAGCAGCAGAATGTAATGCAGTGTGTCTGCACACACCTCAGAGGCAGGGAGTTTCTCGCACTAACAAACCACTCCCAGCAGCAGAGTCTAGGCCAGTGTGTCTGCACACACCACAGAAGCTTCTCTCACTAACAAACCTCTCCCAGTAGCAGAGTCTAATGCAGTGTGTCTGCACACACCTGAGAGGCGGAGAGCTTCTCTCACTAACAAACTGCTCACGCACCAAGTATACAGCAGTGTGTCTGCACACACCCAAGAGGCAGGGTGCTTCTCTCACTAACAAACCACTCACAGCAGCAGAGTCCAATGCATTGTGTGTGCACACGCCTCAGAGGCAGGGAGCTCTCACTAACAAACCACTCTCAGCAGCAGAGTGTAATGCAGTGTGTCTGCACACACCTCAGAGGCAGGGAGTTTCTCTCACTAACAAACCACTCCCAGCAGCAGAGTCTAATGCAGTGTGTCTGCACACACCTTAGAGGCAGGGAGCTGCTCTCACTAACAAACCACCCCGGCACCAGAATCTAATGCAGTGTGTCTGCACACACCACAGAAGCTTCTCTCACTAACAAACCAGTCACAGCAGCAGAGTCTAATGCAGTGTGTCTGCACACACCTCAGAGGCAGGGAGCTCTCACTAACAAACCACTCCCAGCAGCAGAGTCTAATGCAGTGTCTGCACACACCTCAGAAGGTTCTCTCACTAACAAACCACTCCCAGAAGCAGAGTGTAATGCAGTGTGTCTGCACACGCCTCAGAGGCATGGAGCGTCTCTCACTAACAAACCACTCACAGCAGCAGAGTCTAATGCAGTGTATCTGCACACACCACAGAAGCTTCTCTGGCTGCACACACCTCAGAGGCAGGGAGCTCTCACTAACAAACCACTCCCAACTGCAGAGTCTAATGCAGTGTGTCTGCACGCACCTCAGAGGCAGGGAGCTCTCACTAACAAACCACTCCCAGCAGCAGAGTGTAATGCAGTGTGTCTGCACACACCTCAGAGGCAGGGAGCTCCTCTCACTAACAAACCACTCCCAGCAGCAGAGTGTAATGCAGTGTGTCTGCACACACCTCAGAGGCAGGGAGTTTCTCTCACTAACAAACCACTCCCAGCAGCAGAGTCTAGGCCAGTGTGTCTGCACACACCACAGAAGCTTCTCTCACTAACAAACCTCTCCCAGCAGCAGAGTCTGATGCAGTGTGTCTGCACACACCTGAGAGGCGGGGAGCTTCTCTCACTAACAAACTGCTCACGCACCAAGTCTACAGCAGTGTGTCTGCACACACCCAAGAGGCAGGGTGCTTCTCTCACTAACAAACCACTCACAGCAGCAGAGTCCAATGCAGTGTGTGTGCACACGCCTCAGAGGCAGGGAACGTCTCTCACTAACAAACCACTCTCAGCAGCAGAGTCTAATGCAGTGTGTCTGAACACACCTCAGAGGCAGGGAGCTCTCACTAACAAACCACTCCCAGCAGCAGAGTGTGAAGCAGTGTGTCTGCACACACCACAGAGGCAGGGAGCGTCTCTCACTAACAAACCACCCCGGCACCAGAATCTAATGGAGTGTGTCTGCACACACCACAGAAGCTTCTCTCACTAACAAACCAGTCACAGCAGCAAAGTCTAATGCAGTGTGTCTGCACACACCTCAGAGGCAGGGAGCTCTCACTAACAAACCACTCCCAGCAGCAGAGTGTAATGCAGTGTGTCTGCACACACCTCAGAGGCAGGGAGCTTCTCTCACTAACAAACCACTCCCAGCAGCAGAGTGTAATGCAGTGTGTCTGCACACACCACAGAAGTTTCTCTCACTAACAAACCTCTCCCAGCAGCAGAGTCTAATGCAGTGTGTCTGCACACACCTGAGAGGCGGGGAGCTTCTCTCACTAACAAACTGCTCACGCACCAAGATTACAGCAGTGTGTCTGCACACACCCAAGTGGCAGAGTGCTTCTCTCACTAACAAACCACTCACAGCAACAGAGTCCATTGCAGTGTGTGTGCACACGCCTCAGAGGTAGGGAGCTCTCACTAACAAACCACTCCCAGCAGCAGAGTGTAATGCAGTGTGTCTGCACACACCTCAGAGGCAGGGAGCTTCTCTCACTAACAAACCACTCCCAGCAGCAGAGTGTAATGCAGTGTGTCTGCACACGCCTCAGAGGCAGGGAGCGTCTCTCACTAACAAACCACTCGCAGCAGCAGAGTCTAATGCAGTGTATCTGCACACACCACAGAAGCTTCTCTGACTAACAAACTACTCCCTGCAGCAGAGTCTAATGCAGTGTGTCTGCACACACCTCAGAGGCAGGGAGCTCTCACTAACAAACCACTCCCAGCAGCAGAGTCTAATGCAGTGTGTCTGCATACCCATCAGAGGCAGGGAGCTCTCACTAACAAACCACTCCCAGCAGCAGAGTCTAATTCAGTGTGTCTGCACAAACCTCAGAGGCAGGGAGCTCTCACTAACAAACCACTCCCAGCAGCAGAGTCTAATGCAGTGTGTCTGCACACACCTCAGAGGCAGGGAGCTCCTCTCACTAACAAACCACTCCCAGCAGCAGAGTCTAATGCAGTGTGTCTGCACACACCACAGACGCTTCTCTCACTAACAGACCACTCCCAGCAGCAGAGTCTGATGCAGTGTGTCTGCACACACCTGAGAGGCGGGGAGCTTCTCTCACTAACAAACTGCTCAAGCACCAAGTCTACAGCAGTGTGTCTGAACACACCCAAGAGGCACGGTGCTTCTCTCACTAACAAACCACTCACAGCAGCAGAGTCCAATGCATTGTGTGTGCACACGCCTCAGAGGCAGGGAACGTCTCTCACTAACAAACCACTCCCAGCAGCAGAGTCTAATGCAGTGTGTCTGCACAAACCTCAGAGGCAGGGAGCTCTCACTAACAAACCACTCTCAGCAGCAGAGTGTAATGCCGTGTGTCTGCACACACCTCAGAGGCAGGGAGTTTCTCTCACTAACAAACCACTCCCAGCAGCAGAGTCTAATGCAGTGTGTCTGCACACACCTTAGAGGCAGGGAGCTGCTCTCACTAACAAATCACCCCAGCAACAGAATCTAATGCAGTGTGTCTGCACACACCACAGAAGCTTCTCTCACTAACAAACCAGTCACAGCAGCAAAGTCTAATGCAGTGTGTCTGCACACACCTCAGAGGTAGGGAGGTCTCACTAACAAAGCACTCCCAGCAGCAGAGTGTAATGCAGTGTGTCTGCACACACCTCAGAGGCAGGGAGCTTCTCTCACTAACAAACCACTCCCAGCAGCAGAGTCTAATGCAATGTGTCTGCACACACCTTAGAGGCAGGGAGCTGCTCTCACTAACAAACCACCCCGGCACCAGAATCTAATGCAGTGTGTCTGCACACACCTCAGAGGCAGGAAGCTTCTCTCACTAACAAACCAGTCACAGCAGCAGAGTCTAATACAGTGTGTCTGCACACACCTCAGAGGCAGGGAGCTCTCACTAACAAACCACTCCCAGCAGCAGAGTCTAATGCAGTGTCTGCACACACCTCAGAAGCTTCTCTCACTAACAAACCACTCCCAGCAGCAGAGTGTAATGCAGTGTGTCTGCACACGCCTCAGAGGCAGGGAGCTCCTCTCACTAACAAACCACTCCCAGCAGCAGAGTCTAAGGCAGTGTGTCTGAACACACCACAGAAGCTTCTCTCACTAACAGACCACTCCCAGCAGCAGAGTCTGATGCAGTTTGTCTGCACACACCTGAGAGGCGGGGAGCTTCTCTCACTAACAAACTGCTCACGCACCAAGTCTACAGCAGTGTGTCTGCACACACCCAAGAGGCAGGGTGCTTCTCTCATTAACAAACCACTCACAGCAGCAGAGTCCAATGCATTGTGTGTGCACACGCCTCAGAGGCAGGGAACGTCTCTCACTAACAAACCACTCCCAGCAGCAGAGTCTAATGCAGTGTGTCTGCACAAACCTCAGAGGCAGGGAGCTCTCACTAACAAACCACTCCCAGCAGCAGAGTGTAATGCAGTGTGTCTGCACACACCTCAGAGGCAGGGAGTTTCTCTCACTAACAAACCAGTCCCAGCAGCAGAGTCTAATGCAGTGTGTCTGCACACACCTCAGAGGCAGGGAGGTCTCACTAACAAAGCACTCCCAGCAGCAGAGTGTAATGCAGTGTGTCTGCACACACCTCAGAGGCAGGGAGCTTCTCTCACTAACAAACCACTCCGAGCAGCAGAGTCTAATGCAGTGTGTCTGCACACACCTTAGAGGCAGGGAGCTGCTCTCACTAACAAACCACCCCGGCACCAGAATCTAATGCAGTGTGTCTGCACACACCTCAGAGGCAGGAAGCTTCTCTCACTAACAAACCAGTCACAGCAGCAGAGTCTAATGCAGTGTGTCTGCACACACCTCAGAGGCAGGGAGCTCTCACTAACAAACCACTCCCAGCAGCAGAGTCTAATGCAGTGTCTGCACACACCTCAGAAGCTTCTCTCACTAACAAACCACTCCCAGCAGCAGAGTGTAATGCAGTGTGTCTGCACACGCCTCAGAGGCAGGGAGCGTCTCTCACTAACAAACCACTCACAGCAGCAGAGTCTAATGCAGTGTATCTGCACACACCACAGAAGCTTCTGTGACTAACAAACCACTCCCTGCGGCAGAGTCTAATGCAGTGTGTCTGCACACACCTCAGAGGCAGGGAGCTTCTCTCACCAATAAACAACTCCCAGCAGCAGAGGCACTGGAGTGTGTCTGCACACACCTCAGAGGCAGGGAGCTTCTCTCACTAGCAAACTACTCCCAGCCACAGAGTCTAAGGCAGTGTGTCTGCACACACCACAGAAGCTTCTTTCACTAACAAACCACTCCCAGCAGCAGAGTCTAATGCAGTGTGTCTGCACACACCTCAGAGGTAGGGAGCTTCTCTCACTAACAAACCACTCCCAGAAGCAGAGTCTAATGCAGTGTGTCTGCACAAACCTCAGAGGCAGGGAGGTCTCACTAACAAACCACTCACAGCAGCAGAGTCTAATGCAGTGTGTCTGCACACACCTCAGAGGCAGGGAGCATCTCTCACTAACAAACCACTCCCAGCAGCAGAGTCTAATGCAGTGTGTCTGCACACACCTCAGAGGCAGGGAGCTCTCACTAACAAACCACTCCCAGCAGCAGAGTGTAATGCAGTGTGCCTGCACACGCCCCAGAGACAGGGAGCTTCTCTCACTAACAATTCAATCACAGCAGCAGAGTCTAATGCAGCATGTCTGCACACACCTGAGAGGCGGGGAGCTTCTCTCACTAACAAACTCACAGCAGCAGAGTCTAATGCAGTGTGTCTGCACACACCTCAGAGGCAGGGAGCTCTCACTAACAAACCACTCACAGCACCAGAGTCTAATGCAGTGTGTCTGCACACGCCTCAGAGGCAGGGAGCGTCTCTCACTAGCAAACCACTCGCAGCAGCAGAGTCTAATGCAGTGTATCTGCACACACCTCAGAGGCAGGGAGCTTCTCTCACTAACAAACCACTCACAGCAGCAGAATCTAATGCAGTGTGTCTGCACACACCCCAGAGACAGGGAACTTCTCTCACTAAAAAATGACTCACAGCAGCAGAAACTAAGGCAGTGAGTCGGCACACACCCCAGAGACAGGGAGCTTCTCTCACTAACAAACGACTCACAGAAGGAGAGTCTGATGCAGTGTGTCTGCACACACCTGAGAGGCAGGGAGCTTCTCTCACTAACAAACAACTCCCAGCAGCAGAGTCTAACGCAGTGTGTCTGCACACGCCCCACAGACAGGGAGCATCTCTCACTAACAAACAACTCTCAGCAGCAGAGTTTAATGCAGTGTGTCTGCACACACCTGAGAGGCGGGGAGCATCTCTCACTAACAAACCACTCACAGCAGCAGAGTTTGATGCAGTGTGTCTGCACGCCTCAGAGGCAGGGAGCTTCGCTCACTAACAAATGACTCAGAGCAGCAGAATCTAATGCAGTGTGGCTGCAGACGAGACACTGGTGGTGAATGAAGGAAGCCCCACCAGGGGCACCTCCTCCGCAATGGCGGAAGAGCGTTGCCCCACTGGCAGAGCCAGCAGCTAAAAAATAATATGATTTTTGATTATCGTTTTATTTTTAAGCAGTTGACTCAGCCAGTGTGTGCAGGGAGGGGCGGGGACGGGGCATGGGAGGGGGTAGGAGGAGTGCTATGTACACTCTATAAGTGCACGTGTGTTTTGCAGGCCGTCTCAGGCCGACCAAAACACACATGCGCACTTAGGTTTCTCCAGCCCGGCTGCATTGAGGCGAGAGAAGAGGAGAATGGAGAAGAGCAGCTGCGAAGAGGAGGGAGAAAGGGGAAGAAGTGAGGAGAGGAGAGCGGTTGCGGAGAGAGGGAGAGAGGGAGAGAGGGGAAGAGGGGAGGAGAGCGGTTGCGGAGGGGAGGGAGAGACGGGAAGAGGTGAGGAAAGGAGAGGTAAGAGGGAGAGAGGGGAAGAGGTGAGGAAAGGAGAGGAAAGCAGCTGCGGAGGAGAGGGAGAGAGGGGAAGAGGTGAGGAAAGGAAAGGAGAGCCGCTGCGGAGGGGAGGGAGAGAGGGGAAGAGGCGAGGAGAGGAGAGCGGCTCCGGGGGGGAGGGAGAGAGGGGAAGAGGCAAGGAGAGGAGAGCCGCTGCGGAGGGGAGGGAGAGAGGGGAAGAGGCGAGGAGAGGAGAGCGGCTGCGGAGGGGAGGGATAGAGGGGAAGAGGTGAAGAGAGAAGAGGAAAGTGGCTGTGGAGGGGAGGGGAGGGAGAGAGGGGAAGAGGTGAAGAAAGGAGAGGAAAGCGGCTGCGGAGGGGAGGAAGAGAGGGGAAGAGGTGAGGAAAGGAGAGGAAAGCGGCTGCGGAGGGGAGGGAGAGAGGGGAAGAGGTGAGAAAAGGAGAGGAGAGCGGCTGTGGAGGGGAGGGAGAGAGGGGAAGAGGTGAGGAGAGGAGAGGAAAGCGGCTGCAGAGGAAAGGGAGAGAGGGGAAGAGGAGAGAAGAGTGGCTGCGGAGGGAGGGAGAGAGGGGAAGAGGAGAGCAGCTGCGGAGGAGAGGGAGAGAGGGGAAGAGGTGAGGAGAGCGGCTGCAGGGGGAAGGGAGAGAGGGGAAGAGGTGAGGAAAGGAGAGGAGAGCGGCTACGGAGGGGTGGGAGAGAGGGGAAGAGGTGAGGAGAGGAGAGGAAAGCGGCTGCAGAGGAAAGGGAGAGAGGGGAAGAGGAAAGGAGAGGGAGAGAAGGGAAGAGGTGAGGAGAGGAAAGCACCTACCAAGGGCAGGGAGAGAGGGGAAGAGAAGAGGAGAGGAGAGAGGGGAAGAGGTGAGGAGAGGAGAGGAAAGCAGCTGTGGAGGGGAGGGAGAGAGGGGAAAAGGTGAGGAAAGGAGTGGAGAGTGGCTGCGGAGGGGAGGGAGAGAGGGGAAGAGGTGAGGAGAGGAGAGGAAAGCGGCTGCGGAGGGGAGGGAGAGGGGGAAGAGGTGAGGAGAGGAGAGGAAAGCTGCTGCAGAGGAAAGGGAGAGAGGGGAAGAGGAGAGGAGAGTGTCTGCAGAGGGAGGTAGAGAGGGGAAGAGGATAGCAGCTGCGGAGGGGAGGGAGAGAGGGGAAGAGGTGAGGAGAGGAGAGCGGCTGTGGAGGGGAGGGAGAGAGGGGAAGAAGTGAGAAAAGGAGAAGAGAGCCGCTGCGGAGGGGAGGGAGAGAGGGGAAGAGGTGAGGAGAGGAAAGCGGCTGGAGAGGAAAGGGAGCGAGGGGAAGAGGAAAGGAGAGGAAAGCACCTGGCAAGGGGAGGGAGAAAAGGGAAGAGGTGAGGAGAGGAAAGCACCTGCCGAGGGGAGGGAGAGAGGGGGAAGAGAAGAGGAGAGAAGAGAGGGGAAGAGGTGAGGAGAGCAGTTGCAGAGGGGTGGGAGAAAGGGGAAAAGGTGAGAGGAAAGCGGCTGCGGAGGAAAGGGAGAGAGGGGAAGAGGAGAGGAGAGGGGCTGTGGAGGGGAGAGGAGAGAGGGGAACAGGTGAGGAGAGGAGAGCGGCTGCGGAGGGGAGGGAGAAAGGAGAAGAGAAGAGGTGAGGAGAGGAGAGGAGAGAGAAAGCAGCTGCGGAAGGAAGGGAGAGAGGGGAAGAGGAGAGAGGGGAATGTGTGAGAAGAGGAGAGCGGCTGGGGAGGGGAGGGAGAGAGGGGAAGAGACGAGGAGAGGAAAGCGGCCGAGGCAAATATGAGAGAAGGGAAAGTCACACAAAAGGGGAAAGAGGGGGCAGGGGCGACGGGAGAAGGGGGGCAGTGGAGAACAAGGCAAGGAGGGGGAGGAGAAGGAGTGGAGGCTGGCGGAGGTAAGAAAGATGAGAAGAGGGGAGAGGAGATAAAGGGAGAAGAGGGAGGTGGGAGAGGAGGGGGTCTGAGGTGGGATAGGAGGTGAGAAGAGAAGAAGAGAGGCTGGGAGGGAAGGTGGGAGGCAAGGTGAAGAGAGGGTTATGGGGAGAGAGGAGGTGAGAGAAAGGCAGAGAGACAGCAAGGAAAGGGTCTCTGTGGGGTGACAGTGCGGCGCCCCTGAGGCTGCCCCTCCCTGGGGTGCCCACCCGACAGCTCCCCATTATTGTGTCTCCGGGTGGTCTTCGAATGCCAGATCCCCACAAAGCACCCTTAGAAGTGCCACACCGTGCTCCAGCAGAACTGCGCCCAGCCAGGCTGCTGGGGTCAAATGTCAACACATTCAAACTGCCCTTCCCATCAAAGCTTCTTTCCAAAGCAAGAGACAAGATGAGAGCGACTGGACTGAGATATGTGTGGACCCTGCTACCAGGGGTGGGCGTCGTCTAGCCCCCCTGCAGAATCAATCGCCCACTTATGTGCCTGTGCAGATCATTCAACTGGAGGGTTATAGCCAATCAATCAATCAATATGGATTTGTAAAGCGCGGCTAATCACCCAACAGAGTATCCAGGCGCTTGCAGGCCCCTGACGCTCAATCGAACAGCCAGGTCTACATAGGAAAGCAAGGAGATGGCAGTGAAAACAAGGGAAAAGGAGGAGAAGGCACTCAAAAAACGGGGAAAAGCAGTGAAAACGAGGGAAAAGGAGGAGAAGGCACTCAAAAAACAGGGGGAAAAGCAGTGAAAACGAGGAAAAAGGAGGAGAAGGCACTCAAAAAACAGGGGGGAAAGCAATGAAAACGAGGAAAAAGGAGGAGAAGGCACTCAAAAAACAGGGGGGAAAGCAATGAAAACGAGGAAAAAGGAGGAGAAGGCACTCAAAAAATAGGGGGAAAGCAATGAAAACGAGGAAAAAGGAGGAGAAGGCACTCAAAAAACGGGGAAAAGCAGTGAAAACGAGGAAAAAGGAGGAGAAGGCACTCAAAAAACAGGGGGAAAAGCAGTGAAAACGAGGGAAAAGGAGGAGAAGGCACTCAAAAAATAGGGGGAAAGCAGTGAAAACGAGGGAAAAGGAGGAGAAGGCACTCACAAAACAGGGGGAAAAGCAATGAAAACGAGGAAAAAAGAGGAGAAGGCACTCAAAAAACAGGGGGGAAAGCAATGAAAACGAGGAAAAAGGAGGAGAAGGCACTCAAAAAACAGGGGGGAAAGCAATGAAAATGAGGAAAAAGGAGGAGAAGGCACTCAAAAAACAGGGGGGAAAGCAATGAAAACGAGGAAAAAGGAGGAGAAGGCACTCAAAAATAGGGGAAAGCAATGAAAACGAGGAAAAGGAGGAGAAGGCACTCAAAAACGGGAAAAGCAGTGAAAACGAGGAAAAAGGAGGAGAAGGCACTCAAAAACAGGGGGAAAAGCAGTGAAAACGAGGAAAAGGAGGAGAAGGCACTCAAAAATAGGGGGAAAGCAGTGAAAACGAGGGAAAAGGAGGAGAAGGCACTCAAAAACAGGGGGAAAAGCAATGAAAACGAGGAAAAAGGAGGAGAAGGCCCTCAAAAAACAGGGGGAAAGGCAGTGAAAACGAGGGAAAAGGAGGAGAAGGCACTCAAAAAACGGGGAAAAGCAGTGAAAACGAGGAAAAAGGAGGAGAAGGCACTCAAAAAACGGGGAAAAGCAGTGAAAACGAGGAAAAAGGAGGAGAAGGCACTCAAAAAACAGGGGGAAAAGCAGTGAAAACGAGGGAAAAGGAGGAGAAGGCTCTCAAAAAACGGGGAAAAGCAGTGAAAACGAGGAAAAAGGAGGAGAAAGCACTCAAAAAACAGGGGGAAAAGCAGTGAAAACGAGGGAAAAGGAGGAAAAGGCACTCAGAAAACAGGAAAAAAAGCAAGGAGAAGGTAGTGAAACGAGGGAAAAGTGAAGAGTCACTCAAAAAACGGGGGAAAGAGCAAGGAGAAGGTAGTGAGAACGAGGGAAAAGTGAAGAGTCACAAAAAACAGGGGAAAAAGCAAGGAGAAGATGGTGAGATCGAGGGGAAAGGAGGAGAAGGCACTCAAAAAATAGGGGAAAAAGCAAGGAGCAGATAGTGAGAACGAGGGAAAAGGAGGAGAAAACACTCAAAAATCGGGGGAAAAAGTAAGGAGAAGATAGTGAGAATGAGGAGAAAGGAGGAGAAGGCACTCAAAAAACAGGGGAAAAAGCAAGGAGCAGGTAGTGAAACGAGGGAAAAGTGTAGAGTCACAAAAAACGGGGGGAAAAGCAAGGAGAAGATAGTGAAAACGAGGAAAAAGGAGGAGAAAGCACTCAAAAAATAGGGGGAAAAGCAAGGCGATGGCAGTGAAAACGAGGGAAAGTGAGGAGAGGCAGTCGAAAAGCAGGGGAAAAGCAAGGAGAAAGCAGTGAGAAATGAGGGAAAAGCTTGGAGAACACACGCAAAAAACTGGAGAAAAAGCATGTAGAAAGTAGTGAAAATAAGGGAAAAAGAGGAGAAGGCACTCTAAAAACGGGGGAAGAAGCATAGAGAAAGCAGTGAAAATGAGGGAAAAGGAGGAGAAGGCACAAAAAAAACAGAGGGAAAAGCAAGCAGAAAGCAATGAAAACGAGGGAGAAGGAGGAGAAGGCACTCAAAAAAGCAGGGGGGAAAGCAAGGAGAAAGCAGTGAAAATTAGGGAAAATCAAGGAGAAGGCACTCAAAAACGGGGGCAAAAGCAAGGCGAAGACAGGGGCAAAAGCGATGCACCATGGGGAAAGCACGGTCACGGGACATCATCCTTCCCACATATCACCCTGTCGGGGCCCCTGTGCCCTGCCAGCAGTAGGCACTCCTTATATGGACTTGCTGTGGGGATGTCTGGCTTAGAAGCTGGAGTACACCGCAGCTCCAGCCTAAACCAGTTTATTCTGTGTCTGCCTGGGGAATGCCTCAAGTCTGACTCTTGAGTTGGCTGGCTGCCAGAAGTTTGAATCAGTCATTGGAGTTTGACCCCTATCCATTGAACAGATACAGATCAACTTCGACCTGCAAGGCATGTGCTGTTGTTTCCAAGACATCTAGTAATCACAAGATTCCTCCACCCCTCTCAAGGGGCCAAGCTTTGGAGAGTTCTGCTCGAAGGGACTGAACGGCCTTCCAAATGGACCAGAAACATCTCTAGAACAGGGAGCCAGTGACCAGTGCAGCATTACCTGCCTAGACTACCACAGAAACCCATGGACCCTCCCTCAGGGGTGCTGGACAAGGTATGGAGAAGAATGGAAGCAGCAGAACACATGGATGTCGAGAATAGTGGAATGCTGAGGGCCAGTAAGTATCCCTAAAGCAGTGACTGTACCTGGACAGTGTTGTGGGCATATCATCAAGTGCCAGTAAGTATCCCTGAAGCAGTGACGGTACCTGGGCAGTGTTGTGGAGACAGTATCAAGTGCCAGTAAGTATCCCTGGAGCAGTGAATGTGCCTGGACAGTGTTGTGGACACAGTATTCAGTGCCAGTAAGTGTCCCTGGAGCAGTGACTGTACCTGGACAGTGTTGTGGACACAGTAACAAGTGCCAGTAAGTATCCCTGGAGCAGTGACTGTGCCTGGACAGTGTTGTGGACACAGTAACAAGTGCCAGTAAGTATCCCTGGAGAAGTGAATGTGCCTGGACAGTGTTGTGGACACAGTATCAAGTGCCAGTAAGTATCTCTGGAGCAGTGACTGTACCTGGACAGTATAGCGGACAGAGCATTGAGTACCAGTAAGTATCCCTGGAGCAGTGACTGTGCCTGGACAGTGTTGTGGACACAGTAACAAGTGCCTGTAAGTATCCCTGGAGCAGTGACTGTACCTGACCAGTGAGAGGACACAGTATCAAGTGCCAGTAAGGATCCCTGGAGCAGTGACTGTGCCTGGACAGTGTTGTGGACACAGTATCAAGTGCCAGTAAGTATCCCAGGAGCACTGACTGTACCTGGACAGTATAGCGGACAGAGCATTGAGTGCCAGTAAGTGTCCCTGGAGCAGTGACTGTACCTGGACAGTGTTGCGGACATTACATCGAGTGCCATTAAGTATCCCTGAAGCAGTGACTGTACCTGGACAGTGTTGTGTACATAGCACTGAGTGCCAGTAAGTATCTCTGAAGCAGTGACTGCATCTGAACAGTGTTGCAGACACAGTATTGAGTACCAGTAAGTGTCCCTGGAGCAGTGACTGTACCTGGACAGTGTTACAGACACAGTATTGAGTGCCAGTTTGTATCCCTGAAGCAGTGACTGCATCTGAACAGTGTTGCAGACACAGAATTGAGTACCAGTAAGTGTCCCTGGAGCAGTGACTGTACCTGGGCAGTGTTACAGACACAGTATTGAGTGCCAGTTAGTATCGCTGAAGCAGTGACTGCACCTGGACAGTGAGAGGACGTAGTATTGAGTGCCAGTAAGTATCACTGGAGCAGTGACTGTACCTGGACAGTGTTGCGGAGATTACATCGAGTGCCATTAAGTATCCCTGAAGCAGTGACTGTACCTGGACAGTGTTGTGTACATAGCACTGAGTGCCAGTAAGTATCCCTGAAGCAGTGACTGCATCTGAACAGTGTTGCAGACACAGTATTGAGTACCAGTAAGTGTCCCTGGAGCAGTGACTGTACCTGGACAGTCTTGTGGACATAGCATTGAGTGCCAGTAAGTATCCCTCAAGCAGTGACTGTATCTGGACAGTGCTGCAGAGACAGTATCGAGTGCCAGTAAGTGTCCCTGGAGCAGTGACTGTACCTGGACAGTGTTGCGGACATAGCATTGAGTGCCAGTAAGTATCCCTGAAGCTGTGACTGTAACTGGACAGTGTTGTGGACACAGTATCAAGTGCCAGTAAGTATCTCTGGAGCAGTGACTGTTCCTGGACAGTGTTGTGGAGACAGTATCAAGTGCCAGTAAGTATCCCTGGAGCAGTGACTGTGCCTGGACAGTGTTGTGGACACAGTATCAAGTGCCAGTAAGTATCCCTGGAGCAGTGAATGTGCCTGGACAGTGTTGAATATATAGCATTGAGTGCCAGTAAGTATCCCAGGAGCACTGACTGTACATAGACAGTGTTGTGGAAATAGCATTGAGTGCCAGTAAGTATCCCTGGATCAGTGACTGTACCTGGACAGTATAGCGGACAGAGCATTGAGTGCCAGTAAGTATCACTGGAGCAGTGATTGTACCTGGACAGTGAGAAGACATAGCATTGAGTGCCAATAAGTATCACTGGAGCAGTGACTGTACCTGCACAGTGTTGCGGACATAACATTGAGTGCCAGTAAGTATCCCTGAAGCAGTGACTGTACATGGACAGTGTTGTGGACACAGTATCAAGTGGCAGTAAGTGTCCCTAGAGCAGTGACTGTACCTGGACAGTGTTGTGGACATAGCATTGAGTGCCAGTAAGTATCCCTGAAGCAGTGACTGTATCTGGACAGTGTTGCAGGCACAGTATTGAGTGCCAGTAAGTGTCCCTGGAGCAGTGACTGTACCTGGACAGTGTTGCGGACCCAGTATCAAATGTCAGTAAGTGTCCCTTAAGCAATGACTGTACCTGGGCAGTGTTGTGGACACAGTATTGAGTGCCATTAAGTATCCCTATAGCAGTGACTGTACCTGGACAGTGTTGCGGGCACAGTATCAAGTGCCAGTAAGTATCTCTGGAGCAGTGACTGTGCCTGGACAGTGTTGTGGACACAGTAACAAGTGCCAGTAAGGATCCCTGGAGCAGTGTCTGTGCCTGGACAGTGTTGTGGACACAGTATCAAGTGCCAGTAAGTATCCCAGGAGCACTGACTGTACCTGGACAGTATAGCGGACAGAGCATTGAGTGCCAGTAAGTGTCACTGGATCAGTGACTGTACCTGGACAGTGTTGTGGACATTACATCGAGTGCCATTAAGTATCCCTGAAGCAGTGACTGTACCTGGACAGTGTTGTGTACATAGCACTGAGTGCCAGTAAGTATCCCTGAAGCAGTGACTGCATCTGAACAGTGTTACAGACACAGTATTGAGTGCCAGTTAGTATCCCTGAAGCAGTGACTGTATCTGAACAGTGTTGCAGACACAGTATTGAGTACCAGTAAGTTTCCCTGGAGCAGTGACTGTACCTGGACAGTGTTACAGACACAGTATTGAGTGCCAGTTAGTATCACTGAAGCAGTGACTGCACCTGGACAGTGAGAGGACATAGTATTGAGTGCCAGTAAGTATCACTGGAGCAGTGACTGTACCTGGACAGTGTTGCGGACATTACATCGAGTGCCATTAAGTATCCCTGAAGCAGTGACTGTACCTGGACAGTGTTGTGTACATAGCATTGAGTGCCAGTAAGTATCCCTGAAGCAGTGACTGTATCTTGACAGTGTTGCAGACACAGTATCGAGTGCCAGTAAGTGTCCCTGGAGCAGTGACTGTACCTGGACAGTGTTGCGGACCCAGTATCAAATGTAAGTAAGTGTCCCTTAAGCAATGACTGTACCTGGGCAGTGTTGTGGACACAGTATTGAGTGCCATTAAGTATCCCTATAGCAGTGACTGTACCTGGACAGTGTTGCGGGCACAGTATCAAGTGCCAATAAGTATCTCTGGAGCAGTGACTGTGCCTGGACAGTGTTGTGGACACAGTAACAAGTGCCAGTAAGGATCCCTGCAGCAGTGACTGTACCTGACCAGTGAGAGGACACAGTATCAAGTGCCAGTAAGGATCCCTGGAGCAGTGACTATGCCTGGACAGTGTTGTGGACACAGTATCAAGTACCAGTAAGTATCCCAGGAGCACTGACTGTACCTGGACAGTATAGCGGACAGAGCATTGAGTGCCAGTAAGTGTCACTGGAGCAGTGACTGTACCTGGACAGTGTTGTGTACATAGCACTGAGTGCCAGTAAGTATCCCTGAAGCAGTGACTGCATCTGAACAGTGTTGCAGACACAGTATTGAGTACCAGTAAGTGTCCCTGGAGCAGTGACTGAACCTCAACAGTGTTACAGACACAGTATTGAGTGCCAGTTAGTATCCCTGAAGCAGTGACTGCACCTGGACAGTGAGAGGACATAGTATTGAGTGCCAGTATGTGTCCCTGGAGCAGTGACTGTACCTGGATAGTGTTGCGGACATTACATCGAGTGCCATTAAGTATCCCTGAAGCAGTGACTGTACCTGGACAGTGTTGTGTACATAGCACTGAGTGCCAGTAAGTATCCCTGAAGCAGTGACTGCATCTGAACAGTGTTGCAGACACAGTATTGAGTACCAGTAAGTGTCCCTGGAGCAGTGACTGTACCTGGACAGTGTTGTGGACATAGCACTGAGTGCCAGTAAGTATCCCTGAAGCAGTGACTGCATCTGAACAGTGTTGCAGACACATTATTGAGTACCAGTAAGTGTCCCTGAAGCAGTGACTGCACCTGGACAGTGAGAGAACATAGTATTGAGTGCCAGTAAGTGTCCCTGGAGCAGTGACTGTACCTGGACAGTGTTGCGGACATTACATCGAGTGCCATTAAGTATCCCTGAAGCAGTGACTGTACCTGGACAGTGTTGCGGACATAGCATTGAGTGCCAGTAAGTATCCCTGAAGCAGTGACTGTAACTGGACAGTGTTGTGGACATAGTATCAAGTGCCAGTAAGTATCTCTGGAGCAGTGACTGTGCTTGGACAGTGTTGTGGACACAGTAACAAGTGCCAGTAAGTATCCCTGGAGCAGTAACTGTACCTGGACAGTGTTGTGGAGACAGTATCAAGTGCCAGTAAGTATCCCTGGAGCAGTGACTGTGCCTGGACAGTGTTGTGGACACAGTATCAAGTGCCAGTAAGTATCCCTGGAGCAGTGAATGTGCCTGGACAGTGTTGAATATATAGCATTGAGTGCCAGTAAGTATCCCAGGAGCACTGACTGTACATAGACAGTGTTGTGGAAATAGCATTGAGTGCCAGTAAGTATCCCTGGATCAGTGACTGTACCTGGACAGCATAGCGGACAGAGCATTGAGTGCCAGTAAGTATCACTGGAGCAGTGATTGTACCTGGACAGTGAGAAGACATAGCATTCAGTGCCAGTAAGTGTCCCTAGAGCAGTGACTGTACCTGGACAGTGTTACAGACACAGTAGTGAGTGCCAGTAAGTATCACTGAAGCAGTGACTGCACCTGGACAGTGAGAGGACATAACATCGAGTGCCAGTAAGTATCCCTGAAGCAGTGACTGTACCTGGACAGTGTTGTGGACATAGCATTGAGTGCCACTAAATGTCCCTGAAGCAGTGACTGTATCTGGACAGTGTTGCAGACACAGTATTGAGTGCCAGTAAGTGTCCCTGGAGCAGTGACTGTACCTGGACAGTGTTGTGGACATAGCATTGAGTGCCAGTAAGTATCCCTGAAGCAGTGACTGTATCTGGACAGTGTTGCAGACACAGTATCGAGTGCCAGTAAGTGTCCCTGGAGCAGTGACTGTACCTGGACAGTGTTGCGGACCCAGTATCAAATGTCAGTAAGTGTCCCTTAGCAATGACTGTACCTGGGCAGTGTTGTGGACACAGTATTGAGTGCCATTAAGTATCCCTATAGCAGTGACTGTACCTGGACAGTGTTGCAGGCACAATATTGAGTGCCAGTAAGTATCACTGGAGCAGTGACTGTACCTGGACAGTAATGCGGACATAACATCAAGTGCCAGTAAGTATCCCTGAAGCAGTGACTGTACCTGGACAGTGTTGTGGACATAGCATTGAGTGCCAGTAAGTATCCCTGAAGCAGTGACTGTATTTGGACAGTGTTGCAGACACAGTATTGAGTGCCAATAAGTGTCCCTGGAGCAGTGACTGTACCTGGACAGTGTTGCGGACATAGCATTGAGTGCCAGTAAGTGTCCCTGGACCAGTGACTGTACCTGGACAGTGTTGCGGACTTAGCATTGAGTGCCAGTAAGTATGCCAGAAGCAGTGACTTACCTTGACAGTGTTGCGGACCCAGTATCAAATGTCAGTAAGTGTCCCTGAAGCAATGACTGTACCTGGGCAGTGTTGTGGACACAGTATCGAGTGCCATTAAGTATCCCTATAGCAGTGACTGTTACTGGACAGTATTGCGGGCACAGTATTGAATGCCAGTAATTATCTCTGAAGCAGTGACTGTACCTGACCAGTGAGAGGACACAGTATCGAGTGCCATTAAGTATCCCTGAAGCAGTGACTGTATCTGGACAGTGTTGCAGACACAGTATCGAGGGCCAGTAAGTGCCCCTGGAGCAGTGACTGTACCTGGACAGTGAGAGGACATAGCATTGAGTGCCAGTAAGTATCCCTGAACCAGTGACTGTACCTGGACAGTGTTGTGGACACAGTATCAAGTGCCAGTAAGTATCCCTGGAGCAGTGAATGTGCCTGGACAGTGTTGAATATATAGCATTGAGTGCCAGTAAGTATCCCAGGAGCACTGACTGTACATAGACAGTGTTGTGGACATAGCATTGAGTGCCAGTAAGTATCCCTGGATCAGTGACTGTACCTGGACAGTATAGCGGACAGAGCATTGAGTGCCAGTAAGTATCACTGGAGCAGTGATTGTACCTGGACAGTGAGAAGACATAGCATTGAGTGCCAATAAGTATCACTGGAGCAGTGACTGTACCTGCACAGTGTTGCGGACATAACATCGAGTGCCAGTAAGTATCCCTGAAGCAGTGACTGTACATGGACAGTGTTGTGGACACAGTATCAAGTGGCAGTAAGTGTCCCTAGAGCAGTGACTGTACCTGGACAGTGTTACAGACAGTGTAGTGAGTGCCAGTAAGTATCACTGAAGCAGTGACTGCACCTGGACAGTGAGAGGACATAACATCGAGTGCCAGTAAGTATCCCTGAAGCAGTGACTGTACCTGGACAGTGTTGTGGACATAGCATTGAGTGCCAATAAGTGTCCCTGAAGCAGTGACTGTATCTGGACAGTGTTGCAGACACAGTATTGAGTGCCAGTAAGTGTCCCTGGAGCAGTGACTGTACCTGGACAGTGTTGTGGACATAGCATTGAGTGCCAGTAAGTATCCCTGAAGCAGTGACTGTATCTGGACAGTGTTGCAGACACAGTATTGAGTGCCAGTAAGTGTACCTGGAGCAGTGACTGTACCTGGACAGTGTTGCGGACCCAGTATCAAATGTCAGTAAGTGTCCCTTAAGCAATGACTGTACCTGGGCAGTGTTGTGGACACAGTATTGAGTGCCATTAAGTATCCCTATAGCAGTGACTGTACCTGGACAGTGTTGCGGGCACAGTATCAAGTGCCAGTAAGTATCTCTGGAGCAGTGACTGTGCCTGGACAGTGTTGTGGACACAGTAACAAGTGCCAGTAAGGATCCCTGGAGCAGTGACTGTACCTGACCAGTGAGAGGGCACAGTATCAAGTGCCAGTAAGGATCCCTGGAGCAGTGACTGTGCCTGGACAGTGTTGTGGACACAGTATCAAGTGCCAGTAAGTATCCCAGGAGCACTGACTGTACTTGGACAGTATATTGGACAGAGCATTGAGTGCCAGTAAGTGTCACTGGAGCAGTGACTGTACCTGGACAGTGTTGTGGACATTACATCGAGTGCCATTAAGTATCCCTGAAGCAGTGACTGTACCTGGACAGTGTTGTGTACATAGCACTGAGTGCCAGTAAGTATCCCTGAAGCAGTGACTGCATCTGAACAGTGTTGCAGACACAGTATTGAGTACCAGTAAGTGTCCCTGGAGCAGTGACTGTACCTGGGCAGTGTTACAGACACAGTATTGAGTGCCAGTTAGTATCCCTGAAGCAGTGACTGTATCTGAACAGTGTTGCAGACACAATATTGAGTACCAGTAAGTTTCCCTGGAGCAGTGACTGTACCTGGACAGTGTTACAGACACAGTATTGAGTGCCAGTTAGTATCACTGAAGCAGTGACTGCACCTGGACAGTGAGAGGACATAGTATTGAGTGCCAGTAAGTATCACTGGAGCAGTGACTGTACCTGGACAGTGTTGCGGACATTACATCGAGTGCCATTAAGTATCCCTGAAGCAGTGACTGTACCTGGACAGTGTTGTGTACATAGCATTGAGTGCCAGTAAGTATCCCTGAAGCAGTGACTGTATCATGACAGTGTTGCAGACACAGTATCGAGTGCCAGTAAGTGTCCCTGGAGCAGTGACTGTACCTGGACAGTGTTGCGGACCCAGTATCAAATGTCAGTAAGTGTCCCTTAAGCAATGACTGTACCTGGGCAGTGTTGTGGACACAGTATTGAGTGCCATTAAGTATCCCTATAGCAGTGACTGTACCTGGACAGTGTTGCAGGCACAGTATCAAGTGCCAGTAAGGATCCCTGCAGCAGTGACTGTACCTGACCAGTGAGAGGACACAGTATCAAGTGCCAGTAAGGATCCCTGGAGCAGTGACTGTGCCTGGACAGTGTTGTGGACACAGTATCAAGTACCAGTAAGTATCCCAGGAGCACTGACTGTACCTGGACAGTATAGCGGACAGAGCATTGAGTGCCAGTAAGTGTCACTGGAGCAGTGACTGTACCTGGACAGTGTTGTGTATATAGCACTGAGTGCCAGTAAGTATCCCTGAAGCAGTGACTGCATCTGAACAGTGTTGCAGACACAGTATTGAGTACCAGTAAGTGTCCCTGGAGCAGTGACTGTACCTCAACAGTGTTACAGACACAGTATTGAGTGCCAGTTAGTATCCCTGAAGCAGTGACTGCACCTGGACAGTGAGAGGACATAGTATTGAGTGCCAGTATGTGTCCCTGGAGCAGTGACTGTACCTGGATAGTGTTGCGGACATTACATCGAGTACCATTAAGTATCCCTGAAGCAGTGACTGTACCTGGACAGTGTTGTGTACATAGCACTGAGTGCCAGTAAGTATCCCTGAAGCAGTGACTGCATCTGAACAGTGTTGCAGACACAGTATTGAGTACCAGTAAGTGTCCCTGGAGCAGTGACTGTACCTGGACAGTGTTGTGGACATAGCACTGAGTGCCAGTAAGTATCCCTGAAGCAGTGACTGCATCTGAACAGTGTTGCAGACACAGTATTGAGAACCAGTAAGTGTCCCTGGAGCAGTGACTGTACCCGGACAGTGTTGTGGACATAGCACTGAGTGCCAGTAAGTATCCCTGAAGCAGTGACTGCATCTGAACAGTGTTGCAGACACATTATTGAGTACTAGTAAGTGTCCCTGAAGCAGTGACTGCACCTGGACAGTGAGAGGACATAGTATTGAGTGCCAGTAAGTGTCCCTGGAGCAGTGACTGTACCTGGACAGTGTTGCGGACATTACATCGAGTGCCATTAAGTATCCCTGAAGCAGTGACTGTACCTTGACAGTGTTGCGGACATAGCATTGAGTGCCAGTAAGTATCCCTGAAGCAGTGAATGTAACTGGACAGTGTTGTGGACACAGTATCAAGTGCCAGTAAGTGTCTCTGGAGCAGTGACTGTGCTTGGACAGTGTTGTGGACACAGTAACAAGTGCCAGTAAGTATCCCTGGAGCAGTAACTGTACCTGGACAGTGTTGTGGAGACAGTATCAAGTGCCAGTAAGTATCCCTGGAGCAGTGACTGTGCCTGGACAGTGTTGTGGACACAGTATCAAGTGCCAGTAAGTATCCCTGGAGCAGTGAATGTGCCTGGACAGTGTTGAATATATAGCATTGAGTGCCAGTAAGTATCCCAGGAGCACTGACTGTGGAAATAGCATTGAGTGCCAGTAAGTATCCCTGGATCAGTGACTGTACCTGGACAGTATAGTGGACAGAGCATTGAGTACCAGTAAGTATCACTGGAGCAGTGATTGTACCTGGACAGTGAGAAGACATAGCATTCAGTGCCAGTAAGTGTCCCTAGAGCAGTGACTGTACCTGGACAGTGTTACAGACACAGTAGTGAGTGCCAGTAAGTATCACTGAAGCAGTGACTGCACCTGGACAGTGAGAGGACATAACATCGAGTGCCAGTAAGTATCCCTGAAGCAGTGACTGTACCTGGACAGTGTTGTGGACATAGCATTGAGTGCCACTAAGTGTCCCTGAAGCAGTGACTGTATCTGGACAGTGTTGCAGACACAGTATTGAGTGCCAGTAAGTGTCCCTGGAGCAGTGACTGTACCTGGACAGTGTTGTGGACATAGCATTGAGTGCCAGTAAGTATCCATGAAGCAGTGACTGTATCTGGACAGTGTTACAGACACAGTATCGAGTGCCAGTAAGTGTCCCTGGAGCAGTGACTGTACCTGGACAGTGTTGCGGACCCAGTATCAAGTGTCAGTAAGTGTCCCTTAAGCAATGACTGTACCTGGGCAGTGTGGTGGACACAGTATTGAGTGCCATTAAGTATCCCTATAGCAGTGACTGTACCTGGACAGTGTTGCGGGCACAGTATTGAGTGCCAGTAAGTATCACTGGAGCAGTGACTGTACCTGGACAGTAATGCGGACATAACATCAAGTGCCAGTAAGTATCCCTGAAGCAGTGACTGTACCTGGACAGTGTTGTGGACATAGCATTGAGTGCCAGTAAGTATCCCTGAAGCAGTGACTGTATTTGGACAGTGTTGCAGACACAGTATTGAGTGCCAATAAGTGTCCCTGGAGCAGTGACTGTACCTGGACAGTGTTGTGGACATAGCATTGAGTGCCAGTAAGTGTCCCTTGACCAGTGACTGTACCTGGACAGTGTTGCGGACTTAGCATTGAGTGCCAGTAAGTATGCCAGAAGCAGTGACTTACCTTGACAGTGTTGCGGACCCGGTATCAAATGTCAGTAAGTGTCCCTGAAGCAATGACTGTACCTGGGCAGTGTTGTGGACACAGTATCGAGTGCCATTAAGTATCCCTATAGCAGTGACTGTTACTGGACAGTATTGCGGGCACAGTATCGAATGCCAGTAATTATCTCTGAAGCAGTGACTGTACCTGACCAGTGAGAGGACACAGTATCGAGTGCCATTAAGTATCCCTGAAGCAGTGACTGTATCTGGACAGTGTTGCAGACACAGTATCGAGGGCCAGTAAGTGCCCCTGGAGCAGTGACTGTACCTGGACAGTGAGAGGACATAGCATTGAGTGCCAGTAAGTATCCCTGAACCAGTGACTGTACCTGGACAGTGTTGTGGACACGGTATCGAGTGCCAGTAAGTATCCCCGAAGCAGTGACTGTACATGGATAGTGTTGCAGAGACAGTATTGAGTGCCAGTAAGTATCCCTGAAGCAGTGACTGTACATGGATAGTGTTGCAGAGACAGTATTGAGTGCCAGTAAGTATCCCTGGAGCAGTGACTGTATCTGGACAGTGTTGCAGACACAGTATCGAGTGCCAGTAAGTGTCCCTGGAGCAGTGACTGCACCTGGCCAGTGAGAGGACATAGCATTGAGTGCCAGTAAGTAGTCCTGAAGCAGTGACTATACCTGGACAGTGTTGCAGACACAGTTTCAAGTGCCAGTAAGTATTCCAGGAGCACTGACTGTACCTGGACAGTGTTGCGGACATAACATCGAGTACCAGTAAGTATCCCTGAAGCAGTAACTGTACATGGACAGTGTTGCAGACATAGCATTGAGTGCCAGTAAGTATCCCTGGAACAGTGACTGTACCTGGACAGTGTTATGGACACAGTATTGAGTGTCAGTAAGTCTACCTGGAGCAGTGACTGTATCTGGACAGTGTTGTGGACATAGCATTGAGTGCCAGTAAGTATCCCTGAAGCAATGACTGTACCTGGACAGTGTTGCAGACACAGTATCGAGTGCGAGTAAGTAGCCCTGGAGCAGTGACTGTACCTGGACAGTGAGAGGGCACAGTATCAAGTGCCAGTAAGGATCCCTGGAGCAGTGACTGTGCCTGGACAGTGTTGTGGACACAGTATCAAGTGCCAGTAAGTATCCCAGGAGCACTGACTGTACCTGGACAGTATAGCGGACAGAGCATTGAGTGCCAGTAAGTGTCACTGGAGCAGTGACTGTACCTGGACAGTGTTGTGGACATTACATCGAGTGCCATTAAGTAACCCTGAAGCAGTGACTGTACCTGGACAGTGTTGTGTACATAGCACTGAGTGCCAGTAAGTATCCCTGAAGCAGTGACTGCATCTGAACAGTGTTGCAGACACAGTATTGAGTACCAGTAAGTGTCCCTGGAGCAGTGACTGTACCTGGGCAGTGTTACAGACACAGTATTGAGTGCCAGTTAGTATCCCTGAAGCAGTGACTGTATCTGAACAGTGTTGCAGACACAGTATTGAGTACCAGTAAGTTTCCCTGGAGCAGTGACTGTACCTGGACAGTGTTACAGACACAGTATTGAGTACCAGTTAGTATCACTGAAGCAGTGACTGCACCTGGACAGTGAGAGGACATAGTATTGAGTGCCAGTAAGTATCACTGGAGCAGTGACTGTACCTGGACAGTGTTGCGGACATTACATCGAGTGCCATTAAGTATCCCTGAAGCAGTGACTGTACCTGGACAGTGTTGTGTACATAGCATTGAGTGCCAGTAAGTATCCCTGAAGCAGTGACTGTATCTTGACAGTGTTGCAGACACAGTATCGAGTGCCAGTAAGTGTCCCTGGAGCAGTGGCTGTACCTGGACAGTGTTGCGGACCCAGTATCAAATGTCAGTAAGTGTCCCTTAAGCAATGACTGTACCTGGGCAGTGTTGTGGACACAGTATTGAGTGCCATTAAGTATCCCTATAGCAGTGACTGTACCTGGACAGTGTTGCGGGCACAGTATCAAGTGCCAATAAGTATCTCTGGAGCAGTGACTGTGCCTGGACAGTGTTGTGGACACAGTAACAAGTGCCAGTAAGGATCCCTGCAGCAGTGACTGTACCTGACCAGTGAGAGGACACAGTATCAAGTGCCAGTAAGGATCCCTGGAGCAGTGACTGTGCCTGGACAGTGTTGTGGACACAGTATCAAGTACCAGTAAGTATCCCAGGAGCACTGACTGTACCTGGACAGTATAGCGGACAGAGCATTGAGTGCCAGTAAGTGTCACTGGAGCAGTGACTGTACCTGGACAGTGTTGTGTACATAGCACTGAGTGCCAGTAAGTATCCCTGAAGCAGTGACTTCATCTGAACAGTGTTGCAGACACAGTATTGAGTACCAGTAAGTGTCCCTGGAGCAGTGACTGTACCTCAACAGTGTTACAGACACAGTATTGAGTGCCAGTTAGTATCCCTTAAGCAGTGACTGCACCTGGACAGTGAGAGGACATAGTATTGAGTGCCAGTATGTGTCCCTGGAGCAGTGAATGTACCTGGATAGTGTTGCGGACATTACATCGAGTGCCATTAAGTATCCCTGAAGCAGTGACTGTACCTGGACAGTGTTGTGTACATAGCACTGAGTGCCAGTAAGTATCCCTGAAGCAGTGACTGCATCTGAACAGTGTTGCAGACACAGTATTGAGTACCAGTAAGTGTCCCTGGAGCAGTGACTGTACCTGGACAGTGTTGTGGACATAGCACTGAGTGCCAGTAAGTATCCCTGAAGCAGTGACTGCATCTGAACAGTGTTGCAGACACAGTATTGAGAACCAGTAAGTGTCCCTGGAGCAGTGACTGTACCTGGACAGTGTTGTGGACATAGCACGGAGTGCCAGTAAGTATCCCTGAAGCAGTGACTGCATCTGAACAGTGTTGCAGACACATTATTGAGTACCAGTAAGTGTCCCTGAAGCAGTGACTGCACCTGGACAGTGAGAGGATATAGTATTGAGTGCCAGTAAGTGTCCCTGGAGCAGTGACTGTACCTGAACAGTGTTGCGGACATTACATCGAGTGCCATTAAGTATCCCTGAAGCAGTGACTGTACCTGGACAGTGTTGCGGACATAGCATTGAGTGCCAGTAAGTATCCCTGAAGCAGTGACTGTAACTGGACAGTGTTGTGGACACAGTATCAAGTGCCAGTAAGTATCTCTGGAGCAGTGACTGTGCTTGGACAGTGTTGTGGACACAGTAACAAGTGCCAGTAAGTATCCCTGGAGCAGTAAGTGTACCTGGACAGTGTTGTGGACACAGTATCAAGTGCCAGTAAGTATCCCTGGAGCAGTGAATGTGCCTGGACAGTGTTGAATATATAGCATTGAGTGCCAGTAAGTATCCCAGGAGCACTGACTGTACATAGACAGTGTTGTGGAAATAGCATTGAGTGCCAGTAAGTATCCCTGGATCAGTGACTGTACCTGGACAGTATAGCGGACAGAGCATTGAGTGCCAGTAAGTATCACTGGTGCAGTGATTGTACCTGGACAGTGAGAAGACATAGCATTCAGTGCCAGTAAGTGTCCCTAGAGCAGTGACTGTACCTGGACAGTGTTACAGACACAGTAGTGAGTGCCAGTAAGTATCACTGAAGCAGTGACTGCACCTGGACAGTGAGAGGACATAACATCGAGTGCCAGTAAGTATCCCTGAAGCAGTGACTGTACCTGGACAGTGTTGTGGACATAGCATTGAGTGCCACTAAATGTCCCTGAAGCAGTGACTGTATCTGGACAGTGTTGCAGACACAGTATTGAGTGCCAGTAAGTGTCCCTGGAGCAGTGACTGTACCTGGACAGTGTTGTGGACATAGCATTGAGTGCCAGTAAGTATCCCTGAAGCAGTGACTGTATCTGGACAGTGTTGCAGACACAGTATCGAGTGCCAGTAAGTGTCCCTGGAGCAGTGACTGTACCTGGACAGTGTTGCGGACCCAGTATCAAATGTCAGTAAGTGTCCCTTAAGCAATGACTGTACCTGGGCAGTGTTGTGGACACAGTATTGAGTGCCATTAAGTATCCCTATAGCAGTGACTGTACCTGGACAGTGTTACGGGCACAGTATTGAGTGCCAGTAAGTATCACTGGAGCAGTGACTGTACCTGGACAGTGATGCGGACATAACATCAAGTGCCAGAAAGTATCCCTGAAGCAGTGACTGTACCTGGACAGTGTTGTGGACATAGCATTGAGTGCCAGTAAGTATCCCTGAAGCAGTGACTGTATTTGGACAGTGTTGCAGACACAGTATTGAGTGCCAATAAGTGTCCCTGGAGCAGTGACTATACCTGGACAGTGTTGTGGACATAGCATTGAGTGCCAGTAAGTGTCCCTGGACCAGTGACTGTACCTGGACAGTGTTGTGGACTTAGCATTGAGTGCCAGTAAGTATGCCAGAAGCAGTGACTTACCTTGACAGTGTTGCGGACCCAGTATCAAATGTCAGTAAGTGTCCCTGAAGCAATGACTGTACCTGGGCAGTGTTGTGGACACAGTATCGAGTGCCATTAAGTATCCCTATAGCAGTGACTGTTACTGGACAGTATTGCGGGCACAGTATCGAATGCCAGTAATTATCTCTGAAGCAGTGACTGTACCTGACCAGTGAGAGGACACAGTATCGAGTGCCATTAAGTATCCCTGAAGCAGTGACTGTATCTGGACAGTGTTGCAGACACAGTATCGAGGGCCAGTAAGTGCCCCTGGAGCAGTGACTGTACCTGGACAGTGAGAGGACATAGCATTGAGTGCCAGTAAGTATCCCTGAACCAGTGACTGTACCTGGACAGTGTTGTGGACACAATATCAAGTGCCAGTAAGTATCCCTGGAGCAGTGAATGTGCTTGGACAGTGTTGAATATATAGCATTGAGTGCCAGTAAGTATCCCAGGAGCACTGACTGTACATAGACAGTGTTGTGGACATAGCATTGAGTGCCAGTAAGTATCCCTGGATCAGTGACTGTACCTGGACAGTATAGCGGACAGAGCATTGAGTGCCAGTAAGTATCACTGGAGCAGTGATTGTACCTGGACAGTGAGAAGACATAGCATTGAGTGCCAATAAGTATCACTGGAGCAGTGACTGTACCTGCACAGTGTTGCGGACATAACATCGAGTGCCAGTAAGTATCCCTGAAGCAGTGACTGTACATGGACAGTGTTGTGGACACAGTATCAAGTGGCAGTAAGTGTCCCTAGAGCAGTGACTGTACCTGGACAGTGTTACAGACACTGTAGTGAGTGCCAGTAAGTATCACTGAAGCAGTGACTGCACCTGGACAGTGAGAGGACATAACATCGAGTGCCAGTAAGTATCCCTGAAGCAGTGACTGTACCTGGACAGTGTTGTGGACATAGCATTGAGTGCCAATAAGTGTCCCTGAAGCAGTGACTGTATCTGGACAGTGTTGCAGACACCGTATTGAGTGCCAGTAAGTGTCCCTGGAGCAGTGACTGTACCTGGACAGTGTTGTGGACATAGCATTGAGTGCCAGTAAGTATCCCTGAAGCAGTGACTGTATCTGGACAGTGTTGCAGACACAGTATTGAGTGCCAGTAAGTGTACCTGGAGCAGTGACTGTACCTGGACAGTGTTGCGGACCCAGTATCAAATGTCAGTAAGTGTCCCTTAAGCAATGACTGTACCTGGGCAGTGTTGTGGACACAGTATTGAGTGCCATTAAGTATTCCTATAGCAGTGACTGTGCCTGGACAGTGTTGTGGACACAGTAACAAGTGCCAGTAAGGATCCCTGGAGCAGTGACTGTACCTGACCAGTGAGAGGGCACAGTATCAAGTGCCAGTAAGGATCCCTGGAGCAGTGACTGTGCCTGGACAGTGTTGTGGACACAGTATCAAGTGCCAGTAAGTATCCCAGGAGCACTGACTGTACTTGGACAGTATAGTGGACAGAGCATTGAGTGCCATTAAGTGTCACTGGAGCATTGACTGTACCTGGACAGTGTTGTGGACATTACATCGAGTGCCATTAAGTATCCCTGAAGCAGTGACTGTACCTGGACAGTGTTGTGTACATAGCACTGAGTGCCAGTAAGTATCCCTGAAGCAGTGACTGCATCTGAACAGTGTTGCAGACACAGTATTGAGTACCAGTAAGTGTCCCTGGAGCAGTGACTGTACCTGGGCAGTGTTACAGACACAGTATTGAGTGCCAGTTAGTATCCCTGAAGCAGTGACTGTATCTGAACAGTGTTGCAGACACAATATTGAGTACCAGTAAGTTTCCTGGAGCAGTGACTGTACCTGGACAGTGTTACAGACACAGTATTGAGTGCCAGTTAGTATCACTGAAGCAGTGACTGCACCTGGACAGTGAGAGGACATAGTATTGAGTGCCAGTAAGTATCACTGGAGCAGTGACTGTACCTGGACAGTGTTGCGGACATTACATCGAGTGCCATTAAGTATCCCTGAAGCAGTGACTGTACCTGGACAGTGTTGTGTACATAGCATTGAGTGCCAGTAAGTATCCCTGAAGCAGTGACTGTATCTTGACAGTGTTGCAGACACAGTATCGAGTGCCAGTAAGTGTCCCTGGAGCAGTGACTGTACCTGGACAGTGTTGCGGACCCAGTATCAAATGTCAGTAAGTGTCCCTTAAGCAATGACTGTACCTGGGCAGTGTTGTGGACACAGTATTGAGTGCCATTAAGTATCCCTATAGCAGTGACTGTACCTGGACAGTGTTGCGGGCACAGTATCAAGTGCCAGTAAGGATCCCTGCAGCAGTGACTGTACCTGACCAGTGAGAGGACACAGTATCAAGTGCCAGTAAGGATCCCTGGAGCAGTGACTGTGCCTGGACAGTGTTGTGGACACAGTATCAAGTACCAGTAAGTATCCCAGGAGCACTGACTGTACCTGGACAGTATAGCGGACAGAGCATTGAGTGCCAGTAAGTGTCACTGGAGCAGTGACTGTACCTGGACAATGTTGTGTACATAGCACTGAGTGCCAGTAAGTATCCCTGAAGCAGTGACTGCATCTGAACAGTGTCGCATACACAGTATTGAGTACCAGTAAGTGTCCCTGGAGCAGTGACTGTACCTCAACAGTGTTACAGACACAGTATTGAGTGCCAGTTAGTATCCCTGAAGCAGTGACTGCACCTGGACAGTGAGAGGACATAGTATTGAGTGCCAGTATGTGTCCCTGGAGCAGTGACTGTACCTGGATAGTGTTGCGGACATTACATCGAGTACCATTAAGTATCCCTGAAGCAGTGACTATACCTGGACAGTGTTGTGTACATAGCACTGAGTGCCAGTAAGTATCCCTGAAGCAGTGACTGCATCTGAACAGTGTTGCAGACACAGTATTGAGTACCAGTAAGTGTCCCTGGAGCAGTGACTGTACCTGGACAGTGTTGTGGACATAGCACTGAGTGCCAGTAAGTATCCCTGAAGCAGTGACTGCATCTGAACAGTGTTGCAGACACAGTATTGAGAACCAGTAAGTGTCCCTGGAGCAGTGACTGTACCCGGACAGTGTTGTGGACATAGCACTGAGTGCCAGTAAGTATCCCTGAAGCAGTGACTGCATCTGAACAGTGTTGCAGACACATTATTGAGTACTAGTAAGTTATCTGAAGCAGTGACTGCACCTGGACAGTGAGAGGACATAGTATTGAGTGCCAGTAAGTGTCCCTGGAGCAGTGACTGTACCTGGACAGTGTTGCGGACATTACATCGAGTGCCATTAAGTATCCCTGAAGCAGTGACTGTACCTTGACAGTGTTGCGGACATAGCATTGAGTGCCAGTAAGTATCCCTGAAGCAGTGAATGTAACTGGACAGTGTTGTGGACACAGTATCAAGTGCCAGTAAGTGTCTCTGGAGCAGTGACTGTGCTTGGACAGTGTTGTGGACACAGTAACAAGTGCCAGTAAGTATCCCTGGAGCAGTAACTGTACCTGGACAGTGTTGTGGAGACAGTATCAAGTGCCAGTAAGTATCCCTGGAGCAGTGACTGTGCCTGGACAGTGTTGTGGACACAGTATCAAGTGCCAGTAAGTATCCCTGGAGCAGTGAATGTGCCTGGACAGTGTTGAATATATAGCATTGAGTGCCAGTAAGTATCCCAGGAGCACTGACTGTGGAAATAGCATTGAGTGCCAGTAAGTATCCCTGGATCAGTGACTGTACCTGGACAGTATAGTGGACAGAGCATTGAGTGCCAGTAAGTATCACTGGAGCAGTGATTGTACCTGGACAGTGAGAAGACATAGCATTCAGTGCCAGTAAGTGTCCCTAGAGCAGTGACTGTACCTGGACAGTGTTACAGACACAGTAGTGAGTGCCAGTAAGTATCACTGAAGCAGAGACTGCACCTGGACAGTGAGAGGACATAACATCGAGTGCCAGTAAGTATCCCTGAAGCAGTGACTGTACCTGGACAGTGTTGTGGACATAGCATTGAGTGCCACTAAGTGTCCCTGAAGCAGTGACTGTATCTGGACAGTGTTGCAGACACAGTATTGAGTGCCAGTAAGTGTCCCTGGAGCAGTGACTGTACCTGGACAGTGTTGTGGACATAGCATTGAGTGCCAGTAAGTATCCCTGAAGCAGTGACTGTATCTGGACAGTGTTACAGACACAGTATCGAGTGCCAGTAAGTGTCCCTGGAGCAGTGACTGTACCTGGACAGTGTTGCGGACCCAGTATCAAATGTCAGTAAGTGTCCCTTAAGCAATGACTGTACCTGGGCAGTGTTGTGGACACAGTATTGAGTGCCATTAAGTATCCCTATAGCAGTGACTGTACCTGGACAGTGTTGCGGGCACAGTATTGAGTGCCAGTAAGTATCACTGGAGCAGTGACTGTACCTGGACAGTAATGCGGACATAACATCAAGTGCCAGTAAGTATCCCTGAAGCAGTGACTGTACCTGGACAGTGTTGTGGACATAGCATTGAGTGCCAGTAAGTGTCCCTTGACCAGTGACTGTACCTGGACAGTGTTGCGGACTTAGCATTGAGTGCCAGTAAGTATGCCAGAAGCAGTGACTTTCCTTGACAGTGTTAGCGGACCCAGTATCAAATGTCAGTAAGTGTCCCTGAAGCAATGACTGTACCTGGGCAGTGTTGTGGACACAGTATTGAGTGCCATTAAGTATCCCTATAGCAGTGACTGTTACTGGACAGTATTGCGGGCACAGTATCGAATGCCAGTAATTATCTCTGAAGCAGTGACTGTACCTGACCAGTGAGAGGACACAGTATCGAGTGCCATTAAGTATCCCTGAAGCAGTGACTGTATCTGGACAGTGTTGCAGACACAGTATCGAGGGCCAGTAAGTGCCCCTGGAGCAGTGACTGTACCTGGACAGTGAGAGGACATAGCATTGAGTGCCAGTAAGTATCCCTGAACCAGTGACTGTACCTGGACAGTGTTGTGGACACGGTATCGAGTGCCAGTAAGTATCCCCGAAGCAGTGACTGTACATGGATAGTGTTGCAGAGACAGTATTGAGTGCCAGTAAGTATCCCTGAAGCAGTGACTGTACATGGATAGTGTTGCAGAGACAGTATTGAGTGCCAGTAAGTATCCCTGGAGCAGTGACTGTATCTGGACAGTGTTGCAGACACAGTATCGAGTGCCAGTAAGTGTCCCTGGAGCAGTGACTGTACCTGGCCAGTGAGAGGACATAGCATTGAGTGCCAGTAAGTAGTCCTGAAGCAGTGACTATACCTGGACAGTGTTGCAGACACAGTTTCAAGTGCCAGTAAGTATTCCAGGAGCACTGACTGTACCTGGACAGTGTTGCGGACATAACATCGAGTACCAGTAAGTATCCCTGAAGCAGTAACTGTACATGGACAGTGTTGCAGACATAGCATTGAGTGCCAGTAAGTATCCCTGGAACAGTGACTGTACCTGGACAGTGTTATGGACACAGTATTGAGTGTCAGTAAGTCTACCTGGAGCAGTGACTGTATCTGGACAGTGTTGTGGACATAGCATTGAGTGCCAGTAAGTATCCCTGAAGCAATGACTGTACCTGGACAGTGTTGCAGACACAGTATCGAGTGCGAGTAAGTAGCCCTGGAGCAGTGACTGTACCTGGACAGTGTTGCAGACATATCAACGACTGCCATTGAGTATCCCTAGAGCAGTGACTGTACCTGGACAGTGATGCGGACACAGTATCGAGTGCCAGTAAGTATCCCTGAAGCAGTGACTCTACCTTACCAGTTAGAGGACACAGTATTGAGTGCCAGAAAGTATCCCTGGAGCAGTGAGTGTACCTGGACAGTGTTGCGGACACAGTTTCGCGTGCCAGTAAGTATCCCTGAAGCAGTGAAAGTACCTGGCCATTGAGAGGACATAGGGTTGTGTGCCAGTAAGTATCCCTGGAGCACTGACTGTATCTGGACAGTGTTGCGGACACAGTATCGAGTGTCAGTAAGTATCCCTGAAGCAGTGACTGTACCTAGACAGTGTTGCGGACATAACATTGAGTGCCAGTAAGTATCCCTGAAGCAGTGACTGTACATGGACAGTGTTGAGGACATAGCATTGAATGCCAGTAAGAATCCCAGAAGCAGTGACTGTACCTGGACAGTGATGTGGACATAGCATTGAGTGCCAGTAAGTGTCCCTGGAGCACTGACTGTACCTGGCCAGTGAGAGGACATATTATAGAGTGATAGTAAGTATCCCTGAAGCAGTGACTGTACCTGGACAGTGTTGGAGACACAGTATTGAGTGCCAGTAAGTATCCTTGGAGCAGTGACTGTACCTGGACAGTGTTGTGGACTCAGTATCAAGTGCCAGTAAGTATCCTTGGAGCAGTGACTGGGACTGGACAGTGTTGTGGACACAGTATCAAGTGCCAGTAAGTATCCCTGGAGCAGTGAATGTGCTTGGACAGTGTTGAATATATAGAATTGAGTGCCAGTAAGTATCCCAGGAGCACTGACTGTACATAGACAGTGTTGTGGACATAGAATTGAGTGCCAGTAAGTATCCCTGGAGCAGTGACTGTACCTGGACAGTATAGCGGACAGAGCATTGAGTGCCAGTAAGTATCACTGGAGCAGTGATTGTACCTGGACTGTGAGAGGACATAGCATTGAGTGCCAGTAAGTATCACTGGAGCAGTGAATGTACCTGGACAGTGTTGTGGACATAGCATTGAGTGCCAGTAAGTATCCCAGAAGCAGTGACTGTATCTGGACAGTGTTGCAGACTCAGTATTGAGTACCAGTAAGTGTCCCTGGAGCAGTGACTGTACCTGGATAGTGTTGTGGACATAGCATTGAGTGCCAGTAAGTATCCCTGAAGCAGTGACTGTATCTGGACAGTGTTGTGGACATAGCATTGAGTGCCAGTAAGTATCCCTGAAGCAGTGACTGTATCTGGACAGTGTTACAGACACAGTATCAAGTGCGAGTAAGTATCCCTGAACCAGTGACTGTACATGGCCAGTGAAAAGACATAGTATTGAGTGCCAGTAAGTATACCTGAAGCAGTGACTGTACCTGGACAGTGTTGCAGACACTGTATTGAGTGCCAGTAAGTGTCCCTGGAGCAGAGACTGTACCTGGACAGTACAGCGGACATAGCATTGAGTGCCAGTAAGTATCCCTGAATCAGAGACTGTACCTGGACAGTGTTGCGGACACAATATCGAGTGTCAGTGAGTATCCCTGGAGCAATGACTGTACCTGGACAGGGTTGTGGACATAGCATTGAGTGCAAGTAAGAATCTCAAAAGCAGTGATTGTACCTGTCCAGTGACAGGACATAGCATTGAGTGCCAGTAAGTATCCCTGGAGCAGTGACTGCACCTGGACAGTGTTGCTGACATAGTATAGAGTGCCAGTGAGTATCCCTGGAGCAGTGACTGTACATGGACAGTGTTGTGGACATATCATTGAGTGCCAGGTAGTATCCCTAGAGCAGTGACTGTACTTAGACAGTGTTGCAGACACGGTATTGAGTGCCAGTAAGTAGCCCTGAAGCAGTGACTCTACCTGGACAGTGTTTCTGACATAGAATCAAGTGCGAGTAAGTATCCCTGAACCAGTGACTGTACATGGCCAGTGAAAAGACATAGTATTGAGTGCCAGTAAGTATACCTGAAGCAGTGACTGTACCTGGACAGTGTTGCAGACACTGTATTGAGTGCCAGTAAGTGTCCCTGGAGCAGAGACTGTACCTGGACAGTACAGCGGACATAGCATTGAGTGCCAGTAAGTATCCCTGAATCAGAGACTGTACCTGGACAGTGTTGCGGACACAATATCGAGTGTCAGTGAGTATCCCTGGAGCAATGACTGTACCTGGACAGTGTTGTGGACATAGCATTGAGTGCAAGTAAGAATCTCAAAAGCAGTGATTGTACCTGTCCACTGACAGGACATAGCATTGAGTGCCAGTAAGTATCCCTGGAGCAGTGACTGCACCTGGACAGTGTTGCTGACATAGTATAGAGTGCCAGTGAGTATACCTGAAGCAGTGACTGTACCTGGACAGTTTTGCAGACACTGTATTGAGTGCCAGTAAGTGTCCCTGGAGCAGAGACTGTACCTGGACAGTACAGCGGACATAGCATTGAGTGCCAGTAAGTATCCCTGAATCAGAGACTGTACCTGGACAGTGTTGCAGACACAATATCGAGTGTCAGTGAGTATCCCTGGAGCAATGACTGTACCTGGACAGTGTTGTGGACATAGCATTGAGTGCAAGTAAGAATCTCAAAAGGAGTGATTGTACCTGTCCAGTGACAGGACATAGCATTGAGTGCCAGTAAGTATCCCTGGAGCAGTGACTGCACCTGGACAGTGTTGCTGACATAGTATAGAGTGCCAGTGAGTATACCTGAAGCAGTGACTGTACCTGGACAGTGTTGCAGATACTGTATTGAGTGCCAGTAAGTGTCCCTGGAGCAGAGACTGTACCTGGACAGTACAGCGGACATAGCATTGAGTGCCAGTAAGTATCCCTGAATCAGAGACTGTACCTGGACAGTGTTGCGGACACAATATCGAGTGTCAGTGAGTATCCCTGGAGCAATGACTGTACCTGGACAGTGTTGTGGACATAGCATTGAGTGCAAGTAAGAATCTCAAAAGCAGTGATTGTACCTGTCCAGTGACAGGACATAGCATTGAGTGCCAGTAAGTATCCCTGGAGCAGTGACTGCACCTGGACAGTGTTGCTGACATAGTATAGAGTGCCAGTGAGTATCCCTGGAGCAGTGACTGTACATGGACAGTGTTGTGGACATATCATTGAGTGCCAGGTAGTATCCCTAGAGCAGTGACTGTACTTAGACAGTGTTGCAGACACGGTATTGAGTGCCAGTAAGTATCCCTGAAGCAGTGACTGTACCTGGCCAGTGAGAGGACATAGCGTTGAGTGCCAGTAAGTATCCCTAGAGCAGTGACTGTACCTAGCCAGTGAGAGGACATGGTATTGAGTGCCAGTAAGTATCCCTGAAGCAGTGACTGTACCTGGACAGTATTGTGGACACAGTATCCAGTGCCAGTAAGTATCCCTGGAGCAGTGTCTGTGCCTGGTCAGTGAGAGGACACAGTATTGACTGCCAGTAAGTATCCCAGGAGCACTGACTGTACCTGGACAGTGTTGCGGACACAGTATCGAGTGTCAGTAAGTATCCCTGAAGCAGTGACTGTACCTAGACAGTGTTGCGGACATAACATTGAGTGCCAGTAAGTATCCCTCAAGCAGTGACTGTACATGGACAGTGTTGAGGACATAGCATTGAGTGCCAGTAAGAATCCCAGAAGCAGTGACTGTACGTGGACATAGCATTGAGTGCCAGTAAGTGTCCCTGGAGCACTGACTGTACCTGGCCAGTGAGAGGACATATTATAGAGTGATAGTAAGTATCCCTGAAGCAGTGACTGTACCTGGACAGTGTTGGAGACACAGTATTGAGTGCCAGTAAGTATCCCTGGAGCAGTGACTGTACCTGGACAGTGTTGTGGACTCAGTATCAAGTGCCAGTAAGTATCCTTGGAGCAGTGACTGTGACTGGACAGTGTTGTGGACACAGTATCAAGTGCCAGTAAGTATCCCTGGAGCAGTGAATGTGCTTGGACAGTGTTGAATATATAGCATTGAGTGCCAGTAAGTATCCCAGGAGCACTGACTGTACATAGACAGTGTTGTGGACATAGAATTGAGTGCCAGTAAGTATCCCTGGAGCAGTGACTGTACCTGGACAGTATAGCGGTCAGAGCATTGAGTGCCAGTAAGTATCACTGGAGCAGTGATTGTACCTGGACTGTGAGAGGACATAGCATTGAGTGCCAGTAAGTATCACTGGAGCAGTGACTGTACCTGGACAGTGTTGTGGACATAGCATTGGGTGCCAGTAAGTATCCCAGAAGCAGTGACTGTATCTGGACAGTGTTGCAGACACAGTATTGAGTGCCAGTAAGTGTCCCTTGAGCAGTGACTGTACCTGGATAGTGTTGTGGACATAGCATTGAGTGCCAGTAAGTATCCCTAAAGCAGTGACTGTACCTGGACAGTGTTGTGGACATAGCATTGAGTGCCAGTAAGTATCCCTGAAGCAGTGACTGTATCTGGACAGTGTTACAGACACAGTATCAAGTGCGAGTAAGTATCCCTGAACCAGTGACTGTACATGGCCAGTGAAAAGACATAGCATTGAGTGCCAGTAAGTATACCTGAAGCAGTGACTGTACCTGGACAGTGTTGCAGACACTGTATTGAGTGCCAGTAAGTGTCCCTGGAGCAGAGACTGTACCTGGACAGTACAGCGGACATAGCATTGAGTGCCAGTAAGTATCCCTGAATCAGAGACTGTACCTGGACAGTGTTGCGGACACAATATCGAGTGTCAGTGAGTATCCCTGGAGCAATGACTGTACCTGGACAGTGTTGTGGACATAGCATTGAGTGCAAGTAAGAATCTAAAAAGCAGTGATTGTACCTGTCCAGTGACAGGACATAGCATTGAGTGCCAGTAAGTATCCCTGGAGCAGTGACTGCACCTGGACAGTGTTGCTGACATAGTATAGAGTGCCAGTGAGTATCCCTGGAGCAGTGACTGTACATGGACAGTGTTGTGGACATATCATTGAGTGCCAGGTAGTATCCCTAGAGCAGTGACTGTACTTAGACAGTGTTGCAGACACGGTATTGAGTGCCAGTAAGTAGCCCTGAAGCAGTGACTCTACCTGGACAGTGTTTCTGACATGAATTGAGTGCCAGTAAGTATCCCTGAAGCAGTGACTGTACCTGGCCAGTGAGAGGACATAGCGTTGAGTGCCAGTAAGTATCCCTAGAGCAGTGACTGTACCTGGCCAGTGAGAGGACATGGTATTGAGTGCCAGTAAGTATCCCTGAAGCAGTGACTGTACCTGGACAGTATTGTGGACACAGTATCCAGTGCCAGTAAGTATCCCTGGAGCAGTGACTGTACATGGAGAGTGTTGCGGACATAGTATTGAGTGCCAGTAAGTATCCCTGAAGCAGTGACTATACATGGACAGTGTTGCGGACATAGTATTGAGTGCCAGTAAGTATCCCTGGAGCAGTGACTGTACCTGGACAGTGAGAGGACATGGTATTGACTTCCAGTAAGTATCCTTGAAGCAGTGACCGTGTGTGGACAGTGTTGCGGACATAGCATGAGTGCCAGTAAAATCCCTGGAGCAGTGACTGTACCTGTCCAGTGTTGCGGACATAGCATTGAGTGCCAGTAAGTATCCCGGGAGAAGTGACTGTACCTGGCCAGTGTTGCAGACATAGCATCGAGTGCCAGTAAGGATCCCTGGAGCAGTGACTGTACCTGGCCAGTGAGAGGACATAGCATTGAGTGCCAGTAAAATCTCTGGAGCAGTGACTGTACCTGGCCAGTGTTGCGGACATAGCATTGAGTGCCAGTAAGTATCCCTGAAGGAGTGACTGTACATGGACAGTGTTGCAGACATACTATTGAGTGCCAGTATGTATCCCTGGAGCAGTGACTGTACCTCGACAGTGAAAGGACATGGTATTGAGTGCCAGTAAGTATCCTTGGAGCAGTGACTGTGACTGGACAGTGTTGTGGACACAGTATCAAGTGCCAGTAAGTATCCCTGGAGCAGTGAATGTGCTTGGACAGTGTTGAATATATAGCATTGAGTGGCAGTAAGTATCCCAGGAGCACTGACTGTACATAGACAGTGTTGTGGACATAGCATTGAGTGCCAGTAAGTATCCCTGGAGCAGTGACTGTACCTGGACAGTATAGCGGACAGAGCATTGAGTGCCAGTAAGTATCACTGGAGCATTGATTGTACCTGGACTGTGAGAGGACATAGCATTGAGTGCCAGTAAGTATCACTGGAGCAGTGACTGTACCTTGACAGTGTTGTGGACATAGCATTGAGTGCCAGTAAGTATCCCAGAAGCAGTGACTGTATCTGGACAGTGTTGCAGACACAGTATTGAGTGCCAGTAAGTGTCCCTGGAGCAGTGACTGTACCTGGATAGTGTTGTGGACATAGCATTGAGTGCCAGTAAGTATTCCTGAAGCAGTGACTGTATCTGGACATGGTTACAGACACAGTATCGAGAGCGCAGTAGGTATCCCTGAACCAGTGACTGTACATGGCCAGTGAAAAGACATAGCATCGAGTGCCAGTAAGTATACCTGAAGCAGTGACTGTACCTGGACAGTGTTGCAGACACTGTATTGAGTGCCAGTAAGTGTCCCTGGAGCAGAGACTATACCTGGACAGTATAGCGGACATAGCATTGAGTGCCAGTAAGTATCCCTGAATCAGAGACTGTACCTGGACAGTGTTGCGGACACAATATCGAGTGTCAGTGAGTATCCCTGGAGCAGTGACTGTACCTGGACAGTGAGAGGACATGGCATCGACTGCCAGTAAGTATCCCTGAAGCAGTGACTGTACCTGGCCAGTGAGAGGATATAGCGTTGAGTGCCAGTAAGTATCCCAGAAGCAGTGACTGTACCTGGCCAGTGAGAGGACATGGTATTGAGTGCCAGTAAGTATCCCTGAAGCAGTGACTGTACCTGGACAGTATTGTGGATACAGTATCCAGTGCCAGTAAGTATCCCTGGAGCAGTGACTGTACATGGAGAGTGTTGCGGACATAGTATTGAGTGCAAGTAAGTATCCCTGAAGCAGTGACTATACATGGACAGTGTTGCAGACATAGTATTGAGTGCCAGTACGTATCCCTGGAGCAGTGACTGTACCTGGCCAGTGAGAGGACATGGTATTGACTTCCAGTAAGTATCCTTGAAGCAGTGACCATGTGTGGACAGTGTTGCGCACATAGCTTGAGTGCCAGTAAAATCCCTGGAGCAGTGACTGTACCTGGCCAGTGTTGCGGACATAGCATTGAGTGCCAGTAAGTATCCTGGGAGAAGTGACTGTACCTGGCCAGTGTTGCTGACATAGCATCGAGTGCCAGTAAGGATCCCTGGAGCAGTGACTGTACCTGGCCAGTGAGAGGACATAGCATTGAGTGCCAGTAAATATCCCTGAAGCAGTGACTGTACATGGACAGTGTTGCAGACATACTATTGAGTGCCAGTATGTATCCCTGGAGCAGTGACTGTACCTCAACAGTGAAAGGACATGGTATTGAGTGCCAGTAAGTATCCTTGAAGCAGTGACTGTGTCTGGACAGTGTTGCGGACATGGCATCGAGTGCCAGTAAGTATCCCTGGAGCAGTGACTGTACCTGGACAGTGTTGCGGACATAGCATTGAGTGCCAGTAAGTATCCCTGAAGCAGTGACTGTACTCAGACAGTGTTGCGGACATAGCGTTGAGTGCCAGTAAGTATCCCTGAAGCAGTGACTGTACCTGGACAGTGTTGCAGACACAGTATCAAGTGCCAGTAAGTATCTCTGAAGCAGTGACTGTACCTGACCAGTGAGAGGACACAGTATCAAGTGCCAGTAAGTAACCCTGGAGCAGTGACTGTACCTGACCAGTGAGAGGACACAGTATCAAGTGCCAGTAAGTATCCCTAGAGCAGTGACTGTACCTGGACAGTGTTGCGGACATAGCATTGAGTGCCAGTAAGTATCCCTGAAGCAGTGACTGTACTCAGACAGTGTTGCGGACATAGGGTTGAGTGCCAGTAAGTATCCCTGAAGCAGTGACTGTACCTGGACAGTGTTGCAGACACAGTATCAAGTGCCAGTAAGTATCTCTGAAGCAGTGACTGTACCTGACCAGTGAGAGGACACAGTATCAAGTGCCAGTAAGTAACCCTGGAGCAGTGACTGTACCTGACCAGTGAGAGGACACAGTATCAAGTGCCAGTAAGTATCCCTAGAGCAGTGACTGTACCTGGACAGTGTTGCGGACACAGTATCCAGTGCCAGTAAGTATCCCTGGAGCAGTGACTGTACATGGACAGTGTTTCGTACATAGTATTGAGTGCCAGTAAGTATCCCCGAAGCAGTGACTGTACATGGACAGTGTTGCAGACATAGTATTGAGTGCCAGTAAGTATCCCTGGAGCAGTGCCAGTAAGTATCCCTGGACAGTGAGAGGACATGGTATCGAGTGCCAGTAAGTATCCCTGAAGCAGTGACTGTACCAGGGCAGTATAGTGGACATAGCATTGAGTGCCAGTAAGTATCCCTGAAGCAGTGACTGTACCTGGACAGTGTTGCAGACATGTCAATGATTGCCATTAAGTATCCATAGAGCAGTGACTGTACCTGGACAGTGTTGCAGACACAGTATTGAGTGCCAGTAAGTGTCCCTGGAGCAGTGACTGTACCTGGATAGTATAGCGGACATAGCATTGAGTGCCAGTAAGTATCCCTGAAGCAGTGACTTTACCTGGACAGTGTTGCAGACACAGTATTCGGTGCCAGTAAGTATCCTGAAAGCAGTGACTGTACCTGGACAGTGTTGCAGACATATCAACGACTGCCATTAAGTATCCCTAAGCAGTGACTGTACTTGGACCGTCTTCCAGACATGTCAACTATTGCCATTAAGTATCCCCCCTAGAGCAGTGACTGTACCTAGACAGTGTTGCATACACAGTATCGAGTGCTAGTAAGTGTCCCTAGAGCAGTGATTGTACCTGGACAGTGTTGCAGACACAGTATCGAGTGCCAGTAATTATCTCTGAAGCAGTGACTGTATCTGACCAGTGAGAGGACACAGTATCGAGTGCCAGTAAGTAGTCCTGGAGCAGTGACCGTACCTGGACAGTGTTGCGGACACAGAATAAAGTGCCAATAAGTATCCCTGGAGCAGTGACTGTACCTAGAAAGTGTTGCGGACACAGTATCACGTGCCAGTAAGTATCCCTGAAGCAGTGACTGTACATGGACAGTGTTGCGGACATAGTATTGAGTGCCAGTAAGTATCCCTGGAGCAGTGACCGTACCTGGACAGTGTTGCGGACACAGTATCAAGTGCCAGTAAGTATCCCTGAAGCAGTGACTGTACTCAGACAGTGTTGCGGACATAGTATTGAGTGCCAGTAAGTATCCCTGAAGCAGTGACTGTACCTGGACAGTTTTGCGGACATGGTATGCAGTGCCAGTAAGTATCCCTGAAGCAGTGACTGTACTCAGACAGTGTTGCGGACATAGTATTGAGTGCCAGTAAGTATCCCTGAAGCAGTGACTGTACTCAGACAGTGTTGCGGACATGGTGTTGCGTGTCAGTAAGTATCTCTGAAGCAGGGACTGCACACGGACAGTGTTGTGGACATAGTATTGAGTGCCAGTGAGTATCCCTGGAGCAGTGACTTCGGACATAGCATTGAGTGCCAGTAAGTATCCCTGGAGCACTGACTGTACCTGGACAGTGTTACGCACACAGTATCGAGCGCCAGTTAAGTATCCCTGAAGCAGTGACTGTACCTGGACAGTGTTGCAGACACAGTATCAAGTGCCAGTAAGTATCCCTGTGGCAGTGACTGCACCTAGGCAGTGAGAGGACAATGGAAGACCAAGTGCTAGTGAGTATCCTTACAACAGTGACTGTACCTGGTTAGTTTTCAGGACCAGGGATAATCCGGTGCTGGTGGGTATCCCAATATCCCTTCAGCAGTGCCTGGCAAGTGAGAAGGACGATAGAGGACTGCGTGCCAGTGAGTATCCATGATCGGTTCCTGCGCCTGGCTAGTGCTCCCATTGCCCTGGAGTGGGGCTCACCCCTCCATGATCAGTTCCTGGGCCTGGCTGGTGCTCCCATTGTCCTGGAGTGGGGCACACTCCTTCATGATCAGTTCCTGCGCCTGGCTGGTGCTCCCATTGCACTGGAGTGGGGCACACTCCTTCATGATCAGTTCCTGCGCCTGGATGGTGCTCCCATTGCACTGGAGTGGGGCACACTTCTTCATGAGCAGTTCCTGCGCCTGGATGGTGCTCCCATTGCACTGGAGTGGGGCACACTCCTTCATGATCAGTTCCTGCACCTGGCTGGTGCTCCCATTGCACTGGAGTGGGGCACACTCCTTCATGATCAGTTCCTGCACCTGGATGGTGTTCCCATTGCACTGGAGTGGGGCACACTCCTTCATGATCAGTTCCTGCGCCTGGCTGGTGTTCCCATTGCACTGTAGTGGGGCACACTCCTTCATGATCAGTTCCTGCGCCTGGCTGGTGCTCCCATTGCCCTGGAGTGGGGCTCACTCCTTCATGATCAGTTCCTGTGCCTGGCTGGTGCTCCCATTGCACTGGAGTGGGGCACACTCCTTCATGATCAGTTCCTGCGCTTGGCTGGTGCTCCCATTGCACTGGAGTGGGGCACACTCCTTCATGATCAGTTCCTGCGCCTGGATGGTGTTCCCATTGCACTGGAGTGGGGCACACTCCTTCATGATCAGTTCCTGCGCCTGGCTGGTGCTCCCATTGCACTGGAGTGGGGCACACTCCTTCATGATCAGTTCCTGCGCCTGGCTGGTGCTCCCATTGCCCTGGAGTGGGGCTCACCCCTCCTTGATCAGTTCCTGCACCTGGCTGGTGCTCCCATTTCCCTGGAGTGGGGCACACTCCTTCATGATCAGTTCCTGCGCCTGGCTGGTGCTCCATTGCACTGGAGTCAGACACACTCCTTCATGAGCCACAGTACTCTCTGAGGAGCCCTGAGGACTTGCGATAGCTGGATAGCTTGGCTGGTGCTCCCATTGCACTGGAGTGGGACACACTTCTTCATGATCAGTTCCTGCGCCTGGCTGGTACTCCCATTGCACTGGAGTGGGGCACACTCCTTCATGATCAGTTCCTGCTCCTGGCTGGTGCTCCCATTGCACTGGAGTGGGGCACACCCCTCCATGATCAGTTCCTGCGCCTGGCTGGTGCTCCCATTGCACTGGAGTGGGGCACACTCCTTCATGATCAGTTCATGCACCTGGCTGGTGCTCCCATTGCCCTGGAGTGGGGCACACCCCTCCATGATGAGTTCCTGCGCCTGGCTGGTGCTCCCATTGCACTGGAGTGGGGCACACTCCTCCATGATCAGTTCCTGCACCTGGCTGGTGCTCCCATTGCCCTGGAGTGGGGCACACTCCTTCATGATCAGTTCCTGCGCTTGGCTGGTGCTCCCATTGCACTGGAGTGGGGCACACTCCTTCATGATCAGTTCCTGCGCCTGGCTGGTGCTCCCATTGCACTGGAGTGGGGCACACTCCTTCATGATCAGTTCCTGCGCCTGGCTGATGCTCCCATTGCCCTGGAGTGGGGCTCACCCTCCCTGATCAGTTCCTGCACCTGGCTGGTGCTCCCATTTCCCTGGAGTGGGGCACACTCCTTCATGATCAGTTCCTGCGCCTGGCTGGTGCTCCATTGCACTGGAGTCAGACACACTCCTTCATGAGCCACAGGTACTCTCTGAGGAGCCCTGAGGACTTGCGATAGCTGGATAGCTTGGCTGGTGCTCCCATTGCACTGGAGTGGGGCACACCCCTCCATGATGAGTTCCTGCGCATGGCTGGTGCTCCCATTGCACTGGAGTGGGGCACACTCCTTCATGATCAGTTCCTGCGCCTGGCTGGTGCTCCCATTGCACTGGAGTGGGGCACACTCCTTCATGATCAGTTCCTGCGCCTGGCTGGTGCTCCCATTGCCCTGGAGTGGGCTGCACTCCTTCATGATCAGTTCCCTGCGCCTGGCTGGTGCTCCCATTGCCCTGGAGTGGGGCTCACCCCTCCTTGATCAGTTCCTGCACCTGGCTGGTGCTCCCATTTCCCTGGAGTGGGGCACACTCCTTCATGATCAGTTCCTGCGCCTGGCTGGTGCTCCCATTGCACTGGAGTGGGGCACACTCCTTCATGATCAGTTCCTGCGCCTGGCTGGTGCTCCATTGCACTGGAGTCAGACACAATCCTTCATGAGCCACAGGTACTCTCTGAGGAGCCCTGAGGACTTGCGATAGCTGGATAGCTGTGCCCCCAATGCACTCTGTGGGGTCCCCTGCTGTGTCCCCCTTCCTCGACCTGCTCCCCTGTTGTTTCATGGTTCACACATCATGTCTGCAGTCGGATTATCCTACAGTTTACCTTTTGCTTGACTCCTTTACTCGTGTTTGGATATTAGCCCTACGGATCTCGCCGAGGGCCGCTACACATATTATTTGTGCAGTAGTCTTGATTCTCTGTGACTGCCATGACCTGCCAGTTGTAATCGTTTTACAAGTTTGTTGATTTCTGTAATGTTTTGAACCAATGCCGCCTGTAGTGCTTGATGCCATCGCTGAGGGTATCCGGGCCCTCTGGGAACCTGCAATGTGACGTAGATTGTCACTAACTACTGTAATTGTTGTAATACTGTCGGCGTTGATCAAAATCCATGAAAATGGTTAAAAAAAATACTGTGCCTGGCTAGTGTTGATGCAGAGGATCAAGGGCCAGTGAGTGTGGCTAGAGCAGTGACTGTCCCTGGACAGTGTTGAGGACACAGGGCCTCATTTATGAGGCTCTACCTGCACTTTTGCGCCGCCAGAACGTCACTTTTTTGACGTTCCGGTGGTGCACTGGCATATTTACAAGGCCACGTAAAGCCAGGTTATGTGGCTTTTCATGGCCTTATAAATATGTGCCCCTTTCACGCACAAAACTGCATGAAAGGGGTGTTCCTTGAGTGTTGCTTGGGGCGTACCCCCCAGTTTTTGACACTGGCAAAAATTTACAAGAAATCCTAAGTCTCAGGCAGTGCCAGAAACGTACGCCTCCCGAGAGGAGGCATAAGGGAGGCACAACAAGGAGAAATATCTTCATTTCTTCTCGCTGTCCCTCTTTCTATGTCTACTGCATTGTGCAGCAGACATAGAAAGAGGAAAGAGCCTCTTGTGATTGCTTTTGTGCAGGAACGTTTTCCATCCTGCACAAATATAATCATACCCGCATCGCAGGCACCCTTGCACCATGGTGCACAGGAGCCTGCGTTGGCGCACAGCAGCCCATTATGCACCGGCGCGGGGGAAAAGGAGAGGAAAGCGCTGTACCTAATAAATACGGCGCATTCCTGCCCTTTTCTTTTGCCGTAGGGCAGCACAGCAGCAAGGCCTGCTGCGCTGCCCTACGGCAAAAAAAGCATAAATGAGGCCCGTAGTATCAACTGCCAGTGAGTATCCCTGGGGCAGTGACTTTGCCTGGACAGTGTTGCGGACATAGTATCAAGTGTCAGTGAGTAGCTCTGGGGCAGTGACTGCCTCTTCATTTACGACGATGACAGACGATCAAGTGCCAGTGAATATCCGTGGACCAGTGACTTCGCCTGGTCATTTACGAGGATGACAGACGATCAAGCGCCAGTGAGTATCCGTGGACCAGTGACTGTGCCTGGTCATTTACGAGGATGACAGACAATCAAGCACCAGTGAGTATCCGTGGACCAGTGACTGCGCCTGGTCATTTACGAGGATGACAGACGATCAAGTGCCAGTGAGTATCCGTGGACCAGTGACTGAACCTGGCCATTTACGAGGAAGACAGACGATCAAGTGCCAGTGAGTATCGGTGGACCAGTGACTGTGTCTGGTCATTTACGAGGATGACAGACTGTAGGAAGGTGGAATCTGACTATATGGTTGCCCCCACTTTTTTTATGGTGTTTTGCTGGTTTATGACTTAGTTGGACTGGGACCCCTGCTATTCAGGGCCCCAGTCTATCTGCTCTCTCTCTAAATGACATGGAGTGCACTCTAGGTGCACTAGTGATTGGATACTGTGGTGCCTTATGAGTCCCTAGTATATGGTACCTTAGGTGCCAAGGGCATAGGTACTTCACAGGCCTCCCAGGGCTGCAGCATATGTTATGCCACCCCTGGGAAGCAGTCTAAATCTGACACCACAGGCCTGCTACTGCAGCCTGGGTGAGGTGGTGCTAGCACCCCTCACTGAGATATAGGTTTCCTATATCTCTCCTGCACACACATATAAACCTATCAGTCACCCCTAAGGCAGGCCCTATCAATCCTGAGGGCAGGGTGCTTGGCTTCTATGTGAGGGGGTGCCTCTGCATGAGCAGGGCCCTCTGCAGTTCTCAGAGTCCATTCTCTGGTGCTGTTTGTGGATGCGGTTAAACCATATACTCTTAAGTGCATTATATCCTCGCGGTAAATGCTAACTTTGGAATGGCTGCATCAAAACATGTCGTGTTTGGTGTCAAACATCTTGGAATACTACCCCCCGCCAATCTTGGCGGCGGGGGTAACATTCCACCCTTCTAGAGGATAAGACATGTACCTGCTGTGGAAACGCGGTAGAATCCTAAAGAGCCCTGGCATCACAAAATGGATGCCACCAGTCACAGACACTGGGCTGCCCTCCTGCTGATGACCGAAACTGCAGGTGGAGGAAGCCCAACAATAGGCATCCTGTCACAGGGAGGTGTAACCACCTTCCAGACAGGGTTTAGTGTATTGGGGCTGGGTGGGTGCACTCTTAGAGTGCTTTGAAGTCCTGCACTGGGGGAGCAGAAGGCTCCTCTGTGCATATGCCAGTTCAAACCAGCTCAGGGGCTACCTGCCCCTGCTCTGGCACGAAACTGGACAAAGGGAAGTGGGTGTAGCCACCCCCTCCTTGACCCTCCCATAGGTGGGGTCATAGAGCTGAGTCCATCCCCTCTTTTTAGTTTAAGAGGGG